>JAKGUB010000341.1:4622500-5222500 GCA_026261675.1 Hippocampus mohnikei
GGTAATTCAATGTGGTGTCAGGATTATCGAGAGGGCCTTGGAACAAGATGTCTCCCCATTGTACGGGATCCCTGGACCCAAAACGTTTGCAAACGCCATCATGTCGGGGATTACGACGGGCTCGCCGGAAGATTTTCTCTATTTATCTTGCAAGTTCTTGATGATAACTGAAGAACCCGCCCCCGCCCTGAGGCAGACTCCGGGAATTGATTTCTGACGCGTCGAGATTCACTGGAAGGCAGAGCCAGACAGCTCTGCTAGTCACACTCCATACAAACAGCCATTGGTCCTCCTGATAGCTCTTTTTTGTCTTCTGCACCGCTCGCTTTCGAAGGCGAGCGGTGGGAAGGCGTGAAAAGAAGAGAAATTAAAAGGAAAATTAAAGCCGCAAGCAGTGATGAATGGGCCCTGGCATGCCTGTTTTCAGGGCGACTCCTCAAAATGGCGACTCTGACGCCCATGCTCGTCCCACTTGAAGCGGCGCCGGCAAAAATGCTTTGAGCAGCAATGATTATCATGGTAAATTCTTCAACTCATCAAACCTTGGCACTATGCTTTATCCACATTAGCATCTCTCATCTATCTAGTAGAGGCCTACCTACTTCTGATTGGGGCTCATACAGAAAAATTGGTTTGGCGGAGTTCGGCAACTAATCAGGCCTGGAATTTGCCGTTTCAAGCCAAAATGGATACCGTTACATCCTGATCAAAGTCAATCACTGGCAGAGCTGGAAGGGGGCACTGAACACCCCTCGCCCCAACCCACCCACCCCAAAATATGCTTGAACCCCCCAGGTGCCAAGGCAGATCATTAACTTTTTGGTATTATCCAAGGCAAAGCTGTGTGGAGTTTGCATGTTCCCCCCGTGTCTGCGTGGGTTTTCTCCCACATTCCAAAAACATGCATGGCGGGCTGATTGAACACTCAAAATTGTCCCTCGGTGTGAGTGTGAGCACGGATGGTTGTTTGTCTGTGTGTGCTCTGCGATTGGGTGGCAACGAGTTCAGGGTGTCTCCCGCCAACTGCCCAAAGACTGCTGGGATAGGCTCCAGCACCCCACGCAACCCTTGTGAGGATAAAGCGGATCGGAAAATGGATGGATGGTAGTATCCGATTTTTCCGGGAATTTTCTTTTACCCCAATCTCCGTCGGGAACATTTGGTGGAATGGTTATCCGCATATTAATCAAAGGGACGCTCTTTGAGAATTGTTCACCCAGTTTCCTGTTAATCAGTCAAACTGGTGTTGGGGATGTGTGGGGATGTTAAAAACTGTTCAAATGTATTGTGTTGCCCACCTGTAGCAAAAATGCTACCAAACCTTGGTCAGACAAGGCACCTGAAAAACTGTCTTATCTTAAACTGTGTGAGATAGATGCGCTCTAATTGCCATTCGTCTTTCTACAAGCTGACTGCAAGATATTGGGAATCACAGCCTCATGCTAACACACTTGATAACGAGCAACGGCCGGTGTCCTCCGGCGGCAGCGCTCCGTCAATCAGACTGTGAATTTGTAACAGCGCTGACTCTTATTTGACAGCGAGCATCTCTCAGGCAGAAGGAGCAAAAGTACTCACATTCTGTTCTTACAGAGTACATAGAAGAGCAGATACTTGCCGGGAAAAAAAAAAGATCTGGTAAAAGTAGAGGCACTGATGCAACTTCTTCGCTTAAGTAAAAATACAAAAGTATAGACTCTGAATTGTAATTAGCAAAAAAAGTAAAAATGAAGTTCTACTATCAATTGTACACAATACCCAGAGGTTGGAGGTTCAATCCCTGGCCCTTGCGACTATGTCGACGCATCCTTGAGCAAGATACTGAACCCGCAGTTGCGCCTGATGTCGTGTCATCAGTAGGTCAATAATCGTGTCAAGCGCTTTGAATAACCGAGGTAGAAAGTTTGCAAAGTTGAAAAATGTCGTCATCAATTGTAGATACATAGCATTCAACTGTTTTCACCATTTAATTTTTCCTGAATTTCTTTTATGCCTTAACTCACTTTGGAGTCACACCTTCATTTGCCTCAGCACAATTATTTAGCACAATTGTGATGGGCAGTTAGGTAGCTAGCGATGCATCATCCCTTCGGATAGCCCACTGGTGTGGCTGCTTTAGAGTGCCTCATTGTCAGCCATGAGTGCATGCACATTACAGAGAGATAGCAAATGAGCAAGGGGTTAAAAACAAACAAACAAAACTAAAAAACATTAAAAGTCAAACCTGACTGAGGGGCGCTCTGTGGCAAGACCAAGGGTGCCTCGTTGTCACGCTGTGGAAAAGCCCCACGCAACCCGGTGTATATACAGTATTCCAGGTGGCACAGGCTTGAGGCAGATTTTAAAAATAAATCAATCAACAACACTCTTGTATGATGTGTTCAATTTAGAAAATATTTCTTCTCACTTTATGAGGACTTAAAACGGCCATGTATAAGGAATGTCTTGCTTCTCGGAATCTGTACGGTACAATTACTGGCCACCACTGGTCGGCTGACATCATGATGGATCAAAACGTCGCGGTGACGACAAGTCGCCCAGCGTCCGGTTGGGCCCTTGTGTGTTTCTGACACAGCCGATCCATGTCACGCGGCGTGACAAACGAGCCGGGCCGCCACATGCCAGCCCGCCGTGAGGCCGCACTTCATAAAAAGGGGAACAGTACACTCGAGGGGGGATTCCACTGGAGGGTTATGGATTTTCCAGTACATCTCTGATAGATTGCACTAATATAACCTCAATAAAAGAGTTTGAGAACAACTTTATGGATGTTTCCCATTTTTTGTCACTTTGTCACCCCCCCTCCCACCTCTCGTTTCATCTCCTTGTTGTCTATTTTCCGTGGCACTCTGCCTGACTGTCACTCATGCCATCGCAATGCATTAGCCGCGGGATGCAGAGGCTTTCAAACAAAGTTTCACAACAGGAACCTGGAGCAGCTTTTTTTACCCCCCCAACCCCCACCCCCTCATTTGAAGCCACGGTGAATAGAAATAAATTCCTGAAAGAACGAACCATTGCTAGGATACCCGAGGGCTTTGTTCTTGGATCCAATATCAGCTGGAATTACTTCTCATAACAATGTTCATAATTTGTGAATAAAGCAGTCTATTTCATTTTGCTCGTACAGTGAAAAATGCCGGGTGGCGCACGAGAAAGGGAACGCAATTAATTCAATTGACATAACAACACGATGAAATATTCGCTTAAACCTAATTTGTAGGGATCTGGTAACAACCGGCGTACTTAAATCACTAACAGAAAAGTACGCAGGACCACATCAGACAAAATGTAGATGGTCCTGAATCGAAAGCGCAACGACAGAACATGACATTTAGACAGCTCTGCCTTTTAGACACAACTCTCAAATTTCCGTATGATGGAACTTTCTTTTTTCATTGAAATTGCCTGGCACTTGTTAGCACTGCCGCAGCCATCACTTGGCTGACGCTCTCCATTAGCCATGATGAATGGGCTAATTTTCTCATCCCCCCCACCCCCCCACAAAACAAGTACTGTTAAGAATTGCTCCAATACAAGCACATCTGCTGCAAAAGCGAGGTTGTGATGATTGTGCGGCACGGATTTGGCACAGTAGACTTTCATTTTGCCCAGCATGGTTTTGTGGAAATTTAAAAAAAAAAATTCTGGGGCACAAATTAAAAATTGGGACTTGTGGAAGTATGTTGGCATGTCAGATGTTCGCAACTGGAGTCGGAATTTTTAGGGGATCTGCATTGACCGACAAAAATGTCCCTTTTGGATTTCCTTAATGTTTAAAGCTCAGAATAAAATATTTGATTTGAACCATGGCTGAAATACAGCCACGAAAAGAGAAGATATTTGTCAGACACTATATACTATATAAAAACAAATGCCTCGGACTATGGTGCAAAATATGTGATCAGAACTTCTCTATTCAAAACTGGTCACTGGACTGGAGTTTCTTTCATTTGAATCTTTTGGGCTCTTCACAAAATTGAAAGACGGTCTCAAAATACGCCTGTCGGCAATTTGGCCGTCTTGCCGTGTCAGGGTCTAAGTTGCTACCACGAGTCCTGTTTCGCGTCGCACCCACCAACGACCGCGCCACACGACCCCCCCCCTCCAGTGACCCCGCCTCTTTCACTGCATCATTGTCCCTCGCTGCCCCCGTTGATTCACCTTCGACCCAGCCTATCTTTAATGGTGTCTGGAATTTTTTGAGGCGCACCTGCGCTCTGTATAAAAGGTTCTTCTCTCCTAAACTGGTTGTGCAATGTGTGTGTGTGTGTGTGTGTGTGTGTGTGTGTTGGGGACTAAGTGCGCTTGAGCATGCCTTGCAGCTTCCCTCTTCACCACTTCCCCTCTCCTCGGAGACCTTGAACGGTTTTTGGGTTTGTTTACGAGCTCGTGTTGGGAGCGTCCGTAGGAGCGAGATGCGTGTGCCAAGAAAAGCATATGGCACTGCTGGGATGCGCACACCTGCCTTCCGAGCCCATCGGAGAGCACTCTCTCCGAATCATCAGGAATTAAAGCACTTTAATCACTTCGCAGACAATGTAAATTCCTTTCCTCGGTGGTTCCTGGTTTTTAATGCCCGAGTGGGTGACTTAGCTCTGCTGTAATGAATCCAGTCTCCCCTCCAACAACCCCAACGACACCCCGATGATGCTATGAAACTGCCACAACATTCACCAAACTCCCTAACTAGCCTTAACTCTCCAGACATCTGTAGATTGCCACATTCTGTGATGCGGAATGGGGGTGGGGGTTGGGGGGGGGCTAATAAACAACGGCAACAAATAGCATGAAACACTGATGTAATGACTACTTTTGAGGGCATATGCTTATATCACAGGGAGCCACAGAAGCTACATTGAACAGGAAAAGGGTGACAGGTTGTAACCACTATCATTGAGAATGTTTAAATGTCTCCCGTTAAAAAAATAAAAATAAAAAAATAAAAGCAAAAAGTAAATGGTCGCGTCCTTGACAAATACAGATAACGTCAATTCATGGCTGCCTATCAGCTGCACGTTTGGTTCCTGTTTACTTCCATTTTATTTTACTTTTCATTTATGTCTCCAATTTGCAAACGGTCACCGTAACATCACAATGCTTGCTCATGTAACCACCAAGCGCTATTTATTCGTCCCCTTGCAAGGCTGAATGGCTGGGGATTGGTTTCGACAAAATATATGTTCTTATTTTCCGAAATATCGCTCCTATTTGATACATGACCTCAACTCGATATTTACTAGAGAGGATTAAAAGAAGACATATGCTGGAGAATTTTCTTTTGAACTGCTTATATATAAATAATTGTTGCCAGAATGCCATCAATTATCAAAACAAATGACCTTTTTTTTTTTTTTTTTTTTTTGCATTTCTAACTCACCGTGATGTAACAGCAGCTCCAATTCAATCAAAATGTTCAAGCTGAACCGCCCTTGGCCCGATAGCCTTGCTTGGGTTTAAGACGGACCGTTTTCAAGCCACAGACGGATGAAACTGTCTCAAACGCAAAGGTAATCAGAGTTACACAGAGCTTCTCAGGAACATTCATCGTCACCGGCGTCACAAAGCTGCCCGAATCCACTTGCCGATGCATGTCGCAGTTTGGCGCATGGCGTCTGAAAATACACATACCCCCCCATCCCCCGCCCCGGTGACAACTTAGCCCGACATTGACATGATAATAATTCAGCTGCCAATCATTGGCTTTTGCCCTGGAAGCTCGATTAGCATTGTTGATCAGAGTAGAGAAAGAGAATCTTGTGTGGAGATGGTGATGATGTTAATCAGTCGCACTAGTACATAAAAGTGAGGCAGATGTGCAGAATGGCTTGCTCCCAGGCACATTTTGAGAAAAAGACGGATCACTAAAGATTGCTTGGTTGGTTCATTCGTACCTGATGGGTGGGCAGGCACTCCGGAGAAACCAGCTATTTAATTTCCATACAACCAACGAACAATTTTTCAAAATAGGCTCCTTTTATGACACTTGGCAACCATTTAAAATGAACTGTTGACGAAAAGAAACATTAGAATTAACATTTGCTAACGTTGACGCCAAAGTGAACTTTTTTTTTGCTCGTAACGTAATATTTCATTGTCACGGAAGCATCGCTGCAGTTCGCAAGATCCTTATATGTCAATGCCCGTCTTACAAATGGCGCGGCAGCATTGCCAGGCCAAAAACCACACGCTGAGACGTAGGTTCTCAGGGGAGGAGGTTTCATTCAAGTCCATGCAGGAGTGTCAGCGCCAAACATTTTGTGGCTGTTTGGCAGCAAACGGGTTTTTGTGGAACAGAAGGGGATGTTGGTAATGGTTTAAATATTCATGAAGGCTCCAGAGGAGCCACTTATGATCGGGTACGAATTAAATACCGGTAAAGGTCAGATGCTTAAGTTTTGTTTATTGAAACAAGTTGTTTCTGCCAGTGAGGCACGGCGCAGCGGCTGACAAATCCGGTGACGATGATGTCGCTGGGTCCTCCGCCAAAAGTAATTTAACCCTTTTAGGAACAGCGGTCACTACAGTGGACAGCTTATCGTGTTATCAGGTTACAGGTTAGCATTTTTGGTGCATGAAAGGGTTAAAGCGTCCAACAAGTCTACTCCAAGTGTCCTGATTTCCAGTGACTGGTGGCAAGTAAGACGAAATTGGGATTCATCCTTGATGATTGGCCTTTTACGGGTTCATGTCATTAGATGAGCATCTGCAATCATGCCAGTTGCAGGGATGCATTTGCGAGTAAAAGCTGAAAAAAATCCGTTGATTAGTCTTGAATCGAAATGAAAGGGGCGCCTGATCAAATATCGCCTTGTTTATTTTGTTCCCAGCAGCATTGCAGGCCATACAAAGCCTCTGACGCAAACCGTCTACTTTTCAAAATCAAAAGGTTCTTTCGGCAAAACGAGACGTATGCGCGGGTACGAAGTTGAACCGGGGGTCGGATTTCTGCACGAGTTGAGCGGCTGATGAGCAACAACGTGTTATTTATATAAGTGAGCACTTCTTTTGCATCACCGAGACATGGATGTGATGGAGCGTAGCCTTTTCTTTTTGAGTGCCGCTTCTCTTTTTGGAGTGTATGGAACAGATTCTTGATTAACAATTGTAATCAATGGCGGGCCTACTCAAATCCGCTCTCGCCGGGAGCCAATCGAAATGGCCGCGAACACCCGCTCGCCCCCACAAGCACTTGGCGCCAATCACGTGGAGGGTCACGGAGCCTGAATAGTGACAATCAGCAAAGTAAAGAAGAGCTATCTCGGGATCTTTGGCCACTTATGCTTCTGATTTCACTCTTTAAGTTCCCCCGGAGAGTTGGTGAACTTTTCATAAGATTCTTTTCTGTTGATGGAATCACTTTGTGTGCTCATTCCACTCAGTCACTTTTATATTTTTATGATTTACAATATTGTCGGCATGGCAGCTGTGTGTGTGTGTGTGTGTGTGTGTGTGTGTGTGTGTGTGTGTGTGTGTGTGTGTGTCTATGTGTGTGGGTGTGTGTATGTGTGTGTGTTGGGGCAGTAAAATCAATATTTCAGATGTGTATTGTGCGCTTCACTTGGATATTTATTTAATCTGTTGAATTATAATTTTTTCCTCTCTACATTTGCATCTATTCTTTACCTTGCCAAAAGAAAAAAAGGCTCATTAGCTTTGATTTTAACTCCAAATGAAGGTGCAAAATAAAACAAACATTTAAATCGAGAGAGGTAACATCAACTGCGGTTGATGTTGATTGAATATTGATCGACGGAGACTTGGGGGACTTAAAAGGCAGCAAAAAAAAAAAAAAAGGGCGCTGAGGATCATTATTGCATTATTGATGAAGACGCAATTGTTTTTTTTGTTGTTGTTTTTTTTGTTTTTTTATGTTCTCAGCAACAAAAATGATTTGTGGTGCATGTGCAGAGTGTGCGCATGTTTACCGGTTCTGCGTGTCGGCCATCTTTGAGGCATCTTTATCCCCCAAGTCTACACTTTGATGACGAGGTTGTCTCATCTGGAAAGGGCATCGAAATTCACAGCGCCGGCAGGGCCAGGTGGAATCCTTGGGGGCAGGTTTGAAAATCTTGCTTGATATCTCTTATTGAAATGCCCGGCAAGGATTTACATCTCATGGTTGTTTCATCCCTCGACTGATGTGACAGGTGGTACTTTTGAGCCTGCAATAAATCAAAAGGCAAACAGCTCGGTGAGCTAATTATTCTGCGGGGTTTTAGGGATTGCCTGCTCGGTGCTGCAGACCTGCGTCGCATCTTTGCTTGTGCACAAATATTTGCACAGCGGCCACGTTTTGTTTTGACTTTGTGGCCGCTGCTTTGCTGCGCAAACAAATTGCATTTGGGAGCCCGAAAATAGCACGTTATTAAAAAGGGGCCCGAGGAAGCAGGGGTGGACAGGAAATCTCAAAGATGCCTGGACTTTCTGCAAGTTCCAGTCATGTTCACAGAGGAACCCGCAAATAGTATCTTCATTATGTCGTACCTCCCGACGCAAGCAGCGAAGTTCGACTGTACATGGCCTCGGGTCTGCCATGTGGCAATTAGTCTCCTGAGATTTAATTTAATGCAAAATCTATTTCGGAATACTTTCCATGCAAAAACCTTATTAGTCGATATTTCAGCGCCGCAGCCGAAGAGTCAAGATGTCACCTTAGGCTGAGTTAATCACGCCCAACCTGTCCAAGTCCAAGTGATGAAGACATGGCGGTGCGCTGGGGCTGAGCGCAAATATTGTACAATCCACAAAAAGCATCTTGCAGGAGGACTTTTGACCCTGGCTACCTCTGGTGTCTGAGAGTAGACAGAGGAAGACGCTTTAATTTTCCCCAAGAGGGGAAATTCAATTTACTATACATTAAAATTTGAACATGTTGCTATTTTGAAGTGCAGGCATACTTTGTTTTAGGAGAGAATACTGTTCCATGTAAATGAGCCACCGCTCTGCCCTGCCCCCCACCACCCTTCGCCGCATTAGTTGCGACCAGGAGAACAATCATCTGGGCTCAAACAGCCCAGCGTCTGAAGAGAAAAGTGAGTCTCTGGACTGACAAAGTCAAAGCATCGTGTGTATTTTCACTGGCGCAGGCAGCACTTCAACAACATGCAGGAAATTTACACTGGCAATTACTGGAGCGGGATCTGTGCACGTGGCACATGCATCTGAAACATCGCCAAATACAAAGTACAAATATTTCAAGAGCACACGCAGGAGCACACGGAGAATTTGATGGCACAAAGTCACAATCATCATGAAGTGGACTTATGAGGTCGCAATTGGACAACGGCGAGACAAAAAAAAAAAAAAATGGAGAGGTGAGTGCTGTGCTTTGCTCAAGGGCACTTTCACAAATGTAACATCTGCACTTTTTTTGTCATTTAATAATTTTTCAAAACGTGAACATCACCGTCGTTACAAGAATCGTTTTCTTCCCTTGGATCTAAACTTTGGGCCATCCTAACCGTCTTCACCACCGGAAGCAAAAGGAAGTCTGCGTGAACCCAAATATGGGCAAAATGTGCAAATTCTCCGTCCACAAAAGCAGGCCAGCATGCATACAAATGAAGCTCTCCTCCTGGTGCATGCATCGTCCTCCCCTTACCCTCGGCCACCTTTTGTCGTCTTTGCCTTCTAAACATTTCACTTACGTTTTTGTGCGCGAGAGAGGTCGAAAATCCCATTAATCGAGGCGGCGCGGCAGAAACAAAAGACGAGCAGGTCTATTTATTCATTTATTTTCTGGCTCGTTACAAATGAGTCTCAAGGATTGCCTAAGATTTGCCTTCAGAGGCGGCGCGCGCCCTTGGCAGCAAGTAAGGTTGAGGCTGCTTTATCTTATGTACCTTCAATTACAATGTGTCAGAACACGTACGTGCATATTTTCTTTAATCGTGGCTTCCAATGAAGAACTCTGGAGTGTGTTACGTTCATTCCGTCTCGCGACCACAGGTACGCGACAATCTACCGTACGTGCACATCCGATGCCGTATGTGGAATTAAGCGGACAAGCAGTACATGGTTTTCGCGGGGACAAAAAGATATCAACATTTCATGCCTTAATTATCACAACCAGCTGTTGTTAGTCTTATCACGATGCTGCTAAAAATAAATGTCATCAAAATAATAATCTGGGAGCTACGTGTGAACGTGCCTGCGTTTACGTGTCTGTAAATAAAAAACATTTCCCGCTAGGTTCACTTCATGTCCAGAGAAAAATAACCGCGACCAAAATGTCACAACCCGTGCGACATCAATCTCGGCTATTATTAATCAGGAGAATAAAAAGAAAAGTTTGAGTTTTGTACGGACTCGCAGGTGAAAAGAAAATAAAGTGGCATATATGAACACCAAGGCTCCGTGAGCCGTCACCTTATCATGGTGGAGGGGTTTGTGTGTCCCAATGATCCTAGGAGCTAAGTTGTCTGGGGCTTTATGCCCCTGGCAGGGTCACCCATGGCAAACAGGTCCTAGGTGAGGGACCAGACAAAGCACGGCTCAAAAGACCCCTTGTGATGAACAAAATAAATGGACTTAAGTTTCCCTTGCCCGGACGCGGGTCACCGGGGCCTCCCTCTGGAGCCAGGCCTGGAGGTGGGGCTCGTTGGCGAGCGCCTGGTGGCCGGGCCTACACCCATGGGGCCCGGCCGGGCTTAGCCCGAAGAGACAACGTGGGTCACCCTTCTCATGGGCTCACCACCCATGGGAGGGGCCAAAGGGGTCGGGTGCATTGTTAGCTGGGCGGCAGCCAAAGGCGGGGACCCTGGTGGTCCGATCCTCGGCTCCAGAAGCTAGCTTTAGGGACATGGAACGTCACCTCTCTGGCAGGGAAGGAGCCCGAGCTGATGTGTGAGGTGGAGAAGTTCCGACTGGATATCAGCCTGGGTTCTGGTACCAGTTCTCTCGAAATGGGTTGGACTCTTTTCCACTCTGGAGTTGCCCACGGTGAGAGGCGCAGAGCAGGTGTGGGCATACTCATTGCCCCCCGGCTCAGTGCCTGTACATTGGGGTTCACACCGGTAGACGAGAGGGTAGCCTCCCTCCGCCTTCGGGTGGGGGGACGGGTTCTGACTGTTGTTTGTGCGTACGCACCCAACAGCAGTTCAGCGTACCCACCATTTTTGGAGTCCTTGGAGGGTGTGCTGGAAAGTACTCCTGCTGGGGACTCCCTCGTTCTGCTGGGGGACTTCAATGCTCATGTGGGCAACGACAGTGAGACCTGGAGGGGCGTGATTGGGAGGAACGGCCCCCCCAATCAGAACTTGAGTGGTGTTTCGTTATTGGACTTCTGTGCTCGTCACGGATTGTCCATAACGAACACCTTGTTCGAACATAAGGGTGTCCATATGTGCACTTGGCACCAGGACACCCTTGGCCGCAGTTCGATGATTGACTTTGTGGTTGTATCATCGGATTTGCGGCCGCAAGTTTTGGACACTCGGGTGAAGAGAGGGGCGGAGCTGTCAACTGACCACCACCTGGTGGTGAGTAGGCTCCGATGGTGGGGGAAGATGCCGGTCCGTCCTGGCAGACCCAAACGTATTGTGAGGGTTTGTTGGGAGCGTCTGGCGGAATCCCCTGTCAGAAGGAGTTTCAACTCCCTCCTCCGACAGAGCTTTTCCCATGTCCCGAGGGAGGCGGGGGACATTGAGTCCGAGTGGACCGTGTTCCGCACCTCTATTGTTGAGGTGGCCAATCTGAGTTGTGGCCATAAGGTAGTTGGTGCCTGTCGTGGCGGCAACCCCCGTACTCGCTGGTGGACACCAGCAGTAAGGGATGCCATCAAGCTGAAGAAGGAGTCCTATCGGGCCTTTATGGCCTGTGGGACCCCAGAGGCAGCTGACGGGTATCGACTGGCCAAGCGGAATGCGGCTTTGGTGGTCGCCGAGGCAAAAACTCGGGCGTGGGAAGTGTTCGGTGAGGCCATGGAAGCCGACTTCCGAGCGGCTTCGAGGAAATTCTGGTCCACCATCCGACGTCTCAGGAGGGGGAAACAGTGCACCACTAACACTGTGTACAGTGGAAGTGGGGCGCTGTTGACCTCGACTCGGGACGTTGTGAGCCGGTGGGCAGAGTATTTCGAAGACCTCCTCAACTCCACCAGCACGCCTTCCTTGGAGGAAGCAGAGTCTGGGGACTCTGATGTGGGATCTCCTATCTCTGTGGTTGAAGTCACCGACGTGGCTAAAAAGCTCCTCGGTGGCAAGGCCCCAGTGGTGGATGAGATCCACCCGGAGTTCCTCAAGGCTCTGGATGTTGTGGGGCTGTCCTGGCTGACACGCCTCTGCAACGTCGCGTGGTCATCGGGGACAGTGCCTCTGGATTGGCAGACCGGGGTGATGGTCCCTCTTTTTAAAAAGGGGGACCGGAGGGTGTGTTCCAACTACAGAGGGATCACACTCCTCAGCCTCCCTGGTAAGGTCTATTCAGGGGTGCTGGAGAGGAGGGTCCGCCAGGAAGTCGAGCCTCAGATTGAGGAGGAGCAGTGTGGTTTTCGTCCCGGCCGTGGAACAGTGGACCAGCTCTACACCCTTGGCAGGGTCCTCGAGGGTATGTGGGAATTCGCCCAACCAGTCTACATGTGTTTTGTGGACCCGGAGAAGGCGTTTGACCGTGTCCCTCAGGGAGTTCTGTGGGAGGTGCTTCGTGGGTATGGGGTACCGAGCCCCCTGATACGGGCTGTTCGGTCACTATACCACCGATGCCAGAGTTTGGTTCGCATTGCCGGCAGTAAGTCGGAATCGTTTCCAGTGAGGGTGGGACTACGCCAAGGCTGCCCTTTGTCGCCGATTCTGTTAATAACTTTTATGGACAGAATTTCTAGGCGCAGCCGAAGCGTTGAGGGGGTGCGTTTTGGTGGCCTCAGTATTGCATCTCTGCTTTTTGCAGATGATGTGGTACTGTTGGCTCCTTCAAGCAGGGCTCTCCAACTCTCACTGGAGCATTTCGCAGCCGAGTGTGAAGCGGTTGGGATGAGGATCAGCACCTCCAAATCTGAAACCATGGTCCTCAGTCGGAAAAGGGTGGAGTGCCCTCTCCGGGTCGGGGAGGAGATCTTACCCCAAGTGGAGGAGTTTAAGTATCTTGGGGTCTTGTTCACGATTGAGGGCAGAAGGGAGCGAGAGATCGACAGGCGGATCGGTGCAGCGTCTGCTGTGATGCAGACGTTGTATCGGTCTGTCGTTGTAAAGAAGGAGCTGAGCCAAAGGGTGAAGCTCTCAATTTACCGGTCGATCTACGTTCCAACCCTCATCTATGGTCATGAGCTATGGGTCGTGACCGAAATAACGAGATCCCGGATACTAGCGGCTGAAATTAGTTTTCTCCGCAGGGTGTCCGGGCTCTCCCTTAGAGATAAGGTGAGAAGCTCGGTCATCCGGGAGGGGCTCAGAGTAGAGCCGCTTGCCCCCGCGACCCGGCCTCGGATAAGCGGCAGAAGATGGATGGATGGATGGATGGATGGATGGATGGATGGATGGATGGATGGATGGATGGATGGATGGATGGATGGATGGATGGATGGATGGATGGATGAACACCAAATGGAGCGAAAACAGGGCTTGTCGATCACTTTTGTAATTGTCTTGACAACTTAGCTGGCAACAACGCGCAGACAAAGCGCCAAATGCCCCGTGAAAGCATTTGACAGAAATGTTGACGAACGTAAGATGCTAGAAAGCGAAACAGAAGCTGTAATCATGAAGTCAATAGTTTAATCTTTTTCGTACCTGCGGTTACAGCCCTTCGCTGTAATGATTTGTCTAGCCAAGTGGGAGCATAGGAATAACACTTACCATTGTCCGGTTAGCCGCTGTAGCTAATGTTAATGCACTAACTGAGCACACATTTCACCAAACAGTGGTTATCTACTGTGTGAGATGCGAAAAAAAAATGCTGCAGATTTGCAGTGGTGGACTTGTCAGTAAACTGTTGTCAGTCGCCAGCCATCATCAGTCCATCATTACTTCAGGCCTTGTCTGTCAATCCGTTATTTTTATTTTAACCGCTAAATGACTGTTTGTCACCGCTATTTTAAGGACGGCTGAAAAAAAAACTGGTCACAGGGATAACGGGACACAATTGTATTCATTTCGTATGCACATGCGCAAGTTAATACCCTGTGGCACTATGGGAAAGAAAATGCTATTGTTTTACCATGTAGCCTACAAATACGTTTGTACATATTTACTTTCGAAAGTATTTGCAAGTTGAACGAATTTGCCAGTCAGAAAAGTTTACCACACATTCTGAGCCCCACGCTTCCATACCAAGGTGCCAACGTATACCAAAAATCGTGATTTGCCAAAGGTGGTCTTTGAGTTTCGGCATAGTATAGCGACGGTTGGGGTTGATGACCGAAAATCGCTTCCATCGGTGTTTATTCCGTCAGTGTTTCAGAGTTTCCGTCAGTTGTCACTCCGTCAGGGTCAAGAGGGAGGCCATCAGTGACAGATTAATGGACCTTTGATCTGTATCGACGAACTGCCCACAGCTGTCATTTACATGCCCAACGCTGCAGATTTGCCATTTGTGATTTGCCACCTCTCATGAATTTGGATCCATCCATCCTTTTTCTCTACAAAGAGGAAACAAGTACAGCGAAAGATTACACTCTGGATTTGTATCACGATGTATCAAAAAATAGAATAAATCAATCAGTTAATTTGTAAACTGTTTAATCCCTAACATGACCGATGTGGACTTCGACTTGACACCTCACTGGCAACATGTCACCCTCATAGCTGAAAAGTTGTCTTCAAACATAGTTCAGCGGCAGGGATCATGTGGGTGGAATCGTGGCATCGGAGTTTCCCGTGGGATCCAAAAGTTTGGCTCATGACAGAACAACGAGGAGTTGCACGCCGTTTCCTGACTTGGCCTGTTCGTCTCGTTGGTGTACTTTCAGCGACGTGTTGGCAGACGCGTGCGTCCCTGGAGTGAGGGGGGGGGGTGAATTATCTCACCCCACTTGTCTGCAGATGTGATAAGCGAGGAGTAAGTCAAGGCCGCTTAATTGATTTAGCCCAAGTCCCTCGGGTTTCTCCTCATCTTGAAAATATTGTCCTTTCAGACTCGTCAATGACGAAAGGCACGTCGGCGTGGAGTCAAGACAGCTGCGGTGTTGACGTTGCAGGTGTTTTATTGTGAATCGCGGGGGGGTGAGGGGGGGCACATATGTCCGGTCGTCCAGAGGTTCCTTCCGGCACTTTGGGCTCAGGTGGTGCGGACCGGCGCAATTCAACCAAGACAATTATCGCAAAAACCTGTCGCGGGATCCGCTGTGTTTTTCGGCGACAACTTCTGTTTCTCAAAGAACAGATG
Organism: Hippocampus mohnikei; assembly: GCA_026261675.1. Lineage (NCBI taxonomy): Eukaryota > Metazoa > Chordata > Actinopteri > Syngnathiformes > Syngnathidae > Hippocampus > Hippocampus mohnikei. The sequence goes on from JAKGUB010000341.1 coordinate 4,637,822, forward strand.
AGTTCAATGGCCTGTAAGCTAATTAATTAACAAGCGGAGCGTCTGGATCCGGTGCCCTTGGTTGTCGTTCAGCTTTGCGGTGTATAACACGATATCCCCGAACAAATACCTGGCTCAGGTTTCTTGTCGGGCGCCTGGGCTGGGGTGAGAGGGGGGGGCATGATTGGCACGGTTTAATTTTCACCAAGGTCTGCATGAAGCTGAGTGGCACTCTCGTAATTATGTTTGCAAATATCTCGGTCGCTAAGTCAAGCATCTTGACAAAGCGCAGGAAGTTTACACTTGGCGAGAGATGACAAAAGATGCCTGTGAAGTCACCGCAAAATCTTTTTAATATTTCAATCGCTTGTTTGTCGGTTTGAGGTTCACAGGGTTAAAGTAGAGTCGACAAGGACATGGAAGACTGAAGAGTGCAGGCTTTTACCTCCAGAGTGGTGAAAGAAAGCATCTGGGGGAGCCAAGTTATTTATTTTTTATTTTTTTGAGGTGGTATTTTGCGAAAAAAAGATTTAGAACCGCTGTACAACGTTATCAGCTTAATTGCTTCAGAGAGACCAATGCCGCATTATTTTGGTGGCATATTGCATGTTTGAAAATTCACTTTGGTGGTTGCTGTTCCAAATTTGTTCTGTCCAAAACAAAAAAAAACAATTTTATTAATCAGCACCTCCAAATGTGAGACTGTGGTCCTCAATCAGGTGGTGGTGATGAGATCCTCGTGGTGGGGATGGGATCCTACCCTAAGTGGAGGAGTTTAACCCTTTCATGCACCATGTAACCTGATAACATGATAATCTGTCCACTGCAGTAACCGCTGTCCCTGAAAGGGTTACTAAGTTTCTTGGGATCTTGTTTACGACTGAGGGCAGCGTGAGCGCGACCGGCGGATCTCTGCAGTCTCTGCTGTGATGCGGACACCGGGTCGTTCTGTCATTTTTTCAGATTCAGATTCAGATTCAGAAAACTTTATTTATCCCCGTGGGGCAATTAAAGTTGTGCTAGAGCGGCTTATTATAAAGACAGTCAGAACAAAGGAAAAACATAGGATGAGAGTAGCTTAGCACTTGAGGTCTTGAGGTTGTGGTTCCAGCAGCAAAGTTGTAAGGACACAGTATAGACAGTATTACACAGTAAAAGCTAAATTGCACTGTGAAAAACAGTATTGCACGTCAAGTATTGCACTGTAAGGACACAGTAGAGACAGTATTGCACAGTGAGAACTAAATTGCACTGTGAAAAACAGTATTGCAAATCAAAGTATTGCACTGTAACCCGTATTGCACAATGGGGTGTGTGTGGTGGGGGTGGGAGGATTCATTGGACTTAGAGTTTAAGAGTTTAAAAGAAGAACAGCCTGGGGGACGAAGGTGGATCTCCTCCTCGATGTCCTGCAAGCTGGGCACCGCAGCCTGCGACCGGAAGGCAGCCATTCGAATGCGGGGAAGAGAGCATGTGAGGGGTCCTTCATGATCTGAGCAGCCAGACCACGAATCTGCTGCTGACACACTGCAATCAGAGGGCGAGTGGGAAGTCCAATGATCTTGGAGCACACTCTGCTGATGCTGTCGAGGCGGTTCTTCTCCTGCAGACTCTGGGAGTGGAACCAGCAGGCCAAAGAGAACGAAAGGACGGACTCTATGAATGCCTGGTAGAAAGTCAGGAGGATTTTCTTGCTGACGGAGAAGGAGTTCAGTTTCCTGAGCAGGTACATCCTTTGGTGGCATTTCTTCAGGATCACCTCAGTGTTGGAGGAGAACCTCAGGTTGTTGTCCAGGATGGTCCCCAGGTACTTGTATTCGGATACAGTTTCCACTGGAGCCCCCTGGATGATGGTGGGGATTGTCGAGGCAAGCTCTCTCTGTTTTCTGGAGAAGGTCATCAGCATGTCCTTGGTCTTACTGACGTTCAGTTCCAGTCGGGAGGCGTCGAACCACTCGACGAACTGCTGCAGGGCGGGACCATGGTGTTGCGTGGAGCCGGAGAGCAGAGACACTAGGACAGTGTCGTCAGCAAACTTCACCAGGTGGCTGTTGGGGTGCGAGGACCTGCATTCATCCGTGTACAGGATGAAGAGCAGTGGCGAGAGCACGCAGCCCTGTGGGGAGCCTGTGGAGGTGGCGAGGAGGTCAGACAGGTCGTTGTTGATCCTGACTCTCTGTGTTCTGTGTGTGAGGAAGTCCAGGATCCAAAGAATGAGTTGGGTGTTCAGGGAGAGGTTCTGCTTGAGCCTCTGTGCCAGTATGTCAGGCTGCAGGGTGTTGAAGGCAGAGGAGAAGTCAGCAAACAGAAGCCTGGCCAGGGTGTTGGGGAGCTCGAGATGTTTGTGGATGGTGTCGATGATGAAGGCTTTGGCATCGTTGACACCTTTGCCTGCCTGGTATGCAAATTGGAGGGGGTCGAGGCGTGAGCTGGTCTTTGTGAGGATGTGCTGCTTGACGATCCTCTCCATGGCCTTCATCGCGTAATGTCATGGTGAAGAAGGAGCAGATCTGCGTTCACCCTACGTTCAGGAGTTGTGGGTCATGAGACTGAAAGAACAAGATCCTGGATAGAAATGGCTGAAATGTGTTTCCTCTGCAGGGTTTTGGAGCTCTCCCTTAGAGATAGGGTGAGAAGCTCGGTCATCCGAAGGGACTCGCTGCTCCTCCACATTGAGAAGCCAGATAAGGTGGCTTGGGATTCTGGTAAGAGTGCCTCGTGAAGGTCTCCCTGCTGAGGTCTTCCGGGTATGCGCCACCAGCAGGAGGCCCCGGAACGATCATGAGACCCCGGAGAGACTCCCAGCTGGCCTTGGGACACTTTTGGATCCCGAGGCCAGAAGAGTTGGAATAAGTGGCTGGCAAGAGGGAAGTCTGGACTTCCCTGCTGACCCCGGTTGAAAACGGTAGATAGCGGATGGATGAATGGGTTGTTGATTCTATATTTATTGCGCTGAAAAAAAATGTGATTATATTTAGATATTTAGATCATTCTAGTCATGATCATCACGATAGATTGTTTTTTCCTCTCAAGCCCCAAGTCAGCTTTCCTGCACGTCTCACCAGGCTAAAGAGTAGAACAAATGGTGAAGAGGTGTTTTCAGTACTAGTGCGTATTATCTTTGAAGGCAGATGTGTTTTCTTTTGGAAGGTAAACATCAGATGACGTGAGTCAGCAGCGCAGATCTTCTCTCCCAAGTGACTTGGGCTCAACCTGACGTCTGTGACATTGGATTGGTGCTCAGTATTGTCGTTTCCGGGGTTGTTTTCTTTTTTTTCCTCCATGTCACTCTTCAAAGGCAATCAATGGACCCTCGAGTGCACAGAACAGCAAATGAAAGCAAGAAATACTGACAAAAATAGGAGAACCAATTTGCCTCGCCATCCTGATTTCCTGTCTACTCTTGTAAGCAGTACATATGGCTATGTTTGGATTTTGCATGGATTTATCCAGATGAATACTGTATTATATGACTGCTATTTGCAATCAGTGGTTCACCATAATGTCCACTCACGTATTTCAGCTCGGTGTTCAGGTTATCTTGACCTGAACAAATAACTTGACTGAAATTAGCCCCCCTCCCCCAAAAACAAATCCCAGTAATGTTTCCTTTTTTCCGCAACTTTACAGTTTGCTCTCTTAACTTCAGCCCATCTATCAGAGCTCAAGAATGAATCAATGCATTCCTAATGACCTTGGAGCCCCCGTGGCGTCTCTGGCGGCGGTGCAACCAAATAGGATGCAAAGCTGTGATCCTCAAAGAATTTCCATCACAGAAATAATGCTCTCCCCAAAGGCGCCGCCGCAAACAGTCGGCCCCGAGCACCGGGCCCAGATAATTTAAGCACATAAGCAGGTTCTTAGCACACCTTTAATCAATGCCAATGGTGCCTTTTGGTCGGGAGTGGGAGGGGCGAGGCAATGAGGAGATAACGCCGGTGTAGCCCGGGGACTTGCTGCAGAGGAAAGACGGGGCAGCAAAGCCCTCTGGGTAATAAGAAACAAAACTCCTGACAAAGACTTCCCCTTGCTGGAGTTTGCCGCAGCGCAGTCACCTAATGAGCAAGATGTTTTGTCGGATTCGTTCCGAAAAAAGTTTGCACGGGGCACAGTAGGCCAGCTTGACACCGACATGAAGAGTAATATAACGCTTCCGCCCACAAATGTCACAACAGTCTTCGTCATTCTTTGTCCTGCGTCAAATCTTAATATATAGCAGTCTTTATCACTCTTTAGACCAGGGGTGTCCAACTCATTTTTGTCTCGGGCCACTTTGGAGTGATGTTTTATTGTTCAAGGGAGTGTAAACAGGATCACAAAATGATTGCAAAATCTCATTTAATTATTTATTACACATGACAATTTGACATTTTGGGGCACATTTTAGGAAGACTCATGCAAGTGGACACACACGATTTGCTTTCGCGGGCCACATAAAATGGCGTGGCGGGCCGGATCTGGCCCCCGGGCTTTGAGTTTGACACATGTCCTTTAGACTATGGCATTCTTTGGGCAAAATCATTTGTTACCTGTCTTGAGCACAAAGAATTGATAACTCATTAAAACAACATCATGCTTTAAACCACGTATGTATTTATTTTTGTTTTGAAAAAAAAAAAAAAACACCAAAAGAAAGAAAAGTTCTTCCATGGTTTCTGGTCCACTTGTCCGTATCCACGGTCCCCTTTTGCCCCTCCCGTCTCTCATGAAACTGATAGATGAAACCATTTCCCCCGAACCAAACATGCCTGGAAACATTACGAGTGCCATTTCCTCTTCCCGTATGAGGCCGGGAAGTCATGAAGGCGGCTGTTCAGGGCCTTTCCAGGTGATGAAGTGCCTTCCCCCGGTGGCTCTCTCTCACATATCATGGAGGAAATGTGCAAGATTTATCAGCGTTGGCCCTCTCCGAGAGCCCGTGTGCCGTTTTATCCGGGAGCAGGTGTACCACTGACGTGTCGGAGCTTTGAATTAAATCCTTGATAACATTGTCAGAAAACTCCAAAATGAGAGACGGATGACTTGAGCGGCGCAGATGCGACGGTGTCAAACTGCAGGACGTGCTTGCTGGGATGTGCTGAATCTTTTGCCCAACACTATCGATAGTAATACAGTAGTGTGAAAGGCACCTAATTTAAGGAGCGCTTGGCTTGGTTGGTGCATGATTTGCGGCTGTCGCCCGGTACTGCCTCGACCTTTAGGAGCAACTGTTTGTAACGGTGCCATCGGCAATTCTGGGATTAAAGTCTGTGCTGGTTGTCGGCTGCTTAATGACAAGCGGCAGGTCGCAGCATGCACTAAACTCGGCTAGCGGGGACGCCTACTAATAGGACACCTTCAGGCCTTTGGCTTTGACCTGTGGGCTGTTTTGCATTTTGCAAAAGACGTGCAGTGAAAGTGCATTTTTAAATCAGGTGGTTGGTTCCACATAAAGTCGGTTTTGTGTAGTACTTAGAGGACATCAGTAGTCCTTTGCATATAAACTTCTGGATCCTGATACATTTTATTTTTTAGCTTCACCCATGCTCTGAGCAGTTTTGTATTACAGTGAACCCTGCGAAAAATGTATGAGTACTGGACAAGCCAGTCTCCCCCCAGAACATGTTTAATAGTTGCCTTTTGGTCTTCACTTTATGTTAATCCAAATCTGTCATTAGTATTTATGAGCGTCATCTTTTTTTTTTTTTCCATAAAGTTTGTGATTGGATTTGCGTGATTTTTTCCTTCATTCCCAGAGAACGCTAATGCCTTTATTCAACACAGTTTTTTTTTCTCCACAATTATATTTTTGGCTTCAACTTACCGTATTTTCCGTACTACAAGGCATTTCGGAGTAAAGGCGCACTTTCAGTGAATGGACGAATTAAAAACTGGGTTCATATATAAGGCACACCGCATTATAAGGCGCATAGAATAGAAGTGACAATAGTGGCTGAGGCTGCGTTATGCAATCCACTAGATCAGGGGTGTCAAACGTACGGCCCGCGGGCTGGATCCGGCCCGCAAAGGGGTTTAATCCGGCCCGCGAGATGATCATGTAAAACAGTACAGTAATCCCTCGTTTTTCGCAAAATGGGGACCAAAACCACCCGCGAAAAACGAAAATCCGTGAAGTAGCGACCAATTAACAAATATTTTTTTTAAATTGCCCCACGTGGGCCTTTGGGGTTGAGCAGAGCGCACGAACACACACACACACACACACACACGCACACGCGCGGGCCAGGATCTCTCCGTGTGCAGCAGACGTGTTTATGATTAGTCAATTAAGGTTTAGACAATTAAGGATGGAGGGCAGACGCTATCAATAGCACTCTCACATTTACACATTTAATAGCACTCTCCATAGTTTGTAAGGCGTAGGCAGGGATTACATTTAGATTTTATATGCACGTGTAAATGGTTTAAAACTGGTTTCTTTATAAATCTCGTTTAATCTTAAAGTCCATTCCTATATTTTTCAATACCAATTACTTGTTAAAGTTTGTACAATCAGTGGGATCAGTTTCAATGCATATATGTGAATGATAAAAGTAAATTGCACATTTGTCGATGGAAATGTAAGGTGCTTCATGAAATGTTTTGTAAAAGATATGTTCATTAAATTTCAACATTTTCCTAATGTTCTTGTGCTTCTTTATACAAAAACAAAGGAAAGACATATTGTTTTGGTTATTTATAGCAAAGTAAGGTATCATTTTAATGGTCCGGCCCACTTGACATCTACCGAGGCCGTATGTGGCCCACCATGTGAAATGAGTTTGACACCCCTGCACTAGATAGAGGTACGCTAAAGGGAATACAATACAATACAATACAATACAGCTTCATTTATATCGCGCTTTCATAACCGATGCAGCTGGGAAAAAGCGCTTGACAGAACATTTAAAATACTAAATCCAAGAAAGAATATTGATTTACATATAAGGCGCATCGGATTATAAGGTGCAATGCTTTTTAAATTCCCTTGACATCATTTTCGCTAGGACCATAAGCCAAAAGTGAAGTCAGCCATTTTGGTTATGAAGAGGCCATTTCATTTTGGGGCAAATGTCAGGGCTCGTATTTTGACAAACTGTTTCTTTATTGTATTTTATTATTCCCCAAATGAGCCCCAATGGGTATCCTAGATGTGAAGCACATTGAGTTACCTTGTGTATGAAATGCGTTATATAAATAAAGCTACCTTGCCTTGCCTTGTCTAGAAAAACGGGACAGATGGCTTTTTCTCTATGACACCTCATGTGGGCGAAGCACGGCATCAAAAAGTTAGGATCATTTTCAATCACACTCTAGAATCTCTACTCTGGATGGATTTTTCTCGAATTACATCACGTGTGAGGTGTCAATGTAATATCCAACTGCTAACTGGACTGGAATGTTCTTGCACAAGGGCGCAATGGCCAAAATATTGCACCTTGTCGACCTGATCAATACGCTCCCTCCTCTGGGACGAATATGGCCAAACGGCGAAAATGGAGTAATATTAGCAGCCAGTGCATACAGCAAGGCTCTATCGACCGTGTGGTCAATATCAAAGAGCAAAATATCAAGAGTTTGCTCAGTGACGCTTGCGTGGAAAGAATCCTCCATCGTGATCAAAAGGTCATTGTTTTTAAAGCTTCAGAAGTGAAACAAACAACAAATATTCTTCGCACCAAGATGTTGGTGCATTCGTCAGAAAAGACAAACACAATTCACCTTCACACCACCACCGTATGGCGTCACAGAAATATACGTGCACGCAACTCCAGCAGTTCATCATCAAAACGTATCCAAACTGAACAACAGAGAACTAAGATAATCAGTTCCTCAGTGTTTTTTTTCTCAAGTCAATGATAAGTCTAAATGAACCCTTTTATGCACCCTGGAACCTGATAACATGATCAGCTGTCCACTGTAGTAGCCGCTGTCCCTGAAAGAGTTAACATGACAATTAATCAAGAAACCCAGAGAAACGTCAAGAAACACAACAGGCTTGGTGGTACTAAGTTGTAGATTGTCTGTGACATAAACATGGACGCACACAACACTCTCATGTCATGACCCATTACTTTATTGGTACCGCTGTTTGGGTGAGCGAGGGAGTTACAATGCGCAACACTGTAAACTCTTTAATGCCCGTGTTAATAATGTCTCTGAGCGGCGAAAACTGCCGTTATCGCGCGCCAGCCGGGATCGGTAACTATTTAAAGGAGATGTTTAATCATCTGGAGTGGCTGACGTTGGAAATCACACACACAAGTTGCTGGGACCGCTTTTTTTTTTTTCTTTACGCCTCCTCAACATTCGCCGTTGGATGCTTGACTTCCGCCTCCTCCGTCAGTCAAATGTCTGCCAGGGGAGTTTTTAAAGCCCCCACATTCCTCTTCTGACTGACAGACTCCAACAGCAAGAGTGACTATGTTTAGAAGGACGTAGGCTGGCCCCGTCAGAAGAGGGCTTTCAATTCATGCCACATCACCGAGGGAAAAACAAGACTAATCTTTTTTTTTCTCCCCCTTCACCTGTTAGCTCGTATTGTCCCCCCTTGACAAGGCGTTTCATCTCATTAGGGAAACATTATTGGCGGGTATCAAAGCTCAGCTGTCACTGATTCTAAAGTGGGGATAAAAAAAAAAGTCTTTTGATTCCTACAACCGGGTTTGAAAATCATTTTCTTACTCAGAAGTACAGTTGAAAGACAAATTGTCGCAAAAGTTATGTCGCTTTCAAAAAACAATGAGTCATAAGCAGCAATGACGAAAAAGTTGCAGAGATTCCGCCATTTTTTTGTTTGAAGCGGCCATTTTGGCCATTTCCACTGGTCCTAAAACCAGTAACTTTTCCAACAGGTTTTGTCTGATTATAAACAAATATAAACTGCAATAGACAGATCAGAGTTGCTAATTTCCTCGTAGCCCCACAAAAAAGAAATAATAATAAAATATGTATATTTTAAAAGCCATTACTTGTTGTCATAATTCGATTTGGGACCAACAGGTGGCACTGCAGGGCTCTCCCTGAGCTGCCCACCTGTTGGTCGTTTAGCAATTAGTAGTATAAGAGGACTCCCTCCCGAGCATTCAGTGTCGCGTCATTGTTGCTGTTGTTTGCTCCTGTCATGTTTGTTTGCTGCCATCAGGTTTATCATGTTTCAGTTACTGTTATGTTTTATCTTCAGTCATGATTTTTGTTTGATACTTTGGACTTTGTTTTGGACTTAGTTTTCTGTTTTATTAAATACAATTCGTCAAGTACACCTTGCTCCTCTCTCCTGCCTGCTCTTTGGGGTCCACCACCACCACGCAACGTGACAGAATGACCCGACCACCTGGATCCCGCAGGTACAAAGGACTGGTCCCTTTTCCACCATGTGCCTGGCGGAGCACGTCTGCGGCCGACACCCTTTTCCCCTTCAGGCAGTGCTGGTGATGCCGCTGTCCTGTTTTCGTCTCGTCAAGCCGCGTCTACGGTGGGCCGAGCACCGTCCGCGTCCATGTTGAGCCGAGGCTCGTCACATGTCTGTTTGAGCTGAGTCACATTCACATCGACGACGAGCCGTGCCACGTCTACGCCCACGTCAGGACGAGCCCCTGATCACGTCCGGCTGTCCCATGTCCCCCGCTACGCCGAGCTCCGTCCACGTCAGGCCAAGCCCAGCCAAAAGGTCGCTGTCGCTTTTGTTCCTGTTCTCTGGCGAGGCGAAGGTCGCCGCCGCTTTAGTTCCGTTCGGCGAGGCAAGGGTTGCCATCGCCGCTTCCTGTTCACCAGCGAGGCAAGGGTTGCCGTCGCTTTTGTTCCTGTTCCTGGCGAGGCGAAGGTCGCCGTCGCTTTTGTTCCTGTTCCTGGCGAGGCGAAGGTCGCCGTCGCTTTTGTTCCTGTTCTTCGGCGAGGCAAGGGTTGCCATCGCTTTTAGTTCCCGTTCCCCGGCGAGGCAGCCTTTTGGACAACTTTGGGACGTCTGGGATCCATCCCTTGAGGGAGGGGTACTGTCATGATTCGATTTGGGACCAACAGGTGGCACTGCAGGGCTCTCCCTGAGCTGCACACCTGTTGGTCGTTTAGCAATTAGTAGTATAAGAGGACTCCCTCCCGAGCATTCAGTGTCGGGTCATTGTTGCTGTTGTTTGCTACTGTCATGTTTGTTTGCTGCCATCAGGTTTGTCATGTTTCAGTTACTGTTATGTTTTATCTTCAGTCATGATTTTTGTTTGATACTTTGGACTTTGTTTTGGACTTGGTTTTCTGTTTTATTAAATACAATTCGTCAAGTACACCTTGCTCCTCTCTCCTGCCTGCTCTTTGGGGTCCACCACCACCACGCAACGTGACACTTGTGACCAGAGTATAATGATTTACATTTGACTCTTAATAAAGCTCAACTCAACTTTTTTTTATTTATTTTTCTTATTTTAGGAGGAATGGCCAGGATTCGTGTATTTTTTTAATTGCTACTATTTTAACATATTATTTGGATGGGTTACTACTTTATTTTCTGGTTGTTATTTCAATTTATATTACAAGTTTAATTAAAACAGAGTCTGAAATCAACAAATCATTTTTTTATGAATCATGATTTCAATATCAATCAAAATAATGTGATGGGGTTTTTTTTCATATTTGGCCAGCTACTGACAAGATTTTGCGCGAGTGCTTAAACCACTAAACACGAAATTAAACATAAAATTGACACACAATGACATTTTTGCTATTGCATACACACAAAGTGTGACTGCGTAGTTCGATGACTCGCGATACAACTTGGAATTTTTTGGGGAACGTTCCACCTCATCAGATTGCGTTTGCCGTTTTATTCTTTCGCCATTTGAGATGGAGAGTTTTTCGTCTTTGAAAAGCATTCATGATAGTCAACCAAAGTGCCTCTTTCGTTTTCCATTCCTGCTTGTGGGAAAAAGCTTTGCACGCAGCCAAATCACAGTTTCATCACATTTGACAGCCCATGCCATAGGATAAAATTCAAGACCCGCTGTCAGAAGTCACTCAAAAGTCAACAAGCACTGAAATCCCATCTCCATATTTCCGTTATCCTCGACGCAACAATCTTGTCTCTTTACTGACATTTCATGATTGTGCGTCACCGTAAAGGAAACCAGTGGCACCAAAAGATTTATTGTTACGCCGCGGTCGCGCTTTCTTTCCTCTCTGTCTCTTTTTGAGAACGCTGCAGAATCTCATTCTTTGGGGCTCTTCAAGTCCTTATAGAAAATAAGTCTATTGTGAGGACTCAATCATCCTTGGGGGGGATCGCGGTTTCTTGTTGAAGATGATCTTTCAGCCTGATCTTTCTGGAGACTTTGCACTCATCTTTCTTGTCTGCACCTTGTTTGAGCTTTCTCACAGTGTCAAGTGGATGCTTGTCCTCGAGAAATGGCCCTATTGCTCCCAAATTTGAACCTTGTACACAAAAGTGAACAATGCAAAATTGCGATACATCGTGTGCTTGCGCGTGTAATGTCGACCAACAAATTTGGAGAACATTTCAAACAGGCGGTGGCACGGTGGGTCAACTGGTTAGTACGTGGGCCTCGCGGTGCAAAGGTGTAGGGTTCGAGTCTGGCTCTTGCCTTCCTGTGTGGAGTTTGCATGTTTTCCCAGGGCCTGCGTGGGTTTTCCCCGGGTACTCCGCTTTCCTCCCACATTCCAAAAACACGTGTGGCAGGTTCATGGAACACTCTAAATTTTCCCGAGGTGTGAGTATGAGCGCGGATGGTTGTTTGTCTGTCTGTGCCCTGCGAGTGATTGGCAACCGGTTCAGGTTGTCCCCCGCGTACTGCCCGAAGACAGCTGGGATAGGCTCCAGCAACCCCCCGCCCCCTCAACGCTTCCCTCGTCATACAACAAACAAAGACGAGAACAGGGCAAACGGATTAGAAAATGGATGAATGGATAAATCCTAAAAATGACTTCATTAAAATTGTTGCGGTAGTGCAAGTTACTTGTGATTTGAGCTAAGATCAGTCCTAAAAAATCGAGCCCGACCCGACCCGGCCAGAGGGTATTTAAACCCGACCCGGCCCGAGCCCGATCACTTAACGTGATATGCAGGCCCGAGCCCGAAGCAAACCCGACATTTCATATTTTATTTGTGAGGACTCGGAAGTAGGAGGGGTGATTTCTGATAACAAAGCCTGTCTTTTGTAATGAAATCTAACTTAAACAAGACTGTATAAACATTTACATCTCTTATATTTCTGTTTCTGCAGAGGTTAAATTAACCGACAATTTCCCATCATTGACGTATTTTATTAAGAGTGGACGGGGAATATTTAAGGCCGTCCGTCATTTTGACGGGTTGAAAATTGGGCCATAAACCACAGCAGCTGTACGTCCTTAAGAATCTATCACGGCACTTTAAGAGAGAGAAGCAGAGAGACAAAGACGAACACTGACGGGACAGATACAGGAAGGAGTTCTTTGAATTGTCATTGCAAGAGTTTAGTATAGTACACGTTGTGATGAGGCGACTTCTGTTTTTTTGCGAACCACGGTCTCTCGCGGCCAAAACAACTCACGGCCTCGAGAAAAATTTTTCAAAAGTCAGCGCGAGAGAAGCCCGACCACACCCGAACCCCAAGCAATGATTGAGCATCAATTTCGGGTCGGTCGGTCGGGTCGGGCTCGGTTCGGGCGGCCCGATCTTACCTCTACTTGTGATAACCACTCCATTGCCCAATAGAAAACAAACGGAATGACACGCCCTAAAGTTACTGCAATTCAACTATTCCTCACGTTCCAAATGATAATCTCTTGCCTATTGAAATAACAAAGACGAGAACAGAGCTCAAAGTAAACATGGTGAAGCTGCATTTTGTTGTGATGACGCACACAAATGGAATAGGCTGCCAAAAGAAGTGAAGTCAGCCCCACGTGTAAATACTTCTAAATCAAGTTTAAAAACGTTTTTTCCCCATGCCTATGATTATTGTTCGTGGCCCAAGCATGACGGCATAGTTTGATGGATCCGCCGTAAAACGCGAAACGCTAATAACTGAACTCCACCAGATGGCAGACGTAACAGGAATAAAGAGTTTTACGGAGCACGTAATCTGGTCAAACGTGCACGTCATTCAGGACAGTTGGTTGAGTTGTTGAATAAATGGAGTTGCGAGACTCAGCCGCACTCCCACGCAAGCCCCTAGATGCAAATGTTTGATTATGCGCCGAGTAATGCGGTTTTCAGGGAAGAGGAGGCACTTAAATATTAGTAAATTGGCGGGATGGCCTCATGCGTGGCGGCCCCAATGAGAAGGCAAACACAGAAAATTGAATTACGCAATGTCGGTTTTTGTCTTTATTTCCATAATGTGGCTCTTTAATGGAATTACTCGGCTAAGCACTGGATTTTCATTCATCATTTGAAATTCAGATCGCCGCATTACGGCAAACCTGCTGACAAAAATTGAAACACACTAAAGTGCAACGCGGGCCAGCTTTGCTTGCATTTAATTACACAAAAGGAGCCGGCGCCAAGATGGATCCTCATATTCTGCCGCATCGTTAAAGAAAGGAGTAATTATGAAGACAAAATACTGCGCTCCGTCTCTGTTATGTTGCCGTTATTAACGTCTGGACAAAAGTCAGCCTGCGGGACAAAGCGGCAACCATTATGGCCAGTACTTTCATTTGGAGTTAATGCCGTGTCTTCTTTAGCATATTCATTTTCACATTTTATGAGTTTGAATGAGAGGCCTTGCGAGAGGATGACTTACTTCAAGAGTTTGGTTCAATCATAACCAACAATGTAATGGGCGTAACAAAACCCAAACTTCAGACTTCCTGTTCCTTCTTGAACATACCTTCTTGTGCCCTTTTTTTTTTTCATTGCATTGCTGTCATACTAGGCCGCTGTGCTCCGCTCACTCACAGGTTAAGGCAAAAACCCAACTTCTTGATAGCTGGTTCAAATTTGGGAATAAAAATGGACAAAAAAAACTTAAGATCGCGCTCTTTGAAGGACCCCTGCAAACAACCAAAATGGTGCTAAAATTTCCCTTTAAACAGCTACGGCAGACTTTCAGTGTCTTTCTGAGAATTTTTGTTTGTCTGATCATGAGATTCCAACCAAATTCCGTGCTGCTATGTGAAACTGGATTTTTTTTTAAAGAATGCCAAAGAAGCTTCAGTTGTTAGTTTCATGTTTTTGACAAGGTCCAAACACAAACCAGGTGGAGGTTGGATCCCAAATCTTATATTTATTCAGAAAAAAGCACAACGAAAAAGTACAACCAGAAATCGCTGGTCACAAGGAGCCAGGAAAAACAAAAAGCTAATAGCAAAGACGAGAATAAAAATTACATTCATTCCAAGTACACGAAACAAAATAAGAGCAGGATCAAGGTACATCAGAACTTATAAACGAAGGACTAGAGAGCAAACACGACGATGACGAGATGGAGAGGTCCAGAAAAACAATACTTGAGCATGAGCAGCAAACAAGGTCAATAATATGACAAAGCCGAAGCAACTTGGCAGTTCTTAAATGAATGTCAAGGCTTGATTGGAAACAAGGAACAAGCTGGGACTGAAAACAAAATAAAAACAGACTGAGCATGAAAGTTTTATGGCTGGCTATTAAACTCCACGCATGCGTCATGAGAAAGATGTTGATGCTTCGCTCAGGGCCCCACATTGGTTCCAACAGCCAAATGACTCAAACAAATATGGCAGACTGTGCTTCATGAAACCAAATGAGGCTGGCTTCAGGTTCTGAATTTTCTAAATATGCCAGTAATACAACACAATATAATACATATTTCTTTTTACAGAGCTTTCAGTAAGAAGGACAGAACCAACATTTGATCACCACACCCCCGCATAACCCTCCAAAATGCGGATCTGAATCGGGATGAAGACGCCTGTGAAATTTACTGAGTTTTATTGAATGAAAAAGCTGTCGAGAGCTCTGGAAATAAATGTTGCCAAGCAATAACAAAGGCAAAGGCACAAGGCATATTCAAGAGGGCCTTGTCGAGTGGAACATGGGGTGAGGTCGAATTAAATAAGGTGAGGGGCAACGAGGAGGATGCAGCTGTCCCAAGGGGAGATCATTAAGTGTGAGGATGCTAATAATTGGAAATCAACCGTAATCTCTCTGCTCATATGAACGTGTAACGTCTTCACCACTTCCTGCGAGTCATCAGTTTTGCGCCATGTTCGAATGTGCGGCATGGCGGCTGGCAGATGGGGACCGGTCGCTTTGAGGCAAATTCACTCTCATCAAAAGCTCCCTTGTATTTCCTCGTTAAGCGCGGGAAGCATGATGAAAGCAGCGCAGAAGAAGAATTGTACATCTGCCTGTATTAGCCAGACTCGATGTTTTGTCTTCCTGTTTAACAAAATGAAAGATTCATCCGCCGGTTTGGTCCCAGCACACCTGCTGTGCAGCAGTGCAGCAGCTTCCCGCCATTTGCTGGATCACCGGGTGTCCCTTTAGATCCCGCTCCCAGTGGCCATCTCGGGAATAGCAGCGTCTTTTAAGATGCGTTTCAATAAAACATGGTGACGTTTGACAGGACTCATCAAACCGACGAGGAACATGAGAGGATGACTCATAAGCAACTTCCTCATACGGAGGCATATCGATGGAATCAAAGAGATCTTGAGATGTGGGCAGTTTTCTCCCCACTGACTCAAAACGTCCCAAGTTGAGTTGGGCAGGATTCCCTATCCAGATGTAGGATGGTGGACCAGAATTTCTTTCCAGAAGTCATTTTTTCATGTTCTCACTGAACTCCTTTTTGTCTTGCAAAAGTTACATTCCGCTTGACCTGCCACGATCCATCAGCTGCCCCCGGAGTCCCACAGGGCAAAAAGGGCAGAAAGCGAAAAATAGCAGCATACACTAATTTGTATAAAGTAAAGAAAATAATTACACTTTTACTCTTATTTATTTATTCTTCATTTTAAGGTCTTTCTAAGATTAATTTTCAAACTTTGGGGGGTAGGGCAACATTTTTGTTTTGCATTTATGTAATGAGCTATTACGTTCAAAGTGAAAAGCTTTTTTTGCTCCCCATTACATTTTCAGTTTTTTTTTTTAATTACTAAATAAATGAGAGTATTAGTCTAAACCATCTGAGATCTTTTTGTGGCTCAAGTAATTAGCTTTAATGATTAAATCCGGCCTAAAAGAAAAACGGTAATTAGTAACACACTTGTCACCACTGCGACGCTTAATAATGAAACATGATTCATCTTGTCTTAATTCTCGCTTAAGTAATTAGCCGGAATGATTAAATGTGACAATTGGAGAAGTATTCATTATCATTTTCTCCTCTTTTCTTGTTCCTGTTTAAATCACCAGTAAGTATTGGTGATCTTGTCCATATGGTCGCTGCCGCTGTTAGCCTTGAACACGTCTTCAAAAGTCATCTAATTGCACTTTTCTGACTCGAGGAGGACATCTCTTCCTCCTAATTATGATTACGCATTGATCGTCTTCGCCTCATCGGGTAAATGGGTCTCGATCAAAGTCTTGCGCCCACCAACTTTTATGAGATAACAATGCTCTAACAAGGATCAGCAGTATGCAAAGTAGATGAATATTTTCAAGGAATCAGCTGGCAGCCTCTTAAAAAATAAAATACAAATTTAAACTGAAAAAAAAAATCTAAAAACATTTCATTAACCCTTTCTTCAACAGCGGTTACTACATCAGACAGCTTATCATGTTATCAGGTTACAGGCTGCATGGAAGGGTTAAACCGCTAAATCAATGCCAGGAATATAATGAGACTCATTCATTCATTCATTCATCTTCCGAACCGCTTGATCCTCACTAGGGTCGCGGGGGGTGCTGGAGCCCATCCCAGCTGCCTCCGGGCAGTAGGCGGGGGACACCCTGAATCGGTTGCCAGCCAATCGCAGGGCACACAGAGACGAACAACCAACCACGCTCACACTCACACCTAGGGACAATTTAGAGTGCTCAATCAGCCTGCCATGCATGTCTTTGGAATGTGGGAGGAAACCGGAGCACCCGGAGAAAACCCACGCAAGCCCGGGGAGAACATGCAAACTCCACACAGGGAGGCCGGAGCTGGAATCGAACCCGGTACCTCTGCACTGTGAAGCCGACGTGCTAACCACTGGACTTCCGGGCCGCCCTAATGAGACTCATGATACCGTTAATATTCGGTGAGCCAGATTAAAGAAAAGAGGGCCAACCTTGCCCACCCCTGATCAAACCGAAAAGTCACGTCCCCCTTTTGTCGACATTCTGTTCTTCCTGTCGTGTGTGTTCTTTTTGTGACTCTTGAAGGTGTCGAGTGCAGCAAAAAAAAATAAAAAATCTCTCTCTGGTTTGCTTTCACCACCGTCGTGCAAATGCGTCTGCCACGCGATCACTAAACAAACATCTCGAAATAGTTTGATGTCAGTCACAGCCTAAATGTGTCATGTTGGCCTCCAGCAAAGAAGCTGGTTTTTATATTAATAGAAGAGCTTTTTTTTCTCTCGTTCTGGCTCCTGACGATGCTAAAGTGGGACAGACACAATGCAGACAACATTGATACAAAAAGTGTTATTAGCGGTTCTTAGGGGGTCTCTCAAAATTGAGAGTTTTGCAAATCCAGCACACAAAAACTGTTTCACAACATCAAATTGGAAAGGCATGTCTAGAAGACTCACACAAAGTCTCAAGAGGCCATGCCCCAAAACGCAAAAGAAGTCAGTCATTTTTTGGGATCGTTTTATCCGTTTCGAGGTTTCCTTGAAAAAAAAATCCCTTGATTGCCACCAAATTCAAGCCAGAAGACAGATGGGTCACCAGTCTGTTCAAGTTTCATGTCCATCATGTCAAGATGCTAAAAATTTCAAAGAAGCTATGGTGTTTTGGTTTTGAGGTGACCTTTTTTTTCCGTAGTAAAACAAACTCCTGACAAGGAATACACCCAATCACCATCCTTTTTTGAGCCTCAACATGCGAGCAAAAATCAGTCAAGTATGTTATGTTTTTGGGTTGTCTTGAACGTGACCACCAAAATATCACCCAGCAGCACCCACTGGGAATTAAAAAAAAAAAATTGGCCCGATATGTGTTTTATAGATCGACGCAGAATCAACCTCTAAGCTATCATATAACAGGAAGCGCATGAAATTCTCATGGAGTCATGCCGGACGCTTAACAGAAAGTCGGCCATTATTTTTTCTTTTTTTTGTATTGCAGGACCTGAACTACAAACACATTCGAAGCACGTATGCTCAACAGATGGCCGAGGTTATTTTATTTATTTATTGCCGACACCAACTAATGTGGGCATATTGTGGGGCAAAGTCTGATGGTACTTTGACAAACTCCTTCAAGGGAATTTGTTCAATTGAACCCCGATCAGAAGCGGGTTACGCAAGACAGCAGGGAAAGCAGGCGTGAAGCTCTGTTCATCCGGGCTTACGGCTTTAAATGTTATTGTTGTTTGCAAATACAAATGTCCTACACTTCACAACACTGGAGGTGTGTTCTACAAGGTTTGCGCACAGTAAAGTAAGTTCATTAGCTTTCCACTCGGTAATAAATTTTAAAAACCTGCGTACTGATTCACATCAACAAAACAACCTTTCTTACCTTTTGCTCACAATAACAACATCCCAGCAGAATTCCCAAATAAAGCCCCTGACTGTTCTGTATCCCTCATTACGATTGAACTTATTCAAGTTAGCTAACCTTCACGTTAGAATTCATCAGTGTTTGCGTGTCTAATTTGGTCCACTTTGATCTTCACAGGAGAAATAGAAATATCATGGTAAACAATAGGATCAGGTGCGCTCTAGTTGAGGAAGAAAGTTTGCTCCCAAGGAGTGGACCGAGTTGTTGCGGCCCGCTTACTCACTTTTTTATCTGGCTCATGCTGTTCATTTTTAGAATTCATAGCAAAAAAAAAAAAAATATATATATATATATATATATATATATATATATATATATATATATATATATATATATATATATATATATATATATATATATATATCGTCAGCACAGTCATACATCATTAATAAACCGTGGTCGATAGAAATTGAAGGTATGACTACAAATAATGTCGCAAATCAGACGCGATGCGCTGGAGGACTTACGTGCTTATTGTTGCTGTAGGCCAGGCTGCCTTCTGGAACGGTGTGTCTTTATCTATTTTGCAGGCAGCTTTATTGACTTTAGGTGGAAGCAAGGCTGGCGGCTGCCTCAGTGAGACTTCCCCAACTTCATCTGTGGCAACACATACAGTCGGTATCAAAAACCTATGGAGTGGCACACTTGGGATTTTGTCAGTCTGTATCCGACCAAAATAAAACTTTAATCCCTCAGTGAGGGTTCGCATGTGCGCAAAATCTATTTGTTATAGGCTTAATGAATTTGCTCAAAATACATTTATGTGATTATTCGCATCTGTAAGGTTTTACTAATGTACTGGAGATTCACACAGTCCAAGCTGGCATCCATTACACATCCTGTACATCGAAGTCGTGCTAATTTCTACAAATAAATTATACCCTTGGTTGAATTTGTGCGAAATCGTCCTTAAATTGGCCAGTTACCTTGCGAACTACAAGACTAACTGGCTAGCAAATTAGCTGGTAAGCTAGCAAACCAAACCAGTTGCTTTGCTGCTGCACTCAAAATAAAAAACAAATTCAAGTATTGTGAAGAGGTTTTTTTTAGTTCATTCATTGATTCAATAAATGGCTCCGAATAAAACAGGAAAGCTTTATCAGTGTGTGCTTGTTTGATGTCAGCTAATAGCTAGCTACGTTGTTAGCCAAACTTACCTACCAATGAGCCTCGATAAGATAAAGATACTACTTCAATGGGTAATGCAAGACAGACAATATGGATTGTATATGTCATGTTAAAAAAAAAAAAAACAAGACTTTACCTGACCAAGAAGATGAGTTAACCTGGTGGTAATTTGTGTCAGCCCAGAGCCTGGACTGGCCAGGTGTGGATAGTCGACAACCCATCTTGGAATAGGAATGTTGACCGAGCCCAAAAACAACCCAAAATGGGTAAAATATTTCATAAGACTTGGGTAAAACAAACAACACAACATTTTGATTAATGGAGAAAATATTTCATGACTCCTGGTTGGAGTTAAGTTAGTTAGTTAGTTAGTTCCACCCATTCCTATTTGGAACATTGGGCGACGAGTCTCCTCCATTTGTTCCGGTCACTGGCGACTCTTCTTGCTCCATGCCATCTGACACCCATCTCACTGAGGTCTTCTTTGACAGTGTGTCTCCACGTCTTCTTTGGCCTACCTCTCTTCCTCTTTCCACCCTCTGGCATCCAGTCCATGGCCATACTTACCGGTCTCTCTGTTGGCATTCGGAGTATGTGGCCAATCATTTTCCTTCTCCTTTCAGAGACAATGTCTGACAGTTCAGCTACTCCTGCCTTCCTCATCACCTCCTCGTTGGTGATGTGGTCTCTCCATGAGATCCTCAGGATTGATCTCAGGCAACGCCGATGGAAGACATCTAACTTGTTGGTGATATTGGCTGTCTTCATCCATGTCTCACAGGGGTAAATCGCTGTTGGGATGACCACTGACGTATAGAGGCGTAGCTTGGTGGCCGTAGTGATGGCTTTCGATGACCAGATGTTGCGGAGGCGTTGGAACACTCCCGCAGCTTTACCAAGTCTACTGTTGACGTCTTTCTCCACATCACTTGTATTTGAGATGTTACTCCCAAGATATGTGAAGCTGTCAATGTATTCTATGTCATGTTGGTGTAGAGCCTTCTGTACATTCTGGTTGAAGGTGTTGGTGCTGTCCGATGGCCATGGCCTTGCTCTTTTCCTGGCTTATTCGTAAACCGACCTTAACTCCGTGCTCATGCAGATTGTTGGTCAACTCCTGGAGTGCGGGCTTGCTCTTCCCTCAAGATGTTATCCACTTCGTCTGGTTGGAGTAGCTCAAATAAAACATGTTGGATTGAGAAATTGTACCTCATCTGAAATAGAACTCAAAATCACTTCAACATAGCACTTGGGTAAATTAAACAACCCAAATATTTCATAGCCCAGCATTTGAAACAACGCAACCATTTTCAGCGTTTAACTGACATCTTGCACAATAGAACTAGACATATTCCATGGAGTTTAAAAAATAAATAAATAAATAAAAAAGATGACGGATTTTTCTGCACATTGTTGCTGTAACATGATTAATGTGATGGCTGCTCTTGCCAGTTTCTGATAAGCGCCACCACACACAAATGAATTACGCAGAAGCACTCGGTTGGAAAGGTCCATCTGAGTGACAGCATTGGTCGCAGTGAGAATTAACGGGTGAACTCATTGTGTTATAATCCTTATCATCGGCTAGAAAAGCTTTTGATAATTAATCAGAATGGTAACATCGTGTTACAGTACAACCCATCATGCTTCCTATTTACTTTTCTATGAGCTGAGGAGATTAGATATGATGCAATTTCCACCGCATTACTATTTTTTTGTTGTCATTTTTAAAAATTGCTATTTCTGAGCCTGGTTTGCGATCTTGCCTCCCCGCTAATCTTGTCAGGAGATTAGACTTTGTCGGCCTTTATCTGATTCTCAGCATTCTCATAAATAACAAAAGCTTCTGATGTTATCCATTACTGAGTGTGGCACACAAAAAAGTGTGTGTGTGCCGTTAGTGGGTTTACCCATGCACGCGCATTGGTTTTTTTTGTGTTTTTTTTTCAATGTGCGGCCACAGCACTTATTTGTAGACCATCTCAATCAGTGATAGTGGACCTTTTTCACTTTGTATAGCATTTCACTTCTTTGTATTCCTTTTGTGACACCAGACCCTTGCTTATGGAGTGAATGAAGGTTTCAACATAATTTCCATTATTGATGTACAGAAAAAAATGCTTCCATATGCAAACCAATGAGATTGGAGAAATTTGTAGATTTACCTTGGGTCCGTCATTTTATGCAGCACAGCACTAAAGGCTCTGACTTTTCCTGTTAACACCTCATAATGTCAATCTGATTAAAAACATTTTTAAAAAAGCGTGCTCATCCACAACTTAAAGGCATGAAAGACTCGTCTTGTGTCCGACATTTCCTCGTATTGCTCTGGGGAACTGATAAGGTTTCTGATGTGTCTTTTTTTAAATCATGTTTTTTTGGGTGGGGGGTCAGGGGGGGGTAATAATGTGTGCAGTAAAGTGGGTGAACAAGTCTATATTCCTATGTGACAATTGAATAGAGACAAAAAGTTGTTTGTTTTTTTTTTTTTTTACTCTGGGGATTTTTGTAGTCCTTCGTTTGGCATTAAAATAAGTCGAGGGTGGCGCAGAGCACCTTTATTTTTAAATCTGTAAATTATTTCTAGTTGCGGAGTTTATTTCTATTGTGAAAGGCGCCAATAATCATGAACGATGGGCAAGAATCACAACAATTATGACAGAACATAGAGCGTGTGCGTGTTTAATGTTCTTTATTTACTCTATGGATTATTTTGCATCTGTCTCCTCCAATTGCGCAGGGTGGCAGTTGTAATGACTAACATGGCAAGAGAGCAATCACTACAATTACTATATGATTCCACATTGCAAAAGTTAAAATGGAGAAAAAAAAAGTGATGAAATGTGTTTGTCACCATTCTGTCTAGGTTGTAGTTATCATAAATAACGTGTTAAACGCGTATATATATCGCAATAGCGCTAGTAATAGTAATACTTTAGGGATCATTTCTTGAGAGTTTTTATCTATTGTGTGCCATGAGCACCTGGACAGGAGACGTCTTTTTCCACTCTAAAGATTAGTTGTCGTTGTTCCGTTTTATTTCTATTTCTAAACTAGAAGGATAGCACAGTGAGTCAAGTGTGTTAAAAGCCATGTTTTTCCCTCTGTGTAGCACACAGAAAGACAGCAAACTGACATTTATAGCAGTGAGAAAGGCATAAAAAAAAAGTTGGTGAGTAAGTGAAGAGTAGCGTAGGAAATGGAAAGCTACAGGGCAGCTTATCCCGCTGTTAGATGATGCATAAACCTGCCACCAGCCGTCTTACAATAGATTCAACGCGGCCGGTCCGTCCGCCCTGTTGTTTCTTTCACTCGTGGCTTTTAAATCACAAGCGTGCGGGTGTTACAAGGCTTCCTTTGGATGGTATTTTCTGATGAAATGTTCCAATTTACTTTATTTTGTATCTTCTTCCCCTGTCTCACGCACGCGGTCAAACCTCTTCTTGAAATGAGAACATCACGCAGGACTAGAATCACTTTGGAACAGCGCGTTACACTACTGATAGTTTTTCTTTAAAGGGTTGGCAACAGAGATAGATAGATGTTTCTCACAATTCACACCAACCTTTGCTTTAACTAGCATATTTTCCGCACTATAAGGCACACCTAAACACATTCAATTTTCTCACAAGCCGAAAGTGCGCCTGATAATCCGATGCACCTTATATATATATATATATATATATATATATATATATATATATATATATATATATATATATATATATATATATATATATATATATATATATATATATATATATATATATATATATATATATATATATATATATATATATATATATATATATATATATATATATATATATATATATATTTATAAATGTGTACAGCGCTTTGTTACAGCTGTAGCAGTTGTGAAAGCGCAATATAAATAAAGCTATATTGTATTGTATTCCCTTTAGCGAAGCTCCAACTACTGGATGCATAACGCAACCTCAGCCACTATTGTAGCTTCTATTCTGTGTGTCTTACATATGAAAACAGTTTTAAAATAGGCCATTCATTGGTGGTGCGCCTTATCGTGCGGAAAATCCGGTACAAGTCTCCAAACGTCAAATTAAATGGGAAATACTCTGCGACTTCTTGAATGCCTTTAGTAGTAGGTGTCTGATTTTGCGAAGTGGAAAAGAGTGATAACAACCAACCCTAACTCGAAATGAATAGAATTCTAGACATGGAATGATCTTGCTACGTAGGATACGATGCACGCTTGTCATGGCTGCTCAGTCCAAAATGGTAAACGTTAAAAGCATAACCTGAGCCCCGTTCTTAACATGTCTGGAATCATGTAATCAATGTCCGACACTAACTCTTACCCTAACATTGAACGGTTAGATCGTGACAGAAACTGAATGTTCTTGAGACGTATGCTAATCCATTTGTAATGGCTGCACGGTCTTATTGACTAAATATGTCTTAAAAGTGACAATAAATTGGCGCAAGGATTAAAACAACAAACAGATAGCCATCCTGATGAGCCCGACAATTGTGCAACCCTCCCGGAAAAATGAAAAACGATCTCTTGCGAGTTGCACTTGTCAACATCCGACGCTTTATTAAAAAAACAAACAAGAAATTGTTTTCCGACAAAGAAAAGATGGAGGCAGTTTAATTTGTATTACGTTCCCGTAATGTAACGAATGTGACGCGCACCCATCTCTGACCTTAAAATCAAGGTCCGTATCCAACCGTGGCCAATACGTTGGTCATCTCGAGGGGGGGTTTGCTTTCTCTCCAAGTCGATCCTCTCCGGCAACCTCCTTAAGTAGCAGACAGCACCAATTCAACGCTATTTATAAAAATATATTTGAACAAGTAGGAAACAATACAAGGTAATCTGGAGAGATTACAATACAGGGGAGTAAATAATTGAACATACACACTGATAAGCATTGAACGCACGGCAGAAAAGGTGAGCGGAAGGAAGAACGCGCTAGTCGGTAGACCATCGAGTCCTATTGTCTTTGTTACACTTCGGAAATTTGAAATTCTCAACCAGCCTTGTCTGAAACTAATGACGTTAGCAGAAATGCTATGTACAGCACAAGCCTTTTTTTTTTTCTTTCGTCATATCATACAGTGTACTTACAATATGCACACGGGCTGGATTTGTCTCTTTTTTTTCTGGCGAATCAAATGCCGAATTAGCAGAAAGATGCTAAAGCTCAATTATTTGTGGAGTTTTCAGCATTGAAAGGAAAAGATGCACATGAACTGGTGAAAGGTAATGAAGAATTAACACAACAACAAAAAACATTGGGTAATTTAACTTGCTTCTGTAAAAAGAAGGCCTCAGAGTTTCTACATTTGTTGTTGTTGTCCTCGCGTCTTTTTTTTTTTTTCATAGGCTAGCTCGATGGTGACGGTCCACCTGTAGCATGTAAATACAAAGAGTTGTATAAAGCGTAGTTTAGAAATGTGGCCACCATAGAGAGAACATATCAAATGATAACAAAGTCACTTTTTGTCAAAGCCAACACCCTTTTTTTGTGTGTGTGTGTGTGTGTGTGTGTGTGTGTGTGTGTGTGTGTGTGTGTGTGTGTGTGTGTGTGTGTGTGTGTGTGTGTGTGTGTGTGTCTTTTTGTTGTTGTTCAAATCCTCGCATACATTCATTGTTGTAAGGTAGACCAAGTATTGCTTTTAAGTCCGTTCAAGATTCTCTGACTGGACAGGGCCTCCCGGCTCTCTGCTACTGGAAGTCACAGCAATGACTAACACCCAAAACACTGCTAGACACTCCACAACGGAATCTAAACTTTTTTTTTGTTGTTTACACTCCACAAGAATCTCCTAGTAAAAAGACGGTTTGTTTCGGCTCAACGATTACGATGTGGATGACTGCTCTAACTCGACTCTATGAAGAATACAAAACAAAAAAAAGTGGCCCGTTTGTTTTTTTTTTTCTCTTGTTTTCTGTTTCTAAAAGCCGTAGAACTCTAGCGCTTAATACACAGGTGGACAGAAGAGAAAAAAAAATTCAGAAAGTCTTGTTTTGTGTTTTTCCAGTCAGGTCTCGCGGTCGTTCTCGCCCACCGAGTAGAGTTCGCCAAGTCTCCTGAAGCGAGGGCCCCACTCCCTGAGGTAGTCATAGTTCTGGTCCGAGTCGGATGACGTGGTCTCCAGCGAGCTGAGCGAGCCGGCGACCGATCCCCGACCCTCGTAGCCGTAGATCTGGATGGAGTCGTACGGCGGCGCTGTGGGGTCATTGTCAGCCTCGTGCAGCCGCACGTTGATGAACTCGTCCACGTCCACGCCGTTGGGGCCCGAGTGGTGGCCGGAGCGTGGCATGAACTGCAGGTCGGGCTTGATGTCCTTGCGCGGCAGGTAGCCGTTGACGCCGTCCGGATTCTGCAGGGTGGCGATGTCGAAGGCCTCCGTGTCCTCCTCGCCACCGCCCTCGTCATCGTAGCGGATGATGTTCTCGCGCACGTCCTCGTCGTCCTTGATGATGAGCGGCTCATTTTTGTGTCGCCGCAGAGTCACAAAGAGCACTACTATTACTATGCGAGAAAGACCGAAGCACAAGGGGAAGAGAGAGACAACGGAGAAACCAGGTCAAGCTTCCTCATCGCAAAGGTTGATACAAGAATGATTTTATTTGTTGGGTGGAAGGCTCAATTTTCAATGAGTGACAGCCACTTACCAAATCCAGATCCAACAAGCACATTTTTGCAATAGGATTGCAAACATGCATTGCCGTCACACCGACATGCATATCTGTGCCAGGTGGCGCGATTGACGCATTTGACGCGACGTGAGTCGGGGTTAGCACATTCAGTCGAGTTAGCAAATTGGAACTGAAGGACATATATCGCATTGCGCGGAACAGCTAATCGGCATCAAAATTGTAATTGGCACGGTACAACCATGCTGTCCGAAAATAAATAAATAAATAAATAATGCACATGCACGGCATCCTGTGTCAGACAAAACAAACATTGCAGTCTGTGAGCATCGGAAGCTGCACGACGCAGCCAGCCAGCTTCGAGACCGAGCCAAAAAGACAGCAGGCTTGGAGAGTGGTAAAACGAGTGAGTGTGTTTATTTACTTCCAGCTGCTGAACTGTGAACCAAGATTGAAATAGCATTTAGCATTAGCCAAAGTTTTAGCACAATGACAAAACCTGCTCGCCATATGTTCTTCATCTTTTTTTTTTTTTTCCTATCAAAGGACAAGGTGTGGCGTGACACGAACGTAGCCGCTACGTTTGTATCCGGCGTTCAAACTCACTTGAGAAACATGGGGAAAAGTGACATTTCATCTTTGGTCTGAATTGTAGCATTTCAGTTTGATTCAGCATGGGTTGATTGGTCATGCCTGGGGAGTGAGGCGCATCACATGTGAGCCGAGTTCAGTAGCAATCTGTGCGGTGCGCTTTCGCAGTAAGAAAGTGTGAGGTCGTGTGATTGTGTGACAAGGGTGACAAGTACCCAAGGAGAAAACTACATTTTGGTCACATAAACTGTCTGGAAGTTAACCTTGCCTGTTTTTTTTTTTCTGGTGGGGCAACTGTGATGACTTCCATCAATCAACCTGTCAAACAGTTGCATAATTTCTTCTTTTCTCTTAACCTGTGCCTAAGAATCAATGTTTGGGAACGGCGTAGTGTCCACGGGGGGGCCAAATGGAGCTGCTGTGTCAAGAGAGCCATCTTGTGTAGGATGGAGGTGAAAATAGTATCATCCGGGTAAACATACATATAGCTGTCTTCGGGCAGTAGGCAGGGGGCACCCTGAACCGGTTGCCAGCCAATCACAGGGCACACACACAGACAAACAACCATCCGCGCTCACACTCACACCTAGGGACAATTTGGAGTGTTCAATCAGCCTGCCATGCATGTTTTTGGAATGTGGAAGGAAACCGGAGTACCCGGAGAAAACCCACGCAGGCCCGGGGAAAACATGCCAACTCCACACAGGAAGGCAGGCCGGCCCGCCCACAACATTTACCCTCATCACAAATATGGGTGTTCAGAGTGGAACTTTTGCACCATTCTGCCGAACCTCACCTAAGAGCAGAATGATGCAGGCCAAGATGGCGATGAGCGCCCCCATGCTGAGGCCGATGGGCAGGACATAGGCCTCAATGTTGCAGGACTGCACGATACCGTCTTTGCTGCATCCACACACGCGAATGGTCAGGGTGTTGGTGCTGCTCATGGGCGGGGTGCCGTTGTCCGTCACCACGATGGGCAGGAAGTACATCTCCTGCTTCTGCCGCCGGAACGTGTCGTGCTTGGCCAGGACACTAATGGAGTTGTCTGCGAAAGAAGCGGGAGAGGGCGGTGCGAGAAGATGAGAAGAGAGAACTAATTTCACATCAGTCGCCGTCTCGCTTGTCTCCCGCTGATGGATTTCAGCGATTTTTGCTCAACGGCGCAATACGGGGAAGCCGAAGGGTAGCGTGGCAAGATGGGAAAGGTGCCGGCTGCTCTTTTGAAGCCGCTCGCCAGAAGCAGCCTGCTCGTTAGCCGCCTCTCGTTATTAAACACTGAGCCTGGTCTTATAAAAAAACTTGTGAAAGTCTAACCTTTGCCACTCCCCGCTGCCAAGCGGAAACAACACAGCGCTCAGCGGATGCAAACT
Source organism: Hippocampus mohnikei (assembly GCA_026261675.1). Taxonomy (NCBI): domain Eukaryota; kingdom Metazoa; phylum Chordata; class Actinopteri; order Syngnathiformes; family Syngnathidae; genus Hippocampus; species Hippocampus mohnikei. The sequence goes on from JAKGUB010000341.1 coordinate 4,666,149, forward strand.
TGATCAAAAAGACACTCGGCGGGCAGGATGATTTGAGTAATTGATGCCGACATATGCTCACATTTATCGTCTCGCAAGTGGCGGCGCGGAGCAAAGAACACTCAGCTTCCGGAGCAAAGCAATGTCCCATCTCATTTGGATTGCTCGGCAACTTCATGGCGAGGGAAGTACAGATGTCATGTTTTGGAGTAAAGCTATGGGGTCATTTTCTAAGCATCTTTTGAGAGTAAAAATAGCAGTAAAGACGTGGCCAACGATGAACAAGCTTCAGACGCAAAAAGATGCATCCGTTTGATGCAGTTTATCATCGTGGGGAGGCTGGAGTCCATCCCAAATGAATGGCCAAGTCAAGCCTGGATCGGTCGCCATTCACAGGGGACATCGAGGACAACCATCCACACTTGAATGTTGACTGAATAAGAATCGAAATAAGACACACTACAAGTCCGAACAGAGCCGACCCAGTCGGCGTGTGTTTCCGTCAAGATTCAAACCAACGAGCAGACGGGACAGGTAGCTGCAGTTATGTCAGTGGAGGCATTATGTGCATGTGCGTTGTTTCTATGTTCAGAAAAGACACCAAAAAAAGAGGATATGGACCCGTTCCTGGATGATGGAGATGGTGCGGTATGAACTGGTCTTTTCTCCAAAAAGACAAAAAGGTTTTGAATTTGTTGACACCATGTTAGCTAATCAGCTACTAGCTTTGCAGCATGCTACTAGCATGGCTTGAAACGCTATGTATACTTTCTGATATTTCCCCTTTTGTTCAAGTCATTTTTTAAAGACCGTACGCCACACTCTGATTGGATGCGCCATGTCCAGTCTCTCGTCATAAGTAAAAGGGGCACCGTCTTGGTGAAGAACCGATCCAAGGACGACGTAGGACATGTCACACCATGCGGCAAGACGAATAAAAATTCAGACGTGAATTGCTACCTTGAAGCCTGGAAATTCCAGAGTTGCCACGAAAACCTCCAGTCGACAGAAAGTGGAGTTTAGGATTTCACCTTTTTTAGGCGGGGGCTCAGGTGCACTTTATAGGGCCATGGCTCCCATTGACTCTTTAATGAAGTGAGCTTGGAAGCCGGGAAATCTGCAAGTTGACGCTGCCGCAAAGTTGATTTACTCTTTATGTGGCCACAGGTGCATATTGTGGGGTCTTGACTCCCACTTAATATGAATCCTAGTTACGATACAATTTAGATGCTGGTGTATTGGCTTCACCTTCTCTGTCAAGATGCCAACAGGGAGGGTTTTTTTTTCTTTTATGGGGGCTCGGTTGCGCTTCATGATGTCATTACACCTGCTAAGGTGCACTGTGTGGGGGCTTACTTTTATTTGGCTTCCGTATAAAGCCATGAATACTTCCTTGGAAGCTGGGAAATTTACAGGTACATTGTGCTGCCAGGTTGTTGATCGTGTGTGTGTGGGGTTGGGCAATGGGGGTCGGGAGGTCTCCAAGGGGCTCGGGTGTGTTCTGTAGGTTCATTATTGCTGCTGAGCTGCACTTTGAGCGGCTTCAGGCGCACTCTGTGGGGCTTTGCTCCCGTGTACTGTATCGCAAAAACGTAGTTAACGCCTATAATGCTACCTTGGTGCATAAGAAATTTGTGTCTAGACTTAATTGTAAAGTTGCCGGTGGGTTGGGCATTGCCTGTCATGATGTGGACTTGGATGCAATTTGTGGGAGCTTTTGTTGGAATTGGTTGTCACACCCTCGTAACACCTACAATATTGTAATCTCAGAAGTCGGGATATTTATGGGTCGCCTTTGCTACAAAGTTGGCGATTTAGTGGACGGGGGATTTACATACTCAATGGGAGCTTGTGTGCTCGCTGGGGGCTTAAATCTCACATACTGTAAATTGGATCTTGGTGGTGGCAATGACACAAGCAAGGAAGAAGTGAAATTCAGCGGTCAACTTTTTTTGGAACAAACAGTCCCCTGGATGGGATTGTGTTGTCATTGCAAGGGCTTTTAGCTACAATCAAGCCCAAAGCTACGATATGAGCGTTTTCTTTTTATTGATAGATTCAACCAGTAGTGGTGAGCACTTAAAGTTCAATCCGTTGAAGAGCATTTTTCCACTAGTGTGTGGGCCGTTCCCGTGATTACACTCATCATGCCAAACAAAAGCGGCACATGGGGGGCGGGGGGCCTCGCCTGACACTCGTCAGTCAAGTGTCTGCCGCCGCCTCCGTCAGACAGAGATAGTCGCTGAAATGGTGATGGCGGGCCTCCTTTTAGGCGCTATAGACAAGTGGCTGGTGCAGCGTGTGCTATATAGAGGAAGACTGAGAGCACGTATTTGCTTTGATTCCTGCTAGGGTTACGTTGTGTGTGGAGAACAAACGCGCCCTCGACTCGACGGAGCGATACAAAGAAAGAAAGAAAACAACAGTGGCTGTTTTGATCCAACGTGTTGCCTTGAGGAACGAGGGGGGGAGCTTGTAAAAGAGCAGCACCTTTATGACTCACATTTGATCCACTGTTGTACAGGTTGCACTTTGACCACATCTTTTTTTTTCTTCTAGTGAAGCAGCTATAAAACCATGAGGTCATCTGAACTCATCATAAGACTGAAGAAAGTCATTTCTGGGAAAAGGCGCAATAAAAAAAAGTTACTGTTGGCTATAGCAATACTTGAATTAAGATTCAAGTGTAAATAATACTAGAATGATAGAAAATGAAAATAAAATAAGTTGAATGAAAGGCTACCCAAAAACATGATGCATGAAAAATATTCATGTTTGAAAATGCATCACTATGTCAAATAGGAATAGAAGTGTAACAGAAAAAAAATCCCATCATTCCATACAAACAATAGTAGTAAATAAAATCTGAAACAATTTCATTGAATAATGGGTCAGCTAAATATGATATACAGTCATAATATCAAAATTTAAAAATATATTCAAGACATAATAGGTGAATAATGTAAACAGTGAATGAAATTAAAATCAAATAAAACACAAAGAATCATAGAATAATAATTAATCACATTCCAATAAATACATATAGACAATGCTGGTGCCATACAGTATATGTAATGTCAATTATCTTTTTTACGAGGAGAAGACACAGAAAAGAAAGGAAGACGTTCGATATGGTGCATTTATGCCATCATTTCCCCCTGTGTACCCACCAGGTAATGCGCAGAAGTAAGAAAAACAATATTATTTTCATGGAGGTAAAAATAAATGAAATTAAAAAGTGTTTTTTCTCCTCAACTATGACCTGGTTTTGATGGCCTCTCCGAGCCGTCAGAGGCGAGGCTGCAGTATGTTAGCCTGCAGCAGCCTGTGTGTCCAAACAGAAGGCTGCTACCATATGAATAGATTTTTGCCGCGAGCTGAAAACATTACACATGACGGTGAACACAGCTTGTTCATCACCGCTTTGGACGAACAGAATATATATGTTAAAAAAATAAATAAAACAAAAAAACAAGCAATGAGCATATTGTGTTGCTAAACCGCAGTGCCATCTGGTAGCCACGAGGTAGCGAGGACGTCACCCTACATTGAGCGGCAAAACTAGCAGGACGAACCCATTTGGATCTCATTGGTTTATCTTCACTCACAGTGCGCTCGTGTCCAACATCTGCGAAGATGGGGCTTCTCTTCGACACAGCTCCTGCTGCCAAATTATGAATTCAAACAGCGATTTGGGGAAGGGATTTGCGACACTGCATCGTTGTACATTGTTTCTCATTTATTGTAACTGCGCTGTTTTTGTTTGGAATGTTTATGAGGAACATTTAGGCGTAGGAGGCACATCTGGGGTGGGAATTACCGTCCAATGTGTGATAACAGCGTTATCACCTCCTTTCACTGACAATAATACGATAATGTCATGAGAGTCGGCTATGCAGTGAACCGCCATCCCGTCTTGAATGTACCGTCCATTTTTTTCTGCGGAACTCATCCTCGGCTCTTTGTTCGCTAACGGGGGATGTGTGTCTGCTGACTTCCACTCGGCACATTGTGAGTCAGTGGGGAGAATTCTTCAAAAGGCTTACTCGGTTCCACCGACGTGTCTTCCTTTGAGGAAGCAGAGTCTGGGGACTATGTGGTGGGCTTTCCTATTTCTGGGGTTTGAAGTCACCAAACAGCTCCTCGGCGTCAGGTGTGGATGAGATCCACCCGGAATTCCTCAAGGCTCTGAATGTCGTGGAGCTATCCCGGCCTCTGCAACATCGTGTGGACATTGGGGACGGTGCCTCTGACTTGGCAGACCGAGGTGGTGGTCTGACCGGAGGATGCGTTTCAACTAGCGCACTCCCTTAGTCTCTCTGGTGAGGTTCTTAGAGAGGCGTCAGAATTTGCAAGCAAGCAAGACCAGGATGCCGGTTTTGGTGTTAACAGTTAGATCAACCTGAGAAAAGCATATCGCTAGTAATGACATGACAGAGCCAGAAGCTGAGCTTCACTGTGTTTGTTTTTGCAGTGTGGCGAGTGCGTGACGTAGTTACGCGTTTTAGGTTGGTGACAGGTGGCGATGCTTCAATGTTCATGATTTCACGTTTTTTTTTTTTATTTTTCAAACTCAAAGAATCACCGTCTACTACACGAATTTCATGGCTAGTTTTCATGTGCTTTCACCTTGGTTGTTCTTAATCGTGAAGTTGGGATTGTTGAGCATCTCGGGCACCAGGCGGTACTCAAAGTAGTGGCCCTGGATCGGGGCATCTCTGTCCACGGCGCTGACTGTTTGGATCACCTGTGTTGGGATTAAAAAAAAGAAAAATGTCAGAGATAGTCATCGCACATGCTGGAATATTTGCTCTTCACCACGCTGAGATTTGGATCCTTATCATCAAGGTTTTGCCCGGTCCGCCTTGAGCATCTCAGCTCTATCCGCTAATCTGTCATCAGTGTTCTTTATCGCACGCTCGGATTGATTGGGAATTAGAATTCAGGGGGGGCCTGTGGGACGGTTTTGGCTCCCCCCCCCTTCATCCAATAAAAGTGTATCGGACACATGTAGCTGCCTTGAAAGAGGTCAATTGATGAGAAGGCAGTTGGGGGAATGCTCAGCATCGGTCAGGGACTTTTTTTGGCAGGGCGATGCATCGTGCCATCTGGAGGAGGCCACATGAAAGACATTCTCAAGTGACGATGTGCCGTGATCAATCCTGACGGCAACCCCCCGCCCAACCCTTAACTTTTTTTTTTCCCAACGCCAAACCCTCGACCTCTGAGGCTTCTCTGCGAAATAATTAAGGCTATAATTCACCGTGGCCAATCATTAAAGGGGTTGAAAGCAGGAGAAAGGGGAGTGAAGGATGGCTGCTTTGATGAACAAGTAGCCACTCTAATTAAAAAAAAATGTTTTGCCTTTTCCCTTACCTGTCCGGGTTTTCCATTTTCACACAAAAAGGCTTCATATTCGGTGGCGAACTCCGGGGCATTGTCGTTTATGTCCATGACCCGGATGGCCACCACCGCCCGGGAGATCTGACTGTGGTTACCTAGGAGACGGAGGGATGGATGGAAGACAGAAAATTCATTCGGCGAAATACAAAACAGGGCGACGGGTGTATGAAACTCCCAGGTACATTACATGACCTAGTTTTAATTTCCTTTGTTTTGTTTTTTTTTCTCATCTTTATTTCTCCCTTCATTTCCGGAGCTGATGGAAGGGACGCATGATAAGACACATCAATCTACCTTTTGGTGATACAAAAAGAGAAAAGACACAACTCAAAGTGTTTTTGAACACCCTATGTTTAAAACATGAGTGTTAAAGTGAGAAAAAAACAAAGCATATTAATGACTCATTGGGAACCGAGGTCTGAATAGACAATAAAAGGCAATCTAATTAGTCCTTGCTACGGTAAGTGGTGCAAATTGCGATGCTGAGAGCCGCTGCGGATTGATGCGCCTCCTTAGAGGCCTCGCACTTTAGACAACTAGGACGATAAAGCCAGGAAATCCGCACTCTGGTTGAAAAGAAATGTCCAAGTGAGATTCTGCGTTCTTGCATCTGCTGGAACCTGAGCCGAACCCCGACCCTGATCCTAAACCTCCGGTGCCCTGAAACTCAGGCACAAGGAGTCCCACACAGCGATGGAATTTAACCAAAATTTTAACTGCACTGCACCAAATCCAAACCTGCTATATCATAATTCCCAATTTGTGGTACACCGAACCCTAAACACAGCTGTAAAATAAATAAATAAATAGATACATAAATAGATAGATAGATAGATAGATAGATAGATAGATAGATAGATAGATAGATAGATAGATAGATAGATAGATAGATAGATAGATAGATAGATAGATAGATAGATAGATAGATAGATAGATAGATAGATAGATAGATAGATAGATAGATAGATAGATAGATAGATAGATAGATAAATACATTTATAAATAAATAAAAAACGTACTTAAAACAAAGACAGTGGCTGTGCTCCACGCCTGTGCTGTGTATTAATTCCACATTGAATGCTGCGCTAAGAATAATTAGCATTGAAGCCGTGGAGGCAAGAAAGCACACTCATTTGCTGAGTTTTGATTGAATTCAAACAGCTCACGAGTCAATTTGCGCAAGAACATTAACACGTATCGAGTAAACACTTTTTTTTTTTAAACAGACACACCTTACAGATTAAAGAACATCATCTGCAAAGTACCAAAAAAATAAATAAAACACCCTCACTGACGATGTGGAAAATCTTTGCCGGCAGAGCTACAAACAGCTTTAGCCCGTGCGTAAGGCTTTTATTTGCATACAGATTGTTTCAGGAGGGCTGTATGTCGCGATAAAGCTTAATGTAGCCCTTAAAGCTACTGGAAGAGAAATTCACACTGCTTGTAACTTGTCTGTCTCCGCCTTCTCGCGCTTAATCAAAGGAGGTGCACGTTAATTGCCAGGCTAAACGAAAGCTGTCACCATTTATTTATTTATTTATTTTTTTAGGATGGGAGGGGGGTTCGTCCCGCCGGCGTGAGGAGTTGCACGTCTTATTCTGATAAGCCGCCGCCGTTGTCGACATCTTGTCTGGCGGCCGTACATCTCCAGCCTGCCTGCTAGCTAAGTGACTGCGGGTTGCAGATAGCGGTGGCTCGTAACGACATGTTATTGAGAGTTTGTGGGGATTCATGCGGCAGCTCTTTGTGAAAAGGGAGAAGGGACCTGGGTAGTAGTAGTCGTGATACATTTCAAGTGACCTCTTTTTTTTTTGGGTGGGGTTGCCATTAGCCCCTTTCAATGCTAAGTTCCCAGTAAATTGTTGCATCTGAGGCATAACGGTAGAGCCGGCATTTATTCAGCTTTCGGCAGTAACATTGCGGCCAGGTGACATCTGACTAAACACATTCTCTTCCCTGAGCGTTGCTGTTTGTGTGTGTGGGGGGGGTCACAAGAGGGAGTGAGGGTGTTCGTCCCTGCCCTTAATCCATCCATCACTGCCACGCTGCCAATTGAGCCCTTTCTTTCCGGCTTACCTTTCTTATCCTGACAATACCACATAGGACCAATTTAAGCGTTGATTTGGAATGGCTGCGTGTTGCAGAAAGCAGATTACCTCCACCCAGCTCAAGGTGATATGCATGTAGATGTTGCAATAAGATGAATAGCCACTGTAGAACATGAGCAACCGACTGATAATGTATTCAACAATAGCATCTTCCGGAGTGACGAAGCTCGACAACGGCACTTACGGACTTCAGTGGCGGTTACGGTGATGTTGTGCCACGTGTCCGTCTCTCGGTCCAGTGGTTTGGCCAGCGTGATCTTGCCGTCGTCAACGTTGATGTTAAACTGCCTCTCCAGGTCCGTATGGCGGTCGATAAAGTACCTGTGTTGAAAAAAAAAACAAAAAAACAACAACATAAAAGACCGTTAAGCCAAAAAACAGCAGCCTGGAAGAAGGAATTCCACACGAATGCCCACTGAAGTCGTGGAAAATCAATAATTATCGCCTGAGGAATAATTACACAAGCAGCAGGGGACATTAAAGATTACTCAGGTCCAAGAGAACACCACACCCACCCGGAGCCTGATCGAGGCGACACCCCCGCCCCATTTAAAAGACCATTAGTGCTTGCTGTGTCAGGAAAAGAGATGTGGTGTTGTTAACCTCATTTGGGGGTCTGTCAACAATCACTGATGGCTCCCAAAGGAGCGAGGAGGGCTGCGAAAATAAATATACAACACCTGCCACAGGCTTCATCGATCAACGTGAAGCTTGGCAGGATGCACCAAGATGTCTGAAAGACCCATGTCACTCCCCCAGTCCCACCAGTAAAACAGAAGTTTTGCCATTTTGTCAAAAGTGGCACATTACCGGTTGATCATAACTGAACGCAGGATGGTTGTATTCCAGGTCTCGCACTCAGACAGAATTTCTCCAAATGAACACACAGTGGATGCTTGTATTATAGTGACTTTTTTGTGTGTTGCCACCCCAGGTCTAATGTGGGCAGAGAGAGCATGCAATCCACATGTGATGATTCCAACCGAGCCCCTGAAGAAAAAAAAAAGACCAAGCCCCCTGTACCAGTGTCACCAGTTGACACTGAATCATTACATCATTTCGTCCCACTTGGCTTTTATTTTTGGTCCGATTCCAATTTCCATGTCCACTTTTTAAAGGATGACACTGTAATAACTTAGGCGAGTTTTAATATTTGTTACAAAGTGTTCAAGTCCCTTGGGGTGACTTTGAAATTGAAACTATTGCCCAAAAGTAGTGCGGAATTTGGGAACAAAGCTGTTCCAAAATCATCCAGAGCACTGCAGAATTAGCCGCTGTTGTTTACGAGCACTACGATGCAACCAACAGACAGAGACTGTCACACATATATTTCGGGTTGTGCCACTTTTGTCACAGATGTAGCGACGGCATCCAGTTAACAGGACGGCCTGCGTGGCGGCCATGTTGGCAGGGCGATTTCCCTTCAAAGGCAAAAGAAAGCATGGACATTAGCTAAGCAACACTGTCGGCACGCAGCTCTTATCGACTGATTCAGATCTATTGAGGGTGTTTAGTCATCAATTCTGTACCACACTGATTTTGGTACAGGAAACAGTTTTTCTGTCAAGCCCTTCTCCATCACATCCAGTCGAAGTAGTGAAAAAAGAAGTGTCCAGCTGGACGCCATCTCAACCCCCTCAAGCACCAGTGAGCTAAGTCTAGATAACCAAAATAATTTTGTATGGATTTTCCAAAATCGCAGAACCATGGCAGATGGATAAAAGAGCCAAACTGGTCTCAAGGATCAAGTAGCAGACCCCTGCACTACACAGACTGTCCCCTTTAAATTCACTTTTACTCATTTTCTTTGAATTGTTGATTGGCCTGGAGAATTCCCATGGCTCTCCAGCCAGTCAGCCTCCCTTAACCTGTGAATTGCCCTCAGTGGTTGACTCTTGTCACCGACTACCTTTGACAAGTCTTCAAAACAGTGAAAAAGAAAACCCATCCAGAAACTTCCAACAGCACCGGCACTCTGCTCTGAAAGTGGACCGGCACATAAAAGGTTTTCCTCTTGCTACTCTTCTCTGTGAAATCGCTTTCTTTGGAAGCTGGAAAACCAGCGCGGCGCCAATTCTCTGGCCGTGGCGAAACACAAAAGCGTGAGTGTCATGTCACGCGAACACACGCACACAGAGCTAAAAAAAAAAAAAAGACGATGGGTCATTTCTCGTTTTCGCACGTTTCGCTAACCGTTACATGTGACCAACACGAACGTCCCACTCGAGAGAGAGAGAGGATGTGAAAACAGCTAATATGCTAATGACACTGCTTGTAATTGTCCTCGGTCCATCCATTTCCTGTGCAGATAGCACCGGACAATGGTGGGCCGGACAATGGCGAATGGTGCAGTGAGTGGTTATGAGCTCACGCTACCAATGTCACAACAGCGTTCTCATTTCCACCAAAAGTCTAATTCTTTCTTTTTTTTTTTTTTTTTTACGCCCCCTCATTTTTGTGAAAAAGGGTAGCCACCAAAGCCGACCCTGTCTACCCAAAGCCGAATTTTATGTTCAACCTTTTCATACAAAACAAATCGAATGGCATCGTTTTGAACCTTGTCTTGGAATTTATATGTCCCCCAATTTGAAAATACAATGAGATTTAAAATAATTAATTCGAATTTAAAATGAAAAATAGAAACATATCAATATAGAATGTGTTTTTCCTAATTTGCATATTAGTAGTTTAGATTGGGCCAATGGAGATACCCAATGAGCAGATTTTATCTCCACAAATAGCTAAAAGCCCTCCAAGCCACGAAGTAACAGAAATAAGACTGATTAGCATACAGGTGAGCTCATTACTGATTATCATTCTCTCAAGAGCAAGTTAGCCATTTAAGATATCGATTCAATTTCTAAAAATGTAGATTTTTTTTAGCATGGGTGTACAAGTTTGAAACAGTAAGCCTCGTTCGAAACCACAACCCTAATTTAAAACGAAGATTTGCAGCCCCAACTTTCTTGAAACCATAAGATGAAATGCTTTTTTGAAACCCAACTCCTCATTGAAACCTTACTTTCAAACCACAACATTGGCTCAAACTCCAATTGTACTTGACTTGAGAGTCGAACCTTGGCTTTAAACCCAAACTCCCAATTTAAACTCTTAATTGAAAAAAGAAACAACTATTAAAAAAAAAATGTAAACCCTTGTAACGTAGAACCTTGACTTGAAACCCAAATATAAAACTCTAAGCCTTGATTAAAGCCTTCTTTTGAAACCCTAAACCGGGCTTTAAACCCCAACCTTGATTTGCAAGACTACTTTGAGATTCTATTTCTTGACTGACACCCAATTTGAAACCTTAACCTGGGCTCCAAACTGGATTTAACAACCCTAACATTGTCTTGAAACCTAAAATTAAAACCCTGACTTGAATTGAAACCCAAACAAACCCTGGTTCCAAATCCCAGTTTGAAACCTTATTTTGAAACCCAAACCCTGGCAGGCTGCTTTGGAAAAAGAATGAAATAAATAAAAGCCGTGGCCCAGATTCCAATTGTTGGAGAGACGTAGCGAGCCGTGACAGATCCATTTTTTTTTTCAGATGAAATTGTGGAAACTCCTGGAGACGCCAGGCAGGGAGAGACGTCCACCAGGACCTTCGAAGAAACTGCACCCCCACCCCATCCCCCCCAATCCTCTCTTCCTTTCCCTGGCCCCCTGCAAAAGCACTTTCAAGACAGGCCGACAGCAGCAAACCACTTGGGAGCGCAGCAGTTGCAGGAGAATCTTTTCTCCAGCTTCTTGACAGCCTCACGCCCGAGCGAAGAGTCACACAGCCTGAAATGTTCTGCCAGCTGTCACTCAAACTGACAGCTCGCTGTGAGAAAGAATTAAAGGCAAATAAAAAATAAAATCGCAACCCGCTTTGCCATTTTTTCCCAAAGTGTGATGACGTGAACCGGGAAGGTTTCGCACTACTATATAAGTGTGACCTCGTCATCATATAAAGGAACATTCTAACTCGGATTTCACGTGTTGTTTGTTTCGTTTCACTCCTTGTTGCCGTAAAAGTCTCTGCGGTGAATAACCCTTGCAAATCAGCCGTCAGTCAAAGCGCACAAAGCATCTTGAAGTATGTTGTCACCTGCGTCAAGAAGCTTTTGTTTTGCCGTCGTTGGTTTTCAGCCAAGATCAATGTTCCACAACAACAGATGCATTTGCAACACTTTGAAACTTTGTGCACTGTGAGAAAAAAACAACAACTTTTTTTTTCTATTTTAAAAAATTAAATTAAAACTACTACGACAAAAAAACAATAACAACCCAAAAAAGTGCAATTTTTAATTTTGGTTTAATGATTCACATTAAAATACTTAAAATGTAACCAACAGCCCAACTGTTTTTATTTTAAATTTTGAAATGACATTAATAGTAAAATGTTTTATTTTTTGGTTCTAATCAAATAGCAAATCAAACAAAAAATTATCTCCAGTTATTTATTCGCACTTCCTTTCTCTAAAATATCCATCCAGCCATTATCTGATCCACTTATCCTGACGAGTGTTGACGGGGTACACCCCCCTGAACTGGTTGCCAGCCAATCGCAGGGCACACATAGAAGAACAACCATTCACACTCACAATCACCCCTAGGGACAATTTAGAGTGTTCAATGAACCTACCATGCATGGTTTTGGAATGTGGGAGGAGACCAGAGTACCCGGAGAAAACCCACGGAGGCACGGGGAGAACATGCAAACAGAAAACCATCGGTCACTGTCCGGTGAAAAACACACATCTCTTTCCCTCATGTTTTTTTTCTTTATCTTTGCCTCTGTTGACGTCAACAAAAGCGAGTCTGACACCGGCGCCATTCGTTCTTAAGTTATACTTTAAATATCACACAAAGATATCGCCCATGTAATAACTTTTCAACTCGGTGGGGGGTCCCATGGGCGGCATGTCAACCCACGCTCTCAAATCAATATTCGGGATTCTCTCAAGTCAAATAAAATCTTTTCAGAGCTTGTCACAGCAGCCGTATTTATGAATCGAGCGCAGTCACGGCTCAACCCCTCCCCGAAATCGGGTCAGGCAGCTGGCGAGATGTCACGTTGCGTCTTATTTGTGATCACTCAGGTAGAAATAACGCATCCTTGGCGGCGGGCGATGCATGGCGGCAGAAGAGGAGGATGAAGGGTGGGGTGGCGGGTGGGGGGATTTCATGGAGTGCACCTGAAACGTTGTTGTTTGGATGCATTAAGCCAGGCTGAGGGCATGTCTGTGCGAGACCCCTCCAGTGGCTTTTCCCCTGGGTGCCGCAGCACTGAAAGCCTCTCTGAAGGGTTTGAGGGGGTCAGTGTGGCGGTGGTGGATGGAAAATGGCATGCAGGTTAAATCACCCCCACGTCAATCAAGTATAGTCGACATGCTGAGAGATGACTGGCATTGGAGTGATGGCGTAATACTGTGCCAAAAGAAAATACATCACGTAATGGAGTACAACTCGTTTCCAGTTTTAACAAAAATGTATGTTCGATTCTCAAAAAATAAATTCCGTTTGTTTACATCAACGTGTTAGCTTCACAGAAGACTTTGTGAAGTTAAAAAAAAAAAAACTATATACCGTTCATTCCTTCGAAAATCGGAAAATGACAAAGTGACTGATTATTTTGTGAACTGATTTATATGATGGCGTTTACGGAATACGGTGACTTTGTCGGTCTTATTCCTGATGCCGTTTGTTGCAATTTCAAGGTCTTTGTGGTTTTATCTTTCAAAACACATTTTGATTCTTTGGCTTTCCACTCAGAATGAGACTCGACATTTTTTCAGCATTTGACTGTGCTTACTCTTTTTATGTTATTCATTTATTATTTTCACTGTCTTTGTGTTTAGTTCATGTTAGGACCCTAATCAAAGTAGGGAACATCAGGGGGGGGGGGGGCGCAAAAGATGATTTTTTTTTTCCTGGATGGGAATTTGTGCGTGGATTGGAAAATTGCTAATTCATTCAACTGCCATCAACAAAATAAGGCAGACAGACCCAAAACATGCCATTATATGTAATTTATTTCTTCCCGTTTCCTATTTTTTATGTATTTGTTTATTTTTATTCATTTATATATATTTTTTTACCAGGGGCGTAACATCCTGCAACCTCCACTCCGGGCTGTCTCATCACGAAACCTGAGGATGGCACCGTGCATGCGGAACAGGAAAAAGTCCAATGGCGTTTTCTTTCCAGCCAATTTATGAAAGGCAGCCCGTTCGCCCGCCACGCAATTACAGCGGACCCAACCTGATGAGTGTCGCGTCCAGGGAGGAAGTCGCCAGGGGAATTAATGAAATGCCATGACCAATGGAAGAGGGGGAGATATTGCCTGTATAAGCTATCATCAAGGTGCCCTTGTCGTTGTCATGGGTGAGAAGTTGCGGCAGTTTCAACTCATAATCGACTTTTTTTTTTTTGCCGCTGTTCCCTACATTTGTGGAAATGAGAGCGATTCTTCAGTGGTACCTGCTGAAAGGTCACACGATTGAAGATGTTTAATTGCCTCTGTGTCAAACTTTATTTTATTAGTACAACTCTGTCTGGAGAAAAAAAAATGTGTCTCTTCTGGGAAGTTACTGCAAAGATAAGGGATGGGGAAATTGGGGCTGTCATTCGGTCGCTCCATTGAAAAGTAGACAGTAAAAAAAAAAATTGGAAATTTACTACAATACGGTGATATCTTGACTTATGAGTGCGCCAAAATTTTTAAGTTTCTTGAGTTATCAACCGTCGCAAGTTGATTTCCCTGTTGGGTGCTAGGGAGCCAATTTTCATCCGTCATACCTCTGACTGAAAGTAAAGCTTTGTGAGACTAGCTTTGCAGGCTACAGTTTCAAAATGCGCCTTTCAAATCAAAATGACAGACTTGCTGTGTATTGTCAGGCTTTTTATGGAGGGGGGCGGGGGCTCCTTAAAAAAGACATGACTGCCAAATTCCATGTTGTCAACTCAAACTGCATTCAAAAGCTGGATTTTCAAGTTTGTTGTTGAAGAAAACGATCAGAACGCCCCTAAAACGGCCACTCCGAACCAAAATGGCAGACCTCCTGTGGCTTCCCTGTCATGACTTCTTGAGACTTTTTTTTGTGGATCTATGCATTAGAGGCATGCCTCTGGGGGTCCAATTTTCCCAAACAATGGACACGTTGAACTGCAAACGTTGAACTTAACTGCTCCGCTTAGCTTTTATAGGAGCACGATGTCTTACCTGACTTGGCTGCCACTGGAGTCCGGGTCCCTGGCGCCAACCGTGCCGATGACGGTGTTGACGGCTGCATTCTCATTAACTTCGAGTGTGTAGATGGGTTTAGAGAAGACGGGCGGCTCATCAGCGTCCTCTACCACAATCTTGACAGTGGCCGTGTCCTTGAAGGGCCCCCCGATGCCCCCACCGGGGTCCGACTGCACATTAGCGGCTTCCACTTTGAGTGTATACGTCCTCCTGCTTTCAAAGTCTATCGCCTGCAAGTAAACAAAACAGGAAGTGTCACGCAATGTGATGGGCTCAAAGCAACGTCATTTTTGCAGTTTCCCGCAATACTTTTTTAGGTGACCCAAAAGTAACAACTTAGGATGCACAAAAGGAATGATCAAAATAAACACAAAAGCTAATGTTAGCATAGCGCCCGTCTCTGATTTGACTCAATAGTTTCATTTTCTCAAGGCACTTAGTCTCTTATTGACTAAAATGATGTCCTATGTGACTGAAGGGCCGCAAACCAAGTAATCAGAGACAATTTTATCAACATGTGCCACGATCGCTGACACTCGCAAGCATTTTGAAGATTCATGCATTTTTTTGAATGAAACGCAACTTACACATCTCAAAATTACATCAATGAACACACATCATCTCAACCCCACCTATTTTCTCACTGCCGTGGGTCTCCTCCTTGATAAAAGTATCAGTTTTGAATTTTTTAGCTCCAAAATTAGAAATGATGAGAATAAACATATGCTAAAGTCAATTTTGGCCGTTGCTGTCAATTAGGACTCCAGTATTAAATACAGGAGATCCTTTACCGCCTCCACTTGCACTCCTCATACACTAGTCAACGTGGTATGATTTTTGCAGCTTCTTGTGGAAAAACAGATGATGCCTGTCAGAGCTTTATCACGCTAATTAGTTCCCTACGTATTCACCTTTCACATGGGATGTCGTACCTTTATCGAAAAGTGGTGCCCAAACGTTCCTTTCGGGGTAATAGTCACTTAAAATTAGCTAATGATTAGCGCTCTGTCAGCAGGAACACAATTGATTCACATTTGCATCCGTCAGGCTTTGTCATGTTACTTTTCAGAAAATGACTCTTTGTCAGGCTGAGCAATTACTCTCCGAATCTCTTTGTTTACGCACTCGCTGACATCACATTATTAGCGGGAGTGTACTCCGCCCGGCTAACACAAAATCAATAACGACAAGCACTCTGCGGAGGTTATCAAGAAAACTATCCAAAGGGAGATCAAAACATTTTGTCCGGGGCACGTTGTCATGTCGGTGAGATTTTGCAGCGTGGCCTGCGTGGATTCCTTTGCAGATGATCCCATCATTTATATTTAATGATCTGGTGAAATTTGACCTTGTTTGAAAATTAAAACAAACAAAAAAGGAAAGGTAGTTTCTTTGTGTCAGGAAAACCGCGTGATTTTTTTTTTTTTTTATTAATTATTTTTAATTGGCATTTTTAGTTTCACAATGACCCATGAACACTTTTTGGGCATTTTATGATTCAACATGTATGGGGTGATATTGTTTTTTGGTGGCGGGTCACACTGACACCCGCATGCATTTTGGGGTTAAAAGAATTTGCAAGCTGGCGTAACCCGAGTTGCACTCTGTGCGGGGGATGTTTTCAGGAGCCCCCAAAGCCTCTCAGAGGTTGGTTCTTCCACGGTCTGAGGAGCTATTTGAAGCACTTTCATCCTCCTCCTCCTCATCTTTCTCCCCCTCTGAACCCTCCATATGTGGTGAGAGAGAGAGAGAGAGAGTGAGACCCCCAGCCAGCGGATAACACTTTAATTCAAAGGTTAGCGAGAGGAAAGCAGCCTGTGTGAGACCGTGCATGGATGGTCAGAGTGATTATATGGAAATCGACGGAGGTGAGCTTTTGGAGACCGAGTCAAATATTGCTTCCACCCTTCGAGGTGGCCGACTAAAATATGTATGAAAACCACACAAAAAAAAAAAAAAATCACTGTTACACCATACTGTGGTGAGATAATCATATGTTGGAGTGCAGACGTCTCGATTAGTGCCAGATGTCACGGTTCACAATATTAGGTACAGCTAATTTTTTGCTGTTGCTTTTTGCTTTGTTTTCTCTATTTTTATTATTCCCAAGTTTCCAGGCGACTCTCCTCTCATTGTACATCAACTGTTTCTCCATCTAGGTTCCTTGTAGGGGTTGATGTTTGTTTGTTTGTTTGTTTGTTTGGTTTTTTTGAAGCCATGTCTGACTTTCTCCTGGCTCTTTGTATTTAATGCTCGCTATGCAGGCTCCAACATTGAGTCTTTTTTGATGTGAGCCCATTCGTCCACCATGAGCCAAGTTGCGGTGGCCCTGCCGCAACCGGCACTCGGCCTTGTTTTAAAACCATACTACTATAATTAAAATAACATCAATGCATATGTAGACCCTACCTGTGCATGAAATAGTGAAGCATTTTGTCCCAAGCGGCTAAAATGCATGCAAATGGGCGATTCAGGCAGCCGTGTAAATAAAACACTATCCACACTTTGCACTTCCCAGTGTATACTGTAGCTATTGTGAATTAAAATCGCATTCAACAGAATGCATCTGGTGGTCGACTGATTAGCGTGTCAGCCTCATAAGTGAAGAGGTGCAGGGTTCGATTCTGGCTCCGGCCTTCTTGTTTGGAATTTGCATTGTTCACTCCATCCCTGTGTGGGTTTTCTTTGGGTACGCCGGTTTCCTCCCACACTCCAAAAACATGCGTTGCCGGTTAATGGAACACTCTAAATTGTCCCAAGGGGTAAGTGTGAGCGCGGATGGTTGTTTGTCTCTGTGTACCAGTTCATGGTGTCCCCCGCCTATCAGCCATCCATCCATTATCCAAGCTTCTTGTCCAAGGGTTGACGGCATGCCGGAGCCTATCGCAGCCATCTAAATGAATTGTGCCTAAATATCGATGGAAGAGACAAGCCCTGCTCTTTTTCAGGTGGGAGGAAATTGCTAAAAAATCAGATTTTGGCAGAATTTGGTTCACAGCATCTGTTACCATGGTGACTGAGTCCCAATGACACTTTTAGGCTCTTTGAAATGGACCGATCCGACTTTTCACCATGTCAGGGTCAACCTCCCCCAAGTTTTCATGTAACCTACTTGATGGAATGCCCCTCAGGTTGCAACAGGTGCTGTTGTTGTCGTTTGTTATTGAAAAAAAAAACCCACTCTAATGCGATAAAAGTGTGATAGCCTCTGTTCCAGCCAGTGAGTGAACATCATGTTTTGTGTTTTTAAAGCTGGGGATCTCAAGGACAGCATTAGCATGGTTTCTTGTGGGTTTTGACCTTCACTACTGTCGAGTGGAGGCATTAAAGTACTCAGCAGTAAATTCCATTACCATCACACACGCGCACACACACACACACACACCAGAGTTATAGAGTAGTTATATTGACTTACTCTCAACAAAATGCAAAAAAGTGTCAGCTAACGGACAAGCGAGAGGATCTCATTCCATGTATCATAATAAATGTCGCAACCAGAAGCTAAATACACTAAAAGCTCCAAAAGTGTTGCAGGCTGGCATCGCATTAGAGTTGCACAAGATTTGGAACCAAATGAACCTCATGGATAAAATTCCAAAGTAAAATCCTGCTAGCCTATGGGCTCGGATTACGAACGTCACATGACCAAACCCAGCAAACAGGTGAGCCGTGACAGTCGTTACCGGAGCCGGTCGGCTCTGTGATGTCATTTTTCAAACTTGACACACTTGACTTATATATATATTTTTTGTATATATTAATATATATATATATTTTTTTTTTTACCTAGCTTTTTTTCAAGACTTAAGGTTAAAATTTTTTTTAAACGGGTCTGAATATAGCTGGTACTAAATGAGTTAAGTCATTTTAACGGAAAAAATAGTATAGCACTTGGTATACGGTATAAAGAGGCATATAAAATAAATGAGTAGATTTCTGAGAAAGAGTCTGTATTGTGTTTTGAAACCAGAAGTAACATTGTGTTTGTTCATCCTCAGTCTTGAACTAAAGGAGTCAACATGTGTTTACTCAAAATGGAACAGCAGGTGAATTTTGGCTTTTTTTTTTTGTATTGTCTAACTCCCACATCCAGCCCTGATGCGTCCCTTCCAGTCGCGGGGTCACATCTGGATGGACTGGCAGAAAATGGAGAGACTTCAAAGTTCCACACAGGCTAAAATCCCTTGATGGGCCTGAGGGCGGACTGATAAAAATGTGTGTGTTTTTTTTTTTAAAGCCTCAAAAAGCAAATAACCCTCTCAAAATCACCACTCTACTTCAAACCAGTTGGCCGAAGACCTCCTCCAACCCCCAAAAGTTTGATCGATGAATGGTAACCTTGCAGCAAAAAGGGGGGTTTTAACGAGCGACAGAAGGCACTTTAAAGACTGTGGATGGGATGTGTCAGCAGGAGTCATTTTGCTCTGTCGCCGTCCTCCTTCATTGGACCAGCAGAAGTGCGCTCACAGAGAAGCCGACTTTCCCTCGCATCAGTGTCATCCCTTTCCTCCCCCGGAGGGCGTTCACGCTGCAGAGGAGCGTGATATGTTCCAATGTGGACGGAGACCATGAACAAGTTGAGACAAAAGGATTTAATCCTGGTGGGCGGATCATCGTATTGTGTAGCACCGTGCTCAATATATGGTGCAAGACATTTGGTCAAGCTCGGACCTTGTGGCGTTTGACAGAATGTCCTTTATTTTTTTTTTTATGCTGAGCTTTAAAACAGAGCTAAATTTGGGGTGTCACGCCTGTGACACAGGGCTGAAACTGACTAAGGGGGCTCGTTTGATAGCATTTTACCACCGCCCGTCTGTTGAGCACATTTGGTGCCATTTACCGTAAATTCCGGACTATAAGCCGCTACTTTTTTCCCAAACTTTCAACCCTGCGGCTTATAAAGTGATGCGGCCAATATGTGTAATTTTTCTAATGGCCGCCAGGGGCGCTCGAGTAGAAAAGGTAAGATTAAGACCGGTCTTTATGACACTGTTTAATTCCGACACTGAGGACGGTGACTTCGATGGCTTCAGTTCACAGGAGGAAGATGAAGACGGCTCACCGTGATTTTTACAAGTACCGGTATGTTCTTTTACCAGACCTGTTATACTGTGTTGCTATTCTGTTGCTAGCGTGTTGTTACCATGTTGCTACAGTTTTACTGCCGCGTCACAGGCTCCGTTTGGGAAGAAAGTTATATTATTATTATTGTTAAGTTATATTCTTAAAACTTTGAAAACTCTCTCTGTGTACCGTCTTTCTTTGTAAATATGTTTACATGTTTTAATGTGGGCACATGCGGCTTATATACAGGTGCGGCTTGTGTATGTACAAAATTGGTTTTCCTCTAAAAATGTAGTGGGTGCGGCTCTATAGTGCGGAAATTACGGTAGTAGCGCTCGGAGAAGTTGATTGTAAGGACCTTAATATGGTCCCTTTAAAAGTCAGATCGATCCTGCGTCTTTTCAGCCAATAAAAATGTGAAAGTATATAATTTTCCAGTAACAATTTAGGCAAGGGCTGTTTGTTTATTCACGTGATTCTGATAAAGATCAGAACACATTTTATGAGCAACTTATGTCAGTACTTACTCATGAAAACTAATGGGAAAAAAACGTTTACATAACAAACCAAAACTAAGTAATTATGGGAAAACTTTCTTTTGTTTTTCGTCTTTGGCAACTAATCAGATACATGAGCCTTGGGGTCGACCCTAAATGTATTTCGGTATAACAGCACAGCCGGTAGCCGGAAGAAAGAAGGTGGAAGAGTCTTTTACGATTTGTTCGTCCTTCTTGCGTAGATGCAACGCCATCTGGCGGCAACCGGTAAATAAGCGCCGCCAGATGACGGTGCTCGGAATGGCCGTCGCACTCAGCTGGAAACGTGACACGATAGATAATAAGTCTTCTCTTTGTTTTGCCTAATATATGAAATAATATAATACAATTAACAACAGGGTTGAATATGTCTCAATGAGGATTTAAGCCTTCGAAGTTGGCAACTTGTCAAAAAGTGATGCCAAGTGAGACCAATCTAGTTTAGACGCTGTGATGCATCAAACTGTAGTAACAGCTTTAAGCATGGCACTTATTTGCAATTCATAGTTTGCAGACTGTTACAGAGTACTCGTATTGTATTTGATTTGTGGATGGTTGTTTTTAAAATGCTTTTGAAATCATATTTTTGTTGAATTTTGACTGCACCATATTTACAATGTTTTTTTCTTACTCTTACAAACAAAAAATTCCATTTTTTTAAAACTAAAACTAATACTTTGTAAAAATCAAACCAAAATGGAGCATTTTAGAACAAAAATAATAATAAAAACTAACTAGCTGATTATAAAACAAATTACATTAAAAAAAAATCTAAATATGATTTAAAAAATTAACTGCAGTATAATGAAAATCTCCGCAACTCTTCTGGAATTGTAACCTCTTCGAAAGGGTTTGCATACTTTTTCCTCCCATTGTAGACAACTAAACTTACCTACCACTGGCAACGAAGCCTGCATTTTCAACATTCCACATTGTCCGCCCACACGCAAGGTCTTCCGACTACCGCGGCAGCTGTTCTCACCGTTATACCGGAGATGAGCCACCACGTGATCACAAACATAAAATTGTTTGCATGTTACTCAGGCCACAAACATGACTTATCCGAACAACAAGTTTCACGACGTCTAAAAGCTGTCAGGTTTCGAGTTATACCGCAGCGTAGGCTGCAGTCTGAAGCTTGCAGCGGAAGTTTCCTATTTGGCTTTATAAAAGACCCGACAAACAAGACAACCGCATCTTCTGAAAACGCCCACTCAGACAGGAAGTGCGAGTTGCCTCAGAAAAAAAAAAAAAAGACAAACATACTTGTGACATTTGCTTTGTCAACAGTTGGCGTTTTTCTGACTGATGTTATTTGTTGTCCCGGCGGATTGCCTGAGTTCTTGCGCACTGCACACCTCCTACACGTGCTCAACATTGTTCACACTCATAACTAAGTGGCAGCACATATCCTTGGGATAATGTGGATTCACCTCACAACAAATATAATGAAGCTTGTTGAATGAAGGAATATAAAGCTGCAAGCAGCAATGAACAGGTTTTTTCACCGCAAATCCTTGATATGATCGTCAAACTTTTGTGGGGAGGTAAGGGGGTTTGTTCGGTCTACATCTTTCAGCCTTCAGCACTGCTCTCAATCTACCTTGAGCAAGTGTGACTCATAAAATGCTCTCTGACATAAACTAGCAGAGTTGAACCTCTTTTTGACGTACCCCGTTCACAGTTTCTACTCCGATAACGTTCAAAGTCCCGATTTTATGTAATTCATTTTCCATGTGCCGATTTTGCCTACAATGAACAGCTTTTCAACGGAAATGGCTATTTTAAACCAAAATGGCAGACGTTCTGTTCAAGTCCATTCTTGCAAACTTGTGACATGGCATCCACCTAATTTCAATTGAGCTTGTGTTACGAAGGCAGGGGAATGATGGAGGACTTTTCCACCAAGTGGATGTATCTTATCTTTCCATGGCCATCTTTTTTTAAAAGTTTTTTTTACATTCTTTCGTAATTTTTGCCGCAACCCATTTAGGCGGCAAGCACATTGGGCTGGAATTTACCTTTTTGAGCCGCAGAATCCCTTCTTGCGTCTGCGGGTCTGTGACGATCTCGAACACACCTTGCTCGTCACCCTCGATGATGTTGTAAGTGGACTTGGCGTTGTCGCCGACGTCCCGGTCGTTGGCCTTTACCTTGCCTCCCATCTGCCCAATGGGCAGATTTTCGGGGATGGCAAACTCATACAAATCTTTCAAAATGCAAAAAACACAATGGAAGGTATTAAATGCCAATTGGGGACTGGGATTTCACTTGATGGTAGCTCACTTTTCGAGAACTTGGGCGGGTTGTCGTTGATGTCGGTGAGCGTGATGGTGACGGTGGTGGTCCCCGACAAGCCTCCCATGTGACCGCCCATGTCCTTGGCCTGGATGACCACTAGGTACTCCTCTCGCATCTCTCGATCCATCCCGTGGAGAGCAATTTTGATGGTGGCTGGAAAAATCATCGGCGATATAAATCAACACATGACATAAACATCCGCCCGTCCATTTGTACACACACATGCTGCTAATGTTTGTCTCTTCTTTATCTTCTCCCAGAATGCGTGTTGTGAGAATTAATGTTCGACTGTGGAATTGTAAAGTTAGGGACGTTCAGTCTGTGTCAAACCTACTAATGGCTAAGTTAGACGTTAGCATGCTAAGTTAGCGTGCTAAGTTAGCTAAATTAGCATGCTTAACTTAGCATGCTAAGCGACGCTACGATTTATACCGGGCTCGTAATGTGTTATTGTGTCCACTCATAACATGTATGCTGTGCCTTACGCGGCTGCTGAATGTAACGAATAAAGTGACCGGTAGTACAATGTAGTTATTATAAAAGTCAAGTAATCAGTCAGGTAAGTTACTTTTTGAACCAGTAAATAGATTACTTTGTCAAGGTAACAGTTGTAACATTAACATGTGTGTCTGTTCATATCCAGAGCCAACGTAAGGTTCTGTCTGCCCAAACACACAATTAATGGCGGCTGGGGGGTGCGGGACAGAAAAAAAAAAAAAAGTCATGACCAATTACAATCACAAGTATTTATTGCTACATATACAAGAATGCTGCCAAAATGCTCTAACCTTCATAGCCACCTTACTTGACAATTTGTTGACGTGCATTATTTTCAGGACCACGACTTGTCGCAAAGCGTGGAGGTTAAGAATTCCCTGGAGGTACATGTATTTTTTTTTTTGCTTAGCTTAGCATAGAGAAAAATCTGTACATCACTTGTTTTCTGCAGTCTGCCACTATTTGTATTCGGATTGAGTGCAAATGATGCTGTCTGTCATGTATAATCTGGGATACTGTATGCGAAATGGACTTTATTGACTGCGCCACAACCGTGGAATATAAAAAGGGGCTCAACGACGGCATATCTGGATAATCCACTCAGAGAAACAGACACCCGCAGGATCATCAAATGAATATAAAATGGATGCCTTTTTGGCATGACACCACCCTAAAGCTCTCCGTTCCAGGCACCACAAAATGAGAATGGGCCAAAAAGAAAAAAAAGAAAAAACACAACATTTAGGGTGAGGCTTGCATTCTCTATTCTGGCGGCTTGCTGTCCGCAGAAATGGAGCACCAGTGGGGGTCAGATTTCCTTTTGGAGGTCACAGACAGAGGTGCGAGTAAATCACATTTGTGCGAGTCTTAACCTTGAAGTTGCATTGGAGAAAAAAAAAAAGAAGAAAAAAAATAATCAAGTCAGGTTGAATCAGTGCTAAATTTCAAGCAAGTCGAGTCATAATCATTAGGTTAAGAAAGTCATAAGCAAGTTGGGCAATCTTGCTAAGTAACGGAATGTATTAAGACATTTAGCCCTGATGCAGTCAGTATCTTTCACCCTTCTGGTTGCTGTCAAGGTACTTCGGTGCGGCTAGCAGACCACCCCTGGTTATCAGTTGTGTCTTGTCAATAGGGTCCTCACAGTGTGGTCACAAGGCCAACGCTGGACACCCGATGTCGACCATGCATGCGTAATGGTGTTTATTTACCATATAATCTCCGTACACACCTACTCATGTTACTTTACTACAGGGTGTAGCGCTGCATTTCCTCCACAGATCAGAGCCTGTATTACATTACACTGGGGAACAGTCTTTTAAATATATATATTTTTTTCAAGCAAGCAAAGCTTTTTCTTCACAGCTTACCTTCCAGATGAAAAACGAATTCCAGCTGAAGTAAGAAGAGTTGCTGACGGCTATGTGGCAATTTATTTGTGCAGTCACAATTGAGACAAGGCGGTGAGAGCAAGGCGGTGAGAGGTGCGTGCAGCTCCCAATGGGTCACACCTATCAAAATCTGTTACCAGATAGCTTGCGTGGTAGGAATTAAGAGGATCGGTGCTGGTTTTTCTCTTAACTTTGAAACCATGGGCATACCTTGTCAATTTTATTTCATTTTATGCTGTTTTTTCTTTTTTGTTGTTGTTGTTTTTTTTTTTTTTTTTAAGGAACTAAAGCTTGCAAGTATTCCATCAGTGTTTTATTCACATTCAAACACATTTAGTCAATATGTTTGAAGAAAATGTGCATCATGAAGCTCAAAAACTGATGAGATAGTGAAAAATGGAGATTACTTTTGGATTTCACACCCAGAAATTAGTTTAAACCAGCTGGCAGATTTAACTCAACAACCATTATTTTCCCCAATAGTCGTCATACGGTGCTGCTAATGAACTGCATTTTTTTCCCTGTTTACTATGTTCTCTGTTTTGTATCTCCTTACGAATGTTACACTTTCCTACTGCATTTTCAATAAATATCACAACATAAACAACCACAGATGGAGTAGATCAAACTCCCACGTTGCACACAAAAGCTTCTTCGGCATAAAGGCAAATAGATCCAACAATTGGCAGCTGAACAGGTAAAATCAGGTTGATAAAAACAGCTGTAAGAATACATTTACGATGTTATTTTTTTTTTCATGACTCCAAATCAATTTCATGGCTTAGTAAATGTTACACCGGCTATCTGCTAAACTGTGAAATTTAGCCTACCAGTCGTTCTGCAATTTATCGTGAGCGCTGCATTTTGATATCATAATTGTTGTCTCCTGTCTTTGCGTTGCACACCTTGCATGTTGTCAATTTTTTTCCCCTATTTTATCAAAAATATAATCCTTGAAACTCAATTTACTCATCGATGTAGCTCCCTCCGTGATACTTGCTTCATGAGGTGGCTTCATAGCACTCTGGTGAGCTGCCAGGTTTGTGCACGCTACACACAGACCAAAAAAAAAAGTTTTTTAATTAAAAAATGGGACGATGTTGAAAACGCAGGGTTTGAAATGCAAATGTCCAAGATTTGCTACGTCACATAATTCCAGTCAAATCAAGTTGAGTCTCATGAGTAACCTGTCAAGGTCAGGTTGAATCTTTTATGAGTTTTAGCCAAGCAAGCCCAAAGTCCTGAAACTGGTGACGTGAATCTGACCTGAGTGAAGTCATGCGCCTCGAGTCCCCCACCTCTTGTCACAGGCAGCGGCGCTCAAGTAAAAAAAAAAAAAAACTTTGATGTTTCAGCTCAGCCATACATCACCAGCCACCTCAACCACCTCACAACCCCGCAGCGCCGATGACATAATAGACAAAATCTAATTACGTGCCGAGCTGTGAGTTAATCCAGCGGCTCTTGGAAGACGTAACAACAACAATAAATGTTGCGCTTTATGAACAGGCAAGCAACTTCCTTGACAACCAACCCACGGCACAACAAAACCGTTCCGTCCCCTCTTCGTCTGATATTCTTGTCCTATTAAATGTCACTTCAAGATGAAGTGCGTGTGTAGAATGCATCCACGTACATGCATCATGTCAACAACATGTCTGTTCATCCCATTCACGTACACACCTGATGTAAATATGTCTGCCAATTTCAATACACTCGACGCTTTAAGTGGGCACATAATTCGAATCGCTTTCCATTCACATACACACTCAAACTAAATATCTGAATGTCAATGCACATATAATGTTCACGGTATGTGCAATATGTTCATTCACATGCACAAAAATATGAACACTCATCTGTCCATTCACATCCGTACAACATGCAAACATATGTGTAATCATAGACACACAAATAAACACCAATTCTCAGTCTGTCTGTCAACTCTCACGTCTCGTGACTTTGACTGTTTGTCCAACCATACTTCCACCGTCGATCTGAAGAATCAATTTTCTGTTAATATTGATGAAAAATGTAAATACATTGTAAAAAAATAAACCTTTTTGTACAGGCCACTAGATGTTGATTTTCTCGAAAAGAGTGTTGACTCGCTGCAGGAATGCGGATCCTTGACTCATGGCTGCAAGCAGGAATAAAACAACAAACTCCCACTGCCTTCGACGCTGTTTTAGTCAGCTGAGCTTAGCCTCGACTTTCATCATGTTCCACAGTATCCTATCTTTGAGAATGTACTGATGTCCTTTCCCTTGGCTTTAACCGTAACACCAAAAATGAAAAAAGACTGGAGCATATCTTTTGGCAAAATCTTTTTGTAGGCGGGGTACACCCTGAACTGGTTGCCAGCCAATCGCAGGGCACAAATAGGCAATGGTTGTTTCTCTTGCTTGTCACACTCACAATCCCACCTTGGGACCATTTGAGAGAGTTCTATTAGCCTGCCGTGCATGTTTTTGAAATGTGGGAAGAAACTGGAGAAAACCCACACAGGCACATTGAGAACATGCAAACTCCACACAGGAAAGCCAAAGCCGGAATCGAACCCTGCACTGTGAGGCGGACGTGATAACAAGTCACCCAGTGTGCCGCCCTATTATTATTATTATTATTATTATTATTATGATTAGTCTGTCAAATCACATGCACTCCAATACCAAAGTCTCAATTTTCATTCAACACAAAAGTGAAACCAGGCACATGTAAAAAAGGGCTGCTTGCGCCACCGTGGGTGTGAACACAGCCAACTCTATTCACACCCAATCAAAGTGACTCCTCTCCTTTGCCTTGCGTGTGGTACACTCACATTCCTTTTGACAACTCCTCCATTTCCCCCTCCCCTCAGGTCAAGAGTCTGGGTGTCATCCTTGATAGCACCCTCTCCTTCACGTCACATATCAACAATATCACTCGTTCTGCATATTTTCATCTTAGAAACATTCACCGGCTCCGCTCTTCTCTCACCCCTCACTCCACTGCTATACTTGTTCACACCCTCGTCACCTCCCGACTTGATTATTGTAACTCCCTCCTGCTCGGTCTCCCTCAAAAAACCCTCCATAAGCTTCAACTGGTTCAAATTCAGCCGCTCGCATTATCACACTCACACCATCCATAAACCACATTACACCTGTCCTCCAACATCTCCATTGGCTCCCCATTATACACCGCATTCAATATAAAACTTTGCTCCTTACATTTAAAGCCATCCATAACCTTGCCCCTCCTTACCTGTCTGACCTCATCCATATTCCTACACCAGTCCGCTCTCTTCGCTCTTCCTCCTCTCTCCTCCTCACTGTCCCCTCTGCTCGCCTCGTCACCATGGGAGACAGAGCCTTCAGTCGCTCTGCTCCCCAGCTCTGGAACACACTCCCCGCTGACCTTCGCAACATAGACTCACTAACACATTTCAAATCCAGCCTCAAAACTCATCTGTTTAGACAAGCTTATTCACTCTGACCATAAATCCATTGTCTCTATTTTGTTTTAATTTATCTTATTATATCTGATGTTGTTTTTAACGTTGTATCTGTATTTTTAACTGCTTGTTGTAAGGTGTCCTTGAGTTTTTAGAAAGGCGCCCACAAATAAAATGTATTATTATTATTATTATTATCTCACATGGCGCCGTCTCCATGCGGAAAAAGGATGACGCGATCCGGGACTGGAGCATTGTCACTCTGCTTGACCGGTATGGCCACAGACAACGGAGAACGGATCCCTTCTACTCAAATATGTCTGCGGACGTCTGGTATCGACTCACAATGTGTTGATTAACTTTTTCAATTGACCAATTTACATGTAAAGCTAATGGCGGTTTGTGAATTAACAAATATTACACACACCTGTTATTTTCATTCACATTCATTTAAGCATCTGTACGATCAAACGCAACTCAAAACATCTGTCTTGGCAGTTCTTCTGTCAATTTCCGTGTATCATTCACATCTGCACGTAAAGGTTAACATGAAATAATTGCCACACAGAGTTAACCTTTGACTACACAAACACACACCTACACACGTACGCACACTCAATTCCCCCCCAAAACTGTTGTTTGTTCATCCCATCACACACTTCATGTCAATATGTTTGGCAAACACATGGACACACACACACACACACACACACACACACACACACACACACACACACACACACACACACACACACACACACACATTTCAAACAGTGCAGATATAAGCTACGAGGTGCACCATCTACTGTACATGTGATGTAGCAGGAGAGATCTGAAGGACAAAAAGTGTATAGGGGGAAGACTTGAATATTCCATAAATATTACATTAGAAGCCATTATATTCTCTTTATATCTGCTCAAATATTCCAAAGTACCGTTAACTCCTTGTTCCGCCCGAGGAAAGTTCAGAGTGCGTGTGTGTGTGTGTGTGAGATGAACGTGCGTAGCAAGCATCTGATTTGAAGGTAGGCCAACTCAGGCAACGAGCAACAAACAAATCCAAAAATAAGACAAACGCACTTCAGTCATTGGCGCGCTGCTCATCTCTGAAGTTGATCACGGTTAATTATTCAAATTAATTCCTAATCACTCAAAAATGGGAAGATAGACAAACACTAATTTCCATAGATGAACACCCTCCACCCTCACCACCCACCTAGCTGAGTGATAAAGTGGGCCGCAATGTTTATTTATTGATTTATTCATCCGCAGCTTTTCATTTCTAAGTGTCAAACACTCCTTAATCATCGCTTACCATTTGTTTTTTTTTAATTTCCATTAACATTCGTTAAAACATCTGCCGTACGTGAACGAGCCATCTGCATGCGCGCCGCTAGCGCGGAATGCTAATGCCACATGCTATTATGGACAATCGTTTTCCGACTGCAGGTGTGGCGAGACCGTGGCGGTGGCGAGCACAACGCCGCTTTGGACCGAGTGTTCCGGCTAATTATGCACATAAATATCCTCGTTCCTCGCCTCCTTTCTTTCTCTCTCTCATTTCCTATTTTTCGCCCCCCGACTTGTTTACGACGACACCGATTCCCGTCTCATGTGTTATTAATGTAATTCATGTAATCCTGTCCTTTATACTTTGTAGACATGTATTAGAAAGTCATCCAGAAAAGCAAGAAGAAGCCTCTGGAGTAAAAAAAAATAATAATAATAATAATCAAATAAAATAAGAAAAAATACATTTTTGCGGTATGGATGACATTTAACAGGACGGTCACAGATCCAAGAAGCCAGAATGTGTTTGGAGATGATTTGATGCCCGTGTTCCAGTCTTTCTGCCTCACGCGGCGGGAGCGCACGGGCACGTCATTATTATTACCGTTCTCATCAATATGCATTCATAACCATGCGACCGTGTTGCATTAAAGACGGGCAGTCGGCAGATAGGCTCTTGCTTACGCATCTCGCAATTATGTAGATTTAATAAGGGCTTTGATGCTGCTCATTGTCCAAGCACGCAATATATCACAGATGATCGCTTGACCTGGCTAAATCCCTTCACAAACAAGGACGGAGAAAAGCACCGATGTGATATCGGGGCCGCCCGCCTTTTGTCCTCGTCTATTCACTGGCGGCGGCCATTATACGGCTTGCAATCACATGTGCGGCAAGCTGATAATACTTTCCATTTGTGCTGTCATTAACTTTTGAAGCACGGGCGAAAGAGCCCCGGCGAAGATCGCCAACGCCGCTTCATTAAAAATCATCTCAGGCCACTGACACGGCCGCCGCATGTTTCTTCCTTACTCAACCTAATTATCCTTTTCAGGTTTTTAGTCAAAGCTTTGCTGTCAGAATCAGGCTGCGGGGAAGCCAATTATCAACAGCAGAGCTCGGACTTTCACCCGGAATCTCAGTTCACGATTTGTTTCCCGTACAGGCAGCGAGTCCTGAATCAACTCAAACGTGGGACGAATTGTGCTTTTGGTGAAATCGCCATATTTTGAAAAAATGAAAAATTTAATTTGATCACAACAATAACTGGCACATTGAGTGCACTTATTTTGTGACGTAACGTCAAGCCGCCAACTCACTTTTTTCAAACCATATCAGCGCTTAACGCAGTTGCGTCAGTCAACAATTAAAACTGTCGACGAGTTTCAACGAACCCTGATGAAAACTCAAGAATCCGCTACCCTGGCTAACGCTTGCAAACCTAAAGCACACAGTCGTATACGGACTTGAAGTTGGCGTGTTAGC
Source organism: Hippocampus mohnikei (assembly GCA_026261675.1). Taxonomy (NCBI): domain Eukaryota; kingdom Metazoa; phylum Chordata; class Actinopteri; order Syngnathiformes; family Syngnathidae; genus Hippocampus; species Hippocampus mohnikei. Next base: position 4,696,880 of record JAKGUB010000341.1, read on the forward strand.
CTATCTGCTTCCGATTTGGGTTCACCTGAAATGATTACCATAATGGAGCTCATCAAGATTAGCCCTGGCATCCGCTCAAAATGGCAGCTTGAAATCAACATGGACCATCTGTGAAACTTGTGGCATGGATCCTTGAGGCTTTTGTCATGATGAACATGCCCAAAACAACTTCCTGTGATTCAGTGAAACTGGCGTTGGGGGAAGGAATTTTACGAATTTCCAGTTTCACCGGGATACGCGCGCTTGCCAAAACGGATGACTATTCGGGCATGATGAGGCCCCGAAAAGGGGGATTAATTCCTGAGAATAATAGTAATAAACCGTGATTATCAGAGGACCTTCTGCTCTCACCCGAAATATAAAACAGAATTTATACCTCCACACTTGACCTCAGCTAACATTGTGAGCCGGTTTATCTGAGAGTCGGCGGCTAATGAAAAGGAACAATGTTTAAATACGAAAAGAGTTCCTGGCCCATTGAAATAATCCAATAAGATGTTATCTGCACCTCCCGTTGAAGCCTATCTCGCTCTCATTGTGGCCCGTTATGGGCGTGGCGGCGTTCATTCACTCACCGCTTTGTCTGACACCTTGTCGGCTCGGAAGCCGTGAAAAGGATTGGCGCGCCATATTAACGGCCGCGATTAAATTTAATGAGCCATCTTGCAGAGATCAGATCGGCGACCAAACAATGGCAAAGTGAACAAAAATGTGCCTTTTATTGGCCTCAATGCTAGTTAGCATTTAGCACAAGCGAGCACCTTTGACTTTTTGTCATGCGATGTTTGCGATGTTAACTTTGTAAATAATTTAATAAATGAATACATTTCAGTCTGTGATTTATTTATTTATTTTTTAATCTTTTTTTTTACTTCACTAAAAGATCTGAATCAGTGCAGTGGAATTCAGTACCTTCGTTTTTTTACCATAACATTACCACATTCCAAAGACATGCATGGTAGGCTGATTGAGCACTCTAAATTGTCCCTAGGTATGAGTGTGGGCGTGGATGGTTGTGTGTCTCTGTGTGCCCTGCGATTGGCTGGCAACCGATTCAGGGTGTCCCCCGCCTACTGCCCGGAGACAGCTGGGATAGGCTCCAGCACCCCCCGCGACCCTAGTGAGGATCAAGCGGTTCGGAAGATGAATGAATGAATGAATTAGCAGTGTGTGTGCAGAGTGTGAGTGATCTTGAACAGGGACTAGAAAATTCACCTGAGTTGGGGTCCACAGAAAAGTAGGGTTGCCCCTCCAGGATGCTGTAGACCAGCTTGGCGCTGTTGCCATATACCGGGTCGTCGGCATCGGTGGCAGTCACTCGGGTCACGGGGGTACCTGCAAAAATAAGGTGTGCCATCAATAAGCATTCTACATTTTTACACGAGTCTTTTGTGTTCAATATATTTTTATTAGAGCATCTGAGAGCATGCAGCAGAGGTGGGGGTAAATCATGTCACATGACATTACTGAACAACCAACTTAAAACTTGCATATAATGTCTTAGGAAAACTTATGACGAATTCAACTTGACATCAGATGAAAGAAACTCAATTTGACTTCAACTTGAACTACATCGTCATTTAGTTTATAGTTGAAAAGCTTCCATTTTCAAAATAATCTGCCATTTTTTGTATTTTTTGTGAGCTGCGTAGCCCTGTCAAACCACTGCGTGCTATGGTGCACAATGTAGAGGTCACCAAAACATATACAGGACTGTACGAGCACCCAAGATTATTGGTGTTACTGTATATAACGAGAATGATATTTTTAATAAAACCGGGAAAAAGAGAATGAAGTCAAGAAACACAAAAAGTACCACATCAACTGTAACTTGATCTGTCATGAAATCCACAAACACAGGTGGGCTAGCTTAACGTCACCGTTTTGCTAACAGAGAGCTGATCAAACATTAACTGTGCTTCATGTCAGTTATGTGTTGAGATGACAATTTAGTGACAATACAGAGTCAACTTGCTTGGAACCATGAAAAAACCATGACATTGTGAATGGTTTGGCTTAGAAATATATACGTTAACACAGCCTTGTGTGAGAGTGGACTTGCTGCGTGTCCACCATATTTGATGTGGCAAATCTGCACGTAAACAACACCTGACGCGGCCCCAACTCGAGACTCCTTAGAACGAGCGTTAAGCGTTACTGAGCAGTCTGCGTTGATTAGCTGTCTCCTGCTAGCTTTCAGCTAACCTGATGGCTGCGGGTAGTATTTTTAGACGTGCTGCAGAAGAGGTAATTAGTCAACTGGAAGCCATATTGTGCTTGTTTTTGGCTGTGATTTTTAATAACTGTCGACTTTGAGCGCACATGTTGGCTCGGCTGAATAAATAATGCGAGTGAGAAAATGCTATTCAGACAGCTTTGAAATGCAACCTTCACACCCACAATGTAGCGGGAGTCTCTGGGGTAAATTTCCAAATAGGTTCGTCACCATTCAATTAGGCTATTGAAAAACAGACTATTAAGGAGTTGTTAGTGAAATTAAACTCATTTAGGCTCACACGTGGAGAGTGGTGCCCTCGTAGGTCTCTGTGCAGGAGTGAGAGGAAGAAAAAAAAAACCACACAGAGACAAGCTGGCTGAAAGTACTAGACAGGAATGGAAATGGTTCCTGTGAAAGATGTTTAAAAGGTGGGCTGGCTACAAACGCCAAGCGCTCCCATGTCGCAGAACAAAGCGGCAGATTTTTTTGGCCATCGACGCAGCAAATGAATGCTTCCAGAAACATGACAAAAAAAACTGATGCCCATGATGTGGTAGGACAATACAAAAAGCCTGCAAAACAGTCAGATGCTGTGAAGTATAGGGTGACCAATCCAGGGTCTAGAATATGGCTTAGGCTTGGATGGATTTCAGCACTACTACTTCTACTTTTACATGGCCCTACGTCAGGCGTTTCCAAATTGTGCCCGCGGTCGCCGGGTAGCCCCCCCCCAAGGACCACATGAGTAGCCCACGGATGTGTTCCAAGAGTAGCGCCCCAGTGATGGGAGCATTGTGATTTTCTAGGAAAGTTGTTTAGGGTGACCATTTGAAAACAACAGAGGAGATTTACAAATTTACATACATATTTTCCCCCTAATTATCAGTCTAAAATCAAACGGAATATTTAACATTGGACATTTCCTGGGCTTTATATCTCGCTATTCAGTCGGAGCATGGTCAAATCAGAAAAAAAAATAAAAAATACAAAACAAAAACAAACAAACATAAAAAAAACAGCAACAAAAAAACAAAGAGCCATCTTTTTGTGGCTACCGAGAGCCATTGTCGTTGTCTTGAGCCTATAATTTCACAACGAGAGGGTGGTCATCTGAGACACGGGCGAGCCACTAAATCACGGTCTCAAAGATTTATACTTGCCGCCGCCTGTTACGCCTCCCGCGAAGATTAAATTGCAGACAAACGAGCTGTTGTTTGAGTCATAAGCGCACACATACACACACACACACACACACACACACACACACACACACACATATGAATAAAACAGCATTAAAAACAGCAGTTTGTGTACATTCGAACTAATTAACCTCTGTTCGCTTTTAACAATGCCTGTGATCATAAAAGTGGATAAACACTAAAGCAAAGATGAAGACTCTAATTTTGGGCCGTGTCTTTCTCTCTCAATTGAAACCTGCCTTATCGAACTTTGAGACTCTTGCCTTTTCAGAACTCAAATCCTCAACGACAAGATCAAATGTCAGGGTTTACAACCAAGTCAAAAATCTCCAAACTGGCAATTAAGTTTGGGCTTTGATTGATCTTGATCGTGATTTTCAAGGCGATAAATACCCCAAGGTCAGAGTTCACTCCTGACAAGGACCAATACTACATATCGATGAATCACAATCACCAAGTCATTTTTGGGTGAAAATATCACAAGGTCAATAAATTATTTTTATTTGAACCAGCTATCTAATGAATGGCCATAATGCAGGTTTTCTTATATCGTCAGTATACCCGTGTGTCGATGCAGTGGACTAAATAAATCAACAAGTAAATAGATAAAGAAAGAAAGAAAAAATGTGTTTTTGTGTCACGCCAGTTATTCCAACAAGGTCAAAGGTTGTTTTTTTTTCCACAAACCACAAGTCACAGTTTAAATTGAAGGCCTGGGTGTGAGCTTTACAAATCTGTAAGATGACAACTATGATGACCCAGTGGCCAACAAACACGTACATTTTACTTTTAAATGTCGCCGCTCACTGTTCTGTCAAGTCAAAGTTGTATTTTCAATGTACCGCGTTGAGTCACACTTCATATGAAAAGCTCAAATATTTTGTCATTTTCCTGTGATGACACATTGACCAAGAAAATGTTTCATTGCTATTTTTGTTCCGGTTGATGGTTGTATATAAGAACTAAAAAATAACTTTCCGCATTCTATTGGATTATAAATAATTACAAAGATAACATTTGAACCATATCTCATGGATCTAATTAAGTCACATCCAGCAACCAAAACATGTGATTTTGTAGCTTCAAAATGATGTGGGCCATTCCTCGATACGCCCAAAATATTTCACACCATGAGGTCTTTCCAGATATTTGTGTTAGATTATTTATTTATTATTTATTGATTGATTTGAATGTTTTAGGACTCAATAACAAAACAACAACATACAAAAAAAATAGCCCCCAAAAAATCCTTGTCAGATATCAACAGAAGATCCATACAGAAAAGCTGCAAAGAAAAAAAACAGTGCAACTTTGAGATGAGCCGAAAAACGTTTCACCGAAACTTGTCGAATGCGTAACTAAGACATCAAACGAGTTCTTTTTTTTTTTTTTTGGGGGGGGGGGGGGACAGAACGCAGTTAAGGAGACGGCGCGGCACGTACTGTACAATCATTAAAAATTCGGTCCGCTCGTGTGACCGTGCGGAGGAACAAATTAGATCCAGTGTGCCGGTGATGTTTTGCAATTGTCAAATGAATAACAGGAAAGACAGGTGAGGAAATTGCACCTTCTCCCGGAGATGCCACGTCTTATCTTCGCTCAAGTTAAATTACTGCCACTCGAGCGAGAGAAGGCAGCCGCACACACACGCGCACACACACACACACACACACACACACACACACACACACACACACACACACACGGACCTAATTATGAAAAGTAGCTTCGTCCTTCTAAAAGGTGTCTGACTATTGCAAACAGGCTTTATAAATCCCGAAGAGGGGGACACCCAGGGTGTGGCGGTTCATAAAAAACAGTGGAAGCGGCGAGGCATGAAATAGCTCCATCTCTCTTTCTGCACCACACTACACTTGGATTTTAAAAAGTGAGGGATTAGACTGCCATTGTTTTTTTTTTTTTTGGTCCCGTTTCAAATCGCAAGATTAGCTTTCCCAAAACATCCCGGCATGCAGATGTTGGACCCTGGTGAATGCTCTTCGCTGGAGGAGGAACATTTTTTCCGCCTTGACATTACAGAGATTACAATGCCGGTTTCAAACTTTTCAGGCTTCAAAAGAAAAAAGGGGGAAGTCAAGCGGGTGGAAGCAGGGGGTGGGGGGGGGGGATTATCCATTTTAAAAGCCCACAATGGAGAATGTAATATGCCAGAATGAGTGAGCATAATAACTCACGGGTGAGTAAATGAACACTAACGTATATGATATCGGGGACTGAATATGTAGCGCGCTTTGTTTCCATGTTTACACTGCAACGACCAGTCAAGTGAAGGACAACACGAGTGTGTTTCCGTGGGAGTAAATGGCTTGGAATGGAAGAAGAATTGACAGCTTAATCCATTCATCCATTTTCCGATCCACTTATTCTGAGAAGGGTCGCAGGGGTTGCTGGAGCCTATCCCAGCTGTCTTCGGGGCAGTAAGCGGGGGTACACTCTGAACGGGTTGCCAGCCAATTGCAGCGCACACATCGACGAACAACAATCCGCGCTCACACTCACACCTCAGGACAATTTGGAGTGTTCAATCAGCCTGCCATGCATGATTTTTGCAATGTGGGAGGAAACCCGAGTACCCGAAGAAAACCCACGCGGGCACGAGGATAACATGCAAAATCCACACAAGAAGGAATCGAACCCTTCACCTTGGCAATGTGACGTCGACGTGCTAACCACTGGACCACCAGGCCAACCCTACATGGGATTAACTGAAGACTACATTGTTTGGACGATTAGGTACAAAATAATATGAATATATATATATATGTTTGTGTACAGTCAGGGGTGTGTCAGGGGACACCCTGAATCGGTTGCCAGCCAATCGCAGGGCACATATATATAAAACATTTTGTACATTCACGACTCTAAATTAAACAAGAATTACTGTAATTTCCGCACTATAGAGCGCACCTGATTATAAGCCGCACCCACTACATTTTTAGAGGAAAACCAATTTTGCACATACACAAGCCGCACCTGTATATAAGCCGCATGTGCCCACATTAAAACATGTCAACATATTTACAAAGAAGGACGGTACACAGAGAGAGTTTTCAAAGTTTTAATAATATAACTTTACAATAATAATAATATAACTTTCTTCCCAAACGGTGCCTGTGACGCGGCAGTAAAACGGTAGCAACATGGTAACAACACGCTAGCAACAGAATAGCAATGCGTCATATGCCTTTCTTTTTGCATTTTCCAAGATGAGGGTATGTTCACGCTTATTTAATTTATGCACAAGACAAGAAGTTGCAGTCTTCCTCGACGCATATATTCCACCGGTCTTAATCTTACCTTTTCTACTCGAGCGCCCCTGGCGGCCGTTAGAAAAATTACATAAATTGGCCGCATCACTGAATAAGCCGCAGGGTTGAAAGTTTGGGAAAAAAGTAGCGGCTTATAGTCCGGAATTTACGGTAGCTTCATTCCATGACAACAAACTCGGGCTTCTTCTGTCTTTCCAAAAAAAGGTCACCAGCGCGTGAAGTTCACAGAAGATTATTTTCAAAATTCCATCCCTCCCACATCCAAAATGAAACTGAAAACATTCATGTCCATTTTGTCACCAGTAGTTTGGAAAGCTGTGGCTAGTGAGTTCAAAGTGTCCACCAAAGTCGCCCTGCACTTTAAAGCCTCAGCCGTCTTTTCTGACTCAAAATGTTTAACTTGTCACACGGTCGATATGTGAACTAATTCAACTTGATTTGTGTTTGGGGAACAAAGCCACACCTCAATTGTTCGTCTAATTATATGTCAAGTTAACAAATACTGGACTCGCCTCCCTGGAGCCACAATTGCCCTCTCTGCTTTTTCTTTCCATCTCAACCTCAGTCATGCCAGCCAATTTCACTCTGGCCATTTTCTTTCGTTTTTTTTTTTTTGTATTGGAGTGAAAAATGCATTTTACAATCAACTAGAGCGGCCGCTCTCGAATATTTTGACATTCGGACATATTGTAGGATAATCTTGATTGTTTTTTTTTTTTCCCCTCCAAATGTTGCTGCTGTAAATTGCGAATTTCTCCATTGTGTGACAAATCAAGGCTTATCTTAAATTAAAACATTTCGGTCGATTTGTAGTTTCAAGACGCGTGTCAAAGTGTGATGATGAAAAAATAAATCTATATTTTATATTGCTACTTAGCAGTCGAAATGATGGATTATAAATTAAAAATAAGGGGACTGAAGAAATTTTGTTACCTAATTGTTATATGTTTGTAAGTGTGCCTTGACTGTAGTGGTCATTTCGTGTTGATCAGGGGCAGATAGTGTTTGTTTTTCTTTCCTCCCCCTTTCATTTCATTTCTTTGAATAAATAAATCAATTCAGGAAAACGAAATGACTCAACATCAAGGGCTATTTTCATGTTGTGTTGCTTCACACAAACAACCAAAAATCTGACAAAGCAGCAAGGCAACCTGCAGATGCTCCAACGTTTTTCACCACAGGGGAGGATTTCCAGTTTAAAAAAAAATAATAATAATATAAAAAATTCAGGCTGCCAGCTGGGTGACAAAAGTATGCAAATGAGTTACCTGCTCAAAGTAAACACTCTTAATATTTCTCTCTGTGTACAGCTGAGCTTCAGTGGGCCACACCGTTGTGCAGCGCAACTGGGACGCTCGTGCGCACTTTCTGCCCATCTTTATTCATCCCTGCGCAGGCCCTCTCTGTGCCCCCCGGGGCGTGCAGCCAGTCAGACATAAACACTATTGTTTTAGCAGGGCTCGTGCTCTCAGCAGGACGCCGTGAGCCCCCCCGACATGACACTCTCTTCTCCCCTTGTCCTCCTCGCCTCACCTCAGCGAAATCCCTCTGCACGGCTCAGTGCCTGCATGCATACTGTATGAATGTGGCGCGGCTGCCCTTCACGCTTCCGCATCACGTCACCCAATCTCCCCGTTTTAGTTTTTTTTTTCTTCCAAGTTGGACTGCGATGACACAGGTTGTGCTTAGCATGCTGGGTAATGGTGCCTCTGTTCCAAATGACAACAACAGTGTTACCACAAGTCGAAGCATCTGTTGATCTTCTGCATCATCTACAGTGAAGCCAATTAAGCGGACGAAAAGCACACAGAAAAGTGGGAAAAGAAAGACGTGATGCTGTCATGTCACAGGTATTTAAAATCGAAATTTAGCAAAAGACGCTTAAGTTGGAAACAGACTCTGTGCTCACTGCCGTTTATCAACGCTTTTCGGCAACCGCCCACTTTACGGCCGTGATGTCACGCCGTCGTAACATTACCCTGTGGCTGTGATTACATGCCACAGTTGGACGAGTACTTTGGGGCACTAATGCAAACATTGTCAAATGTATTTATTTGTTTCATTGGGACAGTGCACATGAATCAACAGTGTAAATGCGCCGGATTTAGCATAAATGCTAGTTTTCTTCCATAGACCCTAGCCAGGTTCCTTCACATAAACATAACATAAACAGTTAACATAAAATAACAAAAGAATATAACACGACACATAACATAAAACAAGTCATGCAAACCAAGCCACTTTTCCTGCATACGCTTTGTTGTTTGAAGCAGTGAAAAGATAAAAGAGAATCCAAGTCTCCTTTCACCATATAATCCACCATATATATAAGTGAATTTAGGGCTGGGATATTCATTACAATGTTTGGTTCCTCTCAATTTTCAAAACAAACTGTTTTGGTCAAGCTAGCGAGCCAATCACTTGCACCACTCCTGTTTTGAAGAGAGCGCCGAAAGGGTGCGCAGAGACAGGAAAGAAATCCTTTGATTTACTTCATTTGAACATGTACTGTACATCAGTTGCTTATGATTAGAGTGTGTTTAACTAACCTGTTATTTGATTATTTATAAAACAGATATGATGGTTGAGTGTTGCTGTTGATGGGTTGGAATGAACAAAATGACAGTAGCATCTTTGCAGAGAAAAACAGCACATATGAGTCGGCCTGGTTTGTTAAAAAGTGATCATTCGGAACGACAACAGTGTCAGCATCAAAGTCATTCACGTGTAATGAACTGTCTTTGAAAAGTAATCCGACAGCTCTCGCCAGCACTGTTATCCACTAGACATCGGCAGCAGGCGCCGTACAATACAATGTCAGCATAATTTTAAAAAATAATTCGCGCAATTATTCCATCAAGGCGTTTTGCCGTTAAAGTCAGGAGCAAGTTGCAGCAGTTTGTAACGGCATTTTTGTCAGATTCTGGAAAATTAGTCGTCAGCTGGGAACAACCTCAAAACAAAAGCGTACCAACGCATGAATGTCTGTGTTATTTGGTTGGGTAATGTTTGTTTGTTTTTTGTTTTTTTTTAAGTTGGCCTTCTCACCGCGTTGGTGGCGTGATTCATAGCATGAACTATTGTTGCAGCAATGCCTTGGTATTATCTAGGCAGTGTTCCAGGTTGAAACAAAGTGAACATTTTTTGTGACAACACTCATGTATATTGAATTTTGGGGGTAAAAATGTGGATTATGCAAAGGATTTTACGTTATCTTGTTTTTGTTATTTTTCATAAACATCAAAGCTGCTTTAGTGTTGGACTAACCAATCTTACATATTTTCATAAGCACCCAAAACAATTTCTTTTTGGATGACATTTCATGTCATGGCATTACATCCACGGCAAAATGTCCTTTGCAGAGTCATAAAAAAAAAAAGTGACATCTGGAAAGTCAATATTCTCTTAGCAAATAATAAATGGCTTTCGCAGAAATCAATGGGGTTTGTTTACTGCCTAAAAAGTTGCTCTTTACGGCCAATCGATCAAGGTAGCGGACAACTATGAAACAAAGGGACTGAAGAAATATCATTTGCTTGTGTTTTGTTGATATAAACCCAGTCAGTGTAGTGTGTGTCTTTTTTGGGGGATCATATGCAATAAAAACTACTTTTGATGAGGAGCACAAGATGCCAGGTCTGCGAGGAATTGTGCGATTTAATAAAAGCGGGGAAACTTCCGGACCTTGGGCGCCGTCGGTCATCCTTGAAGGAAATAATCAGACGTTACAGATGAAGCTTTCGCTAATGTGTTTTGGCCCAAATGAGCTGCGATGTGCTTCTGCCGCCTTCGCGTGTCACACCAGGGGCCGAGTCCACCGATTCATGCCCCTCGCCGCTTCCAGGAAGATTCCTATTGATTTCCTATCTCGCAGAGTAAATAGGAAGCGCGGGGCCTATTATTTCTCAGCCAGACTGGCCAGCACATGTCTTTATTCAACAAAAAAAAAAAACATAGCCCGACACGTGTGATCCCGGGGCGCAGAGATATCGCTGGAGTATCTAATAGCACTATAACGGATGCGATGACACTCGGTGTGAGCATATACAGTAAGCGTAATTACTGACAGCGTTTGTGGTCCTGAAGACCAACCAGACAGAAAGGGTCATTTCTATAGAAGTAAGCTGAAAGGTAATGATGAGATCATGTAGTGCAAATGCTGAAAATATGTATGTTATAGATCCGTTGAAGACTCCCCACGGTGTTTTAATGAGAACAGAAAACAAGTAAGCTTGATATGTTGAAAAATACATTTTTGATGACCACAATGTCCTTGCCCGTTTTTTTTTTCAAATACAGCAGGCCAGTGCTTGTATGGTGGTGATGAGCAGCTGATTGTGTGTTGATTACATGTGCACCAGTGTCGCTTTCTCTCAGCTGTAGAGGATGATGAGGATGATGCTGCTGATCAGACAGAGAGTGACAGCCTTCATCTTTTCAGTGAGTATTTATAGAGTGCAACACCTATTTTGGTTAAAATATACATGGAGAGTGATGCACTGAGCCTAATATCTTCTTTCGTCCTCATTTGTCCATTCAGTGAAGATGTGTCCATCCACCCAACAATCAAGAGCATGTGAACTACTTGGCCTATTGTGTCACTCATTTAGCCACCATTCATTCATTTGTTCATTCATCTGTACAGATTGATGATTAATATTTTTTTTACATCCATTTGAACACCCCTCAAAGTCAATGACATACGTCCCTCCATCTCTCCATCCACCATCGATCCATATCTAGCCACCAATCCTTCATCATCCATCATTCAATACATCCATCCATCCACCCACCTACCTACCCAATAAAATATCCATCCATCATCCATCCATCCACCCACCTACCTACCCATCCATCCATCCATCCATCCATCCATCCATCCATCCATCCATCCATCCATCCATCCATCCATACATACATACATACATACATACATACATACATACATACATACATACATACATACATACATACATACATACATACATACATACATCCACCCACCTACCTACCCAATAAAATATCAATCTAAACCCATCCATCCATCCATCAATCCATCCATCCATCCACCCACCTACCTACCCAATAGAATATCCATCCATACCCATCCATCCATCCATCCATACATCCATCCATCCATCCATCCATCCATCCATCCATCCATCCATCCATCCATCCATATCCATCCATCCATACATACATACATACATACATACATACATACATACATACATACATACATACATACATACATACATACATACATACATACATACATACATACATACATACATACATACAACCACCTACCTACCCAATAGAATATCCATCCATACCCATCCATCCATACATCCATCCATACATACATACATACATACATACACACATACATACATACATACATACATACATACATACATACATACATACATACATACATACATACATACATACATACATACATACATACATACATACATACATACATACATACATCCGATCCGATCCTGGGCAGTCGGCCCCGTCAGGGACTTGCCCCCCCTCCCGGGTCCCAAACCCGGCACGAGTCTCGCTGGTGCCTAGCGAGGTTCCCCTCCATCAGTACCTTCCCGCATCTTCCGCAAGCCACTCTTCTCCTCCCACGACCCCCTCCCCGTTGCTCTTCGTCCTCCCTCAACCCCCTCCATACGTCTCACCCGCTTCATCCCCTCTCCCTCCTCTTCTTTCTTCCTCATTCACTCTGTCCACTTTTACACACCCTCTCACGTGTCTAGTATAGTTTGCTTTCGTCACCCACCTTCCACATCCTCCGCACTGTCTTCTCGCTCCCTTCTCCTCATACGCTCCTCCCGTGCAACTCCTTTCATGACTTATCTTATTTCCTCTTGCCCCAAACATTCTCCCACATTTCCCACACTCAAACTGCACCTGTTCTTCGTTCTTGCGGTGCATCCTCTTTTCGTGCATGATTAGCCCCGCTCTGCTCCTGCATACTTTCCCACACCCCTCATACCTACATTCTAGCCCATCATTCATCCTCCTAACATTCCTTTCCAATTTTCCTTCATTCTTTCCCATCTCATGTTTGTGGCCCTTCTGATTTTCCCATTCATACAGGTGATCCATGCGCTCTCTCACTCTCCGCTTCCATCCGTCTCTATCACTCGTTAATCTCTCCACTTCCGTCCAGTCCATTCCTCGTTCCTCAATACTCTCTTCCAGTACAACACCGTCTTTCTTTTGTGTCCCATCATCTTCCCTCTACCTTCCAGTTCCTCCCACCACCCTAATACCATTGCTTTTGTTTGTCTTTCATTTCCCATGCGCATCACGTGTCCGATCCTCTGCAGCACTCGCCTCTCAATTTTCCATTCAATCGATTTCACTCCCAGCATTTTCCTCACGTCATACATGTTCACTCCCTCCCTGCATTTGCCTCAACGGTTCTCCGTTCCTGTCCTCCACACATACCTATAACATTTATCCATCCATCTTTGCAGTCTTCCCATATCTTTCTTATACCACGTTCTCACCTGACAGTCATACAGCAGGCTACTTTCCACACATGCCTCCACCACTCTCCCTTGCCACCTCTTGGATAGTCGTGTCCCTTTCAGCCACCCTTTCACGCTCCCCCATAGCCTTCCTGCCCTTTTTATTCTGTTCTTCACGTCTACCTGCGTCCCCATCCAACTACCTAACACTCTGATCTCCTCACCCTCTTTGGTTCCAAATTCCAACACCTCCTCTTTCTCCTCATTGTTCCGCTCTTCCCACTGGTCCATCACCCTTTTTACCCTCATAACACTCTCATCAATCTCTCCTTTCGTTCCCACTATTGTTGTGTCGTCTGCAAACAGAGCGCTTGTTATTCTTACTTCTTTTGTTTCAGAGCTTCTTTTCTCCCAACCGTGTACCCCTGCGAATGACCCTCCAGGTATCCATCACCGCTTGGTGGTAGATGTTGAAGAGGATCGGTGACGTGGAGCACCCTTCCCGCAACCCTCTCGCTGGCATCCATCCTCCACTCACTCCCTCCCTCCCCCTCACCTTGTATTCTGTTGTCTCATGCAGGTCCATGATGGTCTCTAGACATCTGCCTTTCAGTCCATACCTTTCCAGCAACATCCACAGCGCCGGTTTGCTCACTCTCGGATAGGCCTTTCGTAAATCTAACATTCTTGCACATGGCCAGTCATCGTCATTCATTCCTCCCCCTTCTTCCTGATTCACTCTCCTCTTGCAATCTTCTACATCCTCCTGTATCCTAATCATCATTTGCGTCACGTCAGCTGTAGACCTTCCTTTCCTGAAGCCCGCTTGGTTGTCGTCAAGGAGCCCCAGGTGTTCGGCCCACCAACTCAATCGCTTCGCTAGCACTCTTCCTAATATTCTGCTACACATACTCAGCAGGCACACTCCTCTGTAGTTGTTCCTGTCCTTCCTATCCCCCTTCTTGTGTAGCGGTACCATCAATCCCACTTTAAGACTTCCATCCCACTGGTCTGCTCTCTGCCCAAACATATCCCTCACTATCTGAATCACTCTCTCCCTCACTCCCTCGCACGCACTTCGTATGTACCCAATTCTCACCCCATCTTCTCCCGGTGCCGACTCTCGTACCTCACTCATAGCCTCCATTATTTCCTCCCATTCCGGTACCTCATTCATAATCTCATTTGCTTCGCTCGCTCTTCTGTTTTTCCTTAAATCTTCCGCTCCTTGTACCGCCTCCTCGATCACTCTCGGCTCTTCCTCGTACCTCTCCCTTGACACGCTTTCAAAATGCTCCTTGAATTCGTTTGCCGTTACTGTCGTGCTTCGGGCAGCCGGCCTGTCTCTCTTTCCTAGCTGTCTCAAACATTTATACATTTCGCCCAGTCTCCCTCTATAACACGCTTCTTCACATTCCTCGATCACCCCTTCCCACCAGTCTCTTTCCAACCTCCTCAGAAACTTCCGCAATTGCTTCCGTGCCTCCTTCACTTCCGTTTTTAATTTGGTGAGCTCTTCCTCCATTTCCTCCACTCCTCTTCTTCCTCCTCTCGCTCTCAACCTTCTCCTCGCATTTAGCAATTCCATTTTCTTGTTCCTTCCATCTACCCTCTCCCTTATCTTCTTCTTCATCTCCTCTATCTCCTCCTCCCTCCCTACCGTCCACGGGTTGGACACTTCTCTTCTTTCCCTTCCACATACCTCCACTGCCGTCCCCACCATGATGTTTGCCAACTCTGTCCACCCACCCCCTTTCTCCAGCCCTTCCTTGCTCATCCTCTCAAACCTCTCTCTTGTCTTCTCCTCATACTCTCTTTTCTTCTCTTCCTCTTTCAGCATCTCCCACTTTGCCTGCATTATCCTCCTTTGGTTCCTTTCCTCTGTCCTCCATCTTTTCCACTTCCCCTTTACTGTCATGCACACTGGCCTATGATCTGACAGTTCGTATTCATTCATTGTCCACATCCTCTTCACCATACGATGCCTCTCATTCCCTTTCACCAAAAATCCATCCAACTCATACCATTTCCCACTTGCCATGTGCTTCCACGTCCCCCTCCTTCTGAACCTCCTATAGCTGTTAACGTATGCCAGACCGTGCTCCTGACACCACTCTATTAAATCCCTTCCCGCTTCATTCATTCTCCCCAATCCATACCTCCCACACACACCTCCTCTCTTCGCATTCCTTCCCACGCTTGCGTTGAAGTCTCCTCCAATCACCAATCTTTCCCTCCCTCCCATCGCCACCTGACTCCCCATATCTCTTCGGCATTTCTCCATTTCCTGTTCGTCCATTCCCCAGCTCGGTTGGTAGACTGATACCAGCCTGAGCCCCCCTAACACCACCGCCACCACTCTCTCTCCCAACCACTTCTGTTGTCCTTCTTCTATCCACGTCCTCAGTGCCGCTCCCTTCAGCATTACTCCGGCTTTCCTCCCATGGATAAGCACGACCTGCTCTTCCTCCTCCCCCAACCACACCACTCCCTCTTCTTCTGCTTTTAGCTCTGTCATCAACACCACTTCCCATTTTTCTTTGTTCATTCTCTCTGCCACACTCCTTAGCCTCTTTCTATATGTTTCTCTCACACTCAATCTCCTTACATTCCATGTGACTATCATTCGTTCTCCAGTCATGCGAGTTTCACTTCCTTTGTCCCCTTCCCTTCCCACCCTTCCTTTCCTTCTGTCTCCCCTTCTTTCATTCCTCTCTCTTCTTCTGTCATTCCTACTTCTCACTCCCCTCCTACTCCCTGGACCTGGGTGGGGATGAATCCCCACCAGGCTGTCTTTCACACATCCACCCACATGTCTCTCGTCCATCCCGACTTGCTCGCATTTTCTTCTCCCCATCCCCATCCTCCCCCTTGGGGAACCCTCTCGGTCCCGCCTCGTCGCTCCACGTTTGGGTCCCAGAAAGGCCCTCGCCTGATTTTTGTTTAAGGAGGGTTGTGGGGCGGCTACTCCCACTTCCCTCCGTTCCAGCGGGGCGAGCGTTGGGTGTCTCTCCTTCCGGTGAGGTCCCTCCTCTTTCCCCGTCAGCTGGTGGGCACTTAGCCGCAGCAGGGGCTCGATAGCCCCGGCGTCCCCCCTCGCGCCACTTGGAGGCATCCCACCGTGCGAGGTACATACATACATACATACATACATACACCCATCATCATCATCATCCATCTATCATCCATCCATCCACCTACCTATCCAATCAAAATATCCATCCATACCATCCATCCATCCAACTACCTATACATTCAGAATATCTATCCATCCATCTATCATCTATCCATCCATAAATCCAGCTAACTAGCCAATCAAAATTTCCATCCATCAATCCATCCATCCACCTACCCCAACAAGCTTTGTGTATTCCACCACCGTACATTCAATGGTGTATCGATCCATTAGTGGATAGAGACGGGTATTGAGAGTAACACTGAATTGAGGAATAAGGTACACCTAATCTGTCATGACTGAAATGTCTTTCATTCTATAGATTCATACCCCCGTTCATTCCTTACCCGTATGAACTTCAACATCAGCACAGAGGCCTTTAGCATGCATATTCATAGAGTGGCGGCATAAATACCCACCACCGTTTGCTCAACCAGTCTTCATGACAGCACTGATGCCAAATACGGAATGTGATTTTATTTTATATATACTTACACAAGGTTGTAATTTCACACTGGTGACACGGGCCAGAAAATTGTGGCCCGGCAGAGACCAAAAAAAAAAAAACATCTCCTAAGATGAGATATGCTTGTCAGCATCCCAGAAATTGCTCCCCAGAGCCAATGATGGATAAGGGACGCCACGCTTGTGAAGAGTTAAGGGGCCGTCACACTTAACACTGACACTGTTATTGTTGTAGTGCAATTACGAGTCTTTTATATAAGACAGAGAGCGAGGAAGAGGAGGAGGACGAAGACGAGAGCGGGGGTGACGGTGTTTCCGCTTTTTCATGTCCTTGTCTGGTTCTGACATCCTCTTCTGGAGGAGTCGACGAAAGCAGGAACAAAAATAATTAAGTGGGTCCTTTGTTGCCTTGACGCACGCCACAGCTTCAAAAGGGGACAGTAGCGTCATGGAGGAATGTGAATCGGGGAGCATTAACCGTCATGGCAGCAGATTCGGAGAAGCAAGATATTCTGCATCTGTGGATTGATTTCATTGAATTATTTGGTGTTGCTCATGACATAAACCCTTTGTCCTTTTACCAGTCTATTTTTACAACATGATCCGTCCCCCGACTGAAATACAGTCCATGGGTACTTTTGCCACCTCTTGCTGTCAGTGATTTACTTTTTACATAAATGATTCACAAGTTTAAGCGCAGATTTATAGAATTAGCAAAATCGGGGGTCGCCCTCTTAGCCATGTTTAATTGCTCCCAAGGCGAGGTAATAACAAAGCCTAACGGCCGAGCCGTGTTGTCTAATGAACAACTCCATCATGGGTAAAATTGCCAAATGTTTCTTAATTTGAGAGAGCGGCCACCGGGGCCAGCTTTTTAATATGACTTATTCCGCAGAAGAAAGAAAGCAAAAAGTAAGATTCAGCATCGTGCAAAGCCTGTCGTGAGGTGCGTATTTTTGGGTGAAATACCATGCACTTGCCTCCCCGCCAGGGAGTGGAGACCCCAGATCAAAATTCCAGCTAAATACAAGAAATGTATTACTTATGCCTACGCGGTCACTGAAAGTGTTTTTAATGAGGCATGTAAGATGCTCGGTGACCGGTAGACAATTCCCAGTTTGTGTGTTTCGTGTTTTTCTGTTTGTGCGCATGTGCGTGTGTGGCAAAGAGCTCCTATCCATGCGAGGATCCAGCTAATTAAAAGCAGAACAGACAAAAATGCATCCTTGCAATTGGCCATTTCTGACCGCTGATTAAAAAAGTGCGCCAGAAACAGAAATCCAACTGGCGATCCCACAGGATACAGTAATGTGAGGTCTAAAGGCCACGGAGTCATGGGATCTCAATGTGTGTCAAAAGTGGTGTCAAACTAATTTTTATCGCGGGGCACCTTGGGTTTACGTCTTCCCTCAGAGGGCTGTTACAACAGTGAAGCTAAATAAATGTTTATAGATTATTACTTGTACACAACTAAGTGATGGATTACCAGTTTTTAAATCAGTCAAATCGACTATAATAGTTTGTTCGATTATTGTTTGAGTGAGTGTGAACAGGGTCACAAAATTATTGCAAAATCTCAATGTTAATTTATTACACATGACAATTTGATTATTTACCTTCGCGGGCCACATAAGATGATGTGGCGGGCCGGATTTGGCCCGCGGGCCTTGAGTTTGACACCAGAGGTCTAGAGGGTAGGCACTCGTGCAAATTGTTGCAACTTCCAACAAAATTTGAAGAAACGGCGGCCTGCCCCTTCGGTGGAGCATAAAAAAGGAGATTGTAAGGGAAAAAAAAAGGCTCTTATTGCCTTTGTGGGAGGGCATACAAACAGTCTGATAAAAAAAAAGGGAGGTGGGGGGGGCTTCAATGAGCGGTCATGAATGCAGCATAAGAAATATAATTTTGTGCAGGCAGAAAATAACCTAAGACCCTCGGTTGGATCTGTTGAGGCCAAAGTCTCAAGGTCATGCAACCGTGCAAATAGTTGGGGGGCCCGAAATAACTTTTGATCAGTTTAAAATGCAGCATAAGAAAAATATTTTGAGGGCAAACTCACTCAAGGCTCTTTTGTGTGTTTCCTCATGTCCAGTAGCATGCAACCAGGTAAATATTTGGGACCTCCTATACAAAACATTCTAAAAATGGGCCACTTGTTGAGCTCTCTCAGCACCATTTATGACAAAAAAAACAAAAAAAAAAAGAACCTTAAAACCCCCAAAACAAAACAAAAAACCTTACTCGGCTTTATAGACCACAACGGCTAAAGGCCATGTGACCAGGTAAATAGTCCAATAAGAAACTTTTGATAAAGCAGGCTGTGCAGCCTTGAATGCAGAATAACGACTCTAATGGCAAAATACAAACTCAAGGCCCTCACTTGAGTCTTATTTGCTTTTGTGGGACGACTGTCGAAAGGCCACGCGACTATGCGACTCCTTTTGCTGAAGGCTCCAACAAACCTCAGCTCGCACAACAGACTAATAATCAGATTGGGCCACAAGAGCAAAATCCTTTTACAATCAAAAAATAAATAAATAAAACCTGTAGCCGCAACGGATTCCAATGCAAACACGTGGCAGGGGCTTTCTGTTGGTGCAGCTCGTTCTTGGTTTGTTTTCATCGACCGTAGGCAGCTGCGATGAGGCGCGTGTTGCAAAACAACAAAGGTACAAGAGGACAGCGTTGGAGGGAAACGCTCAGCCTGAGCGTCTACACCCCCGGCTTGCGGCGCGGTGCAAGATGTTCTGAGTCAATTTTTCCATTTTTAAAATCCTTTTGAAGCAAAACCCAAACCCGAGGCCCCGCGGCTGACACCGCTCGCTCCCGGTCCGTCAATAGGGTCGTCGGCATGATGTGACAGCGGTCCTTCTGCCTCCCACACTCCTGAATTCAGCAGGTTTGGCAGCTCCTAAGCAGCGGAGGCTTGTCACCTGACAGCCGTGTCGGAGCGAGCGGGTTAAAAGCGTTTTCCACCCGAGAAGGACGTCGAGACGCGTACGTGACCGGTGACTCAATGGGTCCGTCAGCCGATGTGAGTTCCGCTGTCTGACAAACTAATCCATCACGGAGAACGCGCACACGGGCGAGGCGGCATGTTGGAATTCCCGAGGAAATCTCTATGAAAAGTTACATGAGCGTCACTGAGCATTCAATTCGGGTCCGTTTTCCAATTCCAAAAAGAAAAGTAGATGTTGTTTATTTGCTAACTTCTTCCAAGATGAACAGCCTCTCTCACTATTCCCCCCCGCAACCCAGCGCTTATAAAACGGACCATAAAAAAAGCAATTCAACGAGGAACAAATATTTAAACAGCATAGAAAGAAAATATTGTTCACTCAAACACAACATTGCAGCGTGTTCAAAAAAAGAAAATAAATACAAAGCAATACACGGAATCCAAAATGTAATACACAAAGCATACATTACCCATATGTATGTTCATATGTCAATAAATGAAAATACTAATTGGCTACTAAGATATCTTTTTCTTACGAATATCCGTCTGTATTTAGCGTGAAGTCCTCCTAAACAGAAAAGTTCTTTTGACGTGGCACTCCAGCGAGTGTGCCGGAATTGCGTTTGCCATATGCCTGCGTGGTGTTGTTTTAGGTGTGTCTGCTTATCCTTGAATGACAGATAATAATCCATAATGTCTGTGTATTTTAATCCCCCACTAACCCCGGGGTTGTGTTTACATCCCCTACCAGTGAGGTGATTTTTTTGTTTTTTGTTTTAAGGGCCATTCTTGCAGTGCGCCTGTGACCGAGTTCGGCCAATTACACGGTGGCCCCCGGTGTGACATCGCTAACCTGCAGTGGGATTGACTGTGTGTGCCCATGTGACATTTTGTGTGCGTGTGTGTGTGTGTGTGTGTGTGTGTGTGTGTGTGTGTGTGTGTGTGTGTGAGTGAGTGTCGTAAAATCACAGGCTCACTAAATCCATACTGCAGTGTCGGGAGCAATGCGGCTGCCAAACTCGATGCCAAGAGAGAGTAAAACACACATTGTGAGTGACACAGGCAGAAATCCACCCCTCCAAAAAGACTGCTACAGTGGGGCAAATAAGTATTTAGTCAACCACCAATTGTGCAAGTTCTCCTACTTGAAAAGATTAGAGAGGCCTGTAATTGTCAACATGGGTAAAGCTCAACCATGAGAGACAGAATGTGGGGAAAAAACTCAGAAAATTACATTGTTTAATTTTTAAAGAATTTATTAAAAATCATGGAGCAAAATAAGTATTTGGTCAGCTACAAAGAAGCAAGATTTCTGGCTGTCAAAGAGGTCTAACTTCTTCTAATGAGGTCTAACGAGGCTCCAATCGATACCTGTATTAATGGCGCCCGTTTTAACTCATTTTTGGTATAAAAGACACCGGTCTACAACCTCAGTCAGTCATACTCCAAACTCCACTATGGCCAAGACCAAAGAGCTGTCGAAGGACACCAGAGACAAAATTGTAGACCTGCACCAGGCTGGGAAGACTGAATCTGCAATAAGTAAAACGCTTGGTGTAAATAAATCAACTGTGGGAGCAATTATTAGAAAATGGAAGACATACAAGACCACTGATAATCTCCCTCGATCTGGGGCTCCATGCAAGATCTCACCCTGTGGCGTCAAAATGATAACAAGAACGGTGAGCAAATATCCCAGAACCACACGGGGGGGGGGGACCTAGTGAATGACCTACAGAGAGCTGGGACCATAGTAACAAAGGCTACAATCAGTAACACAATGCGCCGCCAGGGACTCAAATCCTGCACTGCCACACGCGTCCCCCTACTGAAGCCAGTACACGTCCAGGCCCGTCTGCGGTTCGCAAGAGAGCATTTGGATGCTCCAGAAGAGGACTGGGAGAATGTGTTATGGTCAGATGAAACCAAAATGGAACTTTTTGGTAGAAACACAGGTTCTCGTGTAGAATACTGAATTGCATCCGAAGAACACCATACCCACTGTGAAGCACGGGGTGGAAACATCATGCTTTGGGGCTGTTTTTCTGCAAAGGGACCAGGACGACTGATCTGTGTAAAGGAAAGAATGAATGGGGCCATGTATCAAGAGATTTTGAGTGAAAATCTCCTTCCATCAGCAAGGGCATTGAAGATGAGACGTGGCTGCGTCTTTCAGCATGACAATGATTCCAAACACACAGCCATGGCAACAAAGGAGTGGCTTCGTAAGAAGCATTTCAAGTTCCTGGAGTGGCCTAGCCAGACTCCAGACCTCAACCGCATAGAAAATCTGTGGAGGGAGTTGAAAGTCCGTGTTGCCCAACGACAGCCCCAAAACATCACTGCTCTAGAGGAGATCTGCATGGAGGAATGGGCCAAAATTCCAGCAACAGTGTGTGAAAAGCTTGTGAAGAGTTATAGAAAACGTTTGGCCTCCGTTATTGCCAACAAAGGGTACATAACAAAGTATTGAGATGAACTTTTGGTATTGACCAAATACTTATTTTCCACCATGATTTTTAATAAATTCTTTAAACGTTAAACAATGTAATTTTCTGAGTTTTTTCCCCACATTCTGTCTCTCATGGTTGAGGTTTATCCATGTTGACAATTACAGGCCTCTCTAATCTTTTCAAGTAGGAGAACTTGCACAATTGGTGGTTGACTAAATACTTATTTGCCCCACTGTACTTGAGATCACCTGTTGCCAGGACGACTTCATAACAGCAACAATTATTAATATGTTCCAGAGCGTGACCAAGTGTGCCATGAACACCCCCCATCAACCCCCCCCCCCCACCCTTATAGACAATACACACAGTTAAATTTACAAGGCATAAGCATACATGTTTACCTGGTTTTCCACTGCGGTGAAATTGAATGTGCACATTTTTTTTTTTTCGTGAGGAGAACCAACTTTGAATCGTGTCAGCAGTGCTTTTCAGTTGGAGCAGCAGTCAGCAGTGTAAGGTTGCCCGAAGGCCTGAGCGCGAACCACACTTTGCTCGGTGCCGTGCCGACAATTAATAATGCAGACGTGCAATGATGAGAGGGGAAGGGGATCCTGCTCAAATTCCGTAAAAACCCCCCAAGCGTGACGGGCGAGTGCTCAGAGGCGCCAACGAGTCCCATGTTACGCTTACTTTGGTGGGACATGAACTCAAACTTGCGGTGATGGGACATTGACACAAAATGACAGGAGGGAATAATTAACATCGGCCTCATTATTTTTATCGTTCTTGTTATTATTATTGAATGTGTTAAGCCAAATCCCTCGTTCTACCTCCACGGGGCCTCGCAAATCAACATTGCTGGAGTGATGTGCGCAAAACTAAACTTGTAAGCGTGAAATTCTGAGAACTGTTTGGAGGAGAAGAAGTGTCGAAAGATGCCTGCCAAGCAGCAGGAAATTTTGATGATTCTGTTCAGTCGCTGTATTTTGGAATCGTATCACTTGAGTCAAAGAAAGCCATTCGAACAGTCTGCGAATCTGAATATGCTTTCAATTGATATTGACTTTACTCAACTATTCACGCACAGATTGCAATTCCAAATAGAATTGAAAAGCCCAACCTCACCAGAAAATTAGGAGGAAAGCTAATTTAACGTCCTAGGCAACACCCCTAAAGTGACCTCGTCCCTCAGGACCCAAACTCAACAGTTTGCGACAATGCTGCTTCCCACGATGTCCCTTAAAGCCAAGCGCCTCTTGACCGAGCAACCGATCCTCATTCATTCACCGTAAATTGCTCCTCTTTCCACTTTCCTCGCATCCATGATGGAGTCTCCCCTGAGCTACCGCGTCAAAAGGTAAACACGTTAAGGTGCTTCCATCATTAATGGCGGGATCAGAAATAAAAATGTAATCTTTTCCCAGCAGCAGCGGCGGTGGCAGCGGGCGGCTTGTAGAATCTTTGAGGGCGGCGGCGGCGGAGATGTTTTCGGTGGAGTCGGAGGAAATCACTTTAAAGCTGCTCCACATAGCAAACGGCGTCACTCGACAGCAGTCGGGGGTTTAATGAATGTTACGTTGTGAAAATGAGCTTCCTTCCAGTGTACCCGTGCACGAGAACAAACTAAAAACGACGATGACAAAGTTCCTGTCGAACAAAAAGCTCCTGACCCGCTGTGGAAATAGCACAGTCACACGCGTTGGAAAACAACAACCGTGGTCTTTATAGTTCATTTCCTTACAAGGAAAGAGGAGAGATTGTACAGGGAAGATGCACAGAGGCTGTTGCTAGGCGCCTCATTTGTTCCCAACCCACCATCTTCCTTGACATTGGTGGATTCTATTACAGTAGAACTGTACTATAGTAATATCTTCAGAAGTGCTCTTTTCAATTTGTCACACTGTTTAACATAATACAGTCGTTACCTAATCAAAAAAAAAAAACATATAATAATTGCCACTTTCAAAAGATACTCATGGCATTCGGCGCCCTCTCCATTTTGGAGAAAATGTAAGACTTTTAAGTGCGCTTTTTGGTCATGAAAAAAACAATATATATATATATATACACATTTATTTATTTGGGGGATTTGTGGATGACTGGGTGCACCATAACCGCTTACATCTTTTCTTTTTAGGCGTAGAAAAAAAAGTAGTGTGTTTCCGGTAACCCGACCGACCGAGAATTTCTACCTCGAACAAAAACCTTCCGGTCGGCATATTTCCCAAACCTTCTACATTTTTGTGTAATAATAATAATAATAGTACATTTCATTTATACGCGCCTTTCAAAACACTCGAGGACGCTTTACAATCAAAACAAGAACAATAAAACCACAGACAAAATTATAAATAATAAAAGGAAAGATGTTTACATCGGTGCAAACTCTCGCGATATTCACGTTGAGCATGCGCGTCATTTGCCGTCGTGTGTCAACAACATTGAATCATGGCGCGGCCGCGATCTCCGAAAATAGTTTAGACCGCGTTTTGTGTGTTGCAGTCTAGCATTACTACACCTTGTGACGAATATTTTATTCATAAAGTTACCATGCTACAACCAGTAAATTATAGAATAACCAATACTTTTTCATAATATTTTTCACAGCGATTAGCCTACAAATCTAATGACCAATTTGCCATGTAATCGTGCCTCGCGTCGTTCGTCTCTCGCTCTCGTGTTTTGTGCATACGTCACAGGTGAGTTTAGTGATACGCCCTTCGGACGATTCATACGAAAAATCAGACTGGCATTGCCATTTCTTAAATGACGTAATTAGTAGACCTTTGTGAGTTTTTTTCGCCGCCATCTCAAACTTTCATCCGCGCGATTCCTCAATTTGCGGACTAAAATAGCAACCCGCATACGCACCTATCTGTTGCGTCCCCCCCAACACTCAAAACGAAAGTAAATTCGAAGAAACACACCCACACACCACAAACACACAGAGGCACAGTGAAATCGCGTTGATCACACAGTCAAGTCGTGTGCGGTGACTTTAATGGTTAAACTATGTTTCGGTACCGTAAAATGACGCCACGGAAACGACACGCTACCGGTAACTATTGTTACGTGAAATCCTCAGGCTTGCCGTAGTTTTTTGTTTGTTTGTTTGTTTGTTTGTTTTCCTTCGGCGGGGGTTTCAATGTCTCCTTGTTTTATGTTTTATGGTTATTTTGTTTACATTTATGATGGGGGCGTGGCAAAAATATTTAAAAAAATAAAAACATTTGTCCGACCTACCGACCCTATGCCGAAATGTCATGTTACCGGAAACACACTACTATTTTTCTACGCCTTAAGTACAACACAAATATTATTCTCTTCTTTTTAAACTGTTGGGCAACTTCAAAATTTCAAGCGGACAAAGATCAAATCTTTGTTTGGGCAGCTCAACTAAATATTTTAAGCACTGCTGTGGTGAAAATTGGCCTTCCCACGGTTCACAAGAAACAAATGAAAGTTTATAGGACTGCTGCTGCTTTTTTTGGCCATCCTCAACTTGACGTGATTAAAAAAAATAAAACTAACACTGTTGCCAGAAATGACAATGATTGATATTTTAAAGTTGTTCAATCTTAAATGACTGATTTAGTCACCCCAAATACAAGTTGCTTTTTTATTTGTGTATTTATTTTTTTAACAGTGTAGATAGGCTGCAAACTGATGCAACTGCAACAGTTTGAACAGGGAGAAATATGGGATTTTTTCCCGGTATTTTGCCCAATTTGCATTTGTCTCCTCATTTGTGGAAACACTTTTTTTCATCTTCTCATTTACCTTCTTGAAGAATGCCATCTTTGTGGTCATGACCAAGTGAAGCGTGACAAGGTAAGAAAAAATATTGTCATTTGAAGCGCCCGGTCGGGATCTTATGCAGATCGTTTTGAAGGGCTTCATTACTTCTTGCTCTCCCTCGAGGGAAGGCGAGAATTGGTGTCTGCTGGGAGAAAAATTTAGCTTCATATGCTAACTAACGCAAAAAAAGCAAACGTGCTAGAGGATGCGTGGAAGACAGTTAAGACGTTCCCACAAAGAACACATGAGGTCGGGCACAGGAAGTGGAAGTCATTGCCCTCTGGCATCACATCTACTTTGTAAACAAAAACAGTGCAGCTAAGCCTTTGCTTGTGGACGCATTAATAATGAATCCCATAATATTGCAGTGGGGCGTGTCCTGCCTTGAACCCAAGAGGGATTCATAATAACGCCTCGTGTCCATTAGAGCTCGCAATATGCTTTTGGTACAATGTCAAACCTGGTAAGACGTTTTTCAATTTTTTTTCACCCAAAAAGTGGATCGGCCATTTCTGAAAAAGAAGACAAATGCTGCGCTTCCCTAAACAGAAAAGAATAGAGGTGTTACAATTTTTATCTATTCTCATTAACCCTTGGAGGTCCAGCGGTTAACTACAGTGGACATCTGATTATGTTATCAGGATATTTTTTTCACACTTGGTTTTAAATGTCATTGAATGTGTTCTGTATAATAAAACAAAAGAAAGTTAACATTCTTCTAATTGTTCTGTTACAAGTTGTACAAAAACATTGGGCATTCAATTTGTTTTAAAATGTATTATATTATAAATTTTCTATAAAGTCCAACAGCACAACCAATGTGGTGTTTTTTGGTTGTTTTTTTTTTTTAACCATTTTCAATGTGCAAATGATCTTACATCAAACGGTATATGTTTCAGAAACGAGAACTCGGGCGACCCATGGTATAAGAGTTTTTGTTATGTTTATTTCTACTTTCGACTTGATTCCCCCACCCCAGAGAAATATAAATAAAATATAGTCTCCGCCAAGGTGCCAAATCAGACCGTTGACACTTCATCTGCAGTAGCTACAGGCAAGAGCAGCGAAGACAAATGGCCGTGCCGAAAAGTAAAAAAATAAAGAAAATAAAAACAGGCGGCTGGGTTGCTGACAGGTGACACGTATGGTGGATGGCGCAATTGGATACGGCAGCGGCGGGAACGCACAAACACGAGGTTGCACCGACGGCGCGGGTCATGAGAGACTGAAGATATATGAAACGGTCTGAAAATGTCACGATTATAGTGAGCAAAACGATCGCTTATCGGTTTTGTCATTGGTATAGCGCAAATAAATATGTCAGGGATTTGCTGGCATGACTCAAAACATTTGATTAACTTTAAAGAAAAGCCGAGCGATAATGCCCAAAATATTACAAAAATATAAGTGCTTGGACAAAAAAAATAAATAAATAAAAATTGTACTAGATGAAAAACTGGATGGGGCGGCGGCATCTTAAACAACTATTTGGAAGAAAGGAAGTAAAAATTGTCAGAGTAAAAATCTTACAAAAAATACCACCTGTGAATAGTGGGGGAGCACGGTAATCCAAGCTACCACATTTTCCGCAATATAAATCGTATTTTTTTTTTTCCATAGTGTGGCCTGGAGTGCGATTTATACTCTGGAACGATTTATGTGTGAAATTATTAAGACAATATTGTATCATTTCACGTGTTATTTTCACATTAACCCGCAAGCGGGCGCTCTAGGCCTGTGTTGATAAATCGACGATGAGTCTGACGTAAGCGACATAGAAGAGAAAGCGCCGCATCATCTGCCTCCGGAGTTGGCGGGGTCGTTTAAAACTGACCCTGAGGATGAAACATTGGATTTAGTCATTTGGAGTGACACTGATGGCTTGGTCAACTTGTTAGCATGTTCTTTATGTTATAGTTATCTGAAGAACTCTTAATATGTTACATGAACAGAATGAGGCACTTTCTCAGTTCGTTGTTCATACGTCATGTGACATTAGCATATCGTACACTTATTCAAAAGGTTGTTCTCGAATTTTATTTATTTATTTTTTTTAATCGCCTTTCAAGATGACATATCTGTTCTTAGTGTTGGATTTTATCAAATACATTTCCCTTAAAAAAGTGCAATTTATTTGTTTGTTTTTTTCTCTTCTTTAAGATGCATTTTATGGCTACGCCCTGAGCGATTTACAATAAGGAAAATACTGGACCCAAAATAAACGTGTAAACTCACGCTTCTGCGTCTTGTTTTGGATGATCCTTGCATGCGGAGATGCGGCAATCAGCTTTTAAACCATTTCTACCACCGGGTACGAGTTGCAGGTTATTTAAACGCCAGCATGTCGGCCGAAGACCTCTGAGGCCTGGCCGAGTTGCATTCGTACAGACGCGCACACACAAAGGCCACCGAGCAAGTCCAAGCTCTTGGCTCGGTTGGAAGCCTCTAAACCCCACCGATGCGAGCACCACTCCACCCCGCCGGCTGGTCAGATGTGCCCCTGCCCAGCTGCCCGCTGTGTTAAAGGGCCAGGGGCCTCCTGCCACCGACTTACATCTGCCAAGCTGCCGCACAACACGGTCCGGGAGCGGCAGCCGCGCTTGCTTTTTATAACTTCGCATTTATGCACGTGACCCGGAAACATTGCGAGATTATCATTATAAATGAAAATGCATTTAATAATCCCTGACTTCCTGAGATATGATCATCACTTCCTGCATAGTTAGATGATATTTCCCAAAAGAACATCTGGGCCAAGTAGAGCGTGAAATGCACTTTTTAAATGGCTGCTCTGTCTTTCTATTGATTCTAAAAGATAAAGAGATGGTGGGAGATGAACACAATGCACTCTCGTCTGGCATTGGTCAAAAACGGTCCGATTCTGATATCAAGGTCAATCAATCTATGGCCCTGAATGGATGTGTCACAAACTAAAAGAAATGCAATGCTGTCAATTTGAATGTGGCAATAAGGCCAAATAAAGGGGGGCCGTGCCATGCATGAAGCATCAGCAAATGTTTGCCCTGGCGATTAGATACATGTCATCGAGAGCGCAGGCGTGACCGACCCATGATAATTTTGCTCCTTACACATACAAATGTCTCAAGAAGCTGTTAAAAAGTCACAGAAAGACTTCCAGGATGGTTTTAAGAGAACCTTTTCTTGACATTTTTGTCCATTTCCAGGTGTCCTTTCAAGGCAAACTCCTCCTAAATACAAATTGCAACTTTTTCATGGGAATAATTCTGAGAGTTAGCATTGTCCGAAGCATGTTTTCCATCGAGCGATGGTTCTTCAAAACAGAAAACTCTCAAATTGTCTATGTTTCTTATTGGGCAGGGCAGCTTTAGCCACTTCTTTTCGTCCAATTGATTGGACTTTTGCTTAGCTCTTGGGTTCACGCACATACTTTTGTTTTTATATGGTGTGTATGCGATGTTAAAAAAAAAAAAAACATGGCTTGTATTTTTGTGCCTGAAACAATAATTTAATGTTGAAAAAAATACTCATTACTGACATTTATGGCACCAACGTTAGTTAGAGCAACAAAACAAGAAATAAACTGCAAATATTTTTGTTGAGTCGCCCAATTTAGTCAACATTTTGAGTTCCCTCCACATTGTTTTTACAATGCGGGAAAAACATGAAAACAAATGTTTGCATGGCATGAATTGAAGCAACCTCTTATTTCTGCTACTTCTGCGACTTAGATGAACATCAGCTCACATTTTATGACCGTTTCACACGGCGACGCAAGTTTTTGGCCAGACTTTTATTGCAACCGTAAATAGGACACACAAGCTTATTTCTCCGCATCTCGCCTGTGATGAAATTTGCTCATTTGCGTTGTGACAAGCCGGAGCGTAATCAAAAACATCATTACGCCGCCACGCATTGCCCCCCCTCACCCACGCCACGCTTTCCGTAACAAGTCAGAAAATGCAAATCAGCTGCAGGTAATCTATTGCTCAACTGCGACGGAGACATTTTTGGCGCCGCTCCCGCGCTTACAGGTGATCAAGTGGCACACCCCCCACCCCCACCCCATCTGGCTGTACCAGGCCGTTTATTAACCGCCACGATAATGACACACCTGAGGGCCATCCCTCA
Organism: Hippocampus mohnikei; assembly: GCA_026261675.1. NCBI lineage: Eukaryota > Metazoa > Chordata > Actinopteri > Syngnathiformes > Syngnathidae > Hippocampus > Hippocampus mohnikei. Next base: position 4,727,041 of record JAKGUB010000341.1, read on the forward strand.
CATCGGGCCAAGGCCGTAACTTTGTGTGTTTCCTTGGCAATTTAGCAAGAGCGAACGAAGGGTCGAGCCACCTCTCGATTAAACCTCACTCGGGCCGACTTTGTCGTTTTCGGGGGCGTCACCGCCCCGCTGTTAGCCGCCGGAGAACTTTGGGCGCCCGCCGACATCGGCATATGGCTGCGACACTTGCATGCGGCGGGAAATTCGTCAGCTTGTAAACGGCCTTAAAGTCGAAGACCCCATTAGAAGGAGAAAAGAAGAGGGCGGGTTAATCCCGTGAGATCGGTGCTATCCGTGCAAATTGATTCCCATTTTAATTGATCTTAAGACTGCGCAAGTACGGCGAAATGAGTGCTTTTAATTAAATGATGAACAAATTCGGCGACGATATCAGAGAGCTTTGTCGAGGTGTTAAAAATACTTCTGATTCAGAAAAAAAAACATCGGATAAAGAGAATAGAGGATTGAAATAATTAGCCTCCGTCTAAGAGAAGGGAATGTCTTCCTTTTAGCTGATGACAAAAATCGTCGGAATGAGGTTAACTCACAACACATTTCGCTCTTTCTTTATTTGGGCCGAGACCTGAGCACGCCTACGCTACCATCTCATTGCAAAGAAGCACAACAATGCCGTAGTTCCTCTGGTCAGCACTGTCTTGAGCAAAACCAACACTTTCTCAGTATTGTTTGGATTATGATGAGGTTGCGGCACAGGGCAAACCATTAGGGACACTTGCACAATCGAATGAGAGCCAACGCAATCATGCTCAAACTATTTCCCCAAAGAATGCTGACAAAAGAAACACAGAAATATGAGGGGAAAAAAGAAGCCACAAGTATTAGGGAAAAAAATGTATTCAATCAAAAATGACAAAATATGGCAAAACATGATACCGTGCAAAGTTGATCATATAATGACATGCAAATATTAATATATTAATAAATATTATTTAAAGAAATTTTTTTCATGCTCTCAGTGAAATATTTCCCATTTCCCAAAAGCCTTCCACAAACCCGACACGGTAGGTGAGGGCAGGTGTGGAACGAAAGCTTGTTCCCAGCTGCAGTTTGTAGTTTCCGCATCAACAGAGACGACGAGGAACAAAAGAGCCAGCAAAGAGTCTCTGTGTAAACACAAAACATCGGTGAACTGATAGTCTGTATCGCTCTCTGAGGCTTCTTGTCTTTTTTTTTTTTTTTTTTTTTTGAGGCAAAGTCATACTTGACACAACTCCGGCACTTTCCATTTGGGACTAATGCATAAGCAATGGAAATCGGCATCTCTTTGTTGACTGTTGTTCCCTTTTGTCACGGCTGATTAATTAAACATTTGGGAAGGCTCAGTTGTTTGCTTGAAAGGCTTCTCTCGCTCACGCTCTCACTGTCTCTCTTTCTCGCCGACTGACGACTTTGCCCCCGCTAAGTTTTCCTCAAACGCTCTGGGTGGGAAGAAAAAAACAAAAAACAAAAAAACAAAAAAAAACAATAGCCCATTGCGTGAGGGACTTGATTTCTGGATCATGGGCGTAGCTATACTGGCAAGTTATCTTTTTTTTTTTTGTCATTTTGTCATCGGGTGTGGTTAAATTTTACATTTTGAAGGGATCACGGGCATTAACGTCAAAACTGACTAAATAGCGCCTCCTGGAATTATATACAACATTACATTTGGTTGGCACATGGATCATGAGTCAACACAAAAAAAAAAATCGTTCAGAAATCATGAACGAAAAAAAAAGAATATTGTCTTATCAGGCGGACCTTCCTCGCCCCCCCTCTGCAAAAAGGCCACCGAGTGCCTAATAAAGTCCACAGGAAGAATGGCAAGCATGTAAAGTGGCTGCTGATGAAGTCGGGCTCATCTCCGCGGCGTCTCCATGCCGAGCGGCATTAGAATGTAATTATGGCGCGGCCGCTAACGAGATGCCGCCGCCATCGCAGACAATGCCGCGCTCGCCGCCGCGCTCCCTGCTGTGCGCGAAGCCACCTGTGTCGAACAATCAGACATCTAATCTGGACCGTAAAAAAAAAAAAAAAAAAGGCCGCCTCTCACACCTCCATGACGACGCCACAGAACCTGTCAGTTCCACACCAGACCTCATCAGTGTGGCGGCAGCGGCGGCAGTGGCGGCCTCGCCGGGCATCACGCCTACCAGCCAGCATGCTGACAAACGGACTACAGCGCTTTGCTTTTATCTGTCCAACACCGCAGCTATATAGCAAATCCCCCCCACCCCCCACCCCTCATCGAATGTCACCACCCCCCATCTGCGACCCCCCCAACTACGCAAGAAGCGCTCATCCCCGGCGCCGGATGAGATATGTGACACGGGGCCGGCGAGGTGGCCATGTTTCCTGTACGCCGAGGAGCATGGGGGTTAATGGGAAATGAAGGAGGAAGACCTTTTGTTCTTCCTTCTAAAAGGCGCGCTCGGATAAGACGTGTGACTTTTCTCTGACTTTCATTTTCCCCGCCGCGGCAGCCATTTTAATTGCCACGCAACAATAGACTCAAGTCCAGGGCGAAGGTAAGGAAGAATGCCTTTGAGGTTGACGGTAGCCATGTTGGCTTTGGTTAATGAATAAGGCACATTATGCATTTAAATGCACATTAATTAGCTATTTAGAGAGCTTTCCCCATACTCACTGGAATTTGTTTTAAATTCAGCCCCTGAGGCCAGTTTGACTAAGCAACATGAAATTTGGGGAAGAGACTCACAAAAAAAGTTTCAACAGGCAACGCAGGAAAAAGATGTAAGAAGTCTGAGAGGACCATTTTAGCGTCAGTTTCGCCGTTCAAAACTTTGCTTGATGGCATCACCGATCATATTTCAATGTTTCATTCATCAACATCAAATTTGGTAGATGACATGCCTGAAAGGAAGTCGGATATTTTAGCATCACTTCAGCTACACTCAAAAATTTGCCCGATGAGCATGTTTGAACAATTCTGCCCCTGAAGCCAAATTTCAATTTATCAAGAGCACACCCACACAAAAAAAAGGTCTCAAGATGGCATGTCCGAAAAGCCATCACGTAGTACGTCCGCATCTTCTTTCTGAAGGCAAACTTTTTTTTTTTTTCATTTGCGGAGTTCAGGAAATTCCGCCGTTCAGCGTTTTTCGGGACGGCAGCATAACACAAGGAGACTCAAAGGAGGAAATGCAACACTTGGTGTCCTCGCTCGACTCGTCCGGTGTCAAAGCTGTATAAGGACGCTCTGATCTCCTTCTGAAGGAGACCCCCTGCCGCCCGGGGGTCCGCGCGGCAGCAGACTGAGACACTGGCGGGGGCCTTTGCCAGTCTCATACTTGCATTGGAATTGTGTGATCACGGCAATGGGCGCCTTTGAATGCATGACCGCAAGTGAGAACATGAATCTATGAATATATTAGCATTGAGTGAGACGAGGATTGCGCGCCCGGCTTGCGGCCCACCGAGAACGTTAGCTTGTGGCAATTAGCATCTGTCATTGCTCTTAGCGCTAATGACCCGCTTCAAGGGGGGGAGATGCGCCGCTCATACCTAAACTTTCTCGGCATTGCCCCTTCTTTGTAGCGTGAAAAAGAAGGGGGCGCTAATGCACTCACAGTATATGCCAAAGCACCAAAATAAAGTGGGAGAAGGAATGGAAAGAGAAGAAGAGGAACTAGAAGATGATGATGAACTCTCGTGATGGCAACTGACGCGTGACGTAATTGCTGCCGTCGCTGACACGCGGCATCCGGCAGAGCGAGGATTTCCCATTTAACCAAAAGGCGCAATAACTAACCAGGATTCCACCTTTGGCCACACTGTGGTGCAGGATTCGAGTTCAGGTAAGTCATTTTAAACTATAAAGATTGTTTCCTCCATAGTTAGAAGCGGAGGTTGCAAACAAACCGAACATGTTTGTTTGTTGCTGTTAACACAGGTTCTGTTCGCAATTTCACTCTGACGCCCTAAGAACCAGAGTGTTAATGGCTATTAATTTCCCAAACACAGCCTTTGTCCAAAACATATGGGAGTAGCATAGCACTAACTAATACTAATGTTAAAACAGCAGAAAAACAGCAACAACATAATGTTTGGAAAGACACACTTCACTGTGTTATTATTATTATTATTATTATTATTATTATTATTATTATTATTATTATTATTATATTAATAATACACACATGAATAGAAAATGACAACTTCAAACAATACACCGTGGTACTCTTACAAAAATGTTAGTCTTTCGATACTTCTCTTTCGATACTAGTATAGCCGATACTACCGGAGACAAATTCTTTGTGTGAGCTACGTACTTGGCCAATAAAGCTGATTCTGATTCTGAATGCAAAACATGGAGTTTGTTTAGCCTTACTCATGACCTCCTGTCTTTGGCCCCGCCTCCTCTTGCATGGACCAAATCGCAACGCTCCCGCGAAAAAACCCCACACAGTTTCATCATCCATAAAACATTACATCCTGCATTTTTTTTCTTTCTCATCCTTCCGTAAATATCTAATTATTGTGCTCGCCAGCATATATATTACATGACTCAATGAACACATGACAATGCAATAAAAAGGGTCTCATTTTGGCACTGTTTTTTTTTTTTTTTGCTTGCCATGCTTCTGCACTTGTAGTTGCTGATACCTTAAAAATGTGTGGATATTACTAATAACTTTTTTACTATGATACTGCAGCACTATGAACCGCAGAAAACGCAAACACGAGCGAGAATGAAGGCCTGTGCTTCGACGAGAACCCAGAATGTGAGGCAAATGTGCAAACCACTTGGCTGCTGTCGAAACTGTATTACTGGAACTTAAAAACTAATTTTAACATACAGCAAAGCCAGACTGAAAAAGGTTTATATTATGGCTGTAGCGTATTCATTATCATAATGAACTGATGCCTCGTAAAATGTACCAAAAACTGTGATCCCAAAACAGTATATAATTTTACATTTACATTGCCGGTAACAAGAAACTGCCTACAGAGGATTACAAGAGTGTGTGAACAAGTGGCCAAGACTCTCCACTAACAACCCACACTAATACTCGACATAAATACTTGTTGTACCACCTCAGTCTCCCTCCCGGAATCAAATTCCTCATGTCTTTGGCACCATTGTAGCGCCTCTTAGACTGAGCGCAGCAATGGCGATTAGGTGAGTTTTTCAAAGGCTAATAAGATATGTTACACAAAAAAAAAATGCAAAGAGGTGAATTCATGAATAGTGAAATGCAAATAATTCAAGCCTCACAAATATGTTGGGGATGGCACCCGAAGCCTCGTTATATTCATTTATTTTGTCCCCATTTAATCATTACTCGCCCCAGTTGTCTTAACAAAATAATCACATCCCAGTCCCGTCCCCTCGCGCTCATTATTTTGATGCCGCGGCCGCACATTAGGCTGCGTTTTGTGACTCACCGACCGCCGACATCTCGGCCACAGCCGCCCGATAAGGACCCTCGATGAACTGCGGCGGATTGTCGTTGATGTCTTGCACTTTGATGATGAACTCGGACGGCGGCTCCAGCGGCTCATCGGTGTCCGCGTTAACGACCTGGGCCGTCAGCGTGTACTCGGCCTTTTCCTCGCGGTCCAGCCTCTTCATGGCGTGGATGTCGCCCGTCAGCTCGTTGATGGCGAAGATGGTGCCGGCCCCCTCGCCGGCCAGCACGTACTTGATGCGCTTGCCGCTGACGTCCAAGTCCGTGTGGAGCTGTCAGAGGGATGAAAATGGGTGTTGAAAGATGAGGACGTTCAATAGAAACATCGAAAGTGGATTTGACCGCGGCTTTGCTCTTGTTTCCATACTTTTCATCGCAAAGGGCAAGCAAATTTCAAAGAGAGCAGGAGAGAGAGCGGGGGAACCCGGGGAAGACTTTTTCCAGTCCGACAATTGTTATTCGAGAGAGCCACGTTTGCATTTCTGCCTCCGTGACTCTCACAGGGTTTTTTTCCCACCATAGAAAGAAATTACACTAAACGGTCTTCAAACACACACATGAGCTTCGTTGAAGGGTCTTGCTGCAATGTTAATAAGACTCAAACGTGAAACGAAATGGGCTCTCGGAGTGTCTTTGATGTTTACAAAAATCCCAACGTTATGTTCAACAAAATTACATTGATATTGATGCTGACAAAACACGTGCATTAGCTTCACTGAAGATTTAACTGTCCTCGCTGCTTGAATCCATGCTAAGATTGGGTTATTTGAGGCCTAAATCTTATTTGACATCGACCCAAAAAAAAGCTAATGTTCGGTTTTGCATTTTTTATGATCTGCTTTATCCTCACATGGGTCGCGGGGCTTGCTGGAGCCCATCCCAGCCGTCTTCGGGAGTAGGCGGGGACACCCGAACTAGGTTGCCAGCCAATCGCAGGGCACACAGAGACGAACAACCAACCACGCTCACACTCACACCGAGGGACAATTTTGAGTGTTCAATCAGCCTGCCATGCATGTTTTTGGAATGTGAAAGGAAACCGGAGTACCCGGAGAAAACCCACGTAAGCCCGGGAGAACATGCAAACTCCACACAGGAAGGCCGGAGCCGAGATCGAACCCACGACCTCTGGCCGGCAAAGAACACAAACCCGCAAGCACACCTGAAGATCATCAACATTCAGCAGCTTAAATTGAATTTCATGCCGCGGCGTTTTCAACGTCAGCCCTTCCGCGGGGAGTCGGTCACACTTGCAGCTCAACCCTTCAATGAAAAATTAGAAATAAATAAACAGGTGACCTCTCATGCCAGTTCAAAGAAATTTGCTTTGCCTCAGAGGTGATTTTTTATTTTATTTTTTGCAGACACTGACAAAGCAACGTTGACAATTGTCACACCTTGCACTTTTTGCTTGCCTAATTGCATCATCATTCTGCATGAATGATGCGGCTCATTAGCATGAAAAAAAAACGCCTCGCCACATTCCGCGTGCTGAGAAAGTCTATAAACGGACACAAATTAATGACAATCTGTCATTAAAAAAAAAAAAAATACTCCAAAAGAATGGATTTTCTCTTTTTTTTAGTTGGTGGTGGCCAAACAGCTGGCATGTTCCCACACGGTGAGTGTCAATGAACAATTTTAGCACATGTTGTTTTTCAACCTTTGGCACTCGCACAAAACTATCAGCCATAAAAAAAAACGAGTACATTGCATTAATTGAAGCCTCTAAAATGTTTTGGTGTACGAGAACAGGTTGGCTATCGTCTTTGATGATCAATTGTTTAGAAAATGTGCACATTAGGTTACCTTAAGACTCCTAAATTGTGAGTGTCACTTTATTCAAGAATATACTACTAGTTGTTTTTGGGTTTTTTAATTGACTAAGTTGTGTCTGATGCTAATACATGTTAGACTTTATAAAGACTAAATCATCTTCGAGAAACTGTATTTCCAAACCCACACATGCGCACTCTCCCAATTAATCCTTCAAGGTTTCATTGACGGTAGCGAATTGCTTTTATGGTTAAAATTGCGTCCCGTCGTTATTGAAATCAGAGTTTGGGGTCTGTTCGTTAAAAATGTCGAAATGCAAAAAGTTGGCACGGTTCTTCAAAGACGAGCTTGTCTTTGACGCTTACAAATGGGAATACATGAAATTCTTTGAAAACCAAGTTGTCTCATGAAAACTGCCGACTTTGAATGTTTGATGTTGACAAACGCCACATTGGGTTCATTGAAGAAAATTATTTTCACACACAAATAAAAGCTACACAACTTTTTTTTGTGTGAGTGTGTGCTATCTTTGATGCTCGAAAAAAAAAAGACACACGCTGGGCACATAGAAGCCCAACTAAACTCTGTTTTCCATCTATTTCCGACCACCCACACGCGGGCGCGATCTTCCCAATCAACACCGCATGCTACTGCTTATCCTGTCAGCGCAGGAGGAGGAGGCCTAACCGAAATGTGTCAGTCCCAGTCGAAGATGAGTTTTTACTGCAATCACTCGAACAATCACGTTGCAGATTTAAAAAAGACCCCACCCCTCCCCAAGCATTGCCCCGTTTCCTCACGCTAAACTATAAACCCTCAGAGGGAACTAATGACTGCGCTCTATGTCAGGGAAAACGCGAGCTCCGACGTGTGCGCCTCCCATGTATGTAGCACGGCGTGAAACCGGGAACGCTAGGGCGGAGACGCTGTCACACGTCGCGGCGTCACGTCGGCAAACGTCTGCCTGATGCACTCTGAGGCGCAGCATCCAACATCCCGCGTCTCGCGGGGGACCGCGTCCCGTGACAAAGTTGGTCTAGTTCTTCGTCTTGAAATGCCAAGGGTGACAGATTCTGTCGGTGTTGGACGTTAAGCTCCAATGCGAGCTGGCTAGTTTGAGTCACTCGATGATTAGCATTCAGCGTTTTTGGGGGGTTTTTTTGTGCAAGTCAAATTTGGAGGTGGCTATCGCCTGAGTTTGGGGCGTCTCAGGTAACGTTTCACCACGTCGGGTGTCATTTTTTTCCCACCGCGTTTGCGGCGTCATCAACAGTTGGAAGTCAAAGAAAAAGCGTAACGAATGGCAGATTTTCTTCCCAGTGGCAAACGTGTTGTACGAAATATGTAAATACGGTCATATGTCACGTTAGCACGGTGCCTATTTGAATCTTCATCTCATCTGTGTCGGGTCAAAGAGCAGAACTTTTATTTGAGCTCCACAGTATCAAAACGTGTTATAAATGTTCAATCGCTCCTTTTAAAAAAAAAACCCGATTGACCAAACGGTTGAGCTGACATGTACGGTAAAGGCAGCGCGATGCTCTGAAGTGCCTTTGATGTCCTCATCGAATCAGTCATCGTCATGAAAAACGGGGCAGCATATTCAAACGCTGGACGTTTTATTTGAAGTAATCCAAGTTCATTAACCTTTTTGTACACATATGCACAAAGAGTTTTGCCTATTTTTAAAAAATAGTTTTTTTAGTATATGTGGTCCAGTGGTTAGCTCGTCCACCTCACAGTGCAGAGGTATCGGGTTCAATTCCACCTGCGGCCTCCCTGTGTGGAGTTTGCATGTTCTCCGGGGCCTGCGTGGGTTTTCTCCGGGTGCTCCGGTTTCCTCCCACGTTACAAAAACATGCATTGCAGGCTGATTAAACACTCAAAATTGTGCCGAGGTGTGAGTATGAGCGCGGATGGTTGTTCGTCTATGTGTGCCCTGCGATTGGCTGGCAACCGGTTCAAGGTGTCCCCCGCCTACTGCCCGTAGGCAGCTGGGATAGGCATTCCGCGCGACCCTTGTGAGGATAAATGGATGGACGGATATATGAATGAAGAAAAAGGAAAGAAGTGTCAACTACAGAAAAGGGTTGTTCGGGGTTTTTTTTAGGTACGAAGGAGCGCTTCAAATGCATCTGTGTGGCTCACTAACCACTGTGGTCTGAGAAGGAACCGTCCTAATATGGCAATATTCTCCGGAGGAACCATACCGAGAATCCAATATTACACCTGCGAGAAAAATATGCTCATCCTTGCATGATCGTATCCCAGAAAGGGAAAATTGTGTCACAGGGCGATGCTGCCGCGTCACACAGGAAATTTCCCACAACGCAACGTACCCTCAAGTCAATCAATAACGCACTTGATTGACTCAATTGAATAACCTCTCAAAATATTCCCATAAAGACGTAATCTCAACACAAATGATTCTCCAAACAAGGAAATGTTCTCCCAAGGATATGTCCTCAAAAATTAATGCTGTCAATGGAAAAAAATGGCCGTAACAATTGAACAGCTCAACAAAGACATTGTGCTACAAGGATACTGTATATTGTCAACGAAAAATTTGCTAGCAATCGACAGCTGCCTCAAAGACTCAAAATGAAACGCTCCGAACAATTGATCGTCTGAACAACTTCCCTCAACGTAAAAAATGCCTCACAATTGAAGGTGTTCTCAAGGATCTGTTCCAACAAAGGAAATGTCCTCAAAAGAAGAATGTCCTGGTAAAAGGAACTGTCTTCTATAGAAAATGTAAGCTCACCACCGAAGGTCTTCACAAGGAAATATGATCACAAGTAAGGAACTGCTTGACTGGGAAAATGTGATTGTAAGGAAATCTTCATTGATACATGAATTCTTTCATTCTTTTCAACTACGGGAGTCTTAATGATGAGCCCCCTCCAGGTCATTTGCCATCAGTAAGCAAACTTTGTTTTGATTTTTACTAGAAAGAAAAAACACTCGACAGCATTCTGCTTCAACAATTACAAGCAGATTCTGATTTGTCATGCTAAATCTACTACAAAAAGTGTCAGAAACAAGATATATGTTGATGGATTTTATTGAGAAGTAGAAGCGATGGATGTATATATATATATATATATATATATATATATATATATATATATATATATATATATATATATATGTATATATATATACACACACATACACACACACACGCACTTGTACACACGCTATTAAATACTACTACTACTAAATCGTGTGCAAAGAGTTTGCAAAATTTGTCCAATGTAAAATTGTTTCACTGGTAATTTCAATACTTTACTCTAGATGAATTGTTTGCATTGATTTAGAATCTGCCCTCATTTTTTCCTTTGCTCGCCAGGTTGTCATGATCATAAGAATAACAATAATAATGATAATAACAAGAAGAAGAAGAATGGTAATACAGTAATATATTTCATAATATTTATGAATTAAGGGTTCGGCAACAGGTGGATTTTTTTTCCAGTAGTGTCATAAGCCCTGTTCGCACGGGCAGATTTATTTCGGCGCTGCACCGGAGTATTTTGTTGCGATATAATTTTGCACCGGAACAAATTTTGTGGAGCGTTCACACGTACAAAGCCGCTGAGCGTCACAGCTCCGGCACAGCGTCGAAGCAGCTCCACTTGCGTTCACACGGGCAGTTCCTGTTGCGGAACAAAATGACAGGAATGCGGAAGTAAAACATGCGCATGTGTAAAGAAAGAAGGCGGGGAAAAGGAAGTACCATTTCCCCTCCTTCTTTGTGACAAAATGGCTTCTTCTCCGGAGAAATCAACGATGTGGTCGATAATCAGACGCCGCAGGAGAGAGAGAAAAGACCCGCCATGTTTTGAAGCGCAAAATACCCAGGATGCATGTTGGCAAGTACCAGGATGGACTTCTCTGACGCGTAGCAAGGCCACTCCCCCGCAAGCGAGCATTTGCTCTGGAGCAAATTTAACCCAGTTGCGTTCATACATGCACATTTGCATCGGTACTGCTTCGCAAACGAGCATTTGTTCCGGAGCAAATTTTTAAACCACCTCCCTGAGGTGGTTTAAATTTGATCTGACACAAGCTGTTTTTGGGCGCTACGCTGGAACAAAGTTGCACGTATGAACGCTCGAGGGGAGCAGTTGAGGAGTAAGTCCGAAATAAATCTGCCCGTGTGAACGGCCCTATAGCTGTAAATTAAAATACATGGTAAAGTCTTTATTGTGCATATTTTGATACAGGAAGTAAAAGCAACAAAAAGGAAAGTCTCTCAAAAACCCGATGTAGTACAGAAATTATTGAAATCAGCCTCAAAAATACTTTTAGAGACGAATGAAGCCATCGCTGATTCAAATTTGCCATTGACCAGTGTAAATAATTCCTTTTCTCTGTGAAACGTTTTGACATCAAATGATGTCGTTCCATTCCAATGAAGGATGCAAAAGTAAAGCGCGACGGCATCCTAATCATTCACAAACACTCCGCCACATCAGCGCCCGGGTGACGACGACGACAACTGTGCGATATCTTGCTGTGATGTCGCTAAATGTCACGATTGTGCCGCGACTCTAATGTGACAAACTGCTTGTTAAAACGAGGCCGCGACCAGACAGGCTGTTGGGGGGTCCAGTGTGTCATTTTAACCATGCCTCTCCCCGCCCTCCCCATTGAAATACATTACAGCTTTTCACTGGGGATCGGGAAGATGTTGGAGGTGTCACGAAAGCAAAAAATATGTACCGGTAGCATAAAAGTCACAGTTGTGCATAGAACATAGCTTTTCGCAAAAAAAAAAAAAAATAATAATATTTTTTTTTAATTCAAAAGAGGTGATTTGGATGGTGCTGATTACTAAAAAAAAAAAAATCAGCTGGAAAAAAACGCTTTTCTGTGTGTGTGATGAAAGAAGAGTCAATTCTTTCACTTGGTAATTTCTGTGTTTACCTTTTATTTCATTTTTGTGTTTACTTTTTTTTATTCTCTGAGCCTTGAAAGATGAATCGGAATACTCGAAATTGGCTGGGACTCATAGGTTCTCTTTTTTTCAATGACTGGCATTGAAAGAGTAAAATAAATAAATAATAATAATAATAAGACATACAATTTATGCGAGGGCATCCTGCATCTGTACTTCAGCTGCATTTTCTCCGAATCAATTTGTAAACCATTTATTTTTAAAAGACGTAAGATGAGTTTAAAATCATATTAAAATGTCTTGTGATCTTAATCGGGACATATTTATGGTTGAAATGATTAATAAGGGCTTTTTGTTTTCCTTTATTTGCTCTTTTTTTTTTTTTAATATATGCGTTGGCGGTTAGTCTCCGGTCCCTTTGCAAATAGCGAGGGCTCACTGCAAAAGCAAAAGATGAAAGTACATGCGAGCGGCGACAGCTAATTCCTCGACCAAAAAAAAAAAGCAATAAAATTAGTGCCGCCTTTTCATTTCTTCTGCAACCCTTCAGGCCTCCTCCCTGGAAATGAATCGTAGCTTTTCCGATCCCGTTTGTTGAATTTGGACTCTGTTAATTACACCTCCATGAATAATCTGTAACTTTAAATATTGCAATAACATTTGGAATCCGGTGAGCAGATGGCGCAATGCATGATATATGATCGGCCTTGCTATTTTTGGCAACTTAGCCCACACCCTGAAACACCGCCACCCCCCGCCCCCCTCACCCGTCTTGTGTCATGGCAAGTTATGTTTTTTTTTCTTTTATCAAATTAGCTGAATATCCAATGGTATGAACTGCAACAGAATTAATTCGTTGGCAAATCTGTAAGGAAGCAAAAACGAAGACTTTTTTTAAGCCACATCAATCTAATTCATTCATTAGATTTGACCATTAGGAGAGGGTGAGATGGGCTCACTGCTAAAGCAAAAATAACTTTGTGTGTCATTTTGAATTTTTTTTCAAATATACCCACCAGCAAACCGTACTCATTCATTGGTTGGCTGCGCTTATTCATCAATAAAATGCTAATGACAAATCTTTGTAAAGAAAACCTCGGAAATGTGCATTTACTTTAAAAAGACAGTGGTATTTTTTTTAAGTTAAGCCTGGCTTTATGACGAAGGCCTCACAGAATTTCTCTCCATGGCTGAAGATTCTGCATTTTATTTTCTCCAACGGACCAAATGAAACTCCTGCTAAAAGCGAAGCCTGTAATGCTCCAGGTTTTTTGTAAACATGGATTAGCATTCGCTTCCAATAACCAAAACAGAAACACGTCATATGCAATCTCTAAACCAGACTTCATGACTATCGCTTCGAAGCCAAACTCTAAGCAGAACAGGGAGTGTTGTTGTCCACACAGATCAGCGTTAGCTTCTGGTGATTGCCATGTAAACGCAATTTAACGTTGCAGGCTAGCAGTCACAAGCATAACCACCGAAGCCAGAAAAAAACCCTATCAAGTTTTATTTTATTATTTTTTTTATTTTTTGAAAATATGCCACAGAACAAAACGATACTACCATCGTCACGATAAAAAAAAAAAGCACAAAGGGCAACTCATTTCCAAAGATGCCGAGCTATCGCTTTCAAAGGCTCAATTACTTTGCCAAATGGCCTATTTGCAGAAGTCAGCTCTGCTCTCACACAAAGAGGACTGAAGTCTGTTGGGATTCTGTAGCGTCTCTGACACAGCAACAATAATCAATGCGGCTGTCCAAGGAGGTCAAACCAAGTATTGGTGGAGGCCAATGAGTGCCTCTTGCAAGGCTCGCAATTCATTTGTTATCGGTGCGCGCTTCCATTACAGAGACAATAGGAAGGAGATGGTATAACGATCCACATGCATGCAGGGCGTGGTAGGGGGTTGAGGTGAGGGGGCAGGTGGGGGGGGGGGGGGTGCTCATGATGTGAAGGTAAATGTGAAGGTACAGTCATTCCAGTCAAAATAGCAAAGTAGCCCGGGTCACCCTTTGCTTGGTAACAATCCATTGAATACAGTGATTGAAATGTTTTGATGAATGCTACTGTCATTTTTACGAGTCAAATACGATGACATCCACCACACATCTGCGGAACTCCAATGCCTGCATCAAATTCAACGAAAATCTCGATAGACGACCTGCGCCAAGACTTAGACATGACTTGCTGTGACCAAATTATCAGATGCATCGTGTATGCTGGAACCAAAGAGATGAACCAAGTGAAGGCTTGCGAAATACATCCCTCGGGTTTTTTTTTTTTAATTGTCATCGCTTTCAAATTTTTCTACGTATCAATAATTAGTGGTGGTGAAAAGAGTGAAAGGCAAAGAAACAGTTGTGTAACATTTTTCAATGATCAGCAAATGGCCGCACTGCAGTTTGAATGTAACAAAAAGTTTATCGTTTAATGCTTGAGCGGGGAAGGACACATTTGCGCCTGTGAAGCTCTCTGACAAAGTGTCAATGAGTTGCTCTGCGGAGGCTAACGACACACGCTGTGCTTCAAACAAAACAGGCCTTGCCCACCATCGCTACCTGCCTGCGAGTTTCAATGCCAAGAGAAGGAAGAGGGATGGAAGACCTTCAATGCAGCATAACACAAAAAATTGCATCGAACTGGTCAAATCAAAGTTTTTTGTTTTTCTTTCTGTGTTGCTGTGTTTGTTCCGACGGGGTGCAGATGGGTCGCGTAGCAAGTCGGAGTGAGATTTCTCGGCCCAGATGGAGCCACTCTGCTTTCCGATTCATCTTTACTCATTTCACGCTTGCTCCCGCCTTCTTCATTTCGCTCTCACGGTTTCGCAAAAAGCCGGAACGAACGTCATTGCCGCATCTGCGGGGGCAACGCGATCTTGTTAAATGGCATGTGTGACACAAGTTTGACATGCGAGACAGACACAAAACTTCATCAACAAATTGGAATAGTTATTGCATTCGCCGGTTTCGAAATTCTGAAATTAGACGTTTTGGAAGTAAAACTCTTCGGAGGATGGCGGGTGAGGCAGAGCTTCCTTTGCTGTCTCATGAAAAATAAGCATCTGCAAATTGTTTGTTTCTTTTTATCTAGCAAATGAATGTGCCTTTTTCCCGGTCAGATGGCTATTTGTTGCTAGGTAGAATTCATCGGGCTGTACAATAACCGCCCCGTTCGTTGTGTTGATGTTTCAGTTCAAAATGTCTTGTGGCTTGACGGAACCAACAGGACTCGTGCACAACCACCCCGTGAGCCAATTAAAAAGCCATCTGCTCACTTCGCAATTTGAATGACAAATGTATTTTAACTCTGTTTTTGCAATCTATCAAGTGAAGTATAAACCCTATTTCATCATGACTTCTTCACTGATGTAACTCACTGTATTTTGCATATACTGTTGAAAAGTGACAAACCCCTTTTTACCTTGAAAAGACTGCAATGAATGAGTCCACCAGTTAAAACGAGGAAACTATTTCTATCTGTCCTTCGTCTGCCTTTTTTTTTAATTCTCCTGTAGTGCGTCAATGTAAAATAAATGACTTCCTTCAGTGAAATGTTAAATAACGCTCGAGAGCAAAAAAAAAAAAAAAAGATTTCGAGTGGCTGCCGCAATTCATTTGAAGCGGAAAGGCTAATTTGATGACCTTAAGGGTTTCAATAGGAGTGACATTCCTCCTGCAATCCATCTAATATTTTTTGATGTTCGAAAAACTAAACCAGGAGTGGCGACTACCACTTAATTGAGGTGAATATGAAGCACTGTCACTGTGCTACATGTGGACATTTCTTTTCAACGTAGCCCCCAATCAGGTTGTACAGTAGCAGCGCATGTCTCTGTGCGGTAATTGGATGGCACGTCTTTGGGACTTATATGCAGATGTTCTCCACAGAAGCACGTTGGGCCAGTTAGAGCCTTCCTGGTGTCAACCTGAGGAACAAATTAGCGCATGGTTGGTGCCACAATGCAAAGTCTTCAGTTTGTTCCAAGTTAAGGTGACAAGCCAACGTGGCACCTGTAAAGCTGACAGGGTGATTTTCCCTATTTGGAGCAGAAAAATGTATTGTAAAAATCTAAAGGCATCCTGATAGATAAATTGCTTCACCCTAACAAACACTTTGTAATTTTCCGTGGAATTTAGGAAGACACAAGAGAGCTGATGTTCGTACCCGAAACTACTATTGCACGGTGCTGCACAGACAGACAAACCGTGATAGATTGAAATATTTTCCGAAAGGAAAACATGCATCCATCCATCCATTTTCTAATCTGCCTATCCTCACGAAGGTCGTGGAGCCTATCCCAGCTGTCATTGGATAGTCGGCGGGGTACACCCTGAACTGGTCGCAAGCCAATCACAGCGTTCACACTCACACCTTGGGACAATTTAGAGTCTTCCATTAACCAGCCAAGCATGTTTTTGGAATGTGGGAGGAAACCGGAGCACCTGGAGAAAATCCACGCAGGCACGAAGAGAACATGCAAATTCCACACAGGAAGCCGGAATTTAACTTTACACCCCTGCACTGTGAGGTGGACGTGATCATTTTGGAAAATAGTTTAGTTAATTTGAGTGTATAGCTGCTCTTTCTGGCACTGTTTAGATTGAGGGACTATCCAGCTACGTACGGCGTTATGTGTTGAGAATACGAGAATAAATAAATATGTAACTGTGTTTCATTACAGTTAGGGAAAAAAAAATCACAATCAGACTACAGATAGATTGATTTAAAACAGGGATGATTTCACAGGATTCGATTTTTCACAAGGACAGAGTGATACCGTTGTTTCTTTGTCCTGGAGTTCAATGGGTCGCCGAGACTCTCGAGTTGCCTCGGCGCGGTGTTACTGAGAGCAAAGATGGGTAAATGGAGAGTCGGGGAGGCGGTGGAACTGGCCATGTTGTGTGCGGAGGAAAGGAGGAAGTCGTGACTGCTATTCACAGTTTGGTTCATACTCACCGAAGTGGTTATGTAGAGATAATAAGAGAGAGAGAGAGAATGTATATGTGAGAGAACGTACCGTATTGGCTCGAATATAAGACGGCCCTTATTATAAAACAACCCCGTCTTTTTCAAGACTCAAGTTTGAAAAAAGACTTTTTGAACACCAAATTAATTTTTATAGAGAAAATAATTACAGTACATCTGAAACAAATAATTCTAACAATATATTTGAGAGAAAAAGCTGCCTCATTCAAATCTTAATATCTGAAGATTTAAATATGTAAACTAAAGTGCAATCACATTCGGAACTGAATGGCTTCTGGTATTGAAAATGTCAATTACATCATAACTTCGATCTTCGAGCCACTTTTCTCCAGATTGTCGCTATGTTTCTCCATGTTCTGTTATCTCTTCTATTATTTTCTTCTCTTTTCTTTCTTACTAATTTTTTATTTTTCTTCTTCGTGCTACCGTTATTTTCATGTGTATTCTTCGTGACAGGGGTTCACTTTGGCCTGAGGAGTCAAGTTAAGCATTCGCTTCAATGGTATCTGGCGCCATCTAGCGTCATGAATGGGTATAATGTCTAGACCCCGAATATTAAACGACCCCGACTTATTTCAATGCAAAAAACACCGTCTTATATTCGGGCCAATATGGTATTTGTTGTTCGTTTTGTCATTGAGTGACTACGGCTAGTTTAACCAAACCGAAACACATGTACTGTATCATCGGTGGATGAAGTCACGGTCATCCAATCAACTCCCAGGTCTGTTTTTGCCCTTTTCCAAACAGTTTCAATTGTATCCCTCCCACAAGAATTACAAGTATGACTGGTATTACAGATAATGCAACCGATTGGGCGCATCAATATTCAGCTGCAGTGTCGCTCACATTCAAAGCCGGAGAGGCTCTCTGTGGACTGGAAATAAAGGAGGATTTCAGGCAGTGTTTGCTTAGGTCCGAGAAGAAAAGGCCGACAGCACACGCGGGCTCCATCGACCGTTAATAATCATCTACGCCTCATCCTTTGAGAGGGCCCGTGATATGGAGTATCATTAGACATGCAAATAACAGCTCCTCGTCCCTGGGATTAGGAGACGGGGGGAAAATGAGCGAGCGGCACGACGCTGGCAGAAACAATTAAGCATTGCAGGATCGAGCTTTTGGCAGTCGGCTCTGGCCTGGCAAAGCGACGGCGGCGACGTCAACGCCCTTGTCTGAGTGAATGTGACACGGCAGCGAGCGGCGCTTAAGCACGTCAGAGCGGCTCAAGCCGGACGGATGCGACGAGCGCGGATTGAATTTCCCCCGACGTACCTGTAGGAGTCATAAGGGGAGCCTCGCTACTCTCGACACGGCAGGTGGTTTGTTTAACAGTCTTTGGGAGAGAGCGTTGATTGAAAATGCTTTGGAAAGGGCTGACACTGTAGTAGACCGCAAGGAGGGTTGAAACCTGTGCTTTAAAAAAAAAAAAAAAAGAAAAGTTTGTTGCACTGAACAACTAGTGGATTTTTGGGCCCCGGCTGCACGGCAGTATCAAGGGAAAAGGAATGCCGATGTTGGAGAGTAATCATACGTGCATGGGACTTGAGCGCTGCATATTGTGTATCTTTACGTGTTTCACCAAAAAATAAAAATAAATTACACAAACGGAAAGTTACATCGGTCCGGTAGTCCATTGGTTTGCAAATCGACCTCACAGTGCAGAGGTCGTGGGTTCAATCCCGGCTCTGGCCTTCCTGTGTAGAGTTTGCATGTTCTCCCTGGGCCTGGGTGAGTTTTCTGCGGGTACTCCAGTTTCCTCCCGCATTCCAAAAACATGGCTGATTGAACACTCTAAATTGTCCAGAGGTGTGAATGTGCGCATGAATGGTCGTTTGTCTCTGTGTACCCTGCGATTGGCTGTCAACCGGTTCAGGGTGTCCCCTGCCTTCTTTTTACTCACAGGGGTCGCGTGGGGTGCTGTAGTCCTATCCCAACCGTCTTCGGGCAGTCGTGGGGACACCCTGAACCGCTTGCCAGTCAATCGCAGGGCACACAGAGACGAACAACCATCCACGCTCACACTCACACCTAGAGACAATTTGGAGTGTTCAATCAGCCTGCCATTCATGTTTTTGGAATGTGGGAGGAAACCGGAGTACCCGGAGAAAACCCACGCATGCACGGGATGAACATTCAAACTCCACACAGGAAGGCCGCAGCTGGAATCGAACCCGACACCTCTGCACTGTGAGGTCCCAGAAAAGACTTGTTTTGCAAATTATTATGCAACCTGTGATCCTGATTGGTCGATTTGATTTTGGGTCTGGGCCATTGCCTAATATCTGGTGGAGGTGGGGATATAACTCCCATCGACAAAACCGGTTTCTGCGTGTGCAGTGGGGGAAAAAAACAAAAACAAAAACAAAAAAAGGGCAAACAATGATAATGAAGCTGAAATAAACTTCGATGAAATACATTTTGCTGAACTACAATCCCCTTCCTCCCTCGAGTGCGTGATGAATTGCGGGGTGGAAATTGCTTCTCATAATCCTGGATTCCCTTGTTACCAGAGCCTTTGTTCCCTATTTACTTTGTTTTAATCACGGGCAGAGTTGAGAAAACAATCTAAATATGAAAATCAATCGAATGTATTTGTGTTGAAAGGTTACCTGGAGCAAAGCAGCGAAAGCAGGTTAGGCCCGAAGGGGTATGCTTTAGAATCAAGGTGCTTATTTTAAGAACAGGCAACAACAGATAGTCGCAGAGCGCCGCCTCATAAAAAGAGAGAAAATCTTTAACAAGCCAAATGAGAAGGAGACAGCGGGGATGTGGCCCATCAAGTCCACTCTATCATCCGCTAAGATAAGCCCCTGATTCCAAAAGGAAACCGGCGCTAACGTCAAGACGATTTAATGTTCACACAGGAAATTTTGGAGAAGAATGTGTGAATTATTTCTCGTGTTAAATTCCATTGTGTCTAGTTTTGCCAATTTGGCGGGCCACGCTGATTCACCTATTTGTTGACAGCCAGTAGATTCGACTTTAGACCAAACAAAACCCAGTCTAAGTTGTGGCGCAGCTGGCGCCACAACATTTTAGTGCATTTGATACAGTAGACAGATTCTGCGCAATCAGAGGTCTTAGGCAGTCTCAAAGTGTTCACTTCTCCAGCAGCCAACTTTACATCATCGAGGAGATCTTTTTGCTACTTCCCTCGAAACGTACTTTGCTCATTCCGATCCCGTGCTCGGATTCCAGCAAGTCCATTATGTTTCCTCCTTGTAGACTCGGCGCCTCTCCTGAATTTAAAAGGGAACAAGAAGAGCCAGCGGCCTGGTGGTCCAGTGGTTAGCGCATCGACCTCACAGTGCAGAAGTGCCGGGTTCGATTCCTGTGTGGAGTTTGAATGTTCTGTATGGGTTTTCTCCGCACATTCCAAAAACATGAATGGGAGGCTGATTGAACACTCAAAATTTTCCCTAACGCAGATGGTTGTTCGTCTCTGTGTGCCCTGTAATTGGCTGGCAACCGGTTCAGGGTGTCCCCCGCCGACTGCCCGAAGACGGCTGGGATAGGCTCCAGCACCCCCATCCTTGTGAGGATCAAGCGGATCGAAAAATGGATGGATGGATGAGAAGAGCTACTTCAATTGGCTGGGAATCAAGTCAGCTGTGTCCACTCCCACAACATCACAAATGCCCATTTTCAAACGCACCCATTTCTGAGAATACCAAAAGGAAGAAAACTCCACACTTACGGAGTTCGACGGCACTTTGCGCGACTCAGCATCTGGACTAATTTGAAATTCAACATCCCCCTGCTATCACTGCACTCCAGGGGATCGAACGTGCGACCTTGGAGCACAGAGACAACCCGCCACACAACCGGATTGGCCCCACTCATCGGACCTCCACAGCTAAGTGAAATGTGTCAGCACGGAACTAACGGGTCGCGAAGCCTTATTTCGAACATGCCATTTGTCTTCCATAATAAGACATGAGGACTCGCAGACATTTGAAGGAAACAAGTCCTTCCTGGAAAGACGCACTCTGCCAGGAATACTCATTGTGTGTGTCTGTGTGCATCTGTACGTGTGTTTGTGTGTGTGTGTGTGTGCGCACATGTCCTCCCTATTACTGCTGACTGCGAGATGGATGCTGGCTGTCACACCTGCCTGACTTTGTTCCCGCCAGATGCGGCGGCGGGGTCACCGGGAAAGCGCCCAAACACTCATCAATCTCAAGCGTTGTCCGACGTTTCTTCCAGCTCAGCGGCGGTGGCTTCCAACATCCATTTAGAGGATGGGAAAACAACAAAAACACACTCTCTCTCACACACACACACACACACACACACACACACACACACACACGCACAAAACACAGTCTTTCACACAAACACACGACATGGACACATTCTTACATGCGCACTCGAGCAAACCCAGACGCTCTCATGCACTCACACATACAGACCCCAACACTCTCACACACACATACACACACAATCACACAGCCGCCGAGGCCCGCCGCGAAAACAAAACACAGCACGCAAACTGTAAAAGTGATTTTGGGCGAGGTCGTCGCCGTCATTCAAGGTAATTGAATTTGGGTCCTGCGCACAAATGTGCCAGTAGCCCAGCCCGCCGCCTGCTGCCTTTTTAATAACAACGGCACCACAAAGTCGAAAGGACACAGTTGGAGCAAGCCGGACACGATGCTAAGGTTTCACTCGCAAACTTTCAGGGATTCGGGTGATTCTTATTCTGTTGTGCTAATTGACCTCATAAAAACGCATTGATTATATGGCACGTGCGTGTGCACAAGTATCCGAGCATGTCGTAAATAAAGTTTTTGGGTTGTAGATGATTCCAATTACCGCATTTTCCGCACTGTAAGGAGCACCTAAAAGCAGCCAATTTTCTCAAAAGCGCGCCCTATAATCCGATGCACCTAATATAAACTCTCTTTATATTCCACATTGAGTTGTTTCCCTGTCAGTGTTCCTATACCATCTAGTGGTGATCATTAGCAGGAACCAATTGTAACCTAAAAGGGTTCTGCCCGACACTAATTGACATGTGCATTCGCCAACACTCACTCAAAACTACTTTGTGAGCTCTGCGCAGTCTTTATGAAACGAAGATAATACCAAAAGCATAGTTCTGTACAGTACTGACGAAACGAAGGAAGAAGGAGACAAACAACACTTCGAAGGATACTTAGCCATTAACTCCCTAAACAGTCACTGACCTAGTCACTCTTCTTGTGCAACAAATATTGTATCTCTCTAAAATGGTTCAATGATTTTCTGCACCAACTGTACAAACTGTAATAATATTGTATTCTACCACTGATCACTTTAGCTCTGCTTGAAAACTATGGTTCACTTACATTATGAAATGTCCTTCCATACCAATTTGTCATGTTCTTGTTTATGATGATACTAATGCAGCGTGTATACCGGAGACAAATTCCTTGTGTGTTCTACATACTTGGCCAATAAAGATGATTCTGATTCTGATTCTGATTCTCTTGTGGATGTGAGCCCACGTGGTTTGTGTGCCTTTTTGTTGAATCAGTTGTCCTCATTACTTTTGTCATTCATTTCTATTTTTGTGATGCCACTTGTTGTTATAGGTTTCATGTCCGTGCTTGTGACCAGTTCTCATTGTTACAGCAGCAGCGATTGTGAAGGCTCTATATAAATAAAAGTGTATTGTATTGTATTGTATTGCTGTAGTGTACCACCATCTTGTGGATGAATAGCGCAACCGCAGCCAGTATTGTAGCTTCTATGCTCCTTATAATGCAATGCGCCCTTTATATATGAAAACACTCTCAAAATAGGCCATTCGTTGAAGGTGTGCCTTATAATCCGAAGCGGCTTATAGTGCAGAAAATACGGTACATTTGGTCACTCCTGTATCACAAAGTGGCGGTTATCGTGTATAATAGGTCACAAAAGAGATTGCTACTATATTCACTGTAACCAATAGCAACAACATACAAGTAAAGGGTTGGCCGTCCTTCGTCGTACTGGAGTGAATCTCCAAGAGGAGGATGACATTCTGCCCTCGTACAAAGACACTTCCTGTGTGTGAATGTGTGTGTGTGTGTGTGTGTGTGTGTGTGTGTGTGTGTGTCCGGACATGCTCAGTGCACTCCTGAGTGTCACAGCAGACGTGCAACCAAGTTCACAAGTGCCCCGCCATGTCCTCACAGCAGACTGTGTCAAAATCCTGGACACACACTGATACACACTGACACGCGCAACATTTTTGCTTCCTGCGACTTTCAGTCTTGTGAATTCACGCTAGGTGGGAAAGTGCACAGCCAGTCACAAATTTCCTCCTATTCCTGTACATTTTCTTGGATTTTTAAACAATTGGAGGAATTGCCTTGTGTCAGGACCTTTGAATGATTCGTCTGAATGATTATCTGAGCTGTGATGGACACGAGAACTAATGTTGTCCAATCATATAAAATGAGAACTCCTCCGATTCTGAAAACCGATCCACATTTTTGGTCCGGGTTTTAGTAGCGTTTCAGATAATTATATCAGAGCAAGAACTCTACAGTACATATTTTGAAATAACAAGCAAGCGCGAGTATGTTGATAAGATCAGTTCCAAGCAGTCAGTAAATGCTCCTCGTCCATCATGCAATATATTTCATTTTCAAGAGACGGTCTTTTAGAGTAAGAGCCCGAATCATTTGGCCAAGATATGCAGTAGATCCGATAAGATTAGTTAATGTCAGTGAGTACAAATACATAAACATTCATTTTGTTGTTTGGACCAAGAACCCAACGCAATTTTTAAATGAGATGGCTTGAGATATGGAGATCAGGTCAAAACTGCAGGGCAAGATTGCTAGCGGTTTTGAAAGCTACACCAGGGCTGAGATACGATAAGATCAGTTCATATCACTAAATGCAATAACAGAGTCCTTGTCCAGCAATATATCTTCAAATACAATGTGATGAGGTGCCGAGGCGCGCAGATATAGCCAATATTCCGACTGTTTAAAAAAATATATATATATTATCCCAGTTAGCTGAGGTAAATCGATAAGTTCATGTCATAGGTACGAGATCCTCTAGCCATTTATCCATCTGTTGACAATCTTTGAGCTGTTTAGGTTTGACCAAGAACCTAAATATTTTTTCAAAAGCAATCTAGAAGTACCTGTCGATAACTTAAAAGCAGGAGGGCAAGATCCCTCAACTGAAGCTTCTGTTGTATCAAAATTGAGGTCATTCAATAATTTCACCATGTGTGGTCCTTGTGCAGTATTCTACCCAATTATTAATCAATACATTTTATCGATGCTTTAAAGCGTGGAGTAATAGTCTTCTAACCCGATGGACTTTTAAATGTCTGAGCCATGTCCAGTGGATCACGGTTGAACTGTCGAACGAAGACCCGAAAGATTTGAAAACAAAATGGCTGCAGTACGAAGACAGTATCAGTTCATATCATGAAGTGTCGCTGTACATTTAGAAATGTTGAGCCGCAAACAGATTTTGGGAAAAACTCGCATGATTTCAGATAGTTGAGCCAATTGATCGTATTCAGCATTCGTTGCTAACATGCTAATGAGGATTCAGCGTTCCAAGTCGTAAACAATGAGCCACGCTATGACGTGAATGGGGGGACAAAAAACGCGCCAAATTTGTCATGAAAGAAAAGCGACCGACAACACCAACGCAACCCCCCCCCTCCTCCTGCCCCGCAACCCCCGAGCGAGCGAGCAACAACAAACGGAATATTCAAGAGAGAGCAGGAAGCAAAGGATGGCGCGGCATGAAAACGTCTCACCCGCGGAGGATCCCACATTTGCCCGTTTGAAACGCAGTACGCTTTACAAATCACATTCCAAACCAATTTGCGCTCCTCGGGATTTCCGGCAGAGCTTGTTTTGTGTGTGTGTGTGTGTGTGTGTGTGTGTGTGTGTGTGTGTGTGTGTGTGTGTGTGTGTGTGTGTGTGTGTGTGTGTGTGTGTGTGTGATCTGAAAATAAACCTGCACGCGACCCTGCGTGACACAAGACACCCCGTCCCTCCCTCTGCGCATCGGCGGGCATTGAGGCCTGCGGTACTCGCCTTCAAATGTGGAAGCAACAGAACAAACTCCTCTGGTGTTACATCTTTTCGACTTTATTACAAGTCTCGGGGGAGTGAAAGTGGGGAGGGCTCTGGCTCCACAGCCGGGGCTATCTGTTTATATTTTCTTTACAGGACTATATTGGAATTATAATTGTGTTCTACGCTACCCTTTTTTCCCCCTGCACTCGGCTCTGTTTAAAGGTCCCGTGGACCCGCCGAGATGAAGAAAAATGGAGGCCTTTGGAGGGATTCGATTACTGGGAACGAAAATGCAGCCGCACGCTGTCGCCTGTTTTCCTTCCTCGCTCTTTTTTTACGTCAAGTGCCGATGCCTCAGGACGCCCGGATGCTAAAACCGCAGGCATCGTGACGAATGTGTTGCCTCTTGGCAGTTAAGGTGAACAAAATAGAAAATGAATGAAAGCTGCAATGATTGCCATGGCGAATCCACAAAATTGTCAAAACATTTTGACACCCTGCAAGTGCGCCTGTCAAGAACCCCTGAGATGGCCAAATGAACCCTAGAAGGGTTGCTTCAAACTTTTTGGGGTGGGTCTTCTCATGTTTGACATGTCTACCAAATGTCAATTTTAAAAGGAATTGGCTTTGGGGGATCAATTTTCAATTCACGTCCAGGTTCATACCGGTTTCAAAGCAAATCAAACTTTGTCTCTGTTCCGCCCACGCACAATGCTGAAAGTGAAACTTTTTGACAATTGAGCCTCACGCATCTGTGCAGAATACACAGTTTCAATTTGGGAGCAATTGGACTCCTTTGCCCTTGGAGGACCTCTGCAAAGAGCCAAAATGACCATAAAATGGCTGCTCTAAACCAAAATGGCAGACGTCGTGTGTCCTTAAGGTTTCTTCTTGAGACTTTTTTTATGGGCCTTCTCATCATTGTCACGCCAAACGAATGTGATTTTTAAAAGGAGTGGAATTTTCAATTCAAGTTCATGCAGGTTTCAAACGCCGATCATTAAACTTCGTCTCAATGCTCTAGCTTAGCATCTCCCATTTTGGTTGAAAATTGGACTAAATCTCGAGGACACCCGTGACTTTGAAGGCCTAAAATGGCACAGTATGTATCCAGGCATGGGTTCTTGAGTCTTTTTTGTGGGTTCACTCATTCGAGACTTCGCAATCAAATGCCGCATCGCTCAATAAAATTGGCTCATTGCACTCGACAGCAGGGGGCAGTAATGTGCATAATAAGCTAGTTGCCGGCTGCCAAAAGGAGCCAGAAAAAAACGATACCTCCTTGGCAGAATTAAATCCAAAACAAAACTAAGGCATATCCTTGTGTACCTTTTTTGGGGAGGAGGCGGCAGGCGGTGGGGGGGTCGTTGTAGGTCACAGAATTGAAGTGCTGCCCGGCTGCGCTTGCTTCGATGCAAATTGTGAGGTGCTCACTTTAAGTGTGTGTTTTCAAGAAGCGCATTCATTTCCCGCTAGTTTGAACGCAGCCTTTGATTTATAATTCAGCACAGGGGATCTCGACACTGAGCCACACTGAACAGGGGTGGACCTCAAACAAACAGCCTGGCCAGGAGTGTATATTTAAAAAAAAAAAAAAAAAAGACCAAAAAGAAAAAAAAAAGATTTTTGCCGTCAACTTCTCCGCCGTGCTCCTCCCACAAGTAATGTCCAAAACTGATATTATATAACTCAATGTCGTTTGTCTGTCTACTTTAACCCCTTTCATGGAACCTGGAACCTGATAACATGATTAGCTGTCCACTGTAGTAACCGCTCGCTGTCCCTATGATCCACTTTGGTCGCAATTGGACAAAATCTGTTGGACTAAATGTGAAAAAAGGGTTAAATGACTGTGATTCAAATCTGTTAGCAGTCAGACCAAATTTCAAGGACACGTTGTCTTACGAAGGAGCCTTGGCAATGGTCAAAACATATTTTGAACAATCTGTTTCAAACCAAATGGCCAACTTCTTGTGTCTCTTCAGGCAGGGATTCCTGACACTTTTTTGTGGGTTTACTCATGATTTACTTGCCTACCAAATGTTTCTCAGTGAAAATGGCTTTGGGGGCAATTTTTTTTTTATGGAGGGGGAGGGGCTCTTGGTCACGTTCCACAGACCGCATAAATATTGCAACCCGATATGGATAACTTGCGCAATGCCTCGACCTCATTTACCTTCATGTTACTGTGCAGCCGAGTGTGCACTTGTAATTCGTATCCTTGACAATTTTGTTTTTCTAAATTAATTAAAAAGGCAGCAGGAGAAAGCAAGCACAGGTGGCGCAAGCGAAAGATGCTCGCTCATGTCCATTTCGCTGATGACTTCTAATTGTATCCTTGTTGTTATTTGCAGCTACATTTCAATGAGATGCCTCCGCCTCTTCTCTTTTTTTTTTCCATAACACAATTTCCACTCTAATATGACTCTGTCAATAAGTAATTACTCGGTCGGTAAATTGCGGTGCACAATGTTCATCGGAGGGAAGAAGATCCATATCACTGGCTCATTTGCATAATGCAAATGAATCTGCGAAGGGGGGGAAAAAAAACTATTAAAGCTGTGAGCAACAACGAATGGGCATCCGCACCCCCCTTTCGCATGGCATATCCTCAAAATGATCAAACTTTAAAAACGATGCTCTGCCCTCATTAGATGGCATATATGCAAATTAACTTCAAAATGTTGCATTATTGTCTGGGACACTTGCCTCCAATGGGGGCCCGCGCAGCAAATTCCCAAGTAGCATTTCGAGCTCAAGAATTTGTCGAAATGGTCGCTTAAAATCAACATGTCCTAATTTGTGTTTAATTTCAGCCTCTTATGTGTCGCGCAATGACAGACATGTCCACCCAATTTGGCGTTGAAAGGCGAAACTGTTGTTAGGGGCACAATTCGCCAAACTTTCCAGAGGGCCTTATTGATTGAGTTTTATTGTAGAAATCACTTAATTGAACGCTTCATTAAAATTACAATCATTATTATATATTTTTTAAATCCCCCGCACCCAGCCATAGCACAGCTATGGGGTTCCATAGGCCGGGAAGCACTGTGCTCACGCCCACAACGGCGCAAACGCAAGTTTCTAACTGCACGTGTCTGCGAAAATGCAGAAAGAAAAAAAACTCCACCCAGGCACACAATTAGCCGCGCTTCCCGTTTGAGCTGGCATGAAAACAGGTTCCCCGAAGTCAAAATGACTTCATGAAACTTTGTTTGTGCTTCCTGTTGAAAACCTTTTCACTCAAATGTTTGTCAAATGATAAAAAATGATTGTCAGAGGTTCTTTTTTTTTTTTTTTAAACAATTTTTATTTATTTTTTTTTTAACTTATCTACATTACACTAGCTTCTATGTGCATTCCACTCATCCATTTGCTTTAGTCCCGGCTCAGGAATCAGTGGGACTAGCTCGAACGCCGCTCCATTAGCGTCTCTGTGATCGAGGAACACCAGCGGCAATTTGGCTACGCTCGTTTAGTTTTCCGAGCAAGGATTCCGCGCTGCCTATTTGCGACTAATCAACTGATAAGACCAAAGGCCTTTTTTGCATGGCCCCCAGAGATGAAAACCAAACTCCTAATGGTCATTAGGAGCAATTACATTCAGTAACTGGCACAGCCTCTCTTCTACCTAGCGTGCTAGGTGCATATGGACCGTAAGTACTGCCGGAGCATCTTGGGACACTCACCAAGCGCTTCGCTCTTATTTGATGGCGGATAAGCTTTGTTTCCTCTCTCGCTGTGGTTACATTACATCCAGTGTGAGGAGGGTGTGCTGCAGGCAAAAAGGTTGTCGTGTGACACGTAGTCTTTGTCGAGACCATTTTTCCCCCATAGATGGCATGCTTGAAAAAAAAAGTCTTGCAAAAACTCAATAAAAGGCTGCTTATGGTCACACTGAACTGTTAATCCATTTTAGCAAATCAGATGGCAGAAGAAAGTAATTTCGGGTAAAAGGCAGCATAACAACAAAGGCGAATTGTTCGCTGATGCAGTTGAGTTACTCCCGAAAATTGCATCGCAAATTGTTAAAAGAAAAGAATGAAAAAAAAAGAAAAATTCATAACTAGCATTTACATTCGGGGGAAAAAGGTCACAATGGAATATACAGCATACGGTGTATTTGTGCATTTTTAATAATATTGATGAAAAAGTCCACACAATTCTATATTTCTTAGGGATATTTTGCGGTAAATGTCAAGTCGTTTATAGAGAAAAATAACAACCAGCACACACACACACATACGCAAAGAGCTATGGACACACACCTTCTGATTGGGGCTCAATTGGTTGAATTCCCGAGTCCAAGTTTTGCCCAAGTACACTCCCTGAAACTGGGACTCATTTAGGCGAATGGCTTGCAATTGTGAACCCTGGAATTTGCTCCAAAATAGCTTTTTCCACACCAAATGGCGAACTCGGAGGCTATTTTCTGGGGCGGGCCGCTTTTTGTCCACAAACAGCTGGTGGCTGACCTGAGACAACCCTTTTTGAAGATCTTCACAAACCGAAGAGGGTCAAGTCTGCAGGGAGCTTCAAAGTGTGCCTTGCGTCTCTGGGGAGGATTAGCGCGCTGCCAAGCGTCTGGCGTCACAATGGGGGCGGTGTGCTTTTAGCTGATGAAGACCACCGGCCTTGCAGTGTTGAGGCAGCAATATTTTAATGGTTCCTCCATGGTGAAGTGGGAGGTGGGTTGGGGAGGGGGACGGGGGGGTGCACGCATCCTCAGACAGCTGTGGAATCCATCTTGGTTTCGAGTCACCGAGTGTCCAGATAAGAAAAGAGGGCAGACATGATCTCTTTTGTTGTGGCCGCCCGTCAGCACTCGTATTGTGCGCCCAGACAAAAGTGCTCATTTCAGATCAGCCCTTGATACCTCTTACCGAAGCAACACTGTCACTATGAGAGATTGGGAAGCAAAAGCACTCGATTCGAACGGCGATTCAAGGAGGCTTCCCCAAAATTGCCTTTCGGGGGATACTCTCGCAATCGCTGTTTCTTTTTATTCCAAATGACTGATTCTTTCTGGAAATTTCGATTTGAAAGCCAAACCCGGCTAATTTTAAAAATTGAACCCTTTAATTGATTCTTGTTTTGAAACTCTTTTGGATCCAGGCTTGAAACCCCAACCTCATCTTGAAACGACAATCCCAGCTTGAACCCATATAATAAAATCCAAACCTTTGTTTGAAAAGAATTGCTCTGGTTCGAAACCCGGATCACTGACTATTTTAATTCAAAACCCCATCCTGTCTTGAAAACCTAAATTTGAAACCCAGACCCAAGTTTGAAACCTTATTCTAGATTAGAAAGTCTACTTTGAAATCTGAACTTGACTTGAAACCCAACTTTGAAAATCGTCTTGGGACTATTTTGAACCGACAAATTTCTTAACAATAAATCCTACCCCTTGTTTTAAACCTTACTCCGGGCTTGAAAGTTTAATTTAAAGTCCAAAACCAGGGTTACACAATTATTTCAAAACCCTAACACTGTCTTGAAACCTTACTTTTAAACCCTAGCCCTGTGTTGAAACCACAATCCAAGCCTGAAACACAATTTTGAAGCCAACGCCCTGAATTGAAATCACAATTCAAGCTTTGCACCCTCTTTTGAAACCCTAGCCTTTGTTTCAAAAGAATGAACCTGACTTGCCAACCTAATTTAAAAACCTTAACGCCGCAAAACCTTTGAAATCCTCATTTGAAACCCTTTTCTAGGTTTGAAATTCCCAAACCCCACATTGAAATTCTAAGCGCATCTTAAAACCATAACCCAAAATTGAAACCCGATTTTGTCACTCAAATTATGTTTCAAAACAGTAGCCTAGCTTGAAACCTTAACCCAGACTTTTGACTGAGTCAACCAACGCGCGGCCGCTCACATAGCTTCATGCTACGCTCCTTTGGCTAAACACAACGGGCGTTTACGCTCACACGCAAGCCTCCTGAACAGAGCCGCAAACAAGCTGAGTCGGCTAATTGGAATGAGGCGCTGACTGATGCATTGCATGCTGGGATGGATTTACACCATCCAGGCGCGCATGCTGTGTCCTCAAGATGCCTTTGACCACCTCACACTCAAGTTGGTTGGCACGGCGGCATGTTTTGAAGTCCACATAAACGCTTCCTTTTGCTCGCGCTGTTTGTTCTCAGCGGCTGTTGCTGTCGTTTTCTTGTGTCGTTGCTCTTTGTGTCTGTCATCTCCGAAATTGTTTACAGCTAACTGATGGACATTTCGGTATTTGGTGAATTTAGATTTTTTTTTTCCTGTTATTTGCAACAAAAAAAAATTGAAAGTGACCCCTTCATTGTTTTCATACCCAGACCGAAGCCATGTTTAATATACAAAGATTGTTCTGGCGCCATCTTGTGGCGTCTTTCAAACAACAAACTGTTGAAATCAGGAGAGGAGCTTCGTTTATCAGGCCGCCGCACTGTCAAACACAAAAGGTGTTTTTCTACCACTTTTTTTTTCACTTTTACACTGTTTCCTGTCTTTGTTACTGCTGTTTGTTCGTTTCAGCGTTCTTCCCTCAACACCTCAGCGGGAACTAGCAAGCTGTGGCTTCGCATATATATGTGTGTGTGCGTATGTGTGTGTCACACTTTCTCATAACATCCACAGTCAGGGTTTGATGAATTTAAATGCACACATACCCAGAACAATGCTCATCATAATCAGGCGGGAAAAAGTTAAATAAAAAGCAACGTTTTCTAAGTTGCGTTTCTTTTCATCATATAACTTTCTCGTTTTGAGTTTACATTCAGGTTAGCAGTATGCTTATTTTCTAAACACGGGGCTAACATAATTTGTGTTAGCTGGTATCAGAGGCGCTAAATATACTGTGCTCATGTGAAAAATGGCAGAAACATCACATTTCAAGATTTCCCCGAGTTCTCAGGGTGGCCAGAAAGTGACTGGCCGCCTTGTTTTTATTTTTTTCTATTCACTATTTGGACTCTCTCTATCCATCCACTCCAAAAACCTAGCATTAGCAAGAATTAGCATGTATGCTATTGCAGTCCTTAGCCGTTACTTTTGCATTTGTTCTCTCTCTTCTGTAGCTGCCTCCTTTCAAAGCAAGTGCCGGTTGTTCACATCGACTTTTACGATGCTCTTTTTTTTCTTCTGTCACCATGCTAAACCGCATATCAGCAGGTGCAGTTGTTCTCTCCTTTTGCTGTTTGTCTCTCTCTCTTCCCACTTGTTATTTTTGTTATTTTCTCTTTATGTTTTTGTTGGTCAGTCCAAACCTAAATAAAGTTGTTCACCTTTGCTATTTTTGTTTTTTCTCTATTCTCCTTTTATATTCCATCCTCCTAAGTCTCTTAATGGGCGTTTTTGACGTCATCCTCCACGCCAAGACCCCTCCTCCCTTATCACAGCAGTCCACTCAGTCCTCTTCCGTGATGTTACTTAAATTGCTCTTTCTATTATTCATAAGAGTGGATTTTTTTTTCTTCGAGCTCAATATTTCATTAAAAGCCAATAAGTGAGAGAGTGCAAAAAAGAGGAGGGGCCATCATCAGCAAAGATTTGTGAATATTTCAGCACAGAGAGATGCTCGGCGCGCGTCCAGCAGCTGCATAACAACAACAACAACAACAACGAGCGTTTGTGGCAAAGATGAAGGCAATTAGCGCCATTTAAATAAGAGTTAAAAGCTTCTCACATGTTGCTGGCGTCAAACACTCGCTGTCCCTCAGCACCTCGTTACCAGCGAGGAGGAGGGAGTGAGAAGGGGGGGGACAACACGCCCCGGCCCGTGTTGTGGATGCGGCCCTGGCAGACAATACGAGCACCCAGCGCCAGGATACTTGCAGAACAATTTCAACACGCACACACGCTGCCTCGCTCGCATGGCCACCGTCCCCATTAACCATTCATGATTCATCTGGATTTTGTATTATAAGCGCCTGAATTTTTCATGCATCCCCCCTCCTCCATTTCCTGATTCAACACACACACGCACAGATTTAATCAAACACTGCAGGAGAAGAAAAAGTGTCACTTTCACACAGAGGGAGGCTTCAATCATCATGGCGTACTCGCACACACAAAACAGCAGGCAGCAGCTCGGTCCGAGGAATGTTGGCGTGCGCGCAAGTTTACCTGTATGTGTGAGCCTCTTGTAGGGGACAGGGCATCATGATATAATTGAATGAATCATTTTTATTTGAGGGGGTGGGCGGCTCGATATGCCAGAAAACTCAACACTTGCTCAAGGAAAGCTGAAAAGAATTAGTCACACACAGCCGTTTTCACACGACGATGGGAGGTCTTATCATGTTTCAAAAGTCGCAATTGTTTGGTAAGCGTAGGCATCCTGGTGAAAATGTATGTACATTCTTATTATTTTGCTGAACATAAATGTCAAATTCTAGATATTTGCTTGCATTCTTGAAGAGGAAAAAAAAATTCTGGTTGGAAGAACTTAATGATTTGAGCTGTTATATTTGCACACACAGCCTGCCTTAGAATCTACCCGAGTGTGTGTGTGCGTGTGTGTGTGTGTGCGTGCGTGTGTGTGGGCGGTGGCCCTCTGTCGCCATTATTTCGTCTGGCCTTCTCTTCACGTCATTAAAGTGAAATAATTCATCTGCGCGAAAAGGTCAGCGGCACGTTAAGACAGCAGAGAGTGAGCAGAAGCCTGATGAAGAAGCCGAGGGTGGAAAAAAAAAGAAGAAAAAAAAAAGAAGAGAAGGTAGAAGGGAGCATCAGTGATTGAGGTGAGCGACCCTCAGCAGTGATGGTGATCATCATCTTTAATCGCAGGCCAGCGTGCTGATCTTCAATGAAATGTCACACATGCCACTGCACTTTGCTTGCCGTTGCGAATCACACACTCCCGCACGACGAGCACCGGCCACCCGCCCACACGTTTTCTCCCGCACGTGCTCTCAGCAAAGCCAACAAAAACATCAATTATGGGGCGGAGGGGTCCGTCACAGAGACTGGCGCGACTCGAGGCGGAGTTCCATAAGAAAAGGCAGAATTGTAGCCAATTAGCATGTT
The DNA here is from genome assembly GCA_026261675.1 of Hippocampus mohnikei. NCBI lineage: Eukaryota > Metazoa > Chordata > Actinopteri > Syngnathiformes > Syngnathidae > Hippocampus > Hippocampus mohnikei. The sequence continues at coordinate 4,761,187 of JAKGUB010000341.1, forward strand.
TCAGATCATGATCATCTTCATTTCAATGATCACATTTGAACCGTGATGGCCTCAGGTCAGCTTTTTTTTTTTTAACTCAGCCCCCGAAGACGGTTTCACTTGGCAACATGAAATTCTATAATCAAGTCTATAAAAAAATAACATAAATTAAAAAAACAAGACTCCAGAACTGATGCAGTTTGGCTCCAAGCTAATAGTAATTTTATTTTCACTTTAAGGGGCTTCAAAGAACACCGGTGACTTCAGTTTCATTAAACTGTCGCTGCTGCTAATGTTGCTGCTTGGCTAGCATTTGAGAAAAACCACATTACAGATTCTTAAGCCAGCAGAATACTGCATGACGCTTATTTTTAATGCTCTCAGTCGCATCGCGATTGAAATATAATTACAGGCAGTTGTTCATTTTCGGCGAGCATTTGAAGAGGGTTTAAGTCCTGCTAAATGCATCTTTGGAAGCTTTTGAGAGCATATCAGTCAAACAAAGCCACAGCCGTGATTACCTCTGCCAAGGAAGAGGGGGTTTTAGTCGCCTCGTTTGTTCGTTAGCTATAGCGGGATTATGCGGGAAAACTGCTCAAACGATTTTCGCCAAATTTGTGCCAGTAACTGATTAATTTTGGGGTGCAATTGTGCCATTGTGGACTTGTGCCAGTGCTTCACATAGGTGTGTGATGGAACGTTAAGCGCGCATGAAGCTTTTATTTATTTTTATGGTTACAACTTGTTACCTTTGCAGCGCTTAGCAGAACTGTCAGCGGAGTCATTGTGTGCAGAGTGAACTATGTGTGCCTGCAAATGACCCTCCACTGTCATTATTACCCGCCCTGCCATACTTGAATGTTATCGCCCTGACATTTCATGTCCTGCGGCAGCCATTCTTTAACGCCGTGGGGGTTGCGCTTGCATCGCTCTGCCTGCAAGACGCATATAGTAACTCAATGTGCCGTTGACTTTATGCCAGTGCTTCTCAATTATTATCTGTTACACCAACGCTGGAAGGAGAAAACATTTCATGCCACCCTCTCCAGCAAATCATCTATAAAATTGTTGTAAGGAAACCTTTGCATTACATTGCGGAGGTGCAGGGTTTGATTGTGACGTGCCTGTGTGGGTTTTCTCCGGGTACTCCGGTTTCCTCCCCCATTCCAAAAAAATGCTTGGCAGATTAATGAAGCACTCTAACTTGTCTCTAGGTGTGATTGTGAGAGCAAATGGTTGCCCCGCCTACTCCTCGAAGACAGCTGGGATAGGCATACCCGTGATCCTCGTGAGGAAAAGCGGATTGGAAAATGGATGGTTGGAAAGAATACAGGGAAAAAAAAGCAGGTTTGCTGCGTCGCACATGACCCCTTGGAATTGCACCAAAAAAGTGGGGCCCGCCCACCGACAAAGTATTTGCAGACCGCTTTATGCACACATGCATGTACACACATGCATGCTTTATGCACACATGCATGTATATATATATATATATATATATATATATATATATATATATATATATATATATATATATATATATATATATATATAAAAGCAGGTTTCTATATATGTATATGTTTATATACAGGGCGGCCCGGTAGTCCAGTGGTTAGCACGTCGGCTTCACAGTGCAGAGGTTGTGGGTTCGATTCCAGCTCCGGCCTCCCTGTGTGGAGTTTGCATGTTCTCCCCGGGCCTGCGTGGGTTTTCTCCGGGTGCTCCGGTTTCCTCCCACATTCCAAAGACATGCATGGCAGGCTGATTGATCACTCTAAATTGTCCCTAGGTGTGAGTGTGGGCGTGCGTGGTTGTTTGTCTCTGTGTGCCCTGCGATTGGCTGGCAACCAATTCGGGGTGTCCCCCGCCTACTGCCCGAAGACAGCTGGGATAGGCTCCAGCACCCCCCGCGACCCTAGTGAGGATAAAGCGGTTCAGAAGATGAATGAATGAATGTTTATATACACAGTATATGTTTATATATGTATATGTTTTTCTTTTGCCGTGAAGCTGAAAACTTAATATACACTTTCACACTTGGTACAATGAAAAAATAAATCATTTGACTGCACAGCACTTGCTTCAAAGGGGGGGAATAAACAGCCTTGCTGCAAGCTAAATTCTGACTGCGTAATCACGACTGAACTGACAACATGCCGTGCATGAGGAAACTGAACAACATCATAAAACGTGCAAGATTAGCTCAAGATAACAACTGAAAAAAATACACCAAACCTGTGTGTGTATTTTCAGATTAGACTGAAGCCATGTGGTGGTTGGGCTGGCACAAGACAATATTTTCACTAAGAAACATTCTTGCAGCCGACTACATAAAGTGAATCTTAAATAATGCCGTGGATGGGAAATATCGCCTGATGTGTCGCGGTATTGTGGTTAATGCGCAGAAAACAGCAACATGGACGAATGTGAACCATTCGTCCATGTTGCTGTTTTCTGATTTTCTTCTGACCCCTATCGTGTCGTCATCCGCGGAATTCGAAAACAGGTAACGAGCCTATTTTGATCATGTAAGAATGGAAAATCCTGATTTTTCAAATGATTGTGACGGCTGCGCCCCTCCTCCCCTTCCATCCTCCCCATCCACTACATATCAATTTGTTGTACTTGTCTTGGAAAAGTACGCTCATGTCCTGAGGTTTTGTTTTTTCTCTCAGGCTAAAACCAAGCTTCCACTTCAGTAGAATGGTTGCAGTCTGTTGATTTTTTTCCGTCCTCTTCCCTGTTGTTTTCTTTTCAATATAAATGAATGAAATAAAAAAATCGTTGGCGATTCCAGTCAAACTCATGCCAATAGAGTCATTCACACATCGCCGTTTGGATCCAATGAAAGTAAATAGCAGCGCGGACGCAGTTTATCCATAGTATCGAGCGGGACTTGCCTGAATTTGTGCTACTGCGGGCTTCCGTATGGCTTCCGGGTTCCACGTACCGGAACTTCCGTTGTTATGAATCGATTGTTAATGTAATATCGTAGTCGAAATTTTTATGCCGAGGTTTTTATTCTATGTGAGGGAATTTCTGTTTGACAGAAGTCCGTTGGTGAGAATGCTGTAATTTATAAAGCTACTTAAGTCAAGGGTCAGGATTAGTTTTATTTTGATTTGATTTTATTGTATCACTGCTTTGGACTGGCCGAGGCCAGGTACTGGAACGCTGAAAAGGAAGTGAACACGCGCCATTTACATTTTGTACCACCGCCAGTACTAGTTGAACTTGGATACTTTCCACCACTATCGCCAAGTCACCGAATTGTATTACAAGTCTTTTTTTTTTCTCCCCCCACTGGGGGGAGGAAATCGTGTTTCTGCGGTGGCGTATCGCGAGGCCCTGTCATGGCCGCCAGCTCTCTTGTGTGCGTCAGCTGGAATAATGATTTCAAAGGAAAGCGCAGCCATTCACACGGCTCCGCAGTCCCCAAGCAAAATAATCAGCTTGCCTCTATTACTCACATCTGCGGGCCGCCGTGATTAAATCCAGGTTGTCACACGGGGTTGGGTGAGATGCGTTACTTCTCCCGCGGCATTGCTAATGCATAAGACGCGGCCCCGCGCGGCCTCGTCCAAAGCGCATCCTCGCGATTAGCTCTCTTTGCCGTATTTGTTGTTTGACGACTCCTCATCCTCCCTAACTTACCGCCCACCAACCACGCTGCTGGGCCACGCGGGGGTGGATCACTTAGCCGGCTAAATCATCTGGCACTCTGCCTTGAACTTTGCTCTGACTAATTTATAGGAATTAAAGCAGCTCACCTAACATGCGCGCCTGGCGCATCGCTTCGCCTAACTGAGGCTGCTTTCATTGTGAACGACGTTCGAGTGGCACTTGCTGTCGCGCAGGCCCGCGGCGAGGCCAGCGCAATGGAAGAACCTTCGTTCACGTAGCCATGTACACTCGCAAGCTCTGAGCTGGGCTGCTTTTAAGAAAACTTTGCTCCGACACGCAGTGGCACAAAATCACATTTTCCAGGATGTGGCAGCAAACTGCTGTCTTGTATGTTTCAATTGTCAAGCGAAATCTGAACAAAATTGGAAAACTTGCTGCGTGTTTTTGAGCACGGGTCTGCTCATGGTAGACTTGCCAAACAAATTTCACATTACTACGTCAGGTAGATGAAGAGGTTGAATTTTCAAGAAATTCCAATTACTGCAAGTCGGAAACCCTAAAAGAAAAAAACGTTTACCAGAAAGACACACCTGCAAACTTGTTTTTGAGGATGGGGAAATGGCAATTTATTTGGACAAAACGGACAAAGAAGGACAACCACGCTAAAATATCCCGTCATACCAAAATGGCAGCCTGCCTGCTGTATGTGACTATTTTTGCACCCTACTCATGATGGGCATGTCTCCTCAAGTTCATGCTGCTTAGTGAAATTGGATTTGGGGGCGCCGAATTTTCAAAACGCATTGGGCGGCGCTGTCAAGCGAATATTTGGTCGGAATTGCCTGTAAACGGCAAGCTGCTTCAGCGCAAAATGTTTTCGGCTAGGACTTCATCATCGCCGACCAAACCTTCATATTGCTAAATGAAACTGGCCCTGAATGCTTCATATCCCGCAGATCCTTTTCCAATGTTGAATTAGTGGACATTGTGGAAATTCACCGGAACATGCCTGTCTTCACATTTTTGACCAAGTGAAACCTCTTGAAGGTTATTCTTGAACATGTTATTCCAAGTAACGGGGAACAAGAGTATTTTTTGGAATCACACGGCAGCTCCTGTGTTAGTCTCGGAGTGACAGGAACCGCAATGTTTGCCAGAAGACCTTATACACCGCATTCACACTAATCTGCTCCCAACAGCTCAATTGTAGTCTGGCGGTCCGGTGTTTTATGACACTTTGCTGATCGAATGGCCCCCGGCGGCATGGGCAATAGGCCACACAGCCTCCGGGAAAGAGAAAGTAGAGGATCGGGGAGGTTATTTCCCTTTAAATCACACAAGAGGTGAGAATGAAGATCTAAAAGCGGGGCATATAGAGAGACTACACAGCTGGGTGCCAAAAAGAGATGTTGTGGATGTGAGAAAGCAAAAGGTACAGAAAAAAAACAAAGAAATGAATAGCAATCTGACAAACAGTGATGGGATTTTCCCGCCTGCATTCAAAAGGCAATGAAAAGAAAAACAAGCCTCTGGGAAAGCTGCGTCTATAATCGAGCCTACGTTGCATCCCTGGCCAAGGCTACGCTAATTTGTGTTTCATAATGACTATCAATCACTGGCGATATTACTAATAGTCTCTCACTCGCATGTCCATTAGTCAGAGGCAGAGACAAAAATGTGTTTAAATCAGACATAGGTGCAGTAGTGGAGATTAGAAAGGGGTGGAATTTCAATATAGTGAACACTTTTTTTTGGTTTATCAGGAAGTGACGGGTGTACGGGTGTGTCTTGTGTGGGAAAGATTGTTTTTCAACAATATTGTTCAAGGTGGTTTGATATCAATTTATTTCAGACCGATACAAATCCCAGCTTTCACTCTTTGATTAGTTACCGATACTGACTACCGATACTCTAGTGCAGGGGTGTCAAAGTCATTTTAATCGCGGGCCAATTTGGAGTTACGTCTTCCCTCAGAGGGCCGTTATGACAAAATTATTATTTGTCCACAGCAAATTCACAGATTACTAGTTTTGAAATTAGTCAATTATAACAGTTTGTTCAATTATTGTTCAAGTAAGTGTAAACTATGTAACAAAATTATTGCAAAATTGCAACGTTATTTATTACACATCACAATTTGACATTTCATTTCGGGGCACATTTTAACAAGTTGACAAACATGATTTGCTTTTGCGGGCCACATAAAATTACCTGGCGAGCCAGATCTGGCCCCCGGGCCTTGAGTTTGACACCTGTGCTCTAGTACGTTTGATATATAAAATATCATTCACCATAATGACCAAAAAAATGTGACTTAAGACCGTTCTGTTCTGAAATAGATGATTATTCGTCAAGGTGTCAATCTGCCACAGTATAGCGCCAACTACTCTCAACGAAGACTGGCCCTAATGAATACGCCACTTAACAACGTTTTTCTGTTTGGACCGGATTTGGCTTAGAACATTTGGGAAAGGCTGTTTTTCAAGGGTGTTTTTGAGGAAGGAGGGTTGCGCCAAATCCAAATCTTGACAGTATGATGCCAAATTTAATGTTAAAGGGGATGCAAGGCTATAAAAATATAAAATGGCTTTTTATACGGTGTTTGCGGAGTAGAGGGGGTGCACGGCCTAAAACTTTTTGAAAAGGATGGGGGGGTTCCAGAGGATGCGGCTTAGGGGGTCTTAAAATCCCTTGTAGTTAATATAGAACATGTGTAGAGATGAGAAAACCGTTTGTTTATATGATGTGTGCAAGGGAAAGGGGTGCGCAGATCAAAAAATAAAAATAAAAAAGCACACAAAAAAAGGGGTCGAGAGAAACGGTGAGCTCAATCGAATGTCATGTTTGTGCGGCGGCAGTAGATGAGAAGAGACTAAACGAGTGCCATCTCATGCTGACTAGCATACAATTGTTAGCAGTTAGTGGGAACAGCGTGTACCTGGAGAGTAACGTCGGACTGTGAGCCACATGCTGCTTTTCCAAAAGTCTACAGTCGCAGTATTTATAGACATGGCGTCCGACATCTTGGTTTCCGGGTGTGTGATGCCTGCTCGCGGCGAAGATAAGCTACAAAGAGCCTCCGATTGTTGACTTTTATCTCAGCGAGCCATTAAGATCTTTTCGAAAAGGGAACATCTGTTAAATATGAATAAAAAGCGCGGAAAGGGGAGCGATAAATCTCAGCTCTTGATCTCTTATCACCTGATCACCGAGGCTGGATTGGACAATGGGAGACAAAGCGGGACAAGAGAGGGGAAAACGGCTTTAGCATAGCTAGGTGGCTACAACGGGGATCCCAAAATAGGGACTGCTTGTTGGGAAAGGTGCCATTCAATTTAGTGGAGAGCATGGTAAGGGCAGAGTAAGAGTAAAAAGATTGTGCCTGAACTTGTCAAAAGAAAAAGGATGGAAGTGGATGTGATCACGCCTCTCCACTGTTATGAATCAAAATGGCGACCTCACTGACTTTTTGGGTGCCTTTAACTACTTCCGCCACTAGGGGCACTTTACTGTACTGTACTGTAATGCAATTTTGAGTGGGTTTACCTACTTCCACCACTAGGGGCACTGCACTGAATTGTAATCACAATCACTGGGGGTAGAATAATAGCTAGGTGGCTACAACGGGGATCCCAAAATAGGGACTGCTTCTTGGAAATGGTGCGATTCAATTGAGTGAAGGAAATTGTTTGGGGGGTTTTCTGTTTCTTACTCTCTTGCTTTGTTCAAACGAGGCATTTAGGCGTTACTGCTTAGTTTTCTTTTTTTTTCTGGTGCGATATGTTGTGTGAACAAAGAAAACAGACGCGAAGGATTTTTTTTTTCAATAATCTAAAATGAATATATTCTTAATGCCCCCTAAAATTCTAATGTATCATAAAGTTGCTGTTGCGAACGCTGAAGTGAGATTCCCTTCGTGTGGAAACTGCTCTTTGTCTTACCCCATTATTTTCACACGTCCAAACAAAGATTTCAGAGTTCACTTGTCAGAAATCTTTTGGCTTTACTGTTGTCTTGTTTTGTACTTTGCTGTCACACGGGCAGCCGTCAACTACCGAGTTTGTTTTCCCGAAAGAACACTACATCACGCCATGTGCACTCCTCAGCAGGATCAATAATCAAAGCGGTATTGCCGTCGAGCCCGGATTGATGAATGCTAATGGTTGATTATCAGTGGCGGATGAAAGGCCCGAACAATGCCCTCCGCACAAGTCGGCAGACTGAAACGCAATCATTATCAATCCTCCCTCGCTAAGCGATGGAGCTCTGAAGGAGACTCGAGGGGGGGAAAAAAAAAAGTCGTGTGAAATATGCACGCGCCAGCCGCCATTAATTGACTACAAAAAGAACACAAATCGGATTTGTCTATGCTGCGAACGCAGCGATTTGCTCGCTGTTTGTCTTTTTTGTTCTGAGGCGAGCGTTGACTTTTAATGGCCAGACGACGCGCGTCTGAAAGCATACTTTGACGAACAGGAGCGGCTCCAATTGCATGTTGGGAAAAGTTTGGCCGAGAGAGGTTTAAACACTTTGCAAGTCTTGTTTTAGGAGAAATATTAAACAGTATTTGCTGCGCTAAAGCAAATCGAGATGTCAAGCACACGAAGATCCCTCAAGGCAGTTAGGGCCAACGATACAACAAATTGGCCCTTACAACCCCAAAAATGGAAGGTCGAAAAGGTCATTTCTGGAAACGGTGACCTAATTAACCATGTATGAAATATTTTGGACACATGTTAAATGTCCTGTTACCAATTCCCTCACTTGAATGAATAAAGGTTCAAATATGTTTCGGGAAAATAACAACCCAGCAACAAGCTTGTTGCTCACTAACTCTCTCTCTCTCTCTCTCTCTCTCTCTCTCTCTCTCTCTCTCTCTCTCTCTCTCTTCTCAAAAACACATGCTATTGTCTCTCCGTCTGGTTTCCCCAAAAAGAAGTAGCACTCCGCATCGGCCTCACACACCGCATCGCAATGTCAGGAAGACGGCGAGCCGAAGAAGAACAATGAAAATGAGACGAGTGGGCTAGGGTAGGGGAGTCGGTGCTGTCACACCTCACGGCCGTTCTTCTCTCCCGTCTACACACCCACACACACGCACGCACGCACACACACACACACACACGCACACATATCCCCCCCTTACATTTATGCTAATGGCCTTTGTAGGGCGAGAAGGCTGCGAATGACACGCTGTTAGAAATCGATGGCGCCCAATCTCCTGCACAGCCGCCATGATGATGTCGCAAGAGCAGACTGGGGGAACACACGTGTAATTAAAGCTCAGCCCGGGCAGCACGTTTTATTACCTCCGCAAAGGCCTAGCAGGGAAAGAGTGCTGTGTGTTTATGTGCGTGTGTGCGCTGAAAGGATTACATTGCGGTCCAAGTCTGGATAAAAATACAATCGACATTTGGGCCGTGCGAGAACTGCCCCTGTCACCTCGCCAGTATGCACGCGGTCAATTCCTAATGTCATACTCCGGTGGTTAAACTGTTCCCACATTTTATTATTTGCTCAATACTTTGCTGATACGCTTTTGACAGCAATTTAAGTTTTGATTATTTTGTTCCGGACACACATCTAAACATTTTCAAATACATTTTAGAATCAGGCTGTGGGACTAGCGTAAAAAAATGTGGATGTTTGACCGCATTTTCCATGAACCGTTAAACAGCCTGCTAACTAACATTTGGATAAATTAATACAACAATGGCAATATTTTCAAATGTATTTATTTATTTCCAATTTTGGTCATTTGAGTCACCATCATGAAGTGCAAATTATCTATCTATAATTGCTACGTCAGGTCATGTATGTCTCCCTCCATTTACCACACATAATGACTTCTGTTATTGAGTTTGTTACGCTGTAGTGTGTTACATTACCTTTGTGTGTGTGTGTGTGTGTGTGTGTGTGTGTGTGTGTGTGTGTGTGTGTGTGTGTGTGTAGCTACACTGCGTTCACTCTTGATAAAAGTCAGTGGAGGTCTACCCTCCAGTGAGTGCTCTTCTTTTTCATTCTTAATTGAGAGTGAGTATTACCGAAGGAAGAGGTGTGAGATAAAACGTTCATAAACCACAACGCAGTGCCGGCCGACTCACCTTTTAATACTGAACTTAGTCGTGATGAGCACTTCTCCTTGCTCTTCAACATCCTCATTACCACCTTGCCCAAAATATATATATAAGTCTGGACACTAAACAGCCGCCATGACTACCAATGCAACTGCACTTGTTTTTTTTGTTTTTTTGTTTTTTTAACACCACCTCTTCAAAGTCTGCGGAGAATTTCACACTGCAGCCAACAAATGCTATAGTAAAGCACACATATCAGGCTCTTCACCATGTCCACCTACCTACCCTGAAAAAAAAATGTGGGTCCCGTCAGTGTGTAGGTGGAGTGTAGTCAGCCGGTAGGCTGTGTGTAGCCAGCAGGTACGTAGCCTTGAGTCAGCGTGTAGTCATGCAGTAAGTGGTGTGTGTATAGCCAACATGTGGTCTGTATGTAAATTAGGTATGGTTCATGGGTGGTCTATGCATGTCTATGCACATTGTGTAGATCAGGCTGTCGTCGGTGGAATCTTGTCAGTATGTCGTCAGCTAGCAAATAATGTGTAGTCAGAGTGTCATATATAGTCAACATGTAGTTAGTCTGGAGCCCCAAAAGTGGTTTTATAGCCAGCATGTAGCCTGTGTGTTGTCACCCACTAAGTTGTGCATAGTTTGCATGTCAGCGCTTAGTCACGATGTAGCTGGCAAGTCGTCAGTATGTACTAATGGTGTGTCGTCGGTATGTAAATAGTATGGAGGTGGTTTCTAGTCAAACTCCATGTAGTGAGCATGCGGGTAGTCCTTGTGTAGGTGGTGTGTACTCTGTATGCAGATGTGTTTAGTGAGCAACTAAGTGGCGTTTAATTTTTGGAGACACATCCTCAATCAGTACAGTACTGAGTATGTAGGTTGCGTTTCATCAGTGTTTGGAATTCCGATAAATTCCATCTGCTGCCTCGGTCTTGTCAGAGCACATAGTCATTTCACTTGATGGTAGACATCATAGCTAAACAAACACATCCAAGACAGTCTGGCATACTTAAAACCTCCGTGGGCTTTCATTTCTTTTGTTTGGTGGTTACATCTTTGTGACGGGCAGCCAGTGTCAAAGTCATCTGAGGCTTCTTAAATGACTGGCCCTAAAAAATGAATACGCCACTTAACAACGTTTTTCTGTTTGGACCGGATTTAAATGGCAACACAAATCCACACAGATACACACACACACACACGCACACACACAGGTGAAAGTCCCTACATAGTGGCCAATGTTTAATTGATGCGACCATATGACAACGCCCCAGAAAAGCAACAGAAAATGCGAGAGAGGCCGAAGGGCCAAAGCGCAGGCTGAAATGCGGTAAAACGGAGGAGAAAATGGATGTCACTAGTTATGAACAACACGGGCCAAGTGGAACGCTACGCGCCAGCCGGGGTGACTCCCCCCGCAGGTGAGGCCCAGAAACGAGCTGTGAACAAGCTGCTTTGGCCGGCCTGACACCTCCAGGCAGGCCAGGGAACAGGTGGCCTGATCCACGGGACTAGCCCGCGGTCCTGCTTGCTCCGCAGTGGAAAACGACCACACCAGCAACGTCAGCGAACAATGACGAGTACATTTTCCTTGACATAACAAGTCAGATGAAAATACCCTCTCATCAAATGATACCAAATTAAAACAATATCGAGCAAATCACTTTTTGGGAAGCTGGACGTGCTATTCTCACAAGCTAACTACGAAACTAATAAAGGAAATTCCATACACGAGGCATATTTCCTGGAATTTATGGAGTTCTTATGTACTTACAAGTAACGTAAGTGGAGATAGATAGTAACTGAAACAAACAGCATATTAATTACTGATTACACTGTACAATTAATTGGTGCCAAAATGCAAAGTAGCTAGCTTATACCGCAGCCCTATACATAAGCAGCTTGGTAAAAAAAAAAATGTAAATAAACCAACTTCCATTTTTCGGGAACATATAAACAAACGTGAATTTTTAGTCCATTTTTGAGAACGTAAACTAACCTTAGCAACGTCCGAAGGCTATCTTCCCAATGTTTTACTCACTTGCTGGAAATGTAAACAATCCTGAGCTACATTTTGGCTTTAGGCTCATGTTCACTTCCTGTATGATGAAGGACATGGTGGAGACTTTAATCATCGGCAAGTATTTAAGCGCTTCCCATATCTTAGCTTCTCCATGACAACCAGAAATTCTCCCGCGACTGCCGGGAGATGACGGGAGGGAGCACTTTCAATCGTCCGAATTAATGTTCCCGCACGATAAGCGAGCTTAATATAAACGACGACAAAAGCCGCCACTCACCCTGCCAACCAGGATTGGGTCGGGTCCAGAAAATTCTTCCAGCACAAACATTTGGTTCCAAACCCATCCTCTCTTGGCTCGGCTCAGCAGTCGCTGTCCTTCGCCGGGACCGGCCACAGTCTCTGCGCCTCCGACGGGCGTCATTGACACGCAGGGTAGCAAAGTAATCCACAGCAGCAGCAAGGACGTCCACAGATTTGTCGGCATCTCCTCCGATCTCCTCTGCATCCTGGATTCTGTTGGATTTGTTTTTTTGGTTGCTTTGTTTGACAGCAGAAACACTCGTCAAGCAGGTGGATGTGCCTCAAATGGTCAACAAAAGGTTACTGGCATTAAAGGTCACTTGGCAGGGTCTTCCATAGTGGCAAGGCGTCTGGCGAGGCGTCCGTTCACGTTAGCCCGAGTGGGAGACCTAAACCAGGAAGACACAATTATAAAGGTTAATGCCCCCGAAATCGAAAAGTTTTTTTTTGTTTTTTTTGTTTTTGCTAGATTAAGAAGAAAATTGGCTGCCATTTAACAATCAGTGTAATTAAGAGTTTATAGATGTGTTAATAACGTCATACTTGTTCCTTACGTCATACATTTTTTTGAATAATAAAATTTAAAATGCAATAACTTTACCAGAAAAAGATGGTTGTCATGTTGTATTCAATGTAGTAAAGGTGTTATAACTTATTCATACCTGGTTATAAAAAAAAAAGATTTTGATGATTTTTTTTAAAAAATCAATCAAATGTAAAAGAAATACGATGAATCCAAATAAAACATGAATGAATTGATGGAAAAAAAACAAAGTTAAATATAATAGCAACTACATGGGCAAAGAAATGGAAAATAAAAACAGAATAAAAAATAAGGCATTAAACTGAATAAAGATTCTCCTGCCGAAGTGCTGTTAAGCAGCACAGCAGCCCCTATCTCCCTCTACATCCCCACCAACCTCTATTTTAGCTAGAATGTGATCATACAACATGTGCGTAATCCACTTCACTGCGTGGTGTGCAACACAAAATATTTACAGTATTGTCAAATGAATTTCCCCTTGACGGCTCACAAAGAATACTTTTTTCTAAAACATTACTTATAAAGAGGAGTACGTCATTTATTATATTTTGGATACTTTACTCTAATGTTCCCTTTGGCTATAGTTATAAATGCCTAAATGGTCACATAAGGTTTAAAGACCAAACTAAATGTAACATTGGATAAGCCGAATAGTGCGCCGTCAGATTTGCTGTTTTAAGTCAGGTACAACTTATTACTTATCTTTTATTAAGCGATAATAAACTAGTTATAAACCCTTAAATAATGTACCAAGTAATATTAATGCACTTTATGGGTTTACATTGCACAGTGTAGATTTGTAGTTGTACAGTAGTGCATGTTGCCTGTGTTTGTGGAACATTTGTCAAAAAAGAAAAAGTTGATTTGGATGATGAAGGAACTTTGGAACTTGATGCTTTTCAGATCGACTGCAGTAATTTTTGTTAAATACTTGCAAAAAGACTAAAAAAGTTTTTTTTTTTTTTTTTTTTTTAATTTATGAGTTACATTGATCCATATAGAGTACCAAAGCACAATCACACTATTTGGCAAGAATAAGGTCACTTTTGCTGTTCTGTCCAAACTGCGTCACCCGTTTCAAGTAATTGCCTGATTTTGGTTATTTGATTATCAGCTGCTTTGTGTGTGCGCGCGCGCGCGAGTCTGTGTGTGTGTGTGTGTGCGTGTGCGTGCGTGTGGTTTACTTTATAGCAGCTGGCTCCTGATACATGTTGAGTTTTCATGGGTTCCTTACAGGTGGGCTACTGTTGACCCACAATGATTTATAAATGGATTTTCAAACATTTTGAAGTGTGGGCTCAGTATTTGGCAAGTTGGTTGCTGCCACTTGTGAAAATCACCAAAAACCCGAGTCTATTACATTATTTATTCATGAGCTACACCGCTATGCAAACCAGGCAAAGCGTTGTAGCTTAAGGCAAGCGCACTATTTGGCAAGCGGCAGGTCCTTTTATCTGCTCTGAGCAAAGACGTTTCTCCTGTCGAATAAATTTGATGTACACAATTACAATGCTTTTATAAAGGACTTTTCAAGCAATTTGAGAGTGGGCTCACTATTTGGCTACTGCCTTACGTAAGCTTTTTTTTCTTGGTCAGGGAGCCCAAGTGAGAGTCTAAAACAACTACAGCATGATTTATTCATGAGCTACACCGCTACATGTAACAGGCAAAGCTTTGCATGCTGAGCGCGAGCTCACGATTGGACAACAAGACCGTTCTCATCAAATACGCTCTTGTAGGTTGATTAACATTTCTTTTTACAAAGCGTTGAACTATTTAATGACCAATTTACAAATCCTTCACAATGGGGTGATTCTTATTGTAAAGAGGCATGCCGCGATACGCTTTTTAAACACAGAGCACTAAACGAATGCATCTTTTTACGTCGGCAGCACTCTGAGCCTTTAATAATGCGGCGGATGATTTAATCAGCAGCTTCTCTCAAATGTCACTTTCGTTATTTGGCTCCTCAAACTTGACGCACGGAAAAAGATGAAAAGCGGGGGGCCACTACTAGAGCAGCTCGCTCCCATACCACGACTACCACTCACACACACACACACACACACACACACACACACACACAAAGCGCATGTCACCGCTTTGGGGAGTAATACACTTCTCTGCAGCAAGGCACTTCCAAAGACAATAAGTGGCAGCCTACTGCACCTCCAGCCAACTGCAATATCGTAAAGTGCGGAGTGATCCGTGCTGCCACAGCCGCCTGGAGACGGATGGGACGCGAGATAAAGGAGGGGGTTAGGGATGATGGAGCATGTGGCTAAGAGTTGCTGGTGCCTTATGTAGGAAAATGGGGTGCGGGGTACCAGGAAAATCTGTGGACGTGGTGCAAAGCGTGCTTCCGGAATACTGGGAAATAGGCTGGAAGGCTGGGATATAAGAGACTAGGAAATGATACTGGCGCCTGAGGTAAAATAGAGTACACATAGACATGGAAACATATTGACAGTCTTGATGTATAGATAAAGCTGTGTACGATATTAGGAAAATGTTGGTACTGGAGGCTTAATCCGGTATATACAAGAGACGAGGGAATTACACTCGTGATTGAGGGAGAACACCGTACAACGGGATACTGGGAAAAGATACTAGTGCTGGTGGCAGGATATATGGGGTGCTGGATGCAGGAATGAGGGCTCGCAGAAGACTAGGAACATGGTCCTGGGGGTAGAATATGGGATGCAAGAGATGGCTTCAGGATGCTGGAGTGGTTCAAGGTTTTTGTGGATCACATTCAGGATTTGGGGTGAGAGATATTGTTGCTGGATGTGAGAAATGAGATGCAGGATACTGAGGAAAGAAAACATACTTCTGCTGGATGGAGAATATGAAACGCCAGATACGGGGAAAAGATGATGGTGCTGAATGCTGAATATACGGGACACCCTGTACTGGGAAAAAATACAGGTTGTGTTTGCAGAAGAATATGTGGCTTGTCGATACAGGGGAAGGGTTACGGTTTGCTCGGATTTTGGGAATAGCCACATGATTTATTGCTGGGCCCGCACACTGGGAACGGATGTGAAAACATGGAAGAGATGCAGGATGCAAAAGGACTAATTCAGTCTTCGGGGAACGGGAAAATAATGGTAATACAGTGCACAGCTTTGTCCTGGAGATGCTCTCGGCGTACAAAGATTTTTTAAATGCTGCTGGACAAATACAAAAGGGTGATACAGAAGGTGACGGAAAGACGGAAGATGCTGGCAATTGTTAAAGGGGAACTCAGGACTTTTGAATTGGGCTCAAGTTTGACGGAAATGGGTGAAAGATGTGGGATGCTGGATGCCTGGTACTGGGGACGGGTGAGATATAAGATTTTGCTCTCCGATGAGGGATTTAATAGATGGAAGACGATGCGGGACACAAGTTGGAATTAGAGGACAAGTCAGATATTGAGGATGGGTGAAAATGACGAGGGAGCGATGTGTGAACTATCGACCGCAGACGCTTGGATGCTTAACGGACTCTAGGAACAAATTCAGGACACTGAAACGCTTCAAGGATGGGGAAAGATTTTGGAAATGGGAATATTTCACCTGTAATAGGCTGCAGTGATGTGGACGGACAGTGAATCAAGTGAGTGGGAGTGGGATACTAGAAAGAGTTTAAGGATAGTGACGCATTTTGGAAATGGTAGGACGTCACTTGGAATAGGGCGCACTATACGGGATAATGGACGTCAGATAATAAGGATGGGTGAAAAGTACGAGGACTGACGTAAATCACTGCGAGTGGAAGTGGGGCACTGAGAATGGTGAATGGATAGGGAAGAATTAAAAAAAATGTCCATCAGTCACAAAAAATTGTGAAACGCTGCATGTCGAGTGCAAAAATACTCGAGCGTAGAAGCGAGATATTCTAGACAGACGACACAGATTGAATATGGGACACCAGGGATGGATTTTGGGAATGGCCAGAAAGTGTTTCACCCAGAAAGGTGAAAACTACAGTCTGCTAGACATCGTTCACGAGCGAACGAGGGGAAAAATACTCGAGAGTCATGCGGTGTACTATGGATAGAAGACACTATACGAACTCGAGGAACGGATGCGGGGCACTGGGGAAAGGGCACGGGTTGCTCAAAATGTGTGTGAGAGGGTGGGCGGTGGGGGCTTCATGATGCTGGATGGAGGACGACTGGCAATGGGTGAAAAATCCCGGTGAGTGCTATCACATCAAAGGAAGCGAAACTTAGCACAGCAAGAGTCGATGCGGGATACCTGCAGACGGAAACGAAGGTGGAATACTAAAGGAAGTGTCCCTTACGAACGGACAAATCGGGAACAAATCCGGACTTTTCGACTCAGTGAGTGAGCGTATCATTTTCAGCACCACGGAGACCGGACAGCTCCCTGGCCGAGGCGGAGGAGCTGTCCAAATTGCCCGACTCACTCGCTGCTTTTTTTTGAGGGGGGGGTGGGCTTCTGCCGCTTTTTAGTGTTCGGCTGTTACAAACCTGTCAATACATCACTTGAATCTAAAGTTGTGGCTGTGGGTTCACGCAAGTAAAAAAAAAAAAAAAAAAAGGAGAAAGAAATAAAAGTGTGATTCGGCGTACACACGGACTGCCCGACGTGAAGTTTGAGTGTCGGTTGCGGCGCTCATCTGCTCATCTCGGGGAGAGCAGCAGGTGCAACTCGGCAGCACTCGGCGCGCACAGCAGCCCGAGGATCATCGAAGTTGCGGCTGTCTGCATGCACGACGACGGTCGGACTTACTCGTGACACTTGCATTCTTCTTCTCTGCTGCGTCATTTTTCAAGCACCCCTCCTCAACGAAAAGCAACTCCAGCGTGCACGAGATGATGGGGGGGAAATGAACAATTTGTCGCTGCACCCCTCCCAGACTTGCCCTCCCCCCCTCAAAAAAATGAAAGAAATCCTTTTGCGCGGCTCGTCAAGCGATACGAGTCGAGAGCTCCGACAGGCTCACTGGCCGGATGGAGGAGTGAAGGAGAAGAGTAAGGTAGAGGAGATTGAGAGAGAGAGAGAGAGAGAGAGAGAGAGAGAGAGAGAGAGAGAGAGAGAGAGAGAGAGAGAGCCAGAGAGACCGAGAGAATGAGCAACACCATCACCAGCACCACCACCACCACCCTTCGCCAGCGCTGCTCATTGGGTCAACAGGCGCGCAAATGAACGCGCAGAGGTGGCGCAGTTCAAAACTGAGCGCTTTTATCACATCCGAGCGCATCGGTCCACTTTAATGCTCTCCGTTTATTTATATTGGATAACATCGGTTTGTAAAGGGGGTGCGGGGGGGTGGGGTGGGGGTAATTAGTGCCAGGTTGTCATGTGATACACGCACGCACTCACACGTACTCATTGGCCTGTGGGGAGAACTCAAAAATTAACGATTTGTTGACATGAGATTGATTTATACTAGTTTTAAAATACAATATGTGATTTGATTGGATTGGGATGCATTGAAATGAAGCGCTTGACACGAATCAAAGCCTCCCCAAATTACTTTTTTGCTGCCTTATGCTGTAACTCAAAGCTCGTTGGAAAAGCCTGGAAGTAGTATTTCTACAAATTACAATGTATTCATACAACACTCTTATTTTATTTAGCATGTGCCATCTCGGCCTTCTAGAATCTTTATTTTAAATTTATTTTGAAAAATGTATGAAATCAGATTTACAACTAAGATTTAATATTTCACTTTTGCTGCAAATATTTTCAGATATTTACACAACAAACGTCTTGATCGTTATCATTTACATATATTTTTTATTTCTATTTTATGCATCATGCTTCAACTCAGAGCCTTTGAGAATCCTACAACAGTGTTTCAAAAACTATTATAATATTGGATTCACAACTTCATTCATGCATCGAATTTTTGACTTTTTCTGTAACTGGTTTGACACCAAATTTATATAGTACATCATCATCATCATCATCATCATCATCATCATCATCATCATCATCATCATCATCATCTATTATTGTTATTATTATTATTATTATTATTATTATGCTATTGTTCTCATTACTTTGTTATCCATCTTTAATATTAAATTTAAAATGTAGTATTTTAAGACATTCTAAATGTTTCAGCGGTCTTATGAAATCCCTTGGCCGAGAAGTTCTGCTCATCATGGCTCTAAAAGAGCGCGTGTGATTGCCAGTGAGTGTGCGCGTCTGGAAAGGAGAGACGGGGAGAGCGCTGGTGTGGGCGCCCTCTAGCGTTCACTGGCGACGTGGCAGTAGTGCGGGAGGGTGCTGCTCTTGTGTTGTTTTGAGGCGGTTCAAGGGGGCGGGGGTGTTGGCAGTCTTCATTAGTGGAGTTCTGTTTGTCTGACACACGTGGCTTCCTTCAGCTCACAAATCATAAAAATAAAAATAAGATGTCCCGGTCCCCCTCCTTGCCATCGTAACTCAATATCATTAACATTTCTGGTTATATCTGTGCGGCATTCAATGATGTCACATCAGCAGCTGTCGTCCAGAATGCAAATTTCTCTGCAGTGACAGGAATCCTATTGATTTTCGAGGATGATGTCAATTCAGATGTCAAATATTTAAGACAAGGTCCATTTTATTACATAAATTGGCATACAAGTGTAAAAAAAAAGTTACCACTGAAAAAAAATTTTGTTTTAGTTTTTTAAGTCTTAGTTCAAATGACAAAGGCATGATTTATGTCAGACATTTGGGCTGGACGATTTTTTTTTTTAAGTAATTCTCATGATTTTTTTTCAGATTGAAATCATTATTATTATAAACGGTAATGAAAATTGTGGAATTATTCATCTCTTAAAGCTCACCTACTCCATATTATCATCATAGCCTCAAGCCCATTCATCCCCACATGTTCAACACTTTATTTTTGAGCACTCTATTCTTTCTGTCAAGTACAAAATGACCTTGGAAATATATCAGGTGAAATTCAATCCTCTCACATTTTCATTCTGCTAACATCTACACCTTTGATGCCTTGCATCTGCGCGCACATTGAAGCCTTGAATAAGCATTACCCTTATATCTCGTTATCACATTTATTTTATCTGATGTTATTTTCACAAGGCTTGGGATTTACTGGGCTAACCCTGGACCGCAGGGAGGCGTGCGCCCGATACAACTTTTTCACTTCTGATATGATACAGATATTGCAGCCTTGATACCGATATCGGACCGTCACCTCACACCCATAAATATTTCTACCTCTTCCCGTCTCACTAGTATCGTGATATGAGATGATAAAATGAGCCCCTGCACACGGCACAATATTTATTTTGGTAGTTTTTAACAAAGTAAATATTGTGCCACGCACATTGGGTTTTTTTGGTGCATTTCGGGACAACTGAATCCCATACACGACACGCTTGCTATGTCAGGGTACTTTCATGTCAGAAACACATTAATCGTTTTTCTAGGTTTTTGACATTTCAAAGATCAAGGGATGCCAAAATCAGAATCACAATTACATTCCGATTAATACGATTAATACAGTTAACAAGAGTTATGGAACATTTTTGACATTTTTTTAAATTCTCACATGAGTGTGAACTGAATTTAACCACTGGGCAATATTAAAGCTGCAGGGAACTTTAAATTACAACAACAGAGCCATCAGTTTGATATGACATTAGCTGTGCTTTTTGTGTTAATGGGATATCCAAAATCCCATTAACGTAAAAAAAAAAAAAAAAAAAGATGTTTTTATGACAATGTCAAGTATACCCATCCATCCATTCAACTGCCTTTGGGCAAGAGGCGGAGTACACCCTGAACTGGTCGTGAAAAACATCACTTTCATCATGGATCATTCTCAAGAGGTGACATTGTTAATGCCTTTTTAAAGATGATATTAATTTAGAGGATGGTTAAAAAGACCTCTATTGACGTTATCGCTGACCAACTCATCATTTTAAATCACCTTTCTCAGAAAGCAGATGTGGTGTAAATGAGAAGGTCAGCGCATTAAACGGGAGAGTAATTTAGCCACTGCGGTCTAAACCCAGCCTGCCCTCCCACCGCGCACCCGCAACCCCATCCAGATAATCAGACAGCATTAAAGTTAGCGGTGAGGAGACGGTCTTGAGGAGTGTAGAAATCGACGATTAATCAACGATTGTCAGCAGCATTAAATTAATCATGCCGCTGCCGTCGGGCTCAACTCAAGCAAAATTTGTGTTTCAGGAGATTTTTGAGTCGTACGCTGCTTTTCATTATGCGCTAATTTATGACTTAAAAACAAGCCTGTAAAAACATGTTGAACCAAAAACAAACAACAAAAAAAACAAATTACGATAAATAGGTTTGACTCATATAAAAAGAGATGAAATACAAACAGTCAAAATTGTAACGTGGGCTTCTCATTTCAGTATGGAGGCACCGTTGCAGAAACCTGTTAATTTCGCTGCGCGCTTGAAAGGGAGAAACAACAGCACGGTCTGGTGGGCAAATTTAAACAATTCTAAATGAAATTTAGGGCTGCACAGTGGCCGACTGGTCAGCATGTTGGCCTCACAGTGCGGAGGTGCAAGCTTCGATTCTGGCTCATGGCCTTCCCGTGTGGAGTTTGCATGTTCTCCCCATGCCTGCGTGGGTTTTCTCCGGGTACTCCGGTTTCCTCCCACATTCCAAAAACATGCATGGCAGGTGAATGGAACATTTTAAATTGTCCCTAGGTGTGAGTGTGAGCGCAGATGCTTGTTCGTCTCTGTGTGCCCTGCGATTGCTGGCAACCGGTTCAGTGTGTCCCCCGCCTACTGCCCGAAAATGGCTGGGATAGGTTCCAGCACCCCCCACGACCCTTTTGTGAGGATAATCGGATCGGAAAATGAATGAATGAATTTAGTATTGATAGTTTAATTTCCCAACAGTCGGCGTAGCAATGAAGGCATCTGAGAGCTACATGCGAAACCGCCCGATACGACACACACGTTATCCTGACAGCAGCCAAGTAGCCTTGCCAGAAAACAGCGAAAGGTGTAAAAGGCTGCGGCATGCTTTGATTGTGGGGAAAAGGTTTCGCCATCTGAGTTCAACAGAGAATGAAAGTGGCCTTTTCAATGGTTTTCAATTGCCTCGTTTTTGTTTGGTTGTTTCTTCGATCCACGTGTGTTGTTTTTGTGTAGCAGCAGCCATGAGTCAAAAGTCCATTGATTTGGAAAAATGATGAGCAGTTTTCTTTGATTACGGTATTTGACTTTCATCTCAGGACACATAAATGTGGCCGCATGCTTTGAGTCGGGACCGTGTGATGGATGAATATACAATCGGGAACCTAGTCCAAAGGGAAGTGTTAGTATCAAGAATTTCATCATGGTTCATGTCAAGACAGATGTGGAATGAAAAACAGCAATAATGAAGTCAGAGCAGGAGGCAATTTATTTTCAAACAAAATGAAGGAACAACAAAACATGGAGGTTTTCGTGTTTGTATTAATCCACTTGGGGGCGAGGATAACGAGTTTTTGCTCAAATTCCATGTCTGGACATAATTGTGAGCTTGCAAAAAGCTCACAGGAACAAGCGTCGCTCCGTGTCGCTATGTCGGAATGTTTCCGAATGGTGTTCCTCTGATGCGACTCCCACAGGATTGCCGGTCGCCTCCAAAGATTTGGGGAGCGGAGGACTAGGAGGGGGTTGCGTGACTTCAAATAGCGCGCGCGCACACACTAACACATGCTAGTTATTAATTAGAAAGCGGGAATCCCTGTGAGGTTTGGTCTTGGTGTGAGAAAAGAAAGAATGCGGCAGTCCCGCGGCTGCCAAAGCTGCGAGCCATTTCAAGTCCGTCTTCAAATGCGCCCTCCCGCTGCCAAGTATCCACACGAGATGTTGGGATGAATCCATCCCAAACATCTTCCTTTCACGCCTGTTTACAATGACACACTTTCACAGAAGTTGTCACTTTAAACATCAACATTAAGACCGGTGTTGATGTACACGGTGATGGGCAAAATGGCAAAACTATCACCTGCAGGTAGGACACCTCGGTTCGAAGGACCGGTAATTGTGAACAACTGGATGCTTTCGTTGTCCGTAGGTGTTCGGGGACCTGGCAGGACACTTCTTGTCTCGCATTAGTGAACAGCAACCATGCTAAGGAGGAGAACAACATCACCGCTGTGATGCCTCGGCATCATCAAAATGAGTGTCAATGCGTGCGTTCCAAGCCAACATGGTGACGCAGCATTTTAGCGGTTATGCTGCACACAAATGAAATGAGCGAAAAAGTGTGAATGTGTTTAAGTCGAGGTTAAAAATGACGCTTCTCTCACCCCCCCATCCTTGCTTATGATGTAGCTTTATTTAAGCATTTTCAAAATTAAAAACATATATCTTTTTTCCTGTGCTGTGTGTTCTTTCAGTAAGCTATCGTTTATGTTTGTACTGTACTTTGATTTGATTGATTGTTTGTTTTTTTGATGTTTTGAAATGCCGCACTGTCAAGCACATTGAGTTAGCCTGTGTGGGAATCACTAAAGCTACAGGACTTTGAATGGCCAAGTAAACAATTGTACGTTTGTGATCAGCTACCACCCTTGTGTTTAGACATGATGAAGCAGCATGTGGCTTATTATTCCATCTATATTCTTTTTCCAAGCAATTGTATACGGTTTGGGAATAGCTCATATTTTTCTGGGGCTATATTGAATGGTCCGTCCAAAGTCCTGGTCAACAATTGTTTATTTGTGATCCGTAACTGGAAACATTTGTGTTCGGATTCAGATTATACTGCATTTGTCTTTCGAGACGCTAAAGCAGGAAGTGGCTCATAATTCCAAGGTTATTCTCGTACGCATTGCTACGAGTGACGGTAAACAATCGGAGCTTTATGAGCAGATCATGTCATTTGTTTTGTTGGCATGGCAAAGAAGCGCGTGACTCATGACGCCAACGTTATTATCAACGCCCGGCTGCAAGAAACTGTAGCGCAGGCAATTTAGCGTTTGTGATCAGATAATGTCAACGGCATTATTCCAAGGTTGTTTTGAACACCCCGTTACAAGGAGCAAAACGATTACACGTTTGTGATTAGATATCGCCTTAGTCCCCGGGACGTTCACGTGCAAATGTTGGTCCGCTGTGTCTCCTTTTTACTTTTTGTTTTGAAGATGGCGTTCCATCAAGGCCACTCAGGAAAAAGACGGTCTTGATCGAGCTTTCTGACGCTTCGCGTCGCCTTCGCAGCTCATTTGTGCCTCATCCCCCTCACATCTTATTACGCGCGTCCCCTTAATGAAGCCAAGATGGAAATTCTGTTACTTGGGTTGGTTGGAGGGGGATTGAGGAGTGGGTGGTACTGTCCTGCTTAATTGCCACGCCAGTGGACGAGCTGTGTGAATTTGAATAAATAAGACCAATGTAATTAATGGGCGCCAACGATCCGACCGGGCCGTAATTAAATCGGCTGTTGTTTTCCAATTTGCATGATTAAGGCGCTAGTTAACGTTGGTGTTGTTGCGCTCGCCCAAATGTCAACATATCGCAATTCTCACCACTGCTTTTAATTATATTTGCAATCCGCTAAATCAATCAGCTTTCATCTGACAAACAATTTGAGACCCGGAGTGAAAGTTTTGCCGAATGAGGTTGCAACATGTGAACGCATCATAATGGCGTGGGTGAAGCAGCATGTGGCGCCTGAGCTTATTCTCGCGGTACATGTACATGCAACATCGCGTGGTCATCGGGAGAGTGCCTCTGGATTGGCAGACCGGGGTGGTGGTCCCTCTTTTTAAAAAGGCGGACCGGAGGGTGTGTTCCAACTACAGAGGGATCACACTCCTCAGCCTCCCTGGTAAGGTCTATTCAGGGGTGCTGGAGAGGAGGGTCCGTCAGGAAGTCGAGCCTCGGATTGAGGAGGAGCAGTGTGGTTTTCGTCCTGGCCGTGGAACAGTGGACCAGCTCTACACCCTTAGCAGGGTCCTCGAGGGTATGTGGGAATTCGCCCAACCAGTCTACATGTGTTTTGTGGACTTGGAGAAGGCGTTTGACCGTGTCCCTCAGGGAGTTCTGTGGGAGGTGCTTCGTGGGTATGGGGTAGCGAACCCCTTGATACGGGCTGTTCGGTCGCTATACCACCGATGTCAGAGTTTGGTTTGCATTGCCGGCAGTAAGTCGGAATCGTTTTCAGTGAGGGTGGGACTACGCCAAGGCTGCCCTTTTTCGCCGATTCTGTTCATAACTTTTATGGACAGAATTTCTAGGCGCAGCCGAAGCGTTGAGGGAGTCCGTTTTGGTGGCCTCAGTATTGCATCTCTGCTTTTTGCAGATGATGTGGTACTGCTGGCTCCTTCAAGCAGGGCTCTCCAGCTCTCACTGGAGTGTTTTGCAGCCGAGTGTGAAGCGGTCGGGATGAGGATCAGCACCTCCAAATCTGAAACCATGGTCCTCAGTCGGAAAAGGGTGGAGTGCCTTCTCCGGGTCGGGGAGGAGATCTTGCCCCAAGTGGAGGAGTTTAAGTATCTTGGGGTCTTGTTCACGAGTGAGGGCAGAAGGGAGCGAGAGATCGACAGGCGGATCGGTGCAGCATCTGCTGTGATGCGGACGTTGTATCGGTCTGTCGTTGTAAAGAAGGAGCTGAGCCAAAAGGCGAAGCTCTCAATTTACCGGTCGATCTACGTTCCAACCCTCATCTATGGTCATGAGCTATGGGTTGTGACCGAAAGAACGAGATCCCGGATACAAGCGGCCGAAATGAGTTTTCTCCGCAGGGTGTCCAGGCTCTCCCTTAGAGATAAGGTGAGAAGCTCGGTCATCCGGGAGGGGCTCAGAGTAGAGCCGCTTCTCCTCCACATCGAGAGGAGCCAGATGAGGTGGCTTGGGCATCTGATCCGGATGCCTCCTGAGCGCCTCCCTAGTGAGGTGTTCCGGGCATGTCCCACCGGGTGGAGGCCCCGAGGACGACCCAGGACACGCTGGAGAGACTATGTCACGCAGCTGGCCTAGGAACGCCTTGGGATCCCCCGGGGAGAGCTAGAAGAAGTAGCTAGGGAGAGGGAAGTCTGGGCTTCCCTGCTTAAGCTGCTGCCCCCGCGACCCGGCCCCGGATAAGCGGTAGAAGATGGATGGATGGATGGATGGATGGATGGATGGATATTTGCAGCAGAACTCGGTTCCAAATCCTCCATGAATGGCAACCTTAGGGCGTTATTTGCATGCGAGACAGTCACAGAAGTTTTGAAGCACGAGGCTTCCGCTTTCTGCCACATGACCCATCTTCCCCCACCCTCCTCATCCTTTGTTCCAATTTAACTTGACTATTTTTTTATGCTCCGTTTTATGACCCAAGAGAGGTCAGCAGTGATTTGCATATTTTGACATTTGCAACAATTCATCGCCGCCGCCACCGCTCGCCAATGGCGTTTAAAAAGGCAGAAGCACTTTGGAAGTAGCAAAGCAGCGAATACGACGAGGGGGGGGGCTCGACAATGAAGAGCGATGAGCAAGCCAGCTGAAGTGTTTGGAAAAGATAGCTTGCTAACAGAATTTGGTCATTGCTCTCTTCAACCATCTGAACTTCATGAAAAGGAAACGATGCCATCGCCGTGACCACCTAGCGACCCCCCGCCAAACACATCCGCGCCGCGCCGGAAACGACGGTTGCTCGCGCAGCCACCTGGGAAATCTTTACCGAGTATTGCCACTTATTTGTTCCGCTGCCTTTTAAATGGCCGGCGGACGCTTTAGTGCACGGGTTTCGGTTCATATTGTGGCCGTCGCAGGAGGTGAGAACAGAACTTGAAATTGCGGTTCTCTCAGAAACACTTTTTTGTCACCGGTGAAAGAAATGAATGCCGCATACAGGAATGGATTATGGATAATGGATGACATGACTCACATGGGAGATCCCCCTTGAAAGTTAAAAAAAGAGAAAAAAATAGTCCTGACACCAATATGAAATGTGTATCATAGTCGGACCGATACAGGCTTGAGGGAAAGGTTTGTTTACACACCGCAAAATTTAAGAATACTGCAAAAAATACAACCCAAAAAAAAATATTACAAATTAAGTGAGTATACCTTATAAATGTCAGGACACAAAATTCTGCCCTCCCACTAAACATCGGGTCTTATTCTTTCTTTTGTTACAATCTGATAGACCTCATATTTTTTGTGGTTTTAGGATAGAAGGGCTAACAGGCTCTATGAGACGTCGATGTACATCTCCCCAGCCTGTTGATAGTACAGTATCGGAACGCCCCCCCACCCCTCTCCTCCATGCCGGCATCTGCCTGAACACATCCCGTCCCAACAGGCGCTTCTCATGCAGCTGACGGCTGTTGTTTATTTCCCGCCGTTCTTCAAAGTACACACATTGATTTTGAAGCCTGATGACGCTCTGTCTGTCTTCTTTTTGGGTTAATGGCTTCTTTTTCGTTCCGATGATGTAACAGATGACTTCATACGGTGAAATATCATCGCGTTCAGTAACAGCTTGTTGAAGCGCCGCTTTCATGCGCGCAGATGGTTCGCAAGTCGTCGAAACATGTTGACATTGTTTGCATCAACTTTGCAGGTTTTCTTGCGAGACTTCAGCGTCACTTTTCTTTTCCGACATTACCGATTGCTGTTTCTGTTGACGTTTTTCTGTTTGGATGCCATCATCAAAGCCGCAGTGAGTACATTGCGGTCTTGAGTGAAACCAATTTGACCTCGAAATGTTCCTGAACGAAGTCCGCGGTGTGCGACTGGTGAACATCGCAGTGTCCACACACACACACACATTTATTTCATATATTTTTGAAAGAAAACCGGGGGTGTAGCTCAAAACTGACATCAGTGTTGGCTCCTGCAGTCAAAAATGTGTCAAAAACAGCTGTCAGACCCAACTCAAGAAAAATCACATACCTCATTTTCCGGTGAGATTGATGATGACATGAAGGCTACATTTTGTTGTGCACGCAATCCCAAACCACGTGGTTTCTAGTATTTACAGTATTTCTATTATTCAAGGTTGATGGTTCTCATGAAGAGAGAAGCGCTTGCATTGAGAAAATGCGCCTCTCATCCATTTCAGGGCCGAACAATAACACTTAAAAGTGTTCTTTGTTATTATTTTTTTCTTCTTGGGGGAAAACAGTTGATGATTTAAACATACTTGCATTTAAAGGGTCATCACTCCAGGAAATGTCATCAATATTTAACCTTTTGAAATTCAAGCTCAAGTACTCGTTTCAAGTGGAATGAAAAAAATACGGGCGAGGACAATCAAGGGGTTAAAAAGAGATCATGAAAGTAGCGGGGAGAGGAAAAGAGGCTTGGAGGTGGAATAGAAAAGCAGCGCGGCAAACACACATCGGGGCTATTGATTTATTGGGCGGTATAGTCTTAGAGACGGGGGTGCAAGATTGATCAAATGGGAAGGTTATCCTTACTCACAGAGGCAAGCTGTTTGCCAATATCCATCACGGCAAAGTCCAAATGGCTTAAAGGATCCTTGACATTTTCCGCCCCCCCCTCCACCCACCACCACCACCACTCCAACCAACAATGGAGTCGCCCAACGTCAGGCGATTCTCTGCAGGGGATGTTATTAGATGCCGCAAGACACAACAATATCCTTAATGGACGACGCGCGGACGCCAACAGTGTCTTTTTAGCCTCACACTGGCTTGCTAATATCAAGATGCTTACACCAATAACCTGCCGCATTCATCCTGAGAGTCTGCTGGCACCAAAGTGCTTTCATCTTATTAACCATGCAAATAGAAACAAAGAAGGGGGGGGGGGTGTGCACCGGCATATCCGTCCGTCACAATGCAATCTATTTGTTTCGTGTCAGAGATGTACAGTGTTTAAAATTATTTCCGGTTTTAAAGTGGACGCTTTCTAATTGAGAGGCCTTTTTAGCAGGAATAAATCATTTTCAAACAGGATTTATGTGTTTTAGACTCTTTAAAAAAAAATTATTCTGTGTAATGATTTGGATTTTTTGACGGTCTAAACATAAACGAAAACTCACACATCAGGCCACACACATCATTTTGGATATTTTAAAGTCATCATGTTGACTGGATCAAACTGCAATTCAAAAAAGCCTCACGACATTGACCAGACTTTCGTCTTACTATTGTGTATTTTCAGAGTAGGGCGTGGCCATGACAGCGCTGTAAATTCGGATGGCTCCACGACAAAAAACTGGTGTAACATCAAGCGGATGATAGATTTTCTCAAAATGTCACAAATTTAATGAAAGCCCAGACTTGAAGACATCTCTGAACTTATCTGTCATCGTGGTGGTAGCGCCACCTACTGGCAAAAGGAAATACTGTATATGTTAGTTCCTATTTGCTGAGAGGAGTGTTTGGGCCTTCATGATGTGAAAACATGAAGCTTTTTGTTTTCACTAAATGCTGTTGCTGTGGCAATATTGAATTTGAGTTTCGAAATATACACCAAAACTTGTGGAATTCCACAAATATCAGAGTATAAAACAACAAAAAATGTTTGCTTTACTGTAGGAATTTCAATACATGTCTCAGTACCGCCTCCCACAATTTTTTCAACAGAGTATTTTTGGTTGTATATTTTAACTTGATCCATGCGAATTGAGGCCAAGAGCTACAAAAAAAAAGTATTTTGGAGCTACATAACAAATCTTAACCAAAGTCTACCTTTTTAATTTACTTTGGAATTTGACACCAACTTTTGGCATTTTATAGAGGTCATATTTTAACAAACTTCTCCTGGAGCATTTGTGCTATCATTTTCATCTTTCCTCTAAAGGCGTTTGA
Organism: Hippocampus mohnikei; assembly: GCA_026261675.1. NCBI lineage: Eukaryota > Metazoa > Chordata > Actinopteri > Syngnathiformes > Syngnathidae > Hippocampus > Hippocampus mohnikei. Next base: position 4,790,459 of record JAKGUB010000341.1, read on the forward strand.
AAATGGAAAAGTTATTGACTGCTTTTGATTCCATCACATGCTGTTGCCGTGGCGATGGCGCCATTTGCAAAGAAAGATGACCCTCTTTTTGAGAATCTAAACATGCACAGAAACTCAAGAAGCATTGCAATTTGAAATTTGGCCTGCCAAAAAAGTTTACGTTGTGCCATTCTCTCAACATGGCCACCGTGGTTTCGAGGGTCCTATTTACTTGCTCGCAGCTCGAACTTTGCATTTATGTGTTCACACCTTGACTTACAATTTTAATTTGCTCAGCGACTAAGCTAATAAGTCAATTTGCTCGCATAGGAAATTATTCACCATTGTAAATAACGAAAATGCCAGGAATCTATTTCAGTAACCACAAAATTAGTTTTGTGGGTTGACTGAAGAAAAAAAAGCACTGTAGTGTAAAAAAATATATTTTATTTAACCAGATAAATGGGCTCCGTCAATAATCTCAGTTCTGCTCGTCGTAATCGTCACTCTTGTTTATTTGACACGTGCGGCAGGTGTTTCCCCGATGGCATGACTGGTCACCAGCAATGTGATATTGACGCAGGGGTTGCAAGCGCTCACGTGGCCCCTGTGGGCCTCAGTGTCATCACGTGCGACAGCTGTACAAATTTGGTCAGCCGTCGCTCGCATCGCCATCGCGACCAGGCCGCCATATTGCCCCCATTCTTTTTTCTTTTTTTTTTTCTGCATCAGCGCTCAAAAGTAAACTGTAACTGATGTTATTATCTAAAGCCGTGATTCAATAATCTGGCTAATCCCGCGGGACTTCTTAGGACGGCGTCTTGTAGGACTCGGAACGCTCGCTGTGCTCTGGGAAGGCTAAGGCGCCTTAGAGTCAAGAGTTGAAAGTTGTGGCGCACCAGGATAAAAACTATTTCTGGGATTTAGCAGTGTTTCATCGGTTGGTGGGGGGGGGGAGAAATTAATGAACTTTGTTGCAAGGAAACTTTGAAAACCCCGCTTTTATGCTGCGGCTCACACAGAAGTTACATTTTTTAAATGACAATAAATAAAATAAAAAGTAGTATTACGAAGTAAGGCGGCCCGGTGACCCAGCGGTTAGCCAGCGTGTCGACCTCACAGTGAAGAGGTCGTGGGTTCGATTCTGGCTTCGGCCTCCCTGTGTGGAGTTTGCATGTTCTCCCCGGGCCTGCGTGGGTTTTCCCCGGGTACTCTGGTTTCCTCCCACATTCCAAAAACATGCATTGCAGGCTGATTGAACGCTCTAAATTTTCCCCAGATGTGAGTCTGAGCGTGAATGGTTGTTCTTCTCTGTGTGCTCTGCGATTGGCTGGCAACTGGGTCAGGGTGTCCCCCTCCTACACACACACACCCCTCCTACCTTACATCCCTTATTCCCGTCACACTTTTATTGCAAACTTTTTCTGAGATTTAAAAATTGTATTAAGCCTGTTCCGGCCCGCTCTGTTTGAGTGGCAATTTTGATCAAAATCATTTTATCAACATCTTCACCATCAAGGAGAGGAAAAATTCCTTTTTCAGGAATCTTTCAAAAAGATCCCGGAAGATTTATGCAAATAAGACACACAAAAGACGAATGTGCTTTGAAGAACTGCGATGACCATCACGCCTTGACTTGAACCGTATCCCGGCCCATGTTTCATCTGACTAAATTTCTTCTTCTTTTTTTGCCCTCAGCAACATGTTTGCATAAAAGTAATGGAGAAGGCATGATCAGCAAACTCATTTATGCTTGAGTTTTTGAACGTCAATATGGCCACTGTACTGTCGCCATGACATCATTGGTTTTGTGCTGGGTCGGTTTCAGTACATGATGTTCTTTGAGTGACGAGTCACAACAGGGCACCAGCCAGAGCAGAATGGCATCCGTGTTGACTGCGGCACGCAAACCCCTGCCGCCCACTTCCCTCAAAAGACGTATCACTTTGGACCACTTGCTCCTTGTTAGAGTGAAGTCCCTCCAACTCATGAAGATGAATATTCAGACTCTTTGCAGGCTCCTGACTCCTGGAAGGCTGCCCGGTTTGCAACTCAACTGGCAGTAAGGAAAGGGGCGGAAGCAATGAGGGCCACACACATGCATGTGATAACACTCACACACTATAGAAGTCTGGTGCAGCACATTTTGGAGACTGGCGGTGTGAAAAAACGATCAGATTTCCAGCAAGGCCTCATTATTTGCATTGCCATTGAGGGTGGGTGTATGAATGCTCAGTGTGCACATTAGCTGCGGCAATAACATAATAGAGATGTAAGGTCGTGCGCGTTGATGTGTTGTAGGCAGTCGAACAATACTGGCTGGACATAATGAGCGCAAAGGTTTCAGCTGCAGTTCTTGGGCACACTTTTGGTGGCATGGCTCAGTAGATGATGTCGGCTAAAAAGAGCATTTAAAAAAAAAAGTTTGACCTAAGTTACCCAGATATGGTAAAATATGGCTTTTACCATGTGTTGTTAATTTTTATTTCTGATGTATCAGAGAAAAATTCCACCTGTCGCTGAGCCTAACCCTGAATTCATAAATATTGCTGAATATATTATTTCAGGGGCCCAGTGGTTAGCGTGTCGACCTCACAGTGCAGAGGCCATGGGTTCGATCCTGGCTACGGCCTTTCTGTGTGGAGTTTGCATGTTCTCCCCAGGACTGGGTGGGTTTTCTCCAGGTACTCCGGGTTTGCTCCCACATTCGAAAAACATGCATGGCAGGCTGATCGAACACTCCAAATTGCCCCGAGGTGTGAGTGTGAGCGCGGATGGTTGTTTGTCTCTGTGTGCCCTGCGATTGTCTGGCAACCGGTTCAGGGTGTCCCCCGCCTACTGCCCGAAGACGGCTGGGATAGGCTCCAGCACGCCTTGCGAGGAAAAGCGGATCGGAAAATGGACAGATGTATATTAATTCAGGATATTACACATTATGAACAAGCACCCAAACAAAATCCAAAAAAAGTTTTGTTGTGTCTCTGATTAAAACGTTTTGTAAAATTTAGTTGAACAGTGAAATGCGAAAAGAAGTCAGTCTGAACATGAACACTGCCCTTGAGGGTTACGGTTTCAAATTTTGGTTTCATGCCCGTGTTATTATGGTTGAGGTTTTCATGATCTGTTTGGGTTTCAAATTCAGGTTTCATGTCTGGCTTGATGTTTTAAAAGAAGGGTTCGAACCACTGGGCTTGTTCGTTGTTCTATAAGCACCCTTGCAAGGTTCAAGAAAATCACTAGAGTGTATTTTTCCACTGCTTGTCATTGAAACAGTGTTTGGGGCTCAGCGGTCGGACATCACAGTAGCTCGCTGTCATGCTCACAGACACAGATTCATTTATTTCCCTCCGTCAGGCGGTTTGTCCCCTCCGCCATCACAAAGCTGCGCTGGAACCGATGGAGGTTGACCAAATAATCTGACGATTCCCTTCTGAGAAACGCCTCGACGACAAAAAGCTACGCAGGGGGCGGGGGGCGGAAATGAACATCTAAGTCTCTCAAGCCCTCATCCCCGAGAGCTGGATCAGCAGTTGTGTCACCGACTCCCTGCTAAGAGCTCCAGATTTGAACTTTAAGAGGAGGACGACTCTCCATTTCATGGCTTCACTTTTAATTCACGTTTAATCGCCACATCTCGCGCCGGATCGCAGAGCAGAGTGCTGACGGCCTGTAACAGTGGCTTTTAACGAATGCCGCGCCCAAAATGTCACCGGCGTCTCTGTTGGCACGCAGCCTTAAATGGACTGTCTTCTTTTTTTTTTTTGCCCCGTCTCCTTCCACCACACGTTTCACCCTCTATTCTTCAGCGCCGTTGAAATCACTCAGAGCAGAGAAAACACAAGGAAGCCTAATCCTGAGCTGACTCAACTGGTGGCTGTTAGGAATGCATTTGTAGGACACTGGACTGTTACAGAATTGTTGATGTTGATGTTGATGTGTTGATGTTGGAAGAATTATTCCTTTTGTGTGTGTTCACAAACACCCCCATATAATTTATTTTGTGATTTCTTTGCTAGATTTTCTGTTTGGGAGCATTTCTCAGATTTTCTTAGTGCCATTGAAGGTATCGTTAATTTACGTTTTTTTTAGACGGACTTTGAACGCCTCTCGAGCCGAACGCGGAAAAAGGCACGTTGTCGGAGAGAGACGAGTCTGTGTTCGTTGGAAAGAATTCATAAAGTGTACGTTTAAACGACAACGCTGCTCTTCTTGTGTCCGAGCTGCAACACACTGGTTTTTGATTTTTTTATTGTTATTTTTGTCAACGTCATACATGTCAGAAAATTTGTGATTTAGCACATTTGTCCTTGTGTAATTCGCTATTTTAGGCAAATTCCATTCATTCAACACAGCCAAAGTGGCTTGTATTTAAAAAGAAAACAAAAAGTATAATAGTTATAAAATAAGTCCTTCACGTGGCTAAAAACTGTTGAAATCGTTGCCATGAGAGTTGTGGTTCAAAGTTAATTCAACATCATTTCTCTTCCCATCCAACTGCAATCGCAGAAAATGTTTTGAACCTCAAGCAAATTGTGTCCCCAAACGAATTGCGTATTTTGGCACGTGTCCCGCCGGGCCTTCTCATTTGTCCACGACAAGCTTTGGGGCGAAACATCGATTTCCTGTGGTATTCATTCAAGCGTTTGCATGTCAACTGCGCATGTTGAATTTGCTCTTTAGTCCTTTTTGACCGCCGTCTGTCTTGTTTGTTCCCGCTTTCACTTCAGGTGTATTTAAAGGCACGCTTTGCGCTCGCGCCCTTGAGCCGTAGAGTCATTCGTTAAATTTGGCAGCCGGCTCGTAAACATGCGGCTAATTTTGTCGGCTTCGGCCTGAATATTCATACACCCGAGGGCCTGTATAAAAAAAACGTAAACGAGGATGAGAGATAATGACTCTGGCTAACAGCCATTTAGAAGCGCAATCAGTATTAGGAGCCCAGAACGCCTATTGATCGATACGTCGGCCCGGGTGTGCATTTATTTGTTCGTTTGTTTACCCGCGCATGCGTGCGAGTCATGTGCCAACTTGTGAGTTCAGCAGGTGATTTATTGCGCCAGGCTTCTTTTGTGTGTTCGCTGAAAGGTTTCTTTGGCTTTAATGCGGCAGGATGGGTGATGTATTCATCCACCTCTGCCGTTACCCCTTTAAGATGAAGATGAATGCAATATCGTGTGTGTGTGTGTGTGTGTGTGTGTGTGTGTGTGTGCGCGCGCGTTCTGACAAATGACGCTGGTGCAATTCAACAGCAGTGTGTCCTCCCACAGACAATGGCCTAGTTACTCACAATGTGAAGAAACTGTGCAGACCTTTTTATTTCATTTACTTTCCGAGTCGAAGCTTAATGCGGGGGTGTAAATGAGTGCTCGGATGCACCGAGCAAAGTCTGAGTGCTTTTAATACACTTTGGACAATTGTGTGCTTCCAACTTTGTCAGAACAAGTTTGGGAAAGGATCTTTACAGTCGAAAAATCAACGGATGGGTGCTGGGTTTCGCGCTACGATGAGTCACCAAAATATTTTTCGATGATATCGCGACATTTGTGGACAAGGGTAAGCTTTTTTTCGTGAGAACAGTTTTGGGAAAGTTCCGATTCGGTGTTCTAAAAGAGTATATGGGTGCACCAAACAAAGTACTCCAATGAGTGCTTGGATGTCATTCCCTCATTCTTAATGATTTCAGGAATTTTTAGACAGTCTGTATGCTTCCAACTTTCGGGAAAAGGCCATGGGTGACCATACATCAATGAATGCTTCAAGTAAGGTCCATAAATGAGTGCTTGGATGACACGCCCCCAAATCTTAATTTTTCATCTTATCAATTGTATCAATCCAACTTTATGCGAACGCCTTGAATGAGGCCCTTCCTCTTCATAAATTTTTGAAGTAGCACTTGGATGAATCACCTCGATATGAATTGTTCGTCATTTCAAGAAATTTTGGACAAGTGTATGTGTGCAACTAAACATAAATAGCTTTGGAAGAAGGCCCGTTGCTGTTATGAATCCATAAATCAGAGCTTGGATACACCAAGCGGGGTCCTTAACGGAGAGCAGAGGAGTTGCTGATATTTCCAGAAACGCACTTTCTGACACTTTTGTCCATTTACGGTATCAGCAGAGGCTGTAAAATGCTTTAGAGCAGACAAAGCGTTGGCGGGTGGTGTCACACAGTGTCACCCTGATGGTTAAATTGCCACAGTGCAAGTGTGGTGGGAGTAAAAACTGTGATGAAACTATGTGGATCGAACATTGTTACATAGACGCCAAACGTCACACCTATCCAATAAAAACTGCCGCCCTGATGCCCAAAATTCAGCCACTAACACATAATGTCAATCCATTTGCGGTAAACATTTCTGCGAAAGAGGAGCCATTTACAAAATTAGATGGGATAAGCCAAGCAGGCGACATTAAAAACCAATGCCGTGCCGAGCGTTTTTAATGAGCAAGAGCTGGAAGATGAACTTAAGATGGTTTTTATGTGCAGGGTGCACATGTGCAGTTTCATTGTGTTTTCATGCAACGACAATAAAACAAAACTTGAACTTGAACTTAACTGCCTGGGGGATGATCCGCGTGCATTCTCTAAAATCCCCAGTGCAGGATTTGGCTTCTCCAGCGTCCATAATGCAAGCGGAGTCCACGCTCAGAAATGAAGCTGCTGAGATACCGGACTAAAGCAGCACACTCCGCTGAAAATTAAAAGTAGCACGTGATTAAAATGTGTGGAGCTAACATTTGACATTTGTTGATTGTATTTTTTTTTTTTTTAGAAAACCCAGGTTAATTACATTGCTTTACCACACTTTAATCAAGTGCAACCGATGTATATGTTTGAATTAAGTAAATTCAAAGGGCTATTTTTCTTCAGTGTGTTCATCGTAGGATAATGACGATATACTGTATTCATTCCAGAATTGTCCATGCGTGACTGCAATACTTCTCTGTCTACTCATTCTCAAAAGTGTATTTTGTGCCATCCTTAGACCATCCGGCGCCGCTTCTTTCACATCAAAAGTGAAATCTCACTCGCTCGACTGAGTATTGGCTGGAATTGATGCAACTTTATTCTTTCAGGATAAATGCTCGCGCTGCGGCGTGGCTTTGTGATCCATTGTGCCGTCTAGTCCAACGTTTACACACAAAAAATGTTTCTTGAAGAAAATCGCCCCCGACAAAGTATCGACTGAAATCGCTGGTCACAACGAATAAACAACCCAAAAGCGCTTGCAAAGGCAAGGTTGAATCGAACATACGCAAAATACGAAATGTCAAAAATCCAAGAACACGAAAACAATCAAGAGTAATAGTAAACTAACAATACACCTACAAACGAGAATCTATGAACAGGCGAGAGCGACTATGACTTGTATTGTGCGGGCGAGAAAATAACACTTGAAGCGTAACAACAGCGAGCAAGGTCAACAATCTGACAAAGAATAGCACAAGTCGGCGTCGTTAAATACCCAGCCGAGCTTGATCGGAGGAGGGGGTCAACAATAAAAGTGACTGAGCGTTAATCAACGTGCCCGATGAATACCAAAACATTCCCTCTAAACGTCTGTTTACAAGTGTTGATTACTTTCCCTCTTAAAAAAAATTGAAAAAAAATTGTAACCCTGGCTCTCGATTTTGCTCTCATGCAAATGTTGCCCACTGGCCGCAAATGGCGGCGTGAATACGAATGGAATGTTGTAATCAGCCCTTTGAAGTAGGCAAAAGCACACCGTTGCAGAATGGTAATGCGCAAAGCCTGCTTTTCCAACGGTGAGCGCTTGACACTCTTCTCTTGTAGCAATCTCTCCCTCTGCCCACCGCCTCGCTCTGATATCTCTCCGATGACGATCGGGATCTGCGAATACATGCGAGATGTAGCGATCCGTGGGAAAAAAGGGAGGAAGAGGCCCCTACAGGGAGGGGGCTGGATTATTGGTTTAAGAGGAAGGTTTTGGAAGCAAGATGGTTGAAGAAGCGTATGCTAGCGAGACGCTTGGATCCAGACGCTCATAAGGTGCTTGCGTTACGGTGACAGGTGAATGCCGTTTTGAAACGATGACAGCCTGACAAGAGGTTTGAATGTGCATCAACAAGACGACGCTTTCGTGTTTGTGTGGTTTTGCCGCCGTTGTTTGTCGACCTTGGGAGCACCGACATGGCAAAGAAACACTTCAGTTCGCCGTGAACTTGAAAACCCCTTGTTAAAATGGAGTATTAATCTTCTGTACTGCTCGGGTTTCGCTCAGTTCAGCCGGTGTGTTCGATTTTGCAAGATTTGGTTGGGATCCGATCCCAAATAAGTGAACAAAGGCCGATCCCAATCCTTTTAAGAATTAAAGTGGATGCTAGTAGTGGAGCAGCACATGTTAAGATTGTGGACACATGAACACTCGAAGTTTATTAACAAGTCAGTAACAGACACAAGTGTTACAGACTGCAGGATGCGGCACGTTTTTGTTCGGCGGGGTCTTGTTTTCCTTCAGTGGCAGTGCACTGATGGCGTCTTAAGACCAAATGTTTATACACGACCTGCTAAAGGGCCTTCAAATAACTGTACAGTTTGTTTGGGTTGTTTTTTTTACATTGAAGCTAATTAAACATGAAGGAGGACATTCTGGTAGCATGTGAGAGAGCATCAATGCATGTGGCCGTTGTGTGCATCCATCCCAGGAAAGTTGTTATGACAATGCTTTCTCGGGGGGCTGCTGTGCACTCCGCAAAGTCATCACGGCAGTAAAGCAAGGTGCTTGCTTGAGCAGAGAGAGAGAGAGAGAGAGAGAGAGAGAGAGAGAGAGAGAGAGAGAGAGAGAGAGAGAGAGAGAGAGAGAGAGAGTTTTTCTGAGTTAGTCAGTCAGTGAATGAGTGAATGGGTGAGTGTCTCTGAGTGAGTGAGCAAGCATGTTGTGTAAATGTGTTTGTGTGAGTGTGTTTGTGTGTACCTTTATTTCAATAATGACAGAGGACATTTTGGAGGATTTTGAGAGCACATTCATTCAAGTGGCCATTGTGCTCATCTCTTCTAGTCAAGTTGTGCCGGGTGCTCTTTTGGAAGTCAAACAAAATGGCTGCAGATGAGCGTGTGTGCATGTGGGTGGGTGTGTGTATGTGGTGGGGGCATCTCTGAGCGTGCATACTGTCTTTGTCGGGTGCTTGTAATTGCAATCGCACAACCCCTGTTTATTCGGCCCTTAAATCGCGCCTATTACGGCTCATTTCCAATTCCTGAGTTTGCACTCTGGGAACTCCACCGTATGAATCACGCTTCAAAAATGGATTTTATGATTGTATTTATCTCATGGTGCTTTTATTGAGCCCTCCTACACCTTGGTTTTGGTCTCTGTGCTCTCAAAAGAGCATTGCGTTGCTCCACTGATGGACGGGAGCTTCCCCCACAACCTCCGGAGCCCACACACGACTATTCTTGTGCCTTATTTTGCCTCTAAATGTGCTTTTAAGGGGGATAAAAAGGCAATAACTGACACAAAATAAAGGAATAAAACAAAAGGCTCCATCTTAGGGGTTCGTATTGGGCACTAACGAAAGCCGTTTTGTGCTGTGAACTTGGCTGTGGCGCCTCATTTGAGCGTGTTTTAAGCCTCCTGTTACAGCAGTTTGTCAAATTGACCCACTTTAAAACAGTAGAAAAATGTTTCTCAAAACAGAGAACATTTTTATATCTTTAATTAAAGCCGCGAGCAGCAGCGAACAGCCCATCGGACAACCTTTTCCTCTGCGAATCCTCAAAACGACCACATGAAACTGTCAAATCCAAATGAAGTCTGAAGCCTAACGCACGACTCAAATAACTGATGCAACAACGGTGAAATGATCAATCACTCAAAAGATTTTTTAAAAAGCTATTCCTAAAGTTAACACACAATCCCTCGGAGGAATAACTGCTGTGACGCACAATCGTGACAAAGTATCAATGTAACGTTAAATCGAAAATCCAATTCCAATGAATTTGCGACGTACATAAAAACACAATACAATAAATTTACCCAGCTTCACTTGGATAAACTATCACTGTAAAAATCGCCGGGCTAAAATTGGCATCTATTTTGGAACATTTATTTTGACTAATATCTTGAAGTGGGGGACAAAACAAGGGACAGTTAGTTCTGTAAAATCTTATTTCTTGAAAATGCGGGGGGAAAAAAACAATTTTCACATGAGCAAAACTGAGGAAAAAATTACTCAACCAAAAATTTTATCGAAATGTGTTGCTTGGAAATTTTTAGTTGACCCGTTATTTTTTTTCATATAAAAAGACAAGCAACGTTATTTTCTGCACTATAAAGCACATCTAAAAGTATTCCGTTTTCTCAAAAGCCAACAATGCGCCTTATAATCCGATACGCGTCCTTATATATGGATTTATATTCTGATTTCTTGGACGTAGTATTTTAAATGTTCTGTGAAGCGCTTTGTTACAGCTGGAGTAGTTGTGAAAGTGCTATATAACTAAAGATGTGTTGTATTGTATTCCCTTTAGTGTAGCTCTATCTAGAGGATGCATAACGCAACTATTGTAGCTTCTATTTTATCCACCTTATAATGCGGTGTGCCCTATATATGAAACCAGTTTGAAGGCGCGCCTTATATGCCAAAGCGCCTTTTCGTGCGGAAAATACGGCATTTAATATTCAGACTGATGAATGTTTTTTGAAAATATTTCATTACTTTTAATTTGATGCCAGTAATGTGTTCCCAAAAAAACAAATGTTAGAACAAGGGCATCAGAGGACTTGGAACGTTGAAGAATGCTAAAAAAACTGTTTGGAACATTCCTCAGGTGAGAACGACATGCAGAAAGCCTGATGCAGATCTTATTTTAAATTATATTCTGACCAAAGAGGCAATCTAACTTGCTGCCAGGTGTTGCTTCAATCGGTTTATTTTTCAGGACAATATGGACCCTGACTGCAACGCAAAAAGCTCTGTCAAGGCATCGTACATGTGAGCCAAGTTAACGAGACAAATAAGGAATAAAATATAGGTGCACTTTAAATTTTAGTGGTGCTTATAGTGGCTTCTCTTTTTTTCCACCATCATTACCTGCTGTCACTCCTGTCAATCACATGGATGTGCTTATGGCCCCTTTGACTTATGAAGAGCTTTTATGATGCGCCAGCCCGATTGAACCGACCCTGCGATGAAACCTTGAGGAGCAAACGACTACGAGAACGCACTGACGGATGAGTCGCCGCCAATGTTGATGTCAAATCGCAATTGAGTGAGCGTGAAGCTAAGCTCAATGAAATTTGACATATTTGCATTGTGGTTATTGTTATTATATGCTTTGGATATGTGAAAATAAAGATATTTGAAAAATTGGGGGAGGGATTTGGGGAGGGCTGTGGGGGGCTCTATATGACTGTATTAAAAAGTCCGCAAAATATGTATGTGCATTCAAGTCAGAAATGTTATTTACAATAATGTGTTCAATGTGTCCTCACAAGTCTCAACACACTATTCTGATTAATATTGTGAGAGAAAAAAATGTGAGAAAATGGCTACAATAAAAATGTTTACACATATCGTGTGTGTGGGGGGGTGTTTGTTGTTGGGTTTTTTTTCTTCTTTTTCATTCGGATTAAAAACATGTAAGAAAATATGTGGTGTTTTAGCGGGCCTCGAAAAGATTCATCGCATGTCAAATAATTCCAATAGTACCATTGTATTTCCATTTTTCCTATGAGGTGAAAAAGACCATCCCCTCATCTACTGATAACTTGGAAGAGACGACGCTGACAGTTCACCGGACTAAAATCCAAACATGTTCAAGCTGCAAGCCGCCGCGTGCCTCTCTACCGCTATTTCTTAAATGCCAGCGTCAGTCAGCCATAGATCAGGACAACAATCACTTAAATACGGCTTTGGCGCTGATTAATGAGAGCCGGCGCTGGTGGTGGTGGTGGTGGTGATGGGGGATGTTTTGTAAATAACCACGGGTGAGTCAGGCGGGCGGGTGCCTCTGGTGATGGCAGTAAAACACCTTTTTGGTCTGATGGCAATTTCAATCAGATCCCGGAGAGCCTGCAGTGGCCCAATTTGCCACTGCCGCTGCATTAAGAGCCACCGATGGACTAATGGTGCCAGATTAGAGTCACTTAGCGGGAGATTGGTGTTCACCCGACATTTTATTCGAAGAGCGGCAGAGTGTTGATTGGCCGACTGCGAGGATGTGGCGCCGTCCAGTCTTGGATATTAGCAAGCAGTGGGAAATCGCTAATGACATACAATGTGTTTTATCTTGCACGAATGCAGGAAAGGCTTGTCATTACCTCCACCAAGGAGAATGTGTGTGGCTCTGAAGTTGAGCTCAGCGACCATCTGAAGGATTAACTTTAAAACGTGTGTTTTATTTGGACACATAAGGACAGATGACCATTCACTCTCACATTCGCACCGTCACCGAGTTGGGAGTAAAGAATGTGTTGGGTCGAAAAGAGCCCCAATTTGGTAAAAAAGGGGATTGACTCAAATTTTTGGGTTATCCATTTAACCCAGTTGGGTTAAACATAAACCCACAAATCAACCCCAAAAATTGGGTTGTTAAGTGACAATTTGGTCATTTTCATATCTTCCCCACAAATAGCTATATACTATAGCTCTAATAAATCCTCATCTCACCCCTCGAGTGGTGTCCGTCCCCCATTCAGCTCGGGTCCTCTACCAGAGGCCAGGAAGCTTTTATATATATATATATATATATATATTTTTTTTTTTTTTTTTTTTTTTCCATCTGTTGCTTGCCAAGAATAATGCGAGAGAGGGCCATTGGCTGAGCCAGACGCCGCAGAGCTCTAAATCATTGTCTTCCTAATAGCGACACGACAAACACTCAGGCCTCCACGCAGTCTGCCTTATTTAAAACAACATAAGAGGGAGAAAAAGAAGAAGCAGAAGAAAAAGTAGACTAAGGATCATCCCGTCGGGCCTGGATGAGAGGAAATGATTTAGAGGGGAGAGGGAAAGACACTTTGGCCTAATATGAGCAATTACTCTCCACACCACGGGCATCCAGTTGTCAAATGAAGCGGATGAAGCTTTCATATTTCTGCAAATAGACTCTGTGCCTGTGCAGTTATTTACACCGACTCTGTGTGCGTGTGTGTGTGTGTCTGTGCGTGTGTGTGTGTGTGTGTGTGTGTGTGTGTGCGTGAGATGTGCATTGGAATGCATCGAAAAAAGGTATCAAAGTATTAAATGGTGTACTCACCAGAATAGAAACGTAAACTCTCTGTCGACAGAACTCTGATATACAATGCATCCTGAAACGTACTTCACTTTTCCCGCATTTACAGCCCCATTCAAAAAATGATTCAAATATTATTTTTTTCCACTGTTGGGGGGTTAGGGAGAAAACGAGGAGAGGTGACCATTGTTGTCAAACACTCAAATTGTAATGAACTCTGCGTCTATTGATTGGTCGCCGACTTTTACACCGTTGCCTGTCATTTGTAAATCAGCCAACGCCTCACATTCCAAAAGCACTCGTGTGGGTCTGGCGGCTCGAATTTGAGTTTTTATTTTTTATTTTTCCTGCTACAAAAACCTCAGAGGAGAAATTCATGTGACAAGCAGTCAGGGCTAAATCATTTCCACCGAGGTAATTACTTCTACTGCAGCACAGAGGAAAGCTGCCGCTTGGATTACAAGAATCATTTTAAACTGGAAGGCCAGACCTCTGCCAACAACACAACTAATTTCATGTCAATAATTTTACTTTCCTTCCCCCCCAAGACTGACCTCACGTTAAATGCTTTTCAAAACCGCACAGATACACACGTACATTTCATACATCAGTGAACTTGATTCTAGGACATCATTACTATGAATTAACTAAATGAGTTACTTTGTTTTAATTTCCTTATATTAACAGGAGCAAAACAGTTCATTTGAATTCATTAATTTAAGTTAATTTTTGTTCATATGTTTGACACATTGTGTGTTCCATTCAAAATAAAAGTCCATATAGAAGTTGAAGTCCATTTTTGGACCGTGTCGGTTGACTCCAGAACCACGCATGCTGTCAGTGTCTATGTTGAGAAACTGCTGTTGTCAAAAAGAGTCGCTTTCATTTCATCATTTAGATTTGGTTCATTCACAGTCTCCCACGCACAATTAAGCGAGCAAGTGCAATCGCCCCCAAGCCCCTGATTCTAATCCGAGAATCACCCCTGGTAGCTGCTATCTTGGCCCAATATATTTTTCATTTCAAATCAAGACCAAAACTTATTATATGAGCATCAATGTTAATTATTCAGTCTGTATCGACAATACTGGCCTTGTATATCATTTGGTCTTGGATCAATGGGGCCAGTTTCCCTCCGAACAATACTGTATGTTGTATCCATCCATCCATTTTCTAATCCGCTTCTCCTCAAGAGGATCGCGGGCGTGCTGGGGCCCATCCCAGCCGTCTCCCGGCAGTAGGCGAGGGACACCCTGAACCGGTTGCCAGCCAATCGCAGGGCACACATAGACAAACACAATCGTCTGTGTGTGTGAATGGTTGTTCACACACACACCCAGGGACAATTTTGAGTCTTCCATTAACCTGCCGTGCATGTTTTTGGAATGTGGGAGGAAATAGGAGTACCCGGAGAAAACCCACTCAGGCACCGGGAGAACATGTAAACCCCACACAGGAGTGCCTGAGCTGGAATCGAACCCTGCACATCTGCACTGTGAGGCAAACGTGCTAACCAGTCGACCACTGTGCCCCCCCAACCCCTGTATGTTTTATTCATTGAATTTTCTCAACAGAATAAATAAAGTACTATCTCTCGACTCCATCTAAAACTCACCTATGGTCCATTGGTCGCCCACCTGCAACTACATGCTCCCTGTTGTTGTTCTTTCTCCAGCTCCCTGTCCGTCCATCCTATTCCGGGGTGGTTGCTACGCCAGCCTTTCCGCCGCAGGGATTGAGAACCAGATGTGTTTCTTCAGCAAAAGGCCATCACTCTCCCTAATTAGCTGCTCTCAAATCACCTCTGTGGCTCTTCCCCTGCATCATGTCGCCCCTAATTTTAACGACACTCCTTGAAATATTAGCCGCGGTCTTTTGTCCTGCTTGTTACAGAGGGAGATAAATTAGTTTGAAACAGGACGTTTGTTTGTCCCTCTGCCCTTATCCTCCTCCTGTGTAAAGAAAATGCACAATTGTCACTTTCTTTCTGATGAGTGTTGAGTTGGAAGACCCGACCAGACCAGTCAACCACAGACAATAGCAAAAGAACATGGATGTGGAACGATCAGGAAGGAAGGTGGTCTCAAGTGCTCGCTTCACAGATCTGTGATCTCCCTACTCAACTTTATACCATCTGCTCATGAAGGGTCTGCCTGTAGTTCCTCATGAACAGACTTTGCCATGTCCATTGAATGCCTCCAATGAGTGGAGGCATTTCGATCTTTGGTAAAACAACCCAGCTATGTAAATGTGCCACATTGCGCCCACTCGCACCGATACTGCGAAAATACCAAAACTTTGTCTAGCCCGCCCCTGCGCAGATGCAGACCTAGCCTCAAGCCAGAGAGGCGCTTCACATGAGACCATGGTTTCAATTTAGGGTTCCAAGAGAGGCTCAGGGTTCTTTTAATTTGCATAATTCATTTTCATGTCAATTTAGAGTGTGAGGTTAGGACCCAAAGTTAAGGTTTCAACCAAAGGTCAGGGTTTCAAAGTCAGGCTTCAATCCAGGGCTAGTAGTCATTCAAGGAAGAGTTTCAAACAGAGGTTTTAATTCAAAGTTAGATTTATTTCTTGAGATTTTTAAACCAGGGTGAGGGTTTCAAATTTAAAGGAAGGGTTCAAGACAGGTTTTCAAAGAAAGGTATCAAGCCAGTATTGATAGTTGTGAGCTAGATGACAATATAGAACAACTCTGACATTGCATATATACTTGGTAGGGACTGCGTGATTATCTTCACTCTCATTTTGGTGTGCGAGTACCGTATTTTAACGACCATTCGGCGCACCGTGTTGTAGGGCGCAGTCTCAGTAACGGGTGCTGTTTCTGTATTTTACACATACACAAAACGCACTGTATTATTGGGCGCAGCCAGGGGTGGTAAAACATACGCCAATTTAAACACACGCCAGTTTAAACATACGGCATGCATGCACGCACGCTAAAAACACGTTAGCTTGAAGCATAGCATAGCATGCTAAGACATGCTAAAAACACGTTTTTAAAAAGGCAACGAAAGCAAAACTGAGATCGGTTGTACTTTATTTCGACATCTTACAATGTACTCACGTTTTTCGATCAATCATCACCCAGAAATCCATCAAAGTCCTCATCTTCTGTATCCGAATTGAACAATTGTGCAAGTACCGGTAGTCCATAAAAAACGCCGGGTTCCCTCTTGTCACTCTCATTGCCATGTGGCACACCCACCCTTCACTGATTGGCCGGCTGCTTTCCCGCAAGGCTGCTTTCCCGCAAAACTCTTTACATCTAAAAGGAAATACGTTCCAGTTTCAAATTTTGCTTTCAAGACAGGTTTAAGATTATAAATGTAACCAGGTGAACCGTACTTGGACTTTTGTAGTGAAGGCTGCCTTGTTTAACAAATGTAGCACTGTCACTTTAAGAGCCACACTAGATCAAAACATGCGGGAACATATAGAGTGCATGACAATCAGACCAGGAAGTGCAGTGAGAGTGACATGCACATGAAGGAGAGTAGTCGCTGAACTGTGCCTACTGCTTGTCCCAACTTGATACACCCATGATCGTCGTTGTAACCCTGGCGATATTCAGGTAATTGGTAACTAATTTACTGTGATGCATGTTAGGTGTTAAAATTGGACAGATGATTAATTATTTGGATGATATTTGTAGACCACAATATCGTGGTTTGGAGTTTGAAATCTACCACTAGTGAGTCATGTGAACAGCTGTACAGCGTAAGTGTTCGCAACGTTACAATATGTAAATATGTTTTTTTGGACTGTGAAACTATATGAACTGTGTTATCTGTTCTTTAGAGGGGAGATCATTTGTGTTTTTCCAGGTGCTGTGTATGCACCCCACACAGCGGAACGTATCGAGTAAGTGTGTCTGCATCTCAAAACCTTGGGTTGTAATGATTATTTGTTAAATTAAGTATTGTGGCTTGGAAATACTGTATTTTTATTTCTGTTTCCCTATTAAGCAAGCCACTGCTGTTGTCTATTATAGTGTAATTGTCTTTAATCTGTTAGATACCCTTCTTTGATCTCTTATTCCCTTTTCGAACTCTTTTAAAAGTCAGTTGACATCTCAGCCTTTTCTCTTAATGCTGTACAATTTTTCATTGTCCAGTCGGGAATAAAACCCACATTAAAATGTATTTGTGTTCAGTCCAGTCTGTCCAAAGACCCGGGTACATAAAGTAGGGTTTCACGCCAGGCTTTGAGATTAAAACCGGGGTTAGGGTTTTCAAGTATGGTTTCAAGTTACCACTAAAAGTCATCTGATGAGGTTACAGTGAGGGCAATGCTGAAAAAAACCCCGTAATGAGCCAACGTACATTCGAAAGCTCACACACCTCCTTCCCTCCTCCTCGTGCATGATGAATTATGATTTGTGAAGGCGAGGACAATGAAGGCTGGTTCACAAATGAAGGAAGCAGACTGTAATTGGGTCAGTGCTTATTGCCTGCGACACACCTGAACCGGCGGTAAACAGCGCTCATCCATTATGGATGTGGCGCACACTTAACATACACACACACACAATGACCGTAATCACGGCATCATGAGAGCGCTGATCACTTTTCAAAGTGTCAGATCACAATTTATAATCTCGGCAGGCATTTTTTTTTTTCCTCCAGCTTTTTCTCCACTGGGCACCACATCAAATGTGGGATAAAATAGCGATCTGCACTTTCAAGGCCATCAATAACTGTGACCCGCCACCTTTTTCGGTCCTCCTTCGCCTGGCGACACTCTCGCTCCTGCAGATCTTCATCATCCCTCCAGCTCTCCGTCCCTTCTGCCCGTCTGTCCGCTGCGTCAAATCCTCGTCGTTGGAACTCACTACCCCTGACCTCAGTAACACAGACTCATGAAATCTAGACTCAAAGGACACCAGGGTACCCCGGTGAGCCAGTGGTTAGCGCGTCGACCTCACAGTCCAGAGGTTGTGGGCTCGATCCCGGCTCCGGCCTTCCTGTGTGGAGTTTGCATGTTCTCCCCTCCGGGCCTGCATGGGTTATCTCCGGGTACTCCGGTTTCCTTCCACATTCCAAAAACATGCATGGCAGGTTGATTGAACACTCAAAATTGTCCCTAGGTGTGAGTGTGAGCACGGTAGGTTGTTCTTCTCTGTGTGCGATGTGATTGGCTGGCAACCGATTCAGGGTGTCCCCGGACTACTGCCGAAGACAGGTGGGATAGGGTCCAGCACCCCCCGCGACCCTAGTGAGGATCAAGCGGATCCGAAAATGGATGAATGCATGGATGGATCAAAACACACCTTCTGCTGACTGCTGATTCCCTTTAGTGCCATTTGCCTCTGATTTTTTTTGTATTATTCGAATTTTAAAATTGTATAATTTTTCAATCTTTTTTTTCAAACCATGGTTTCAAATTAGGGTTTGAAGTTCGGGTTTTTAGGTAATTTCAAGTTAGAGTTCGTGTTTGTAAATCGAGTTTCAAGTGTGGGGTAGAACTTCAAATTAAGGTTTCAAACCAGGGTTTGCGTTTCAGGTTTTGGTTTTCAAGTGGGATTTTAAGACAGGAGTAGGGATTTTGATTCAAGTTTAGACTCTCAAATACGGCTTGTTTAAAATAAAGGTTAGACTAGCAAATATCCGTGCCGCTCTCAAATTAGGATGTCAACACAAAGTGAGGGTCATATGTCGAGCTTTATTATAATAATAATAATAATAATAATAATAATAATAATAATAATAATAATAAGATATCCTTTATTTGTCTTTATTCGTCCTTTATTTATTTGTTACTATTAAAGTGAAAGATTACGGTTTCAAAAATAATGTTTCCAGTTTGGGTTTCACACGAATGTTTCAAGGATGGGTCGGGGTTTCAAATTAAGGTTTCAAGCACAGGTTTGTGCTGACAAGTTAGCGTTTCAAGCTGGTTCTGTTTTCAGTTTCGGGTTTGGCATTTGCATTTCAAATGTGGGTTTCGGTTTCAAATAAAGGTTTTAAGCAAGGGATAATGTTTGAAAGTAGGGTTTCCAGCCAGGTTTGGGGTCAGTAAGAAGAGTTTCTGAAGCTTATTTTTTTTCAAACTCCTTTTCAAAAAGGGCAGAGGAAAAGAATCAAGCGCTTTCTCATGGACCGTTGCCATAATGATTTGCAGTCAAAGCCCCCACGGAGCTGCAGTCTATTCAAATAGCAGGCACTCCCACCCGCGAGCCTCTGGCAGGGAAAAGCTATCGCGGCTTCTCCAAAAAAGCTCATCTTCCGCTCGGCAGGTGCGCCGGTGTAAAAACTCGACATGCTTTCAGCTCAAAATGAGCTGAAAATGTCTTCTTTTTTTTCCTCTCTCCTCACATGTTACAAAGCAGTTTTTGTCTTTTCAGATATGGAAATGGCATTTGTAAATTCAAATGATCACTCGTTCTTAAGTCGATAAAACCGGCTGTAGTTTATTATGAAGAGGGAAAAGGAGCCTGAGAGGCAGCAGCCCGTTTGTTTCAAATCGGAAAAGCCAGAATTAGTGTTCTAAAGTAAGGTTTGAAAGGAGGATATTGGGCCCGATTTTGGTTGACTGGTGCCCGTGCGGTCGGCGTAAAAATGGGTGTGACTTAATTTTCGTGCCAACGCAAGGCAATTCGAGCATTTTTGGGGACCTGTTATGTTAACTGAAATTGTATGTATCAAAAGCACTGGTGGTATCGGTACTCAGTATCAGTGCATACTCATGAGCGTTGTATGGTATATGTGTGCATTGTGATATAGCCTAAAAATAACAAAATATTGGTTTGAGGCTAGTTTGTAAGAACAATTTTATTCATGGTAATTAGGATTTCAAATCGTGACTTTAGGTGTTTGCTGACCCGTTTGTCGCTGCTTGCAACTCAATTATTACTACAATCACAAGGTGTCTGTAAAATCTGTCAAAATACTGATGGCTTGCAGAGAAATACACTTTTTTTGTGTCTGAAAAAAAAACCTTTTTTTCCTGTGTCGCCGATGGAAAGTCTGGTAAAAAAACAACACATTTCAATGAGAGTAAAACAGTCAAACTTCATAATTGCTCAACATAATTGCTTCAGCCCTTTCATTTTTGTTTGCCATTTGTAGCACCTCTTCTCCGATTGGACAAAAAAATGTCAGTTCAAAATATCCACCAATACAAGTTCAAAGAAATAAACATGCATAACACAGTTTTGTTACGCGGAACCAACATTGTGTGACTTTATTTTTCTATTTTTCTTGTTTTGATTTTTTACATGTGTTTATTCTTCAATATCCTTCGCGCTGTTGTTTGCACAATCACAAAGCGGGTTAAAACAACACGTCGCATCAGTGGGAGTTCTGGGACCCATGTAGGTCAATCAGCTTGGAGACGAAGTTCCCGCGTTCCTACTTATGCTACGATTACAATGCAACGGGCACTTGTCGACAGGAGCGCGGCAAACAACTGTAGCTGAAGGAGGCTCCTTGGCGAGAGCATTGTTTCTCCTCGCACGTCTCCCTGGGCCGAGCTTTACCTTGAGCCGCACATCTGTTTCTATGGTGATCTCCACTTTGCGGCGTCGGCTTTGAAAATAACTTGGGGCGAGATGATGGCAGGCTGCGAGGAGCGATGTGCCTTTTTCTTTTAAAAATCACCGCTATACGTCAGAGAAAATTAACTGCATCCTGCACTTGTTTGCTTTTCCTGTATGACGGGCTTTTCAGAAGCAGAAGCACCGCCCCTTAATTCCTTCCTGCGTGCAAATATCCAGGGGAATTTCTAGGGCACCCGATGACCTCTGGCAAAAGGACCACGGAGCCCGAAAAAAAAAAAACTGGATCATGAATAAGCGTTGTTGCATTTTATTAATTAATTGACTTGTAAAATGAATAAGAAATAACCTGCAAGCTGAAACCAAACTCAACGTATATTGTATAAATAAATTATAAAAGTTACTGTGTTCTTCAGTTAATAAACAAACCTCAAGTGGGGAAATTGTTGTTTTCAAACTGCTAGCAAGAATTGGTTGTAGCCTCCATTCATTGGGAATGACCAATCAGTTCGAAATCAAAATGAGCTGACGGACTTACCTGTCAAACAGGAACCTTCCTAATTCTGCATCGGTTGGCTTTGATTCCAAACGGGGAGTCACAATCATATTTCACACTTCTCCTTTTGGAAGCCTCTGTGAACGTCTTACCAAAAAGATTAAAATAAATAAAAAAATAATAAATAAGTGTGTGTGTGTGTGTGTGTGTGTGTGTGTGTGTGTGTGTGTGTGTGTTTGCGTGTGTGTGCGTGTGTGGAGACTCTGTCCTGCACCCATTCGCTTATCTCTTTTGGGCGAAATGTTATACTGCGAGGAGTGAAGTGCCGGATCTGTTTTGGGCCCGATGTTGAAGAGAGTGACTTTTTCCTCTGAAATCACCGCAGTACATCAGAGGTGAATCTGCACGACTTCTATCTCTTTGGGACAGATGCTGGCACGTTATATCGGGTGACATTTTTTTTTTTAAATCATCACAGTAAATCAGAGCAGAATGAGTGTAGGATGTCCACGCGAGCAGCCAGTACGAGAAGGTATTTAGTCATCGGTAGCCACAGTTTCATCATCTGTTCCCTCAGTTTTGCAAATGTGGGGGCTCCAGATCAACCCGCTGGAACAAGAGCAATCTTCCTTTTCAGATGGAAAAATGTACACATGAGTAAGACCACAACATCCAAACTGAATTGAGTTGACAGATGGATGGAGGTATACACTACGGACCCCCCAGAGTAAAATTGAGTGAATACATTTGTAAATTGAGGGACTAGGGTAGTAATTTGAGGGAACAGAATATCAATGAATGGGAGGATTGGTTGTGGGTGCTCTATGCAATTCCGAATGAAAGTCTTTTTAATGGGACAATTACAGCGATGTAACTGGCACAGTGTACACAAGCTGGCAAAACTTTGTCACCTCTGCCATTGTCCAGATAAAAAAATAATAATAATAATGATCATTTAAAAAGAAAATTCTCAAAAAGATGACAAGCTGCTTGGACCTTTCTACTCACTCCAATGAAATCAGCCTTTAGCCTTACAAAGTCCCAATCCTTCTATCTAGCTAGCTAGTAAGTAGAAGAAGAACCGACGTGAACCTGCGCTCTTGTACGCCCCCTTAAGGCCATTCTAGAGGCTTCTGAATGACTAAAATCTATCTTGCCTTGCTGAGGAGTTCAGGAGCCCGAAACCGCTGGTCCCAGAATCATCACTGTCGATTTTATGATTACTACCAAGGAGTAGCTTTCAATTTCAAAAATCTTGGCAGCCCCTGTTTTACCGTCTCGTTCAGTGCATCTAACTGACATGAAATTTGGCACAGATGTTCATTATGACAGGCAGAAAAAAAAAAACACCACCACAGAATTTAAGATCTGAAGCCTTACTGGTTGAGTTTGTGGGGATTTTTAAATGTTCTGTCGACGAAAGGAAACTTTTTTTTTTTAGGAGATGGGATGATGCATAATCTTTCCCAAAAGAGCAATTTAGACTTTAACTTTTCACGTCTTCCGTGTTTTTTCTCGCTGCCTCGGGCAGCCCACGAGCGACGTTTCCGAGATGAAGACGTGTTTAATAGGAGAGGAAAGAAATGAGTGGAAATCCTCTGTGAGGATTTCTCTTTTTGGGGTGTCATCTTCTGGCTGGCGCGTCGGGCTTGTCGGGAGGCCAGTTTGCTTTGGAGAACAAATGACGTCACGCGCAAAGAAGGAAGCCAGGAAATCGACTGCTGACCAATCCCGAGCGTTTGCCGTCATTTTCCATGCTCACCAAATGACCCTTAACAGAATGAGTGGTCAAAAATGGAGGCTCGCCTACAGTATAACTCCGCCGATCTGAGACGCTCGGATAATGGAGAATACAAGTCAGTGAGTTGGCCTGTGACTGACTGGCAGCCTATCCCGATTTTGTCTGCATTTTTACCCGAAGCCAGCGGAGAGTCAGACCACCGCAGGTTTCCTGCTACCATTTTTTCCAAATAAAACATTGTGTTCCCTTCACCCGGACTGAACTATTGCGCATCAGTACATTTGCCGCCCATTACCGCAGTGACCTCCCGGTTCACCGCAGTGGGGTGGCGTATTACAAGATATCCGGAGAACTCACGGGACGCGCTGTCCTGCCAATAAAACTTCTACTCGGACGAGCTCGGAGCGAGCGAGCAAGAGAGAGAACGAGGTGCCCTTGTCAAGCCTTTCGAGCTTATCACCTGAAAAGCCGGGAAAGGCTCCCGCTGCTCAGGAAAGTCACTGGGAACAATTTTAGCCTCCATTGTTGAGTACACTGTGAATACGCCAGCGCAGCAAGCCGACTCCATTGAGACACCTCCAGCCAATCAATAGCCCATGACTTCAAGAAGACAAAAGAGACGAGACCTTGCCAAGCGTGTCCACCCTGGCCACCGGGTCGAGCACTTGCAAACGGTTTTATGTTTGGCAACTGGCCAGTGACATGCGAGCCAACAGTGTACGGAACTGACAGAATTCAGGGCTCAGTCACTGCAGATTGTGGAGCCACAGAGCAGCATGTGGACTACAGAGTGATATTGTTGCAGTTTGTGTGATGTCGTAATAGGGTGCTGTTTTGATACGGCAGCACGTGTCGTCAACAAAATATCACGATTGCAGTGTTGCTTGGTACAATACAATTGCGGAACAGCAACATCAGTGTCGCTATATATAAAAAATTTCTGACAATACTGTACAGCAGTATACAGATGGCAGGTTGATTGAAATCATTTGTTGAAGGCTACCCACCGAGTCATGGACCCAAAAGATAGACTCAAGATGACTGACAGTAAGTTAAGTTCATCAGATGTGTAAATTGATGCCCATTATAATGCATCCATTATATCCATCCATTTTCAACACCGCTTATCCCGAACAGGGTCGCGGGGCGGTTCTAGATTCTATCTCAGGCAGGGTGCACCCTAAACTGGTCGCCAGTCAGTCGCAGGGCACATATAGAGACAAACAACCATTCACAGCCACATCAACACCTTCACCGAGTGGGAACCGATTCCACGCTACCCGCTGACAAGTCAGGCGATTGCACCACTACGCCATCAGCGACACCCATTAAAATACATTGATGCAAAAAAAAAAATTACATTGGTCAACAAATTTTTGCTTTTTTTTTAAATCAGAGGTGAAAGTAAAATTCGGGGGAGAATTGTTGTTTGTTCTCTCCACTGAAACTGAACCTGTCCTCATTTTTTTTCTGTGCACAGTAAAGTCCACCGTGTGCAAGCTTTTATCGGTCAAACTTAAAAAGGAAAACAATTTAAATATCTCAAAGAAACAGATGTGCTACAGAATACGTCAAGAACTTGTTTTCAGTCATCATCGAAAATACTTTTTGCGACACTACTGCTGTGAAATGCATTCCTCGTGCAGAAAAAAAGAGCATGCTGCTTTATCAAACTCAATATTAAAGATTTTCAATAAATGTTCAAACGACGTTCCTTATCACCGGCTACGGTGTTTGTTTCTGCTTTTGTCGCTCAATGGGAAGCCACGTTCGAATGCAAACTAAGCCACCACAAACACACTGGGATAAAACACGTAAATAAGCTTCCCCAGGATCCTCGGAGAAAACAACGGCAAATGCATGGAAACCAGCACGAGAGCCCGTTGTGTGTTTGTGCTGATGACAAACAATGGTGGCGTGCGATGTCACACAGCAGCGCGGGTGAGAGGCGGCTTGCGTGGGAGGCTCCCCGGGTCGATGGGAGCCACAAATCCGGGGGTGCTCTGATGAGTTTGTTTGGAGCCCAGCTGCGTGTTGCCTGAAATCCATTAGAAATCCTCGATGTGTGTGTGTGCGCGTGTGTGTGTGTGTGTGTGTTTGGGGAGAGGCTGTGGCTGCACTTTGACTGCGATCCAGGCGGCCCATCTCAAGTGTGTGTGTGTGTGTGGGGGGGGGGGGGGGTCCTGCGAAGCAATCAAGGAGCCTCGAAAGTCGCGAGGCATCAAAACAGGCTATCAGCAACGTCCCCCGAGAGTCCAACAGTGAGGCTGTTTGTGGGAAAAACAAGACATCTGGGGGGGAAAGTGATTATGAGCTGTGTCGAATAGAAACTTTGACGTCTACTGGTCGTGTTGTACAGTATTTCTCTGGGATATGTTCGCCAAGGGTTTCTGTAACCACATATATCAGTAAAAAAAAAAGATTACTTTAATGGTATAGCATTTGCAAATAGACTAAGTATGATGCTTTAATTAGCGGCAAATGGAGTTGGCTGTGTTCACTCCCACAACGGCGCACACCACCACTCACTGCGCCTGACTTGCGCCAGTCACAAAAACAGCGTACAATATTTTTTCTGTATTCAGACAGCGGTATTGTTGTTGATTACATTTTTCATGGCTATACCAGCAAAGAGATAAAACATAGCTGCCGAAATGTTTTTGGTCCTTAAGCACCAATGCAAGTCCCTTCCTCAAAATAAATCAACTCTCGAAAGATGATGTGTTTAAATCATTCATCTGCTTTCATCAGATTCAAGGTGAAATTCTCCCAGGTCGATGCTGTGCATGCAACTGACATTGGGCATGAAATTGCCATTCAAAGAGCGCTCGCCACCAGTTGATCTGTATGTGCGGCGCCTGACGTGTCTCAGGGCTCGCAGGCAGCTGGCATTAAAAGGAAGCTGTCAAGCTAAGTGCTCTCCTCAACCCGCGTGCCGACACTCTGACGTGTTTCCTGACCCGTGAATTGAAGTCTTGTCAAGATCTGCTCGTGTTTTTGCCTCTCGGGTCATGATGGGAGGGCTTGTATGGCAACACCATCCCCCTCAAAATGCTTGAGGTCCTGTGTCTCTTTACTCGTTCCAAAGAGAGCAGTCGTTAGCTGCAAGCTAACCTGAGGCTGAACCTTCGATGCTTCTAGCCCCTGATAACTTTCTTGTAAATGCTGCTGTATCGATACAAAAGCATGTCACAATACCAAAAGCTTCATCTCAAAATTGATAGTATTGAAGTATGCAGTCACATGTATCGTGACATTTTGGTATGCGTAAATTTGCTGAATTGATTTGCTGAATTTTTGGCAGTGAAACCTATTTGCCATTATTTGCTGAAAATGCACCTCTTTTGTGTTTTGTTCAAGCCAAATCCACGTCTCCTATTAAAACATATTTATTTGGTAGCAATATGAGGTTGAGGAACTATGTTGAAGTTGGGGGAGCAGCTTCATTGAATCAGGCAATTTGTTTGTTGCTCATGAGAAAAATGGCCAGTGCCTGCTATTATTACTCTTTGAAGTAAAAACTCTTCTTCAGAAAAACCCACAGCGCCTCTCGCTCTCATTATGACTTTGCCACAATGCTGTATCAATACAGCGGCATACAGACAAAAGGTCCATTTCGCTATGTACTGTATTGAATTGCTTGGTATGTTGCGGTTTGAATACCAAAATACCATACATAAGATCAATATTGATAGAGATAGGCAAAAATGGCAGGAAAAAGATGGCTATTGCTAGGTAGCGCATTGTTGTATGGTAGGATATACCTTAAGTATCTAGATACACTTTAGATATTTAGTATTGTTGTATTTTAATACAGAACTGAAAAAGCAGGATTGTCTGACATATTTCCCGTAAGGGTGTTGACTTGAGGAAAACCTGAAAGAAATTAAGACCTCATCAACATAAAGAAAGCGATTAGCAGGTGAAAAATTGCCTTTAGGTATTGCAGTGCGTGCTATTAATAATCACTGCTTATCCTGCAAATGATTCCGCAGTCATCTGGGCTACTATCAGAGGTGACTCCATCACAGGAGTCTGAAAGAGACACTGAAGAACAACAAATGATGAGCTCTCAATGAATCCCCCAAAGTCTCACTGTTAACGCTCGACAAAGTTGGCAGCAGGAGAGGCTTTTATCCGTAAATCTGTCACGTCCGAGTCGTTGCTTTGCCATCGCCCCCAAAATCTGACGCTGAGCAGCCAAGACGCGAAACAGGGAAGAGCACCATGGGATGTTGACTAGAAAGGAAACAGCTGAGGCATCTTTAAAGAGGGTTAGTGGTGATAGAATGGCGTGATGTCAGCAAAATGCTGAGCGTGGTCTGACAAAATTCTAAAGGACCCTCCACATCCTGGCCACTACTTCTTCAGCTCCTTTACTCAGCTAGGCACTATTGACCTATTCAAATTAAAACCAGCAGACATTCAAAAAACATCTTCCTTCCATCAACTTCCTTAACAGATGACTCCAAATTCCATAGTTGCCAATTTTGTTCATCTCTGTTGTGACACTGATGACTATTCCACACTAATGGACACCTTAAGTGTTTGAAGACTTCCTGCATCATTTGTACAATTGAGTTTATATCAGCACGACTTGCACCCTGCACACTGCTCAGTGACTCGCTGTACCTATGTGTGTATGTCCTAAATGTTATTTAAAAGACAAAAATGAGTTTATTAATTTCAAAATGATTTTTTTAAAAGGCAATATGATTCATTTTAAAGAAAGAAAAAAAAAAGACCCAACAAGAACATCATTGTTTGGTATCATCCTGTCGGGATACGACAAAATATATTGACAACTGATTGATAGTGTTGTTTTGGTGCGATACTGCATTTTGTGAAACAACAGCTGCTGAGCCGGAAAGATGACACATGTAGAGCGGGCGGCGACTAGAGAGGAGACATCTAAAATTGGTGGCGTTTTTAAAAGAGGCGAGGTCAGCAGTGATAGCCTGGAGCTCTTAGCCTAGCGAGAAGCAAAGAGATCCTGGCAGCTCTCATGATGGATAACAAGTCACCTGAAATGGCTTCCTGGGTGGCAGCCATTAGACAGACAATTTGCAATCATCCCTGGCCCAATTTCTAGACCCCTACCTCACCACCACCACCACCCTAGCACCTCTCCTCTCTGTCTCCGTCGTCTCTTATATTACGGGGCGCTCCGCTCTGGCGCTCCGTAGACCTTGGCACTTTGAGTGACAGCAACTTAACTAGTTTGGTCAGAGAGAAAAGAGAGAGAGGGAGAGAGAGAGGGAGTGGGATTTTCTCATCACACATGCACCAAATCACCTCTTCTGCTTCGGACATCTTACTAAAAGTATGTGTGGTTCTTGGCATAGGTCAGGACATTGCAGTAGTTGTGTTGAATGAAGTAGGTGATGCAGCTATTGATGTAACAATACAGGACACCAGGAGAGGGACGAAAGATTAATATCTCCATTCACACACTTGCAGATGAACAAAATTGAGATATTGCTGTGTATAGCATTGTCAGGCACAAAACTGGATGACTCCACCTGCATACATTTCTACTGACTCAACTGAGTCCGGTTATGTTTTTATTCCTGAAAATGCACATTCGCCTACAAAAGAAACTTGAGATACTGTTTTTCAGATCATCGTAATAGCCACCTGATTGTTGTTTTTTTTTCTTTCAGTCATGTCAGCCGACAGCGGTGTTATCTAATTTGGTTTTACCAAGCAATCGACAAATTTCATTGGCCACATCTTCAAAAAGGAAATAAAAAATAAATAAAACACTGAAGCAATCTGCAGATTCTGTCAGAAATCCAATTTGGAGAAATAGGGCACCATGTCGATCTTTGTTTTTAACATTGCAGAGATACCACAAAAAGAGGTAATTGTTTTTGTTATCTGCACACACAGTTAATCAAGCAAAGGTTTTCATGCCATCGAAGAAGAGCGCTGAATGAAATTTCTCAAATTTTGTGGGAGTAAAAATAGCATTTTTCTGTCTTTAGGTTTACTGTTGGTCTCATCTGCATGGACTTGGACTCGGACCTTGACTTGCAATCGGATCATTGGTGACTCGGACTTCATTTTACTCAATAAAGGCAGACTTTATTACAGCGATAAACCGCTAACTGATACACCAGCATAACCTCACAATGTATTGTATCATTAGATTGTACAATTGTTTTGGATAATACTATATTACGACAAGAGATCAGTTTTGCTGTGGATGTGTGTTTATTTGCAGAGGTGATGGACAGGTTGATGCTGACATCTCCGTCGACTGCCATGCTCCCAAATGACATTGTGATCCATGCTGAGAGGAGGGAAGGGATGGTGGGGGTGGGGGGCAAGTGTAGCTCGGTGAAAATCTGAACACGTCTGAGAAATCAGTGTGTTAGAGTGCAGAGAGAAGTTGGAGGTGGAATGGAGTGGGAGGTGTATGACAAGATGAGAACAAAGCTCCAGAGGTGTGCAAGGTGCTGCCACTGACAAGTGAGGACAAGTGGGAAGGTGGAAATGGTAGGAGTCCGCATGGAGGAGAGACGAGAAGTTGAGTTGGAAGAACAATTGAGGTGGTCTGAGGAAGCTCAAGATAGAGCTGCCTTTCGAGAGGATCAAGGTTAAATGGCGCAAATGTATCGTCATTTGCTAAGACACCAGCCAATACGATACGATTGGTACCATACATTCATTCATTCATTCATTCATTCATTCATTCATTCATTCATTCATTCATTCATTCATTCATTCATTCATCTTCCGAAACGCTTGATCCTCAGTAGGGTCGCAGGGGGTGCTGGAGCCTATCCCAGCTGTCTCCGGGCAGTAGGCGGGGGACACCCTGAATCGGTTATCAGCCAATCGCAGGGCACACAGAGACGAACAACCATCCACGCCCACACTCATACCTAGGGACAATTTAGAGTGCTCAATCAGCCTACCATGCATGTCTTTGGAATGTGGGAGGAAACCGGAGCACCCGGAGAAAACCCACGCAAGCCCGGGGAGAACATGCAAACTCCACACAGGGAGGCCGGAGCTGGAATCGAACCTGGTACCTCTGCACTGTGAAGCCGACGTGCTAACCACTGGATACCGGGCCGCCCTGGTACCATACAGTAGAAATTAATTAGCATGACAACAAAAGATTAATTTCGGCTGGGTATGATTGCTACACCAGCACAGACAAAAGATTGATATTGCAAGGTGACGTTTGGTATGATACTTTTTCAATACACCAGCATTTAGAGTATAGATCAACACCGCTATGTGTACTGTTTAGTATGATAAGGAATCAGTGCACCCGTATTTAGACATTAGATATACTAGTTGGAATGATAGTATGTCTATACACCAGAATACATATCAATATGTATTGCATCGTTGTTTGGTATCATATAGTTGCAGTGCACCATAATTTACATCAATAGCTCAATATTGCTTTGTATCATATTATTGTTTGATACAATATTACTACAAGTATGAGTTGTACCGTGCGATACTCATCATACTTTTATGTACACCTTTATGGAGACAAACAATATCACGCTGTATGGTTTGGTGAAAAAGTGTATCAATACACCAGCATGATGACTTTGTGTTGTCATTTTGTGCAATGCTATGTCGATACGCCAGCTATAGGGATAAAAGACGACGGTAAAATGTATCATTGTTGGGTCGATACAGTCAGTACATCCGCATATACATCAGCATACATGTATCATTTTTAATACGACAGTGTATCAATATTGGGATCGATCTTTTATACTGTATCAGTTCAACAGCATTTCCACAAAATATTCATACAGCAACACATCGTTTGGTGCGGTGAACAATGTCCAGTATCATGCTATAAAGTAAACAAAAGAATGATATTGCTGTGCGTCAAATATTTTGATACAATAGTGAAGCAGTACATTAGTAAAGACACATGTTTGCGATCAAATTTATTGTTTCGTGTTATAATACACCATTTTTCAGAAAAAAAAGCCCTGCCAAGAATCGGGAAAAGCCGTGAGAAATTGATAACCATTTAACAGGTGCCCATAGATTCTAAAACAATGGCGGCAAAGCATTGCACGAAGCTCCTCAACTCACTTGATCATAGTTCCTTGGGCCCACGATGCCACAATATGGAAGTAAAGCGCCGCAAGAAGCTCCTCAACTTACTCGAACATAGTTCAAGGGAGGTTTTCTTTTCGCAAATAATGCAGGCTATGTTACCCCAAAAAAGCAATCGGCGCAAATGTGAATCTGTCAAGGCAAATCACCACAAGCCAAAAGATGGATACTGGTGTCCTGATACGAGCCTGCAGCGCTCTGGCCTGATGTGGTCTCACTTCTGACACGGCATGGGGCGTCGCCTCATGCTGTGTCAGCTCCCCGCAACGTCGCACCTCGGGGTCCTTGCACAACACTTTTCAGTCTTCGCACATTAGCTCGTGCGCGCTCACCATGTTGCTAATTTGTCGGCCAATGTCTGAAGACATCATTAGGTTCTGCCACAGACTCTGACTAATAACTGCATTTTTCCTTCCTGATGATGTGCTTGTCACTGAGTCACGCTCTGCACTGAGGCTGCTCGTCCTTTGCTTGTAATTAAGCATGTAAAATCATTAAAAACATGTCATTGGCTTAATGGCTTGATTGCTGCCTTTTACTTGCAAATGATTCACGCGCTTCTGATCTTTTCATAAGTAGCGTAATGTGATTTTTTTTGTCTTTTCAGAAAAATCATGGCATTACAAAATAAATTTACACATTTGAATTCTGAATGATTGTAAATATTCCTATTCCAAAAACAATGTATTTTTTCCGCTGTGTGACATAAAGTGATTCTAATACGAGAAGGAATCTAATATTTCCGATTGGGGGTTTTCCACGTCACTCGAGTGGTGTCGTATCTGAAAACAAAATTTAAAAATCGACTAAATGTCAACTTGTACCTTTAAAAAAAAAATCATAATTTGGGAGAGTTAAGTCAGTTTTAACAAGTGTTGAAGGAACAATATATATACAAAATATTTATTTATTCATTGTGTACTGTAAAAATGCAGCCATGCCCCAAAATGGCCGCCGTACACACCAGTAAAAATGGCAGCACGGCTTTAGCGGCCATCATGTGGTCGAGACGAGGCGCCCGGTGGCACACGGCCTCTTGCGGCACGTTATTCATCATATCTAACCACCGCCAATACTCGGCTAAGCACTTTGCCCGAGCCGCCTTGCCCTCGCTCGATACGCCGCCCGGAGGCATGAAGACGTTTGCCGCGACAAGACGAGCGGGAAAATGAGGAGGACGGGAGACCGCCGGCCTGATCTCAAGCGGCAAATTAGAGCGCGGGTAAAAATCGATGAGAGAAGCACACGCGGATTTGATTAGCGTGCCAGCGGCATGCAAAACACACATCGATGTTTCGTCATCGATTGATCCGAAAATGTACACACTGAGTGACAACGCACTTTGTTTTGGGCTTTCTTTGCTCTCCCCGTGTGCCTGCGCTCCATCTTAAACAGCACTTTGACGCTGCCCTTTCGTCCCAGAATAACAAACTTGCTTTTATATTCCCGCCCAGGCCTTACTAGAAGGTGGCGGAATGTCACAGATCAGTCGCGCTCGCCCTGCCTTCTTGGCCTGGCGGAATATTTCTCCCTGCAGATTCGAAAATCAATAAACAAAAGTGACATTCAAAGCAGAGGCGGCACCTCGCAACACATCCAATAAAAGCCCGCTGAGAAATGGAACAGGGCCGCTTGGCTCTCACACTCTTTGTCATCACCGGGTCACGGGATGAACTTTAACTTGAAAGGGACAACCCAATCTGACTAGAATCAAGTGGTATTGTTAAGAAAAAAGTATTTTATTTCTGACAGGAAAAAAGATGACATATTCTGACTCAAAATGACTGTGAGTCAGAATTGACTCTCACTGGAACGACGCGACTTGACAAGTTAGACTGTTTACATTTGAAAATCTGAATTTTCAAGATAGTCTTCCTTCTGTTTTTGAAAGTTTTGTTTTTTTTTGGTCACGCATATCGCACAGCTGGCAACCCTGCCCACCAATATGCTATAAAACGAGTACAGTACTTAGACCACCTCATTATGCGGGTATCACCGAGTGAGCACTAAAGATGATTACGGTTGGATTCGCGGATTACACTGCGGTGGCACGATGGAGGACTGGTTAGCAGGTCTGCCTCACAGTACAAATGTTACGGATTCGATTCCGGGCGCCGGTTGCCAGAGAATGGTAAACTTTGTTAAAAAAAAAAATAATCATATTAATTGTATCGGTAAGTTATATTCAGAAAATAATAGTCATAATAATTTGTCACATAAAATATTAAGTTGTACATTTTTGAGGAAAAGTCACTATTTTTATGAAACTGAAATTGTAGATTTCCAGTCGAATGTTTTACATATTTTTATGAAAAAGTTCCTGTTTTTTTTAACATATATATAAATATATGTTGGGGGGAAAAAAAGCTATGCTAAGCTAAACACTGCAAATCCATCCCTCTGTTTGAAAGAATATTGTGCTCCTTGTTTTTGAGTCAAGCACGTCGACCTCACAGGGCAGAGGTGCAAGGTTCGATTCTGGCTCTGGCCTTCCTGTGTGGAGCTTGCATGTTCTCCCCGGGCCTGCTTGGGTTTTCTCCGGGTACTCCGGTTTCCTCCCACATTCCAGAAACATGCATGGCAGGTTAATGGAACACTCTAAATTGTCCCAAGGTGTGAGTGTGAGTGGTTGTTCGTCTCTGTGAGCCCTGCGATTGACTGGCAACCGGTTCAGGGTGTCCCCGCCTACTAGCAGATCGGAAAATGGATGGATGGATGTTTTTGAATCAAGAGTGGACTTTTCCCCGCTTGTGTCTCAGCACTGACTTTCCATATGTGGGTGCAAAGTAGCAAATGCTTGTATCGTATTCATACTCGATGAGTGTGAGGCTACGATAGTCTTATATGATTCATGAAGAGCAGAACATGTACTTTAAATTCCACATTTATCACAACTCGGTGTCACATTCCATCTCTGGGAGATGGAATTCTATTTATGCATATTCATGATCTCATGCCTGTAATGTGTCATGTGAGTCATGTATTGCTTCAACAAAATCCAAGTGATTCATTTTTTTTTACACATTAAGTGATGAAGTCCACTTTTATTTTCTCCAGTGACCAGGCTCCACATTTTTTTTCTTCATTAAGTCGGCCTCGCTATCATTTTCTCCAGTGACCAGGCCCATATTTTACTCAAGCAGAAAGGCCTCATTTGGTTTTTGGTCCATTTTTAGAAACTTGCCAATATGAAGTTGTGTTTTTTAAAATTAAATAATATGTAAAATTCAGAGGATTTTTTGTATGGGTTTTTTGTAAAGACAAAAAATGTAGAAAAAGGTAATATATTTTCAACAATGTAGGATGGAAAGAGAAGAAAAACACATCAGAAAAAGTCACATTTTGGAAAATTTTTGTAAGTCAGGTTTTCCGGGGGTGCGGGGGGGTCTTAATCTTATCAGTAGGTGATATTTTCCATAAACAAAAAGTGATTTTTGGGGGGAGAATTTAAAAATAAAATTCTGTCTTTTCAATTGAACAATTACGAAGTACCAAATTTCAATGTCCAAGCTATAGGGCAGGGGTGTCAAACTCTTTTATTTTTGTTGTGCACCACATGAATGAAAAATTACTTTTGAAATTATAGGCCAGTAAAAACTGTTTTTTTCACATATTTATAGCTGTATGTGTTTTAAAAGGGGAATTGGTAACAAAAAAAAGGGCTTGCAATATCGCATATGAAGACAATTTGCAATGTTGCTATTTTAGCAAGAAAAATTAACTTCACGGGCCATATAAAATGATGTGGGGAGACTCCCCACCCCGCCCCGGCCTTGAATATGACACCTGTGCTGTAACGGGAGACAAAAGGAAATGGCGGTAGCTGAGGGAAAAGAAGAAAACAGGATGCGGGCATAGTGAGTGAAAGAATCGAGGGCATGAATACCTTGAAGCATTTAGCCTTCGAGTCAGAAGCAGCAGCTCTCTCCGGGACATCAATCCTGTTCCTCCCGCAGCGTACGGGTCAATTAGACCTTATTACAGGCAAATGCGCATCTTGAATGTACATGCACTAAGACGAATGATGCAAAAAAATCCCTTCTTTCTAGCGCTGCTTATACAGAGGACCATAAACCAAGGCGGGGTCACTAATCAGATCGTGAGCTGCTCCCAAATCCGCCGATATTCCCAAAAGGCATTACTGTGGATTCAAGTTGACATTTTCAAGCATCAGCACCTTTTTTTGAGAAGGGTGAAGGTGTCGTTTTTTTGGCAGCCGTCACTGCAGGATTGATGCCAGAGTGCCACAGCTAAAGGTTCTTATGCGCTGTTTCTTATTTTATTATTTTTTTTATCCGCCCCCTCCGCAAGTAATATTTCATCGTCAAGCGTTGCAGCGTTTCTACAGTTTATAGAAATTGTGGGAAAAGTGTTGGGATTCAACTCAGCTCAGCGAGGAAAAGAGACGACGGTAAAAGGTCAAGGCCGTTAGTCGTTAATATATCGCTCATTCCGGTCCATGGAATATATTTTTTTTTTTAATGTCAAGCTTTTCTGTCGTCAGTGGATTTTTAATTAGACCAGAAGAAATAATAGTTGCCCATAAAAACACTTATGTTTACTGGAAGCCACAACTCCGTGAAGATAAATGTCTACGATGACATTTAAAAAGTCAATTGGTCCACTAATCACTCCTCATTCATTCAACACCAAAAACTCTCATGTCCTTAGAATTTCTGAAGTAGCCGAGGTTATTTTTTGCCGTTCCGTTCCAAGTAAGCCTGGAGCCAATTTTGACTTAGTGCTTTAAATCTTTTTTTTTAAAGCTATGTCCATGTACTTTTCAAGAGACACATATCTAATACATTGATGGCACACATGAAACAACAATCATGCGCTGATAGTCACACGCAGTTTCAGTGCTGCAAAAAAATTGCTTGAAAAAGCTCGTGTCAAATTGGCGCTACTGAGGGAAGGCTCAGAAATGTACAAGAAATGTCGTCCTCAATTACATACGTTTGATTTTCTTACCTTGAGTTCAGTTTTGTATTTTATTTTATAGGCTGTGAGAAATGTGGGGAAGCCGATCATCATTTGACCCAAAGGAAGGGACAAAACTGTCATCAGTGAGTCGTGGCAAATCGCGGGCGGAAGCACATTGCGCCTTCCAAGACCCTTCACGGATACCATGATAGCAAATAAAGTCAGAAAAAAAGAGTGGCATCATATCCACTATGTAAGTAATTTCTTCTGTTTGGCCCATGTGTCAAATGTCTCAGCCTTGGCGGAGGTCTGTGACGCCAGAGTGCGTGTGTGTCGCATGCGTACGTCGACGACGTTATTTGCAGCCGAGCTGTCGACCCTCAGCTCCTCCAGCCGCCTCCTTGTCCTTGTTTACTGCCTCGCCAGGCACATATGTTTACCAAAGCACCAGCCTTCCTGTGGTGACTCACCCCCAACGTGGAGAGACGGAACACAAGTTTACACCCCCACCACCATTTCCCACCACTTCTCCCTTCCATCCCTCCTGCGCAAGGTTAATCTGGTCCACAGCCGCACCTTGCATGTCACCCTAATGAAGCCCCCGCAGACTAACACTTAATAAGAGGTAAGAGTAAATTAACCTTGGAGATTTTGTTTGAATCTCGGGGCTTTATCCCGACATTTTCATATCCATGTCTCACATCCAAGGACTCATGCTTTTTTTTTTTTTAGTCAGGGGTAAGAGATGTTCCCTTGACACCTGCAAATTTCTCCCCGACATCTATGTATGTACTGGATGTCAGCTGCACCTCTCATTATTGCTATTAAGTACAGGAGCAGCAGCAGCAGCCATATCCAAGGTAAGCATGGTACGTAAAGGTTAGAGTAGGTTAATTGCTCAGTAGGTCAAAAGTTGGTTGGTAAAGGTAGACACTGAAGGTCGGTCAAATGTGGTTAGGTATGCTATTTTACGTGCCCAACTAGCTACCTACCTCGGAACCTACCACCCTTTTAGTTTTATTTTATTGTTACTTTTTTTAATATATGAAAGATAGGTGAGAAAATAAAGTTAATCAGTAAACGGGCCAGAGTTGGTTAGAAGGTAGGTATGTAAGGTATTGGAGCTAGATAGATCGGTAGGTAGCAAGCTAGCTAGCTAGCTCGTTAGGTAGGTGAAAGGTTGATAGGTAAAGGTGGATGCCTTCAAATGTAGTCGGGTAGGGTAATTTCACTGATTAACTTGTTACCTACCTACATCGAACGACC
The DNA here is from genome assembly GCA_026261675.1 of Hippocampus mohnikei. Taxonomy (NCBI): domain Eukaryota; kingdom Metazoa; phylum Chordata; class Actinopteri; order Syngnathiformes; family Syngnathidae; genus Hippocampus; species Hippocampus mohnikei. Next base: position 4,827,668 of record JAKGUB010000341.1, read on the forward strand.
ACCATTTTATTTTTTTAGGTTTAATAGGTTGGTGAGAAAATGAGGTAGGCTTAGGGCAGAAAGGAGATCAGAAGGTAGGTATCTACGGTATTTTAGCTAGGTGGGTAGCTAGCTTGATAGTGAAATATGTCAAATGCTGCACTGAGATTCGATAAGAAGAGCAGCAACACCTGCCATGTGTCATTTTTGAATCTTCAATCATTTAGTACTTTAATAAGAGCAGTTTCTGTACTGTAATGAGCTTGGATTACAGTAAGTAAATATAAGGTGGGGAGGGCACTTGGTGTCTCAGTCAGTTGTTACACCAATCTTGTTAGGGACGGGGAAGATAGACAAATTAAGGGTGGGTAGGTAGATACATTGTGCCTCTTATTCTTGCTCCAAGCATAGCAGCAGATGCCCGATCCCCTTGCCGTTTTCCCGCCAGCCGATCAATGCTCCTAATGATGGCGATCAATCAAGAAAATGAAAGATTTACTCCCCGATATTAATTTTGCCGGGCATCGATTGAGGCGTGTGGAGTATTACGGCCATTCACGCCTCTCCAGCTGCCGTATTGAGTCGCTCGTCTGTTCAAAAACAAGCCGTTCATCTTCTCATTTCAACACTTTTACTGCCGCTTTAAAGATAATTAGAAACAGATACCAATCACCTCGGGTGATGTTTTGTCAACTCTATGAAAATGCTATTTGTGAGTCTTAATTGCATTTGAATCAGTCAAACCCTGAGTAGGAAACCATATTTCAACCCCCCAACATTTGGCTCAGCCAAGCACGGAAACGCGGCCCCAAAGTGGTGTTTAATCAGGCCCGATGTGTGCGGATTTAATCACAGCGCTAAGCCGTGACCAGCCGCCGCCTCCGATAACTGGCTGTCGGGTGGCAACGCGAGGATTGCTAACTCGGGGTGGCGCCTCCACAGCCAGTTGCTAAAGACACCATAGTCTGTCTGTCTTCTAACTCAGGGTGGCGCCTCCACAGCCAGTTGCTAAAGACACCGTAGTCTGTCTGTCAGTGTCTGCCATGTTCTCCCATTTTCTTGGATGAGGAAAAAAAACCCAAACAGTTGCCTTTAGTGGACGCTGTTGAAACAACAGCAGATGGAGGATCACGAAAGGACTTCGGATCGGAAAGATAGGTATAGTTATATAGATAGGATAGCTTCGCTGGGCCAGACGCACACGCGTTAAAGTGGAGCAATGCGCCAGTAGGTCGAGGGTCGATTAGCATTGCGCTAGTTAGCAACAAGCTTCGGCTGGATATATATATATATATATATATATAATATATATTTAGAGAGAGAGAGAGAGTAATTACAATGTAAACGTGGAAATCGTATCCAGTCTGATCAAGGTGCGAGAGAGCAACTAGAAATGAAGCCCTGGAATGATCACTCATGCTTATCTGTCTGCAGTCGTGACGAGGGAGGGAGAGAGAAGAAGGGGGAAGGCTATAATGAGGTGCACTCACCCAGAGTTGAGAGCTTAATAATTCAATGCAGGGGGATCCTATCAGATTACAATAGCAAAAAAGGCTCCAAAAGCTAGTAGTGCTAAAGACAGAACAGACTCTTTCTCTTTTTCTCTCTCTCTCTCGCTCTCTCTTGTTCACTTCTCACACACTCTCATTCTCTCTCCTCCTCCTCTCTCTCTCTCTCTCTCTCTCTCTCTCTCTCTCTCTCTCTCTGTCTTTCTCACACACAGACACACACACAAATACACCTTTCTGCCAATCCTGCGATAGCCAGGTTGCGCCGTTACGCATAATCGCACAAAAAGTGGTCACCCAGGCAAGAAAAGGAATGAGTGACTGTGACAAAACTGCAGTTTCCCCATCCAAAAGATTCAATTTTGATGAAAAACAACCGATTTTACAGTCAAAGCATGAACTCTACAGATTTGGAGTGATGTCCTCACAAGTTGGCACAAGAAGTCTTTGGGAAAGACACTTTATTCTCACAATTTTACACCACTTGAATGACTCTCCCGTTTTCTGGCAAAACCCGACACATCTGCCTGTAGTTTCAGCCCGATGATACCAGCTACCTACCAAACATACTTATCCGCCTTCCAGCCTTTCCACCGACCCTCTAACCTAGCTAGCTAGCTCGCTACCTAGCTACTTCCAGACCGACCAAACATACCACATACCAGTACACACCTACATACCTATCGATCGCTACAGAACCTACCTTTATCTTCAGTATGTTTTGTGCTGCAGATAAAAAAGAATGGCTGATCATTCCTGTGCTCCTCCCGGCATTAAATTCTGGACCTGGACTGGACTCAATAAAATTTCTAGTTGTTTGTTTGTTTGTTTGTTTGTTTTACCACTTGTGTGAGGAAGAAAACATATTCACCCTCCTCCTTCCCTCCCTGGCTCCCTCCCTCACCCTACCCCCCAAACTAGCAGTTACAGGCTGTACGGCTGCTAAGTTTTCAAAGTGAACAAAGGCACAAGAAGGATAGAGGAGACCCGGGGATTATTTAAATATGAGGTGCATTAGGAGCCCCGGTGTGCCTCCCATCCCTTAAGTCATCAACAAAACCTGCTCCACTTTCCTTTATCGTGTGTGTGTGTGTGTGTGAGAGAGAGAGAGAGAGAGAGAGAGAGAGAGAGAGAGAGAGAGAGAGAGAGAAAGAAAGAAAGAAAGAAAGAAAGAAAGAAAGAAAGAAAGAAAGAAAGAAAGAAAGAAAGAAAGAAAGAAAGAAAGAAAGAAAGAAAGAAAGAAAGAAAGAAAGAAAGAAAGAAAAAGAAAGAAAGAAAGAAAGGAGTAAAGGAGGAAAGAAAGGAGTAAAGGAGGAAAGAAAGGAGGAAAGGAGGAAAGAAAGGAGAGGATAGGAATAAAGAGGGCACGTTTGGTGAAAAAGTATTACGGTGTGTTACGCGAAGGAAGCACAGCCCAAAGCCACTTTATCCTTACCGAGACAGAAAAGAGAGGAGCAATAATCACTCTTGTCGACCAGACACCTGACAGTCACACCCCACAAAACCTTTGTCGAAAGTAGCCAAGGTTTCATGAGTGCGAGGTGTTGAGAAATGAATGGTTCCCAAGTACAGGAGAAGTTTTTATCCTATTGTTTTATACCTGTTCCAAATTGCGGTGGAAGACAATAACAATGTCAAATTATTTGGTTACTGATATCTTAACCTACACTGTAGCCGAGGTGTATTTTCTTAACTACTTGGCATACCTACCAAACTATATTTTTATCCTACGATACCTTTTACCTACCTACTGTACCTTTAACCACTAAGCTACTCTCTCAGCAAAGAAAAAAAAAAAGTTATTGTCGAGGTCAATTTTTGTTCTCCAAGGTTTACATGTTTGTGATGTACGCTGTAGAATTCACAAAAGGGTTGACTCTTAGGCACAAATAAGTACTGTATATGGCAGGAAAAGGTACACAAATGGTTGACACAAAGGGATGACTTCGGTACATTTTTATTTGCATGCAAGGACAGAAAAAAAGGGTTCGGCCAATGTGAATGCCTTTTGAAAGAGTCCACTGTTGTATGGAATGCAGTTTCAAGAACGAGTAAGAGTAGGATTCTAGACCAAGGACGAGAATCATATTGGCTTTTTAAAAATGTTTACGTACGCTTTGTGCTTTTTGACAACTCTTCGGTTCCCAGGATGCATTGTGGCATGCTTTTATCTTATGTCACAATCATTTCCTCCACAAAAGCAATAATCAAGGGTTAATTGTTCTGATTTGTACATCGCTGCTGTCTCCGAATGCACTCTCACCAAACTCCACGCAACTCGAAACAACTCCCAACGCAACGCCACAACTCCTCCCCTGCATCCCGCCCCCTTGACTTCTTCTGCAGCATGTTAATGGCTGATCGCTTACCTCCGCTGCCACCTGCTGGACAGATTTGGAATGATTTACATTGCAGACAAACCTGATACCTGAATCAGAGACTGCGTCAGACCCTTCCCGCACACCGTGAAGACATTTTTTTTTTAAAACCTCAAAAGTCATAAAAATACTTTTTGAAGACGTACTTGACGCGCAAATCACAACGCTCCCAATATGTACCCCATTTATAATAATAATAATACATTTTATTTATAAGCGCCTTTCAAGACACCCATGGACACTTTACAATAACAAAAAAACACAAAACAATACGGGTTGAGCAGCGGCAGCCAAATGCGCCAGCGTTCACTAAAGGCAACAATAGGCGTAGCCTTGAGGGTACCGCGTCAGTGACAAGAATTGTACCCTTAAAGGTAAAAAGTGAGCACGTTATTTCTGGCAAAAGGGTGAAAGAAAACCCACAACAATCATGTCCATTACAATGAGGAACGTCAGAGCCAAGATTACAACCTGGAACCTCAGACATGATACCCACTCGTCCACCATGCTGCTCGAGCTACCTCGTATTTTCTAAAAAAATCTGATCGTGAATCCACATAACATGGCGCCCCCAGAATGGAGAGTTATTTTTTTATATAAATATATTTGCTTCAAAGGGCACATTGGTTTTATTGCGTTTGGGCTAAGTTACAGCTCTATCTTTGTTTAAAATGGCTCCACCTGCAGCGACATATTTGTTTTATTTGCGCTTCTCAGCCCGAGACAGGGGCAGAAGCTTGTTTGGGTCCTCAAGGGCAAAGGAGTTACTGTCGACTACGACGCAGCCTCCCGCTGGCAGGGGTGTCACATTTACTCTTGTAAAAAAGGAATAAAAGCACCCTTCTCCACTCCGACACCCTTGTTGCACGCGGACCTTTTGCTCTGCTCCTCCAGCAGCCTGCTGGCATTTTTTTTTTTTTAATTTATATACATCCCCTCCCTAAAACTCATTTTCTGGCAGGAATTTTCTGACACGGAACAAAGCTGAGGTCGACTCTGTCTGAGACCTCTGCCACCGACTGTCTGCAGATGAATTGGAAGCAAGCACGAGTTTCTTTTTCTCAACGCGGGACGTGCGGGAACAGACGAGAAGGACCTTGGAAGATAGGGGTGAGGGCGGGGGTTGGGAAGGCTGGATCCTTAATGGAGAATTTGGCACGGGTCCACGGTTTCTCCGCAGGCACGCAACACCTCCGGGGTTGATAGTCACCTCTAACCCGAGAGGAGACACGTCCAACTGTTCACATTAACCGTCACAGGCTGGCAGGACCATCGCAGTCAGGCAGGGGGGTTCTACTTTGAGCATTCGCTGGTGGGGAATGTCAAAACATGGACAGAATGGAATAAACCCTTAAGAGGGATAAATGGAGGGGTTGAATGATAACCGTATCTTAAGGCAGGGATGGGCAACTGGCGGCTTGCGACCACACTGTGAGCAGCCCACAGTTTGACCTGCGCCTTGCCCACCTTGCAAACGCACCCACTTACTCCACTTGCAAAGCTGGAAATGTGATATGAGTACTGTAAAGCAAGATCTCCACATCTCCAGTGCGGCAAGCCAAACTTTATTGGATCAATAGCGTCAATAAGCACTTGCTTGGCACATGCATTGATATGCTGACAAGCCGCCGAATGGCTTGTTTGTCAAAAGGCTTTGTGTCCAATCGATGCGCTTGTCCGAGTTCAATGACCTTATGTTCAGCTGGCCGTCGTTGCCGCACTTAATGATGCGTTGCAACATGTTCGCCGTTAGAGAAGCCGAAATACGCTTCCGGCCTGTCAGCGCTCCAAGACTTTGACGCAGTTGTCTGCTCTAGGCTGATTCAATCAAGCAATATGACGGCTAATTGGATGGAAACACATACAGACAGCACTCCGATATGACCGAGGATGAAAAAGTCTGAAGAACCCATGCACGAAATTGAAGTGTAATTTGCCCATTTTGGGCTGGTACTTTGACAAACTCCTTCGAGGCAAATCTCACAAATGAGTTGAATTAGTGACACTAAATTTGTGATGTTTTTATGTTTCTTCTTTTTTGCATATATGCCATCTCATATGGGTGGAATATTATGTTGATGTTTGATGATCATATTGAGGATCCCCTGTGGGGGAAAAAAAGAGGTAAACGAGGGCCTGTTCATTGCTGGTTATTTGCTTTTATTAACTTGCTTTACTAGATAGATAGATAGATAGATAGATAGATAGATAGATAGATAGATAGATAGATAGATAGATAGATAGATAGATAGATAGATAGATAGATAGATAGATAGATAGATAGATAGATAGATAGATAGATAGATAGATAGATAGATAGATAGATAGATAGATATACACACACACACGTTTAGTTTTTGTTTTTTTTGTTTTTGTAACAACTAACACTTTACTTAGTAATCTAACTGTTACTTTTGTCATGATATGAGCTTGTTCGACTAGCGATGCCTGCCCGCAGCGCACAGAGCATACACGGAGCAAGTGCAGCCGTTCGGCAGTCGTACGAGAGTCTACGTCGAGTTGTACAAATGGTGATTGCATCTGCCCTCCGACCACGACGGCAGTCCAAATAAAGAAACTCGACTCTTTCCAGAAGTTGGATTATTAAACGAACCCGCTCGCACAAAGCGACCCAACTTTGCAGAGTCACAGTTCATTACTGTAAAGTAGTTAATGACAGCAATCAGCTTACTGGAAGCTAACTACCACTTACCATTCGATAGAAGCGGTTGTGCCATCCACAGCATGAACGAATAATAAAATCCAAGTGGCGACCTCATTCCAAGATGAAGACACAGTCAAGAACGGTACATTATGCAAACTTGAGAAATGGGAACTTCGGTGTTTACAGCCCGAAGTGAAGAGTTCTTGCGTTCGCATCCGGGGGAGTGACGTCACATTCCGAGCACGTGAAAAATAACAATGGATGAAGCACGGAGATTTTCAAGTTGGAAATTCGGTCACTTATTTTGATTTTAGTGTCAGCTAAAGAAAATATGAAGGTACGTTACACGTTCTGCGCTGCTGACATTGTTATCTTGCTCCAAAAACGCTACCAGTATGTCAAATAAAAAAAATAAAGACAACTAAATATTTTTAGATGTGTGTCTTGTCGAACGGAATATCACATGAGCACAGACGCAAGGCTTCCACGGTTCCCCCCTTCAATCACGTCCACAGGCTCTGTGTTCCTCACAGGAGATGATTTAAAGCATGTCTGCCGCTTTATCAGGACGCTCTTGGGCCTCGGCGCTACCGAGCTTACAAACGTTCGTTCCCGCAAGGTCAAAACGTGACAAGGTGCAACCCCCTCCCCGCAGAGTATTGCTCACTTCCAAGCTCACGTCTCCACTCTAACCTCTGTCTGAACCAGTGGTGCATTTAAAAGCACGTTATTTACTACAGCCCGCCTTTTATTTACCTGTAATTTCTTTTAAGTGCAGTATAAATTTCTCCCATGAAGTCGCTCATACATGGAGTCCCCCCCCCCCACAACACACATAACGGTAGTCTTGACTTTGGCCCGCTGCCTGGGTCACTATATTACTCAGCCATTTTAATCATGTCCTGTTATTTCAACCTCATTATTCTTGTCATGTCTGCTAAAATCTTGCTTAACATGGAAAGGGTCAGCGGTGATGCCAGTAATGATTGTAATGAATTGAAGTCAATCGCGCCGCTGACGATGGTACAAAGTAAAGGAGGGACTTTGAGAGGAATGCCAGTCGCAGGGTAACGGAATAATACACACTGACTGGTTGGAAATGACAGGAGATTATTTTAGAAGGAGCAAAATATAAATTTATAATAAGTATACGCGGAAAAGAGGTCTGGTCACACCAATTATTTCCCTCCAAAATGTCCACCTTTATTCAACTTTCATTGAGAAAAATTCGACTTTTTTTTCCATCCATCCATCCATTTTCTAATCCGCTTATCCTCACAAGGGTCGCGGAGGGTGCTGGACCCTATCCCAGCCATCTTCGGGCAGTAGGCGGGGGACACCCTAAACCGGTTGCCAGCCAATCGCAGGGCACACAGAGACGAACAACCATCCATGCTCACCCTCACACCTAGGGACAATTTTGAGTGCTCCATTAACCTGCCATGCATGTTTTTGGAATGTCGGAGGAAACCAGAGTACCCGCAGAAAACCCACTCAGGCACGGGGAGAGTATGCAAACTCCACACAGGAAGGTCGGAGCCGGGATCAAACCCACGACCTCTGCACTGTGAGGTCGACGCGCTAAACACTGGATCACCGGGCCACCTTTTTTTATTTATTTTTTTCGAAAATCACAAAATAATGCAGCAAAACATACCAACATACTATTTTAACATGACAATTAAATCCCGCCATTAAATGACTTTGAGGTTGGAATTATTTTTCATTTTAGCGGTTTTACAAACGTAGCTTCGTCCCCCTCGTCCTCAACATCAGAATGCGAATGGTACTGACTACTGGACGTGACACAAACGCAGGTCCATTCTATCCCCAATAATTGATGATGTGCTCTGAGGGTTTAGGCATCCAATCTCCAGCACGTTTCCACTGTCATGTCCCATGTTTGGTGCCGTCATCACTCTTCATCAATGCATTGCACTCCATCCCACACTTCTGCCGTCTCCGGAGTGGCCATTTATCGCGCCGATAATCGATGATGACAGCTGGCGTGCAAGCGAGAGGCAGGCGGAACGTGATTAATCACGTTGTTTCATTAATTAGAGAACATTATGCATTGGAGGCGCCAATTCCGTACCAGGTGCCCGTATGACCATGTTATGAGACGAGGATTTACTTTTTCTTTGGCTTTTTTTATTTAGTCACCAAAACCAGAAAAAAAAACTTTAACAAGAATGTTTATGAAGACACAAAAAATATGGCCCCCTCACCATTGCTGTGCTATAAACCAGTACAATCTGGATCCCTTTCCTATAAAAAGTCAACAAGGTATAATCGCCAAACCTCTCCTGTAAAAACGCTTTGATTTGTGCCACTTCCTCTTTTACTAGTTTGGACTGTACCTCTTGTACGACAGTTGAAATGTTAAAATGTGACATAAACGCATGAAAAAAAACAATCCTCTGCCATTTCAATTACATGGTACACTTCCACTTTCCTGTAAAAAATAAAAATTAAATTTGTTTTTTTCCGATACTCTCAACTCTTGAGTTGTCACTGAAACCAGTGTTGATTACCGACACCACTGATACTTATGATGCATTAAATTTAATCTGTGAATCTGTCTGCTATTAGTTCCCGAATCTAAATTTAAAAAAAAAAGAAGAAAAAAGACTCTCGTGAGGATTGATACCTTGATATAGGGCCTGGTATGTCCCAATACCGATACCTGGTATCGATACTCACCCATCCTTCGTTTCACCCATTTCCCGTTTACCAATTTTGACCCCGACCGACACTGTACAAGTGGCTCACTTCCTTTTTCACGTATACGACAAATAAGAATGTCAAAACATATAAAAATGACTGGAAGGGTGGGAAAAAAAAACATGCTAATAACATGGAATCATCTCAGGCCCCCAAAACCCGACATTTGGTTGATTTCACATCCTGCTTACCTGTTTCACTCAAAGCCTTTTCAAACACATGACTTGTGTTTGTGCTAAACCATATCTTTAAATTAAATATTGTAGATATGTACTGTTTAACTAGCTTAGGCCTGATGACAAAACACGGCGTTAATTGTTTTGTATAGAGCAAAAGAATCATCGTCACGTACTGTACAGCGCTAGCGTCTTTTTTAACTTGTAACTCCTGACGAGTAAAGCCATTCATTTTCACAAGTCTGAGCATAAATTATAACAAAGGCCTTTCTCTGGCCCGCCTGAAATGAATACCGTTCCCTTTGAAACGGCCCTGTCACATCAAACCAGGCAGCCATTCCAATCCACTGGAACGTGTAATTTAATCAGAAAGAAATGTGTGAAGGTTAAGACTGTTCACTCTGCGTTTTTGTCACTTTAAATACTTTGAAGCCAAATGGAGGTTTTGTCCTGAGTGACGGGGGGGTCAGCCAAGTCGGGCCTCAGCGGTTTTGTCAATGGAGCCTGTCTCGCAACAATCCATCGCCGTAAAACACGTTCTCGTTGGATGCGACATCAAGTCGATGAAAGCGAATCGGACAGCCGCCGTCAATGTGGAGTGAACGGCTCCGCTAACTTGTATGTGCTCTGCTGCCCATCCAACTTGCTCGTGATAAATTACCCCATAGTGTCACTGCAATGTACAATGACACTCTGTTGCTAATCATAACAGGTGCATAAAAAACCTTGTCCACGTCCTAAATGGAGCAGTAGTTGAGATGCTAACAAACGTGCAGGAGGGGACGTCGTGTGGGGGGAACAGATGAATTGTTCAATATAACATGCGTGGCACCTAACCAGCTAATCGGAAGCTAGCTCCAGATGTTCATACCGCAGTCTAGTCAGTAATAACACAATTTAAGAGAATGTAAAGAATAAAACAAGTTGCGCATCATGATTTCAGGTTTCAGTTCGATTCATTGTGCTGCTCCTTTTGGTGTTCCTGCCTTGGCCTCTGGGGGCAGTGTAATGCGGTCATGCAGACACAAACGAAGAAGGATACTTTTACGACGACTGTGACTCGGTAAGCTACCAGTTTTTTTTTGTGACAAGAGTTTCATGACTATGAAATCGAGTTTCCTCAATATGAATCTAGACACAGAAAAGAGAATGTGAAGAAATAAACCGGTTACACAACATGTAATTGAGCCAAAAGTCACACACACGCTGCCTTTGCTCACGAGTGACCTCAGGATGGCAGCTAACCAGTCATACTGTAGCAATAGCAAAGCAATCTTCGTTTTCAGTCTATGCTCCTTGTTTTCAAACAGCTAAAAAAGAAGAAAAAAAATCACGAATACACGACACCTGTCCAAATCAAATCAAAGTTGTCAAGCGAGTGTGAATCTCTTCTCCGGTGAACGCTGGAGACTGCTGATCTGACCACATCGACTCCTATTCATCTGCGCGTGTCACCGAAGGCCGATACTTTGTAGCGCGGCGCTGATCGATGGACTCACAATGGCACGCTGAAACTCCTCGACGCCGGAGAAAAGTGCAAAGTCAGCTCGATTGATCGTGACTTTTGAGGTGGGCGCAGAGAAAGTGACGAGTGGGGAGAACTTAGTTTGTGACAGTTTTCCGTTGTCGGGTCAGAGCCGCGCTCAGGGCTGGCGGTATTGTAAGAGCAAGTTGAGGTTAAAAGGATTTGGGTGGGATTGACTCGATGTCCTGCGTTTGTCCTCATAGTGACTCAGCAGGGCACGACCAATGGACTCTTTTGGACTGTGGATTGTTTCAGGTCATTTGGTTTCTATTGTGTAAAGCTGTTATCATGAATAACAATACAGTACGATACAACTTTATTTCGCATTTCACAACAGCTGCGGCTGTAACAATGCACTTAACATATTGCATAAAATCAAACACCAACAAAAGAAAGTGGCAAAGGTCAATTAAATGATACGAACAAATATACAGTCGACACCAGAAAACAATAGAACAGAGTCGCAGGTTGGGTCAAAAGCCAAGAAAATTCAGGAACGGCAATTTTAACATGAGCATTCATCCATCCATGCATTTTCAATACCGCTTCTCCTGAACAGTTCGCGGGAGGGTGCTGAAGCCTATTCCAGGTGACTTTGAACAAAAGATAGGCTACACCCTGAACTGGTCGCCGGTAACACACCCACATTCACACTGCCACTGAGTGGGAACTGATCCCACGCTGCCTGCACACAAGGCAGGCGAGTGTACCACTGCGCCATCAGCAACCAGTTTTAACATTAACAAAACATCAAATCGCTTGTTGAATTGCCCCACTAGAAATTTTATCGACGATTCTTGCCCTGAAATTTTGAGTTCATCCAAACATTTGTTGCAATTATTCCTCATCGCTTTAGAACCAAATATTCCAAAGGTTAAAAAAAAATTAAAAACAAGACTGTCACCGGTTGTGCTAGCGACTGGCCTGATGAATGTTCCCTCTCAGGGGATTTTGGACCATCTTCTGTCCATTAGCCGGGTTGGACCTCGGCATCTCCGAGGAGTTGTTCCGAAACACGACACAGCAAATGAGATGTGACACTGTGCTATTTATACGAGCCGAGGAGGAGGAGATGCAAAAAAAGTGCTCACCTGCTGCTTGATGAGGTCTGCTGGCTCCCCAAACCCACCGAAGAGGCTGTGTAATTTTCACCCTGGCATCCAAGGGACTCCTACCGCCCCATCAACACCAAACACCATCCTCTACCTCCTCCACCACCACCCTAGAGGCAGCCAAACGCAGCGCATAATTACTCAGTGTGAACATTCCCCGCAGTGAGTGTGTGTCTGTCACACGTACGGGGTGTCATATTTCCACTCCTCGATGATGCTTTTGAGGACATGTAACATGGCTACTGTGTTGATGGCTCTTTTCGAGGTTCTCTCCCTCCGGAATGTTTCTAAAAATAATGCTTTTTGCCTCCATTCTCCAGATATAAAACACGGGAAAGGTTGGGTGGATGCAATGGGGGTTTTTTGGGGGGGTTGAGGGGGGTCGAAAATGTAGTCAACCAATCAGTGAGGTCGTTTTTTCAGGATGAAACCAAGGTCAACACTGTAAAGTATTTAGGGGAAAAAAGGACTGTGTATGATCCAAAGCATACCACATCGAAATCGCATCAACTTCCAATTACAACAAATGGACAATCATTGAGAGTGAAACCAAGGTCAACACAAAAAAATATGGAGGAAAACAGCTCAAAGCCCAAAACATACCACACTGTAGCTCGGACATAGTGGAGGCAGTATAGTAGCATGGGTCAATGTGTTTATTCCTAGCATCGCTTGCACACACACCTACCTAACTCTTTCTCTCTCTCTCTCTCTCTCTCTCTCTCTCTCTCTCTCTCTCTCTCTCTCTCTATATATATATATATATATATATATATATATATATATATAAAGAGACAGATGGGCCAAGTCCATATATATATATATATATATATATATATATATATATATATATATATATATATATATATATATATATATATATATATATATATAAAGAGACAGATGGGCCAAGTCCATATATATGTATATATATATATATATATATATATATATATATATATATATATATATATATATATATATATATAAAGAGACAGATGGGCCAAGTCCATATATATGTATATATATATATATATATATATATATATATATATATATATATATATATATATATATATATATATATATAAAGAGACAGATGGGCCAAGTCCATATATATATGGCTTTTTGCTGTCAAACACTGGCGGGTCACTATAGGTCTTTTCCATGCCGTAACAACAAGGCGCTCTAAAGCGGCCATACCAGCCCAAAGCACCACTTCATAACGTGGCCTTGCTGATATTCATTCTTGAATATGCTGAGCTGCTTTGAGACCACCGAGCGGATAACTCAACTGTATTTCCCGAGCAACCGCCGCTGTACGCAAATCGCTGTACGTGGAGCAAAAAATAATTCATACGACAACAAACCGATCAATGAATGAGACAGTAGAAAGCACAAAAACAGTCAAACTAGAAATCAAGTCTCACGCGGAGTAAATGACGCAGACTCATGAATTGCGCGCGCTCGTGTTTCTGTAATTGAGTATGCTTATGGGGAAAATAGCATTCTCAGCCACTAAATACATTGATGCCGATAGTTTGTTTTTATGCTTGTATTCCATAATGCTACGTCCAATTGCGGGAGTGCTATTATCGATATTTGGATAGATTTGTGCCGCAACTAATTCCTTGTACTCACTGCAGCTGAATAAATAAATTCTAGCCGGCCCACGAAGGACCGCATCTCTTCACAAGATCAATCAGAAGCATATTTATACGACACCTGCGGGGGTTCCACGATAACCAGTGAATGTTCCACAACGTTTTTGAAAGCTGCTCTTTTTACCAAACAGCTTCTCAGGACTCTTTGTAATTGCTCGCATCTAGTGTCTCTGGTGAGAGAACCCCCCCGCCCCCCCCTTCGTTTGCATGGATGGCAACGGGCCAAGATGTCTCCCTCTGCCCCCGCAGTCAAACAAGCGACGACTCGGCAGCAAAACACGGATTAGGTAGAGATTATTAAATGTCAACTCTTAAGACAAATACTTTTTACAGCCTCAAAGTGAATCAATAGTACTTATCTGTGATAAAAGAGGCCCAGGCAGGCAGGCAGGCAGGCTCATATGCCAACGTGGCAGGGGGGGAGACATCTCGCCGTCTTCCGCCTAACAATACCGCTAGTAATCTTGTTGGGAGATCCCGATAGAATGTACTGGAAATGGATGATGGGATGACGTACTCATTTCTTTGCGATTGCGGTCAAAAGTCCAACATGAGCGACCCCCTTGTAAATGATCAGTTGCCTTTATCATGGTGCAATCGTTTTTAATCCAATGATGTGTATGTGTAAGAGGAAAAAGAGGATGACCAACTACCTATACTATATATGACTCCCATACATCAATAATCGAGTATATTTTCATGCATATTCTGATATTTGAATGTATTTACTATAAATGTAGATAAAATATTGTGTGTGAGGGAGGGAGAGGGGGAAGGCGGGGTGTCTGAATGTTTTTTACTGTGACAAAAGAGTATTTGTCTGTCTTTGGACAACAGTCGGAAAGTTTCATCAACTTCTCCCCAAGTTCAAATCGGACTTTGCCACCCGGAAGTGCATATTTGTTCGGCCGCATGAAGCTAGAAAAGTCCTCGGCAAATCATAGCGTTGTGTTCTTATTACACAGTGTTCTCGCAAATGACTGCCTGGCATAGTGGGGGGGGGACAAAAAAAAGCATTTTCCCAAAGGTGCTCAGATTGACATGTGAAAATAGTGATGTAAACAAAGCAATCAGAAGGCATCGTCTCGATGGCCCACCGCACCTCATCTCGGTTTTTCTGTGTCTGATCCTATATTCTTGCTGCAGCAAGCACTCTAAAGTTTGGAGAGCCCGCCGACTGCCAGCGAGTGTGCTTCATTACCTTTTCATTCGCACCGCGCGCCCGTGTCTATATCCGCGTGTGTGCGTGTGTTCATGAATTTGTAGTGCACCGCCGCCTTCATCCAAATCATAATTACAATGTAATATCACGCGTAAGGCAGCGCCCTGCTGTTGTTTCTCTTCCTCTCTCTTCTATGAATATCAAATGCTGTCACGCTGGGCTCTCAAAGCTGCGCAGATCCTTGCCAGGCACACTGATTGCGTCTACGTGGGTCCAAGTATGTGCCTATGTGGCTGTGTGTGTGTGTGTGTGTGTGTGTGTGTGTGTGTGTGTGTGTGTGTGTGTGTGTGTGTGTGTGTTGTCAGATCTGTGTTGTTGGTGTGTTTGTGTTCCCTCCATTGGTCAATCCGTCTGAACGCAGCTCGCCTTCGAGCTCTCATCTAGGAGGCAGGGGGGCAGCGCGCTTGTGCTTTTTCTGATTATTACGCGTGTTTGAGACGTTTAGCGCTCTGGTGTCGTTATTTGTCCGGATCTTGCATGTCAGGCTATTTCTAGAAGTTTGTCTCCATTGTGCGAGGTGTACGGTATTTTTTTTTTTATATAGAAACAACTGCTGCGAGGAGCGATTGCGTCATCATTCGTGTTGACAGTATTGCTCATTTTTAGGCTGTGGATTATTTCTACGAGTTCTGTTTATTTCAAACCGTACAAGGTGATTCCCAGTTAATGTTTATTTTGCATCATGCAAAGTGGTGGGAAGCATTCAGAACGGGTGAGGGGAAGCAATCACATTTGTGATATGACACAAACACTGCGGACAAGGTGGATGTTGTCATTCATCAGCAGCCTCCGCCCACTTGTTAACATCCAGCCTCCGCCCTCCGACCTGCTCTGCGAGTATCCAGCTCGCGTCCGCCTGCTTAACTAACCACAGCTACCCTCAAGCCGTCTGCATGACTTCCATCATCCAACTCCATGCTCCTGTCTGGCCTGCTAGTAACTAGAGACTACCGGAATGTTAGACTTCCGAAAGTGTACCAAGTTGAAAGTTGGGCCAATTCAAGATTTGCGTCTTTGTTTGGTCCGATACGTGGTATAAGAAATGTATTATAAAGACATTGCAATGCAGGGTTAAAATTTGTTATTTGAGCCCGGTCATCCAGTGGTTAGCGCATTGACCTCACAGTGCAGAGGTCGTGGGTTCGATCCCGGTTCCGGCCTTCCTGTGTAGAGTTTGCATGTACTCAACAGCTGCTTGAACAGCTCTTTTAGGGAATCAAAACAGCGCAATATAACATTATAAAGTGCACATCTAAGGTAAACTAGTACTCAGCCTATAATGGATTTAAGCCATGGTTGCATACTTCGTTTTTCTCAAATTTGCTTTGAACACAGCAGTCAGGCTATGCTGATTCTGTTGGTCCTTCTTGCTCGGAAGTCTCTCTACGGTTTTGTGTCGACATCATTTCGGATTCTTGTAATGGAGGCTCTCGCTGGCAATCAGTAATGGTTGTTCGGTTAGGGATTGTCGGTCAGCATGGAAGGATCTCTCGCTCTGTACTTTTGGATCATTTATTGGAGCACTTTGCAACAGAAGTAGTAGTAGTTGTAACAGAAGTATCAGAAGCAGGTAATAACCTAAACTACACATAAATGCAGTAAAAAATTAATATATCTATCTTTCTGCATCGCAATGTAAATATGTATATAATTGACATTAATGAGGGGAAGGCGGGGTGTCTGAATGTTTTTACTGTGACAAAAGAGTATTTGTCTGTCTTTGGACAACAGTCGGAAAGTTTCATCAACTTCTCCCCAAGTTCAAATCGGACTTTGCCACCCGGAAGTGCATATTTGTTCGGCCGCATGAAGCTAGAAAAGTCCTCGGCAAATCATAGCGTTGTGTTCTTATTACACAGTGTTCTCGCAAATGACTGCCTGGCATAGTGGGGGGGGGACAAAAAAAAGCATTTTCCCAAAGGTGCTCAGATTGACATGTGAAAATAGTGATGTAAACAAAGCAATCAGAAGGCATCGTCTCGATGGCCCACCGCACCTCATCTCGGTTTTTCTGCGTCTGATCCTATATTCTTGCTGCAGCAAGCACTCTAAAGTTTGGAGAGCCCGCCGACTGCCAGCGAGTGTGCTTCATTACCTTTTCATTCGCACCGCGCGCCCGTGTCTATATCCGCGTGTGTGCGTGTGTTCATGAATTTGTAGTGCACCCTCGCCGCCTTCATCCAAATCATAATTACAATGTAATATCACGCGTAAGGCAGCGCCCCTGCTGTTGTTTCTCTTCCTCTCCTCTTCTATGAATATCAAATGCTGTCACGCTGGGCTCTCAAAGCTGCGCAGATCCTTGCCAGGCACACTGATTGCGTCTACGTGGGTCCAAATATGTGCCTATGTGGCTGTGTGTGTGTGTGTGTGTGTGTGTGTGTGTGTGTGTGTGTGTGTGTGTGTGTGTGTGTGTGTTGTCAGATCTGTGTTGTTGGTGTGTTTGTGTTCCCTCCATTGGTCGATCCGTCTGAACGCAGCTCGCCTTCGAGCTCTCATCTAGGAGGCAGGGGGGCAGCGCGCTTGTGCTTTTTCTGATTATTACGCGTGTTTGAGACGTTTAGCGCTCTGGTGTCGTTATTTGTCCGGATCTTGCATGTCAGGCTATTTCTAGAAGTTTGTCTCCATTGTGCGAGGTGTACGGTATTTTTTTTTTTATATAGAAACAACTGCTGCGAGGAGCGATTGCGTCATCATTATATATATATATATATATATATATATATATATATATATATATATATATATATATATATATATATATATATATATAGGCATGGTTTATATATATATATATATAGGTATGGTTTATATATATATATATATATATATATATATATATATATATATATATATATATATATATATATATATATATATACAGAAGTAGTAGTAGTTGTAACAGAAGTATCAGAAGCAGGTAATAACCTAAACTACACATAAATGCAGTAAAAAATTAATATATCTATCTTTCTGCATCGCAATGTAAATATGTATATAATTGACATTAATGAATACCTTTATCCAACAATACGTTTAATAAATAATGTAATCAACCCTGATTTCACTATGTATCATTATCGTCATCATTATTCATTGTTTTAAACGTAAGGAACCATTAAACACAAACATAAAGTCGAATCGAACAAAAGAACTACAAGTCCCAATACTCAATCCCGGAAGTGGAGCGCCGGCATGAACATATCAAGTCGAATCGAACAAAAGAACTACAAGTCCCAAAGGTCCAACCCGGAAGTGGAGCGCCGGCTGCAACGCAATTTACTTCGTTTAAACGTCAGATTGCAGACGGACAAACATGACAACTATGCACAAATGAGCTAAATAAAGACACCCCTGTTCTAGCAACATTTTAGCCCACGCTGTTTAAATTGCCGATTGCTTCAGCAACTTTGTTCTTTGTCGTGTCATCCATTTTCTTCACTTTGAAATGATCCATAGCCGTCTGTCTGAGAGGAGGGGGGCGGACTACTCACGTCAGCGGTGTGCTTGGCCATTAATTAAGTGGTATTTCAGAGTCGACGTGCTATGATGATAGCTCAGTTTACGACTGCAAAAAATCCAGGTCATTTTGGTCTTGTCAGTGGAACAATCTGGCAACTTTTTAAAAGTAAACTTTCCATTCATAAACTATTTAAATATCCGTTTTCGGTGTCTCGCGCTGCCGTGGCTGGCAAAACAAACGTGCGTGGACTTGTGCAGCGCGCTTGATGTTTTGTTTCTGGTTTATTTATAGAGCAACGTCACATCCGCTGTGACGTCTGCCGCGTTAATCTCGCGAGAACATTTTTGATCCCGATAAAATTCATTTAAATTAATGTCGATAAAAACGCGCTAAACTGACAGCTCTAATATATATATATATATATATATATATATATATATATATATATATATATATATACATATATATATATACACATATATATATATATATATATATATATATATATATATATATATATATATATATATATATATACACTGTATACACACATTCCTCTATTTATGGTTCAGAGTTGCCTACTGCCCTAAAAGGACTGGGATAGGCTCCAGCACCCCCCGTGACCCTTGCGACGATAAAGCCGATCGGAAAACGGATGGATAGATAAATTGTTATTGGATGTGATAGGTCCTGTAAAGGGGGCAAGCCAAAATTCACTTTTGGAGGTTAAATTAAAATGTCCACACAATCTTGAGGCTACATGGAAAGAAAACGTGTTCATATCATTGATATTTTTGGCTTTGTGTTGTCTTCAAAAAAACAAAACACCCATTTGTGAACATTCGTATGGTGCTCCCTCTGCCTGGCGTTGAAGCAAATTAATTTGTGATTCTCGGTAATTTATTTTGCAATCACAGCACAGTATTTGAGAAATAACCAAATGCAACCACCCCGGACGATAAATACAGTTATTATCTCTTCGAGGTGTAATTAGTGCAAAAGAGTGTGTTTGATTCGCCGGCGACCCCGGAAAGTTAGGCAAACATTAAACGTGTCATTAGTGCACCGCCCCTTGAAAATGAGCCTCAAAGATGATAGCAGGGCTCCTGTCAAGGAGGTGATGTATCTTGACCCTTTTGTGCTTTGTGATTCTGATTTTAAATATTACTTAAAGCGCCGCAAGGCACGCATCGATGGTACTTGTCCGCTCATTGCTGCGCTTGCCTTTTACAATCCAGACGCAGCCATAAATAATTGAGGCATGGTTTATTTGTGGCTAATGAAAGTGGAGGGACAAATGCTGTCATATTTTATGCTTCTATTCATTCTCTGTCTCTCTCTTTTTTGTTTTTTTTTGTTACACTCACTGAAGTGGAGTCTGGAGAACACCAAAAGGCTATTTTGGGAAGTTTTTGTGAGCAGCGACATTTCTCGTGGCGGTCCTACTTGGAAATGCAATTACAGTGCGGACGGACACGGTTAATATTTACTTAATTAGCATTAAACGTGCAATGACTTCATTTCGAGGCCCCGCTTAAAGACTCAGCACTTAATTATACATTCTACTTAATGACTGCAACTTTCCTGGCTGCGTGGATAATTTCTTGTCATTCTGCTTCTACGAGTGTGCAAGGTGGGTATGATGATGACTAACGATTGAGAAAAACAATCTTCATCATGATTGCGATGATTACAATTAATCTAGAAATCAAATCATGAGACGTGAGCAAGCCGGTGGCCCAGTGGTTAGCACGTCGGCCTCACAGTGCAGAGGTCTTGGGTTCGATTCCAACTCCGGCCTTCCTGTGTGGAGTTTGCATGTTCTGCGTGGGTTTTCTCCGGGTACTCCGGTTTCCTCCCACATTCTAAAAACATGCCGGGCAGGCTGGTTGAAGACTTAGAATTATCCCTTGGTGTGAGTGTGGATGGTTTGTTCGTCTCTGTGTGCTCTGCGATTGGCTGGCAACCGGTGCAGGGTGTCCCCCGCCTACTGCCCGAAGACAGCTGGGATAGGCTCCAGCACCCCTGTGACACTTGTGAGGATAAGCGGATTGGAAAATGGATGGGCGGATGGATCATGAGACGTCTGTTTTGTGCTCATTTATTTACCTTGGATTATTTGGAGTTTTTGCTTATTTATGTTACGGTGGCTGTGCTCATGACTAACTAGCAAACACAGCAATCCCATTAGCATGATGAAAGGTTTTTCTTTTTTGGCGTTTTTTTTTGGGTTGTCAAATATATCTTTTGTTCAACATCGTGGTTATCATGAATAACTGTCAAGAAGAGGAATGACATTAATTATGGGATAATACATTGTGTGCGCATGTGGCCTAACGTGATGAAAATTGTCGTCGGACGCCCTCAAAATTCTATTAATGGTACGTTCCCACAATCGTGGAAATGCACACTGTGATACTAGTTTCTCGATGTGGATGTGACAACGCGAGTTGGTAAAAGGTCTTTCGGTGATGTTTCCATAGATCAAAAAACAGTCATTCGGATTCAATGCACGGGCACGTGTAAACACCAGATGGAAATTCATCACATCACATGTAAACATGTGATCTGAGATCCTCAATCAGAAGGATACAAAAACAAGTGTGCATGGGACCAGGGCTGGTGTTTCCGTTGACGTTTGACAGAAATTGACCACATTTTAAGTTTCAAGTGGCACACTTCCTTCTTCCCAGCAGTATTTGACCCTCCGACACATCTTTTCTGTTTTCATTTTCTGCCTCTCCATTTTGGAGTGGGCTTTAAACTCCAGTGTCTTGCCTCATGTGGCCTCTTTTTAAAATTCATAGAATTTGAAAGTTAAATTTCACCACTTTTCGCCACGCGGCTATTTTTTTTCCTCCCCCGTTGTATCTTTTCAATCCACCCTGCTAAAAGAATACTCTGGGACTTTTCCCCATGCCGCCAAATTAGCGGCCGACAATTGTTTTTACCGTCGGCGGGAGTGGGAAGCCGAGAGGAGGCCGTGATGGGCTGCGAGTGGAAGGAGCGCCCCGTGACACACGGCTCACTCTAAATGTAAATGAGAGGGTTTTTAGGAGTGTGCCGGTCACGAGGCGGGAATCACTGATGACACATGCCAATGTCATACACAAGACCGCCAGCTTTTGGAGATGAAAGCCATGCGCCGGGGCCGAAAAAGGCATTGGCAACACGTTCAAAGATGCTATGTTCAGATGCATATGCATGTAGGGCGGGCCAAAAATAAATACAATGAACCCCATCACATTCGCGGTTCGGCACTCGCGAATCGGCTGATTAGTTCCGGAACCTATCCTTCACCTACTTGTCGTAATTCTGCCTTGTGTGAAGGATTCTTTTGCCACCATCTTGTCGTGGACTGGTTGCGACTGTGTTTTGGGCTGTCTCCTTGATGTTGTGAGTTTCGAAGGTCCTTGATACTCTGTCATATCGGAATGGGCGTGGCCCGATGTCTCTCAGTATTAAAGATCGGGTTGCTCAGTGACACATGAAGCTTTCTTCTATGCCTTCTGCATCCAGCTCTGCTCTCAGTTGTTACTTTGTAGTTTTGTCTATAAGGACAAATTCGATTCCATCGTGACACATCTCGTGCCACCTTGGGTGCCAAGGAGTGAATTGAAGAGCTTCTTTTAAACATTTGTGGCCTTTATGGGCAATTGAAAACCTTTTGAGGTGGGTATCAATGTCTCACATATGTTGGCTCACCCCAGACTGAGTCCTTCCTTCCTTCCTTCCTTCCTTCCTTCCATACTATCCTTGTTTTCTTCTTACCATCTTTTTTTCCTTCGACACCATCCTTAATGTCTTCTAAAAAAAACATTCAGAAGTGTACACCTGCTTTTGGTAAGTGAGTGCTCATTTTCATATCTGCCTCCTGAAAACAGGCTGATTTTTAACTCCCCCCCACACCCCCAAAAAAAGAAGTTGGATGAGTATGCTTGATATTTTGACAAAAAAAAAAGCATGTCACAGAAGTCAGCTAACTCCTGTTTCAAATTTTTAAAAATGCATAACATGTCTCCTTTAAAGCAGACACAAGGAAAATTACAAATCAAGTTTGACTCATTCCGAACAAAACCCAAGTGCTGCCTACTGATAATGTTAATATTAGGCGCCATAAAACATTCGGTTCTCCTATCCTTTGAACACATACATTTCCTTGAGCGCAATGATAAAAACTCATTCTTTCCAGACATTCCTTGATGTCACTCAACTACTAAGCAGATCCCAAACACGGCCACGCGCCATCACAGCAACAGAAGCTCCCAGCCTATCGCTAATAGGAAGTCTTCAGACACGCCGCATTGCCACTTTGCTTAACCAGAACTGCTGCCGTGTTGCGTAACTTTCATTTTTTTACAACTCAATAGCAAAAAAAAACCCACCTCAAGCAGAACAGATGTAGTAGCACTTTGCAGAAAATCATATTATGTTCTGGTAAATGGAGGAACGTCATTGGCATCAGAGATAGAGAGAGAGTGATGTCAAAAGTACCGTTATTTTTCTCATTTTAGTTTTAAACATCACAGACAGGGCTAGGGTAATTTTATTTGTTGCGTTTTTTTCAGTGCAGGCAACATCGGATGATTTTTTTTTTCTCTTCGGTTCAAACTAAGGCCAGGTTGACACGCGAAGGCAACTCTAATGCAATAAATTCTGTATTACAGGACAGAGCGGGCTATATTTGACCCTGTGGGTCATTCTTTGCCCATCCTTGGGTAGGTTCCATTCATCATCGTGAACTGTATTTTCAAGAAATAATCAACAACATCAAAGACATCATGCCGCAGAGGAGGCGGGCCTGCAAGGCTGCCACCAGAACTGCAGTTTCGTGTTCCAGGGGTCCTGCTGGGCAGAGGATGGAAGGGTGGGCTGACGGGTGCATTCCAGCAGGGCGAGGGGTATATTTTGCTTCCGGAGGGGAATGCGCCTTGGCGCCAAACAGATAGTGGGGGGTCGAGTGGCAGCAACATACTCACACGCTGAAGGCTCCTTCCTTCAAACTGTCAATCGGGAACCGTAAGAACTGCTTCACTCACAAGAGCCTCAGCTTGGAGAGTGTAGAAGAGCTTACCCCAGCTGTCTTCGGGCAATAGGCGGGGGGGCAGCGTGAACTGGTTGCCAGCCGGTCGCAGGGCACACAGAGACGAACAACCAATCGCGCCCACAATCGCAATTTGGAGTGTCCAATCAGACTGTCATGCATGTTTTCGAATGTGGGAGGAAAACGGAGTACCCAGAAAAAACCCACACAGGCACAGTGAGAAAATGCAAAGTCCACACAGGAAAGCCAGAATCAAACCCGGTACCTCTGCACCGTGAGGTCGACGCGCTAATCACTTGACCACTGTGCTGCCGTGTCATAAAATTGTAATCACTGGTAAAGATCTGGAGTGTGTTTCCTGTACATGAACAGAATAGTGCTATCACCCATTTTACACTTGTAAAAATACTGTAGTCAAATATGCTTTAAAAAATTCCTGTAATGTGAATAGATATTTTTGCGAGAAATCATTTTGGTTTTGAAATTAAATTCCAATGTATCTGTCAATACCTCTCGAGCCCCTATCCCACAACGAGGCGAACAATTGCAAAATTTGCTTTGAGTTTGTTAAGGTTCATCCAGGGCCGCAAACGTTGGCCAAATACTTGCCAGACATTCGCCCGTCCTTTGCTTATCTCCAGAAGAAAATCACAAAAACTGTTTGCGAACATTTCGCGAACATTTGAGCCCTCGAACGAACCTTAACGAACTCCGACTTGAATGCGCGATTTTCTACCTTCGCTAACAGTCGCAATTGTTCGCCCCCCACTGAGGAGCCATTTATTTATTTTTGATGGTGACAACATTTAATCCAAATGTATGCGGCTCAAGTGGAGCTCTGGAGGGGTCAAGGACAGAGTGGGATTTGCAGCCCAGGGAGGGCGCGCCGCTGTATACAGAGACTCGGTTTACCTGCCAATCACTTGCCCATCACTGCGGGAGCGCGCACAGGTCTGAAATATCCTCACACTCAGCAGTGTGTGTGTGTGTGTGTGTGTGTGTGTGTGTGTGTGTGTGTGTGTGTGTGTGTGTGTGTGTGTGTGTGTGTGTGTGTGTGTGTGTCTGTGTTTGTGTCTGTGTCTGTGTCTGTGTGTTTGTGTGTCTTCTATCTGTCTTCTATCTGTTTTTTCTGCGAGTGTGTTAGTGCTCAGTTTGTGTGTGTGTGTGTGTGTGTGTGTGTGTGTGTGTCTGTGTCTGTGTGTTTGTATGTCTTCTATCTGTCTTCTATCTGTTTTTTCTGCGAGTGTGTTAGTGCTCAATTTATGTGTGTGTGTGTGTGTGTGTGTGTGTGTGTCTGTGTGTGTGTGTCTGTGTGTGTGTGTGTGTTTATGTGTGTCTGTCTATCTGTCTTCTGTGTGTGTTTCTGTGTCTGTGTGTTATGTGTGCTTCTATCTGTTTATGTGTGTGTGTGTGTGTGTGTGTGTGTGTGTGTGTGTGTGTGTGTGTGTGTGTGTGTGTGTGTGTGTGTGTGTGTGTGTGTGTGTGTGTGTTTCATTTGTGTGTGAGAGTTTAGCATCCAGAGTGCTTTTGACCTCCAGGGTGAGCCAATCTGCAGTCCCGTTGCCGGCTGTTGAGTGGCGTCGGCCTCTTCGTCCTCCTCCATCACGGTCGGCCCGTTAGCGCTAATGAGAAGCGACGTATTGTCCTTCCGTCACTTCATTCAGTTGCCAAGTTGGCGACCAAATTGCTTTCTGAGCCGCTCGGGGATGAAGGACAAAATAAGATGTCAAAAGAGCGCGTTAGAGGCGCTGGCGTATTCTGAACGTCGAGCAGAACAATAGACACGCAGCCGCCATTCAAGTCTACGTTGAATATGAATGGGAGACGGAAGAACGTGTGGAAAATGAGAGCTACATTATCTTGAAGTACGTTAAGGCTTTTATGGTGTTAGCTGCCTTTATACGCTAATCATTTCATTTCTGCAAATGTAGGCCATTTGTAGACTCACACTCGCTTCCCCTCAGAGCGACAAAGACAGACTAATTAAAGCGAAGATACTCGGTACAGTACACAGTTTTGGTGTTTTGGTGCTTTGTCTGCGAGACGGTGATGTCGAGTTGTTGTCAAATGGGCGTATACTAACTGGAAACCCAGCAAGGCTATAAATTCGATAGGTGGTGTTTTTGGTTTTGTCATTAAAAAAAAATACAATTCAAATATGTGCCTCACGACTGAAAATGTTTTCAGTCTGGGATGCTTGGTTGGGGTGAGTGGAAGAAAGTGAGAGTGGGTGGTTAGCGTTCGTAAAGAAAACAGGTGCGTGTAAAAAAAAGTGGATAGTTTGTGTTTGTGTAGTGCGAGTAAAGATATTGAAAAATCTGTCTTTTTTTTGGTTGGAAGTTTTCGAGAGAGGTGTCTCGATGTGCTGCGGTCTTTGATCAATTTTGTTTTTCTAGTGCTGACTTCTGCACACTTGGCATCTCCTTCCATTCATCAATGATCTCAAGACAGGTCGGTCGACCACAACTGAATGCGGCATGGGTCCGCAATGCATCTGCCATACTCCATAACTATTGGCACCCTTGGTGAAGAAATTTTTTTCCAAAATAATATAAGGAAATTTACCGTAAATTCCGGACTATAAGCCGCTACTTTTTCCCAAACTTTCAACCCTGCGGCTTATTCAGTGATGCGGACAATTTATGTAATTTTTCTAACAACCGCCAGGGGCGCTCGAGTAGAAAAGGTAAGATTAAGACCGGTGGAATATATGCGTCGAGGAAGACTGCATTTTCTTGTCTTGTGCATAAATTAAATTAGCGTGAACATACCCTCATCATGGAAAATGCAAAAAGAAAGGCATTTACCAGACCTGTTATACTGTACTGCTATTCTGTTCCTAGCGTGTTGTTACCATGTTGCTACCGTTTTACTGCCGCGTCACAGGCACCGTTTGGGAAGAAAGTTATATTATTATTATTGTTAAGTTATATTATTAAAACTTTGAAAACTCTCTCTGTGTACCATCTTTCTTTGTAAATATGTTTACATGTTTTAATGTGGGCACATGCGGCTTATATACAGGTGCGGCTTGTGTATGTACAAAATTGGTTTTCCTCTAAAAATGTAGTGGGTGCGGCTTATTATCAGGTGCGCTCTATAGTGCGGAAATTACGGTAATTAAAATGCATTTATTCACTGAAGAACAAAAATACCAAATTAAGAAATAATCATTGTACATTTTTGGGAGGTTTTTTTTTTTTTGGTATACGTGCAAGGGTGCAATTAAGTCCATCCGTGTTTGATGGGACTTGCTCTTCGACAGCAAACTCCTCCAAAAATATATTTTATAGACCTGGGGAGAAAACAAAATCCTTCTACGCAATAATGTCTTTCATTCGACTCCCTTTTGTCCATTTTGTGTATTTTTATCGGGCACTCTCACACAGGCACACGACATGCAGTATACTTTACAGTTTGAGCGAGCTGCCCAACGCACTAACTTTTAACAAATATATAAAATGTGGACACATTCTTTGGCCATTCCGCTGTCGGTTGGGATTAGCCTGGAAATGGTAAGAGAATTTAATACAGCCTTTAATAAAAAGAAAGTTTGTGGTCATGAATCCTGCGACACAAAGTTTTGAAGTCCTCCATAGAAGTAAAAAAAATAAATAAAATACACGGCTGCTGTTTGGATGATTTAGTGTCACTACCAATCAGTGTGAGAGCGCAGATCCATATAATAGATCTCCTCGTTATTACCACTGCGAGATACAGTCGGTGGCGACGGCATCGGCGGGGCTTCCAGCTGCGGCACCAAAATAAGCGCCTCATCACGTCGCCGCCATTGCTCAATTGCATGTTTATCATCCATGACATTAGCAGAACGTTTCTTTCTGGGATTGGGCCTCGTAAAAAGACCCATTTGCTAAAAGTTGATCTGGGATTTTAGCCCATTAGCCAAATTACCAGAGATGAGCGCCCCCCCCATCCCCCACGCCAAGTCGACGTCTTCAATCTGCCGCACAGTGAGAGGCAGGAAACGCTGAGTTGGAGATAAACGGGGAAGACAGCCAGCTAACGAGTCTACCTTTATCTTTTGCTTTTATTACTGTTATGCAAGGTGGTGATTATCATACATAACTAGCAAGAGGAGTGACACGTGTGTTGCGAAGCAAATGTACGATGCGCTTTTTCTTTTTTTTTGACTGCTTCTTATTTCGATTCATTCAGTTTATTGAAGCATGCCAGCGGACGGTGAGCATACTTGTACCAGACCTGAGGTGTCAAGTGGGTTCAAGCGCAGCACGGTTGTCCCTGGTGTAAGTGCATCCTTTTGAGACGCTCTTGAGTGTTAGACAGCCAACGACTCTCACAACTTGAAGCAAATATTGTCACCGTGCTTCATAAAAGCCAAAGCAAGCACTGCCTGGTACTTAATTGAGAATGAGAAGAAGGAAAATATGATGATGATGATGATGATGATGATGGTCTTCGTCAGAGGTGTAACCATAAATTTATTGGTGGGCTGGCCAGCATGAAAGTCTCACTGAGGAGTGTCCATAAGGACAAACACCTGCACCTTAGCATAACTCCAATCTGTAACTGAGAAGACATTGTTGATCAATGTATTCGCAGTCAGGGTTTTATGAAATCAAATGCACACGTTTGTACAGCTACAAAAACGCATCAACAGGAAAATATTGCCTCTTGTTATGAAATAAATTTCAAGATAAAAATACAGGATGGTCTGCTACTCTAGGCTCCGAGTTTCCTGAACGCAGCACACTTGTAGCTGCTCTGCCATTGGCTATTACCTGGCATCTTCCTGGAATCTCATTGGCTAAGAGGGACCTCTACCGAATGTGTCTGTGCATGTAGATAGATAAATAGATCGATATGTGTCTATGCGGCGTCCTCGTCATTCGCCCCTCAGCCCATGAGGCGTTCTGATAGTTTCACGTAAATGTGAATCACCCATAGAAAGTGTTCACCAGTCGGGCGATCGCTCACTTTGCTGATGTTTGCCTTGGACATCTTCGAAGGATTGTCAAAAGCCGACAAAAGCAAACGTCCTTGGATCAATTCTTTACAAAACGTCAGGCAAAAAACACTTCTGAGAGAGAACATGAACTAAAACGGGCAAAAATCGATGAGGATTTAGTTACAAGTGAAATAACCATCCTTTATATTCTTTTTTCTTTGTTTTTCACATTACGCACTACTCTCATTTATTGTGCAATAATCTAACATGTATTTGTTACATATCTTGACGCATTTTATGCTTATAAAACATTTATGTCTGAATTTTGGTGGGCTTGGAACGGATTAGGGCATTTACATGGAAAATGCATCTCAACTTACACAATTTTCTAGCTAGGAAATTTCTTCCAGAACCAATTAATTTCCTAAGTAGAGGTACCACTGTATCTGGATCCAGATGATTTTAGTTTTTGCAGCCACTTGTCAAAATAGAATTCCACCACAGCATTTTTTTTCAGCGTGTTTAGAAAATGGATGGATGGCCTATGAATAAAGCGGATGACAACTCATTAATTTAGCAACATAATGACTCAATTTGCTATGTTTTTAGCAATTGGGGACTGCGCCTCTGACCCCCCATTTAAATAAGTTAATGCACTGGCCTATTTGCAGAGACATATGGCGGGCGTTTGAAGAGAGGGCTTCGGTATCTTCTCCATACAGTCGTCTCGGGGGAGAATTTGATTCCCTTTCATGTGTCATTCTCCAGGTGTCACTCTCCACCCCGCGTTATCATCGCCGCCGCCACTGTGACAGCTTCAAGCCGCTTCCTCCAGGGAAAAAAAAAAATGCCAAACTCCAAAGCTCGGCTAAAAGCGTTTCCCAGGGAGACGTGAGTGACGTGTTCTTTATGTACAGACACCGATTGACGCCCCATTGTCATGTTTAATAAAAGGCCAAGTGTTAATTTGCGGTTATCCACGGCTAATTCTTGGATTAGTTTTCTGTGGTGGTTTAATGCTGATTGTGAATACCTGTCGGCGCAATGTGATGCTCCATAAGTCCAATGTAAACAGCACCACACGTGCGTTGCTGGGGCTTGATGGCAGACTGCGAGTAAAGGATGCAAAATGGCGGCCAAAACACGACACTGTGAAATCCGTGTAACCTCAACAGTTATATGACATACATTATAATAAACACGAATCATGAAACGAGGAACGCCCTATCTGGCCGCAAATGACTCTCTGGTCGCTATGGTAATGTTTAGACGTCCCTTCAAAATAAGATACACCGCATATACAAAATGCATGAAAAATGCAGCTCACCACTTACGCATATTATGCAGACTCATTCAATGGCATCCATTTTCAAAAAAGGGAAGCTATTGAATAAAAAAGGGGTAACAATTGAATGGCATCCAATTTAGAGACATACATGTACTGATCTTCCAAGGCTCGCAGAATATTGTTTTTCATGACCATGTGAACACAGAAACTACAAAATTAAAGACTTTCTACCGCTTTCCATTTGTTAGTCATTGGCAGTAAAATTGAGGATTGGTCAATTTGGAAGAGCAAAATGTAGAGAACAAGCTTTTTGTGAAAAGATATATTTTATGCACTAGAGTGACTTTGATGCGAATAATTTTTGCTTTAGTGACACAACATCTGAATAGTTCTTTTATTCTATAAAATACCAACAACTATTTATTTTATTTTATGTTATTTATTTTTATTTTTTACTTTTCTAGACAAACTTTTCCAGACAAATTTTGGATTCCCAAGAGTTTAAAAAAATGGGATCCATTGATTTTTTCACCCCCTCAAATAAGCCAAGGTCAGTCTGTTTGTAGGATAAAAATACTGTATGTGCATGATTACTGCCACCTACATGACTGGAGCTGAACAACAGCACTTTTGAAAAGATCGTGATCCAACACACACGAGCTGGCATTGTTCAATAGTAACCCCAAATTCATATTTGTCTAATCCTTTCGCTGCTTTCCGCACGCCGACGACACACAAAGCGTCCCTTAAACTTAGATTAGCACGTGTTCATCCAAAAGAAGCGCGATCCGCACCAAACTTGCGTGCGATGCTGACTTCAAAGTAACGTGTAAACACAAGAAGGCAGCGGGATGAAGCGGGCCCGCTTGAAGTCATTATGACGGAGTACAATGCTGTTAGCGCTTTTGAGTTTCCCCGGCTCGCTCGTATGTAACGAGGGCTTCAGGTGATATCTGAAAGAATGGGCGGGGGAGGATTTCCATAAATTTTGTTGGGATTTTGTTTGTCGGGATCGAATGAAGAATGTAAAGGAAGAGATTACCACAATCTCCGGGAGTTGGGGGATTTCTCCACTTGCTTCAATTTCTCTTCGACTGCAGAAGGATTGGAAGTGTGACAGCAGGTTGTCATGAGTCTGTTATGATTAAGATTACATTTGGTTTGGTTTTATCGTTTTGTTTCCTCGTGTGCTTTTGTCTTACCGCCTGTTCTGGTCATGCGGGTCCCTTGTGTCAACCAATCCGCTCCCTCGGCCCTATGTGTCTCATCCGTGTTCCTTGTTGCGTCATCACCGTGCTTGTATTTCGTTCCCTCTGTTCGATCAGTCTGTGTCGTGATTTCAAGACTTTGTCTTTTGCATTTAGTTTTTCCAGTGTTCCCCTGCAAGTGGTTTTGTTTATGCATTAGTACACCCTGCTTCTCCTGCCTCCCTGATTTTTTGGGGGTCCACTACCATCACGCACACATGACATGGATGGTATACAACGACAAGAGATTTTTTTAAAAAGTGTGAGAGAGGCTTAAAAATGTGATAAATGAATCATTATTCACAAGTCACGTGGAGTGGGGGGGTGTATGCGTGTGCACTGGGTGAAGACAGGATAGGAGACTGGAGTCGGTGCAACCACATGGTGAGTTCGGACTCGGGCTTCCTACAGCAAGGAAAGCGGACAGGATTCTATTTAACCCGCAATGTCCCTAGGTTTTTAGGTCATGCCGGTCAGAAATGTAGCAGTGTGTGCCCGTGTGTGCCCGATTTATGTGTCTCTTTGTATGTTTTTGCAAGTGTGCACGTGTGTGTTTTTCATGGCTTGGCCCGAACCACCACCCTCCCCCACCTTATCACCTCAAACGTCAAATAAGAGCCCGAGACAGGAGACAAATCAAAAGGTGGAATTGTCTTGAGGTTTTTTTCCAGGCGGCACCCAAACCAGACGCTGCTTCCACTTTTCTTCTTCCTTCTCCGCGTGTGTGCACCGTGTCATCTTTAATCACCGTCACTGACATCAGGGGGCTTTTTCATTCTGCGCTCGTGCTCCTTGATACACTCATCCTAGTGCCTTGACACATGTGCTATGCTTCTTCTCGACATCATAAGGCAATCATATCTACTGGCGTTTCAAACCGTTTTCTTAGTTGTCATCCACTTAGGGCAATTAATAACAGTCCATCGGGGTATTGGAATAAAGAGGCGTTAACTGTAAATGCCATGGTTCATTGACAGGCTCAGACAGATCATCCAATC
The DNA here is from genome assembly GCA_026261675.1 of Hippocampus mohnikei. Classification (NCBI taxonomy): domain Eukaryota; kingdom Metazoa; phylum Chordata; class Actinopteri; order Syngnathiformes; family Syngnathidae; genus Hippocampus; species Hippocampus mohnikei. The sequence continues at coordinate 4,859,588 of JAKGUB010000341.1, forward strand.
TGATGCAGATACTATACTTTTTGTTCTTCTACCTTCTTCCTTTCATAACTTTGCTGCTGTAATTGGGAATGTCTCCATTGTGAGACGAATGAAGGTTTACTTATTCTTATTCTTGATGCGATCGCGTCTCTCACAAGTTATTCATGATAACTGCCACCATGCACGATAGAAATCAATATGATGATTTACGCACGGTTACATGAATTCACACAATATCCTGGTTGTAATATTAATATTATTCAATCGTAACTACCACCTGGACCAAAAGATATAAGCAAAATGATGACAAATAAACCGCAGTCTAAAAATAGCCTGGGGGTGGTGGTATTGGTGGGCAGTCGCTAATATGATTACCCGCCCCCCAGAGTGTCAATACTAAAACGGGGCGATGCGGGGAAGAGTCCCCACTGAGGTGGAAAATGAACATCTTTGACCTCATCAAGTCTGCGGAAGCGTCTCAGCTCCCTAATTAAGATTGAGCAGAGGAAGCGAAAGCGGCCATCTTTGCCGAAACTAATCAAGTGCACCTCACTTCACTCCACTGCTCTTTTGTATTTATCCATGAACTCGGTTCAAGGCAGAAAAAATCAAAAGGGCGACACAATACAGTGCACCCTTGCTCTTGGTGTTGGTTAGAGACCGAGTCACAGCACGAATAACAAGTTATAACAAATTGCAAGTAATGAATAACCCTTAAAGTTATTTCATAATTGCCCATCTTAGTTGTTTGGAACCTAATTTTACCCCAAAATATAAACCCAAAGCACTATCATTTTAAACTCATCTTAGAGGATGTTTGAAAATGAATTGCTAATCGATGATTTAAAAAAAAAATGCTCCTAAGTGTGCTCAGTCCTAACTTTTTTCCGTTAACAACCCAGGCTAAACTAAACTCCTACCTGATGCACAAAACTTGTCTCTCTTGTATCAGTTTAACGTAGTTTAACAACACCAACATGCTATATTTCTATTGAATGGGGCTTTGTCGCCATCTTGTGGCATCTTAGAGCATTTTTGAAGAACAGAAACAGTAAAATTCTCAGGTAGCTGTGTTTGCAAATGTTAAATCAGTATGGCTTCCCGATATACATTAATGCTCACAGGCATCACACCTGCTTGCATGTATACATGTTTTTCTTTATATAACACACTCATTATGACCAATTAAACTTCCCGACATCCATCATAAATGTTTGGCAAGCGCGCGTATGTTAGTGGTTCCCATTAATACTGCACACACGCAGCCCATGTGAGAGCAATTTAATCCGGCGGAGGCCATGTTTAAATATTCCACAGCCAATTTGCGTGGTCCATTTTGATTTACAACGCAGAGAAACGCAGGCGTACATCCTCGCACGGCCTCTTTGGGTTGTGCAATTAACTGGACAAATAGCTTGTCAGCTCGAGCCAGTGCGAGCCTCGCAAGACCGCTGTCACCCAGGCATGGGATTGGCCAGTATGGCCTAAAAATAAATAAATAGATTTTAACTCAGCTATTTATTTGTCTTTTTCTCCTCTTTTCGTTTTTAGGAAGAGTGCTTTGCTTTGGTTTCCTGATACCAAACTGGCATGAACTTCCAGAGAAATAATAGCAATACATTGCTTTTTCTTAACTTGTAATGTGAGAAAAAAAATTTTGAAACTTGTGAACAAGAGCCCAAGATGATGAGTGATTCCCAATAACAGTATACATTAGTGTTCCAATTAGGTGTGCCACAGGGAATGTCCCAATTGAACAAATAACTTTGCATCCATTCACTCGCAAATCCTGTTGCCATTCATACAACAGCAAAAACAAAACCCCCAAAACTTTGCGTTCAACTAAACAAGCTTTTTTTCCAATGTAAAATATGTTGTCATAGCTAAATAAATCTTGAAATGAAAACACTATTGTGCGAGTCATCGCACCAGACACCACACAGCCTTATCGGAGGAGAAACATGGCCCAGCGTGTAAGGAACCTTGAGGAAGGTGTCCTCCCTTCAATGTTGGAATGAGAAATAGGGAATATCAGAGGCTGGGTAAAAATTACAGCTCTGGTGTCAAAGCTGCAGTCGGATGACAGCCAGTAACTGCAAAGTGCCCACGGCAGTCTCCACTTGGTTCGCTTACCTTCGCCTCCATGAAGGTCAGTCCAGCGACTGGCCTCCGAGCGTGGCCGTGGCGATGTTTACCTCTCTTTTTGGAAAGTCAATTATGTGGCGGTGCTGCGGTGCCAATCAAAGACACCAACGCTGGTAGCGCTTGTGCCACTCGCTCCGCTACCAGAGGTTACCACACGTCTTCTTTTTAATGGCCAATTTGGTCCATTCATCTCCCCGAATTCTGGGCATATATGACAGTTTGCGGACATTGAACACAAACAACTTGGAGTCACAAATGTTCCGTTGACAGCACAGTAGTAAAGCGCGAAGGACTGCTGCATCCCCGAAACACTCTAAGTTGTACATGAACTGTTTCACTCACTCAAATAAACACATTTTCCACTCAACTCTAAATTGAGATGCATCTGTTAGTTCCGTAAAATTGGTCAGTGTTTGTGAAAATGTGCATACGCTGAATTCTCCTCTCGTTTGACAAAACGGTGTGCAGTACATTAGGTGATTTTTCGTTCAAAATGATAAATTGTCAAAAATCCATCCATCCATTTTTTACACCAGTTATCCTCTTCACGACCGCACTACTTTAACCCTTTCATGGACTCTGTTACCTGATAACGTGATAAGCCGTCCACTGTAGTAACCCCTGTCCCTGAAAGGGTTAACAAAATATATACTACAGGATATATATTGAATGGGCAGCCCTCCAGTGGTTAGCGCATCAACCTCACAATGCAGAGGTACCAGGTTCGATTCCAGCTCCGGCCTCCATGTGTGCAGTTTCCCCGTGCCTGCGTGGCTTTTCTCCGGGTACTCCGGTTTCCTCTCACATTCCAAAAACATGCATGGCAGGTTGATTGGGCACTCCAAATTGTTGCCAGGCATGATTCTGAGCATGGATGGTTGTTTGTCTCTGTGTGCCCTGCGATTGGCTGGCAACCAGTGCAGGGTGTCCCTCGCCTACTGCCCGTAGACAGCTGGGATAGGCTCCGGCACCCACCGCGACCCTTGTGAGGATAAAGCGGTTCAGAAAATGGATGGATGGATATATAAGAGAAAAAAGCCACACTGTGCAAGATGTCGTGGGTTCGATTCTGGGACCTGGACTTCCTGTGTGGAGTTTGCATGTTCTCCCCATGCCTTCGTGGGTTTTCTCCGGGTGCTCCGGTTTCTTCCCACATTCCAAAAACATGCACGATAGGTTAATAGGACCCTCTAAATTTGGATTGTGAGAGTGAATGGTTGTCTATGTGTGCTCTGGCATTGGCTGGCAAGCGGTTCAGGGGGTTCAACGCAGAATATATGAGGTGGTTATGTTTATCATTCTAAATGATCCGCAAGGATTGTGCAAAGGTGCATTTTAGGCTAATTCAAGATTCCAAAATAATAAGTCAAATTCTTCATCATAGGCATCCATTAAGTTCCCAAAACATAAAAAGCTGGTTTAATTTACCAACAGCCAGTGCTACTGGAGAGTCAGATTCATCTTCGGTGTTTACAAAAACATGAACTGTATGCACGGTTCATTGACAACCTGGCGTACATTAGCTTAATTGAAACATCAAAGTTATTGTCAGTGTGTACAAAAACACAGGTTAAATCATCTCCAATGTTTTTACGAGGTATGCCAGGCTCATTAAATTGTCGTCAATTTGTGTAAAAATATCCTTTATATTCATTGAATTGTCTTCCATGTTTCTGAAAACAACTATAGAAGGTTAATTGAAGACTAAATTCTTGTCAAGGTTTTTGAACATGCATATATTAGTTCCTTTCAAGATGTTCAAAATTGTTATTGAAGGTTGAAAAAAAAAAAGCTATGAGGGTTGTTTATGACTCTCAGGTCGAATAAACACATGAAGACAATTGGGCTGTTTTTGTACCGATTTTTCAGCTTCCTCACTACTCAAACGGCCGCCACTTTTCTTCTGTCTGAGGTTTGAAAAGTGTCCCAATGATAAGCTTGAAAGAGATGGGGCCGATAATCTTCACTATTAAGTATTTACAACCAAAAATCTTCATTTGAACGGGGAGTGCCAACTACTCGCGAATCAATTGACTGTGTGAACTGTGATGTGAACTAAATGCGGCTCGTGAAACAAACACACTGACTAACAAACAAGGAAGCAGCGGTAAATAAAACTAAATATGTCCCAACCAATGTGAGTTTTTGTGAAAGACTGGGATCCCTCCAGAGGGAAGTATTTTCCAAAGCAAGTCTTTTCTCCCTGACATTTCCATCTTAAAATGCTTCCGCCTCCAGTTTTGTACAGAAACGCTCGGCTAGCATTGGGGCAAATACAATAGCATCGAAAGTAGAGTATACTATTTTTTATTTTTTAATGTATTTATTTATTTATTTATTTATTTATTATGAGGTCATGCAAAATTTCTGCCTCGCAAGACTTTGTTTTGAGACAGATGATGGGACAGTATCTTAATATAGCGTGTAGCTCTCTTAATGAAAGACTAAATAGTCCTCACTGTTCACAGAAAATACATATAATCCATGTATTGAAGAATTAATCCATGTTCACAAAGAGACATAAAACAAGGTGACTTGATGCTTCCGGGAAATCAAAGTTTACGAAAACAGCGTAAACCCTCCTTGACTTCTCTGGCGGAATATATTCATGCTCGGCCATAGTTTACAGCTTGGGCACAATAGCGAGCACATCATAAATGGAGTTTGTTGACTATTATATTGCATTGAATGTGAGGTGATTATAAACCTGTCTTCACTTATGTGAAAAATTGTGAGCAGCCGGCCCTAATGCTGGCTGATTTTTATTCCGGAATCCCTCGAAGGTGCGCCGGATGATTTACGTCGGCTCGTCGACGGGGCGCGTGATCATACAAGTGTTTTGCTGTTGATGATGACAAACGAGCGCTCGCTGTCCTCGCCACTTACTTTGGCTTTTAGCTGACACCTAATGGCCTCGCTGTGACAGCCCTAAAAGACAATCATGGAAGAAGAATGTGCAGGCGTCTGAGGTGTCACCCAAAGGCCGAGAGTCGGATATATACAATACAAATGTCCCCCTTGGCTGTCCTTGTTGAGCTCATCCATCCGCAGAGTGGCAGACAAATGGCGAACGCCTGCCTATGCTCGTTCATGTTGTTATTGAAGCTATCCGTTCCAAAATGTGCTAAACAAATCAAAAATGAATCCGTTGTGTACATTGATATCGTATCACTCACGGTTTATGTGCGTGATTTATTTTCAACCCCATCAAATGTAAGTCGAGTATGATGTCATAGCTTGATGTTCTCAAATGCAACCCCCAGAAGTCACTTGGTAGCGCCCTCTAGAACAGCCTTTTTTGTCAGATAATATTTTTAGGGCCGGATAAAAGAAAACGAAATAATATGATATGACTTGCATGAAAAATTTTCGTAACATAATAATAATCTCGAATCATGACACGAGGAACGTCCGATCTGGCCGCAACACTCTCTGGTCACTATGGTAACATTGAAACATGCCTTCAAAATAAGATACACCGCACATACAAAGTGCATGATAAATACGACTCACCATCGCTTGGTGCGTGAGAATCTCCCGTTGAGATAAATCCGTATCTTAAGTAGGACTCCTGATACTGTTTTATGAAATGTAGCCTTCTTTTTTGTGGAAGTCGCAGGCTTCTCTTCTGTCTCTTGGCTGGGCCTTTTCCCCTTCCCAAAGGAACTTTCCAAAGACGTTTTTTTTTTTTAACTCATTTTGCTAGCTCTTGGGTTTCGTTTTAACGGTAACCTATCTCGTGACCGAGAAGCGCCGCCTTCACCTGCGTCAGGAATGACATGCTGTAGACGGATGAATCCGGTATTTTTTTCAAAATGAAACATCTTTCCGATTCCGAAATGAATACAACGGAAGTAATGTACCGGTAAGTTATTTAGTCTTTCTGTGCGGCCCGGTACCGGACCGTGGCCTGGAGGGTTGGACACCACTGCTCTAGAAGGTTAGGAATATTCGTCCACAACACCAGTTTCACCCATTCACATGAAATTTGGGAGACATATACATCATAACAGCACAGACGAAAACGTCTCAAGGACATATACCCAGAAGTGAACAGGATGTCAGCCATTTTGTATTGAAGCCACCATTTTGGTGCGCATTCCAGGACTCATACTTTGATTGATTCCTACTGAGGAATTTGTACTAAAATGAGGTCGAAACCCACGGGAGGGTCCCTGTGGGTTTTGCCGGTACATACCGGACTTGCTCAAAACGGGGTCTCCCCCCAGGGTGGAGCAGAGTAGCCCGTTTCCATCTGGCGCTCGGGCAGCCAATGAAAAAGATGGACTGGAGTATGTGAGCCAGGAGGAAAAAGAGGGACATCATGAAATGCTCCGTTTGGATTTGTCCGCCCCGTGCTTTGGCAGCGTCTCCGAGGTGGCTAACGAGGCTAAGCGGGGAAGGATGGCGTCCATTCTTCATGCCGGCATGCTTTATCCTCCTGCAGGTGCTCTTTCAGACCTTATAATAAACCGCAGTGAGGCCGTCTGGTAAATAATTAGAGCTGCTGCGCGGTGCTCAGGCTTGTTCGCTAGTTGAATACAAGTACCCTCTCGCCACCTCCCCCCTTGAGGGGCTGCAGGGTGTCTTACCCATGCGCGTGAAGCATTACAGGTAGAGGAAATGCTGGTGAGCCATCTGCTTTTACCCCTTGCCATGTCCGCTCGTGTGCCAAAGGCGCGTCCTCAGGCGACAAGTCCAACCAACGTCATTATTTTCCCATGTTTAGCGACCAGTGCGGTTGCACTCCTCAAAATTCATCTAATAATCGATGGGGTTAATGTGCAGCGGCAAATGTGGTTGCACTCTTCAAAATTCATCAAACAATTGACGGCGTTGATGTGCCGCGGCAGGGCAGGCCCGCTGAGGGACAGTGAGGTGTGGAAGAAGTTTACACTGAGAGTCACGACACTTCATTTGGTAAACCTGCACTTTCGTCTAATCGGATATATAACTACACAACCGAAGAATAAGACAAAATGGCTGCTCCAAGGCAAAATTGTCGACGTGTTCAATTTCAGGAATGGATCCTTTAAACTTAGCAATAATTGACTGGCGCTCATTTGAGTGAATTTTGGATGAATTTTTGTCAAAGTAAGATGGAATTTGCCCAAAATGGCCGACCTCTTGTTCAATTTTGGACTAACATCCAATTTTGTGTCTGTTCAAGTACAACCCTTGAAATTGGCAGAAAATTACCACTTTATATTCAATGTTTATTTTAGGACCATTTTTGTTTTTGTTTGGGGGTTTTGGTATGTTCCGTCAGAATAGGCAACCTCACCAAATTCCGCACTGATCGATTTAGTTTGTGTTCCGAGTACTGGAAATGGTCAAAATCCCCAAGAGATAAATCAATACATCAATCTTCTCCCCAAATTGGTCAACTACAGTGCAGGTCAAAGCATTGGTTCTGTTGTGCTTTTTTTTTTTAACATACTGTCATGGCGAATACAGTAAACTCTCGTACAGTATCTATTCATATTCGCAAAATCACATATGTGGTTATTTCTTTAAATGTAGCCCTTATTCAATGAAAAACTCACCTAGTTGCTGTTTGGTGTTCAAGCCGAAGCAATAAACCCTTTGCTTTGTCGCCATGTTGGGTCACCTCGGTGCTAAAGATCTATGCGGAAGTCATTTGAGGTGATTCATTTAGAGAAAAATACTTCTCTACCGTTATATTGTGGCATCTACTGAATAGGCCTTTTAGAGGGCGGGAGGGGGGAACAAAATAGGGAGTAAAAAGTACAAATATAGGGAGTCCATTTAAAACAAAAATATCATCAAAAAATACAGGTCCAGTAACAAAGTATTTGTACTTCTCTACTAGCCACCACTTCGCAACTTGGGTGGAAACGGAAACGGCAGACGGATAAAGCAAGACTTTTACAGGAGCACTGGTGTGTTTTCATTTTAACGTGGCAGACAGGCCACCGTGTCCTTGACACCGAGGAGATGGATGCAGCGCCGGTCAAAGGAAAGTCATTTATTTCCTTTGACCCGCTCGGTCAAGTGGATTGAAGCTGAGCCTTATGATTTGCCTCCTACCCCCCCCCTCGCAGAGTCCACGCCGGCACCGCAATTACTGCAAACAGAGAAGGTGATGGCTCCAAGATTTTGTCCCGATAAAGGAGTCGGGACTCTCTCTTTCCTGTTGACACCATTAAGCTATCAGTGAGAGTGGCGCGGTAGGAGGACGGACAGGTGGGAGGTTGGGGGGTGGGGGGTGCGGGGATGCTCCACACCACTCAGAGGCTGTCAGTAAACGCTTACCGCTGCGTTCTTGTTTAAAAGCCGCACAATTCCCGGCGGCCTCTTTGGGTCGGATTTCGACGAGGCGCCACAGTCGGTGGGTGCCAGATTCGCTTACGGTCTTATTGGAAAAGCCAAGTACGCTCGGGGGAATTAGGGTGCAAAAGCGCTAAAGGGTATTTGTCACTTACCACCAAAGCCGCGTGAAAAAAGTCCGAACTTTTTTTTGTTTTGTTTTGTTTTTTTAATCAATCGACATGAAGGCGCGTTCAATGTAGTCACCAGTTGGATTCTAATCCGGCATCAGCGTCAGACGGCGCAGCTAAGTCTCCTCACAGCGCGATTTATCAAACAATAACAGATGCTTTGCAGATCCATTTGTGACGCAGAGAGATTAATATTGGATTGTGACTCCAAGGTGGCGTGAACTGGGGGTATTGATATCAAACTTCCACCTGCACGTGCACGGCAATGGGCATTCACAATTTTCACATTTTTGTGTGGGAGTGTGTGTGTGTGTGTGTGTGTGTGTATGTGTGCTCGTGTGTGTGTTAAATAATTGGTTGTGATTAAATTAACTCTAAGAAATACAAACATAACGTAAAAAACATTTTGTTACTTATTTTACATGCAATTTTTAACTTTTAACTTTTTTAACTAAAAAAAAACATTAATTTAACTCATTTCCAAGTGAACTTGCCTGTCTGCACTTAACAAAATACAGATCGAGGTTTGCCCGAGGCGGAGTTCCTTCAAGTCTGCCGCCTGGAAATGTTCAAAATCCCCAAGAAACAATGCAAATCTCCTCACTCGTGAGTCTCACATTTTAGGTTCTTCATTGATATTAATTTGACGACCTAAATCTTTCCAGAGTGCGACTAATCAAACATGATCAGATGTTCTGCAGATCCATTCGTGTTGCTTGAAAGACGAACGTCGCGTCGTGACTCCAGGGGTGTTGTCAACCGCGCAATTTGATCCGCTGCATAAATGCATGAGGAGGTGTCGCTGGCGATTTAACTCTCACATTTGTTTCAAACGGCAAAATACGGGTCTCATTCCACCCGAGTTGACAGTTCAGGCAGGAGAGACGGCGGTAAAACAACGCATTCCGGGACAGCTGTCGCACATTCTGCCGCCCACCTCTGCCTTTCAGCCGCAGAATGGCACTTGTCAGCGTCACGCTAACTGAATGCGCTCAAATGAGTCGCGCCGCATTCTCGACTCACAGAAGAAAACGTGGGCACGTTTAAAAATTAAATGCTTAAATCAAATGCGTGGTCTGATTGTGTGTTGTTTTGTTTCAGTTTTATGTTACAACCAGAGACAAGAATATCACAAAGTGAAATGCGCAACCAAAATGCCGTCTTGAGTGCTTTTGTTAAACATGCAAAAATATCAGAAGAGTCTAGTCGTGAAAGTCTTCTAAAAAATGTTCAAAACGGTCGTCCCCTAGAGACAGGGATAATAAAACCCCAGTGCACCCAAAAATAAAATCATCGTACATGGTTAAATTGTGGATTTTGTTACAGTCAAAGACAATAACGCCAGCCAGGCCCGTCTTGAAACTCTTCTCCAGAAGTCTAAGTCACACTCAAACAAATGGGTTGTTCCCGGCAGATTTTTTTGAGTAGAAACACACATACACACACACACACACAAAAGAAAGATCAATCAAACTGTTAGTGGATCGAATTTCTGAGACAGTCAAACATAAAATCACAAAACCCTGTCTTGAAAATCTTCTGATCAAGTTAGATTGAAACAAACTTGGTCAGCCTCTGGAGACGAGGACAATCATAGTACAAAGGTCAAACCAAAAAAGCAACCGTAGTCAGCGTGTGGCCATATTGTGAATTTGGTTGCAGTCCAATGCAAAAATGTCACCAAGAAACCATCTTGAAACTCTTCTCAGAAAGTTAAAGTCACATGAAAAGAAAATCCTTTTGCCAATAATTCTGTTCCAATTATAACAAATGCGAAACCCTCAAAATGACAAAATGCCTTCCGAGATGCAATCTTGTCCGTTTTCCTTACAGCCAAAGTCAAGACAACAAAATCCTGTCTTGAAATTCTTCTCAAAAAGTTGCGCAATAAACGGTTGTCCCCTGGGGTAGAGGACGACAAATGGCCAAACGCTGAACCAATATAATTGCCAATGTGTGGTCTTGCCGTGGATTTTGTTTGAGGCAAACACACCCAAGAACCGTCTTGAAACTCTTCTCGGAAATGGAGTCACTCAATATAAAATAGTTATCCCCTTTAGTTTTGTTCCAAGTAGAACAACAAAAGTCAAACCCTCATACAAAATGATGGTTGGGATGTAATCTTGTGTCTTTCCGTTACAGCCAAAGATAAAACAACAAAGCTCTGTCTGGAAACTCATGATACTGTATTATGAGGCACTATAAGGCGCACCTAAAAGCATTACATTTTCTCAAAAGCCGACAGTGCGCCTTATAATCCGACGTGCTTTATATATGACTCAATATTCTGATTTATTGAACGTAGTATTTGAAATGTTCTGTAAAGCGTTATGTTGCAGCTGCAGCGGTTGTGAAAGCTCTATATAAATGTATTGTATTGTCTTGTATTCCCTTTAGTGCAGCTCCATCTACTGGATGCATAACGCAAACGCAGCCACTACTGTAACTTCTATGCGCCTTATAATGCGGCGTGCCCTATATGTGAAAACAGTTTTAAAATAGGCCATTCATTGAAGGTGCGCCTTATACTCCGAAGAGCCTTATAGTGCAGAAAATACGGTACTTTTTTCTGAGTAGGTCAACAAAAACGTGACACTGAAACAAAATGACAGTCAATGCATATTGTCGTGTGTTTGCATGACACTCAAACGCAAAACAACAAAGGCCTGTCTTGAAACTCTTCCCAAAAAGTGACACAATAAACGGTTGTCCCCGAGAGATTGGCACAACCAAATGCCAAAGGCTAACCAAAATATTTGCCCGTGTGTGGTCTTATTATGAATTTTGTATGGTCACGGAGACCTGTCGTCAAATTCTTCTCACAAAATTGCCGCTCTGTGACTGTGCAATTGGCTGGCTTTTGGCTTCAGTTCAACGAAGGAAAGAAGCGGTTTCCAACCCGCCTAGTTAGTTAAGTATTCTCAAAGACGCTAACGACGCTAAATACATCTGCCACCTGCCATTGCTTTGTGGCTGGAGACGAGTGGAATCAAGCGCCCCATCATCAGCACTTTAATCAGCGTCGCCACTTAAATCGATGCCGGGTGATGAAGAAGACAAGAAGGCAGCGCAAAAGGTGGGGAAATTGTTGGGGGTGAGCTGACAATCACACACACACAAACACACACACACACACACACAATAAAATGCAGTCAAACTGGTGAAGCCGAATTCGATTTTGTGTGTGTGAACTGAGACTAATTAACGCTTCAACGCGCTCCCTGTTGATGATAGCGGCGTTGAGCGGGGAAGGGATGGGGAAAAAAAAGAAGCAATTTCCACCTCATTTCTCATTTTATTCTCTATCCAATTTTCTTTAAAAGAAGCACTTAACCACAACAAATTCGTGCTCCCCTGCAAAATAAATAAAACACCCAAAACAAACACCAAGCAGACATTAGTGTGATGGAGAAGTCGAAAAAGCTCACCTTCGCGCCTGTGAGTGTGCGTGTGTGTGAGTGTGTGTGTTGTAGTTTAATATAGATTGTTTGTCATGGCAATCCAATTAATGTTCTCTGATTTAAGATTAAGACTTAATTAGGCTTGATTACGCGGAGATAATTTAGCAGAATTAAACTCATTGTCCTGACATTTTCATTCCCACCAATTGCCGGAAATCACTTAGTTCCTGCATGATGGAGAGGAGGAGGCCGAATGCCTTTTTATGAATTAAAATGTATCAAATACGTGTTTTCATCAAATTCGCACAACCGTAATCCATTTGATTTACTGCGGAGGCAAATACTTGATGAAGGGCGACTTGAATGTCACTAATGTGCCAGTCTCATCTTGAGGAAAAAAGCAGAGTGAAAGCAAGCAGATTGAGAGGAAAATGCTCCACAATTTGTCACGCGCGCTCGGAGTTTTTCCACTTACGAGGTGAAATTAGCGAAAACACACATCCTATTAATCTGACTTTATTTGAGCAGTTTTCCGATGTGATTGTCATAAAGTTTATCTTGAGCAATTATCCCGTGGCTGTGTTAAGACTGACATCCCCACCCCCCATACTAAATGCTAATTCCTATCACTGACGCACATGTCATGTACCACTCCCCCTGGACTAAATAAGAACCCGAGTGCCTTTATTCCCTTCCTATTTGTGGTTTGCGACTCAACAATTCAGCTATTCACAGTTTACCGTAATTACCGGACTATAGAGCGTACCTGATAACAAGCCACACCCACTAAACTTTTTTTACACCTGTCTATAAAATCCAGGCGCCCACATTGTAACATTGTAACTTTTCTTTCCAAATAGTGCCTGTAACGCCTGCTGCGGCACTACAGCAGTAAAACAGCACTCACGGGGCAAGTAAAAAAAAAATCCATAAAAGTCAAGTAATGCCTTTTTTATGTGAAAAAATCCTCGCTTGCCATAACACTCGGTTAACCATTCCTTCATTAGGCTTTTTACCATCTACGCTTGCGTGTCAACTTTCACGACAATGTCTTTCGGGAGGGGTTATTTTGGTGTGTTTTTTTGGCATAATAATCCTTGGTGGACGCAGTGCAGCCCAAAACGCAGGTGAAATGCGCCCTCTCATGGCCGATTATTTTCAGAATGTGATAGACGATAGCATCTTCCTCGACACGTATATGTTAACTCTTCCCTTTTATGCACGAGCGCTCCCTGGCAGCTGTTAGAAAAATCTTTATATAGGCTGCTTCGTTAAATAAGCCGCAGCTTGTAGTCCGGAAATTACGTTATTTGGTGTTTTTGTGCTCTTTCTGAAAATGTCCAGAAGTCAAACATCTACCGAATAGAAAAGTAGTCTTATTTGGGGCATTTAGATTCCTGTCTTCTGGGTTTCATCAGGTGATGTTCAAAAGGCGGGCCCGTGAACCTTGTGATTTCAATTTCAGCCGACAAGACAAAATGGCCGCCCGCTGAGATGGGTATATAGGGGTGGATTTTCGCACTTAATTTTTATTCCACGAAGGCAAAAATTAATCAGAATATTGCATTTAGAGTAGAGAGGGCACATAAAACACGTGACCAACAAGATTTTGGACTTAACTTCTACTTTAAAATGTCCCCAAAAAATGCATGATACATCTCCTTCAAGTTGGTATTGTCATGAGCCTGGAGACCGTCTAAAATCCATTAAGGCCGAAATATTTTTAGTAAATGATTTGCCAGAGAGACCGGCAAGGAGTCATCCGGCCTCAGCCGCCGACTCTTAATTAGACGAGGTTAACGAACGGAGCGCGACTCTTGCCGCCGCCTTGTCACGGCAGCTGGAAGGATGTTTTCCTAACAGCCGCCTCCTCCTGTGATTAATGCTTGCATGTCAAGGGCCGTTTCTTCTTTCTTCTGTGTGTTTTTTTTGTGTGTGTGTCAGGCCTGACATGTCTGCAAAGTTCAGGTGCGTTCCTGGGCAAAGTGGCACTTTCCATTCAAATGAGCGCATTAGACTTGCAAATGTGGTCGAGTGGTTTAGAAGTTCAGGTCGGATGTCTTATTAAGAGGAGTTTAAAAATATCCGAGCGCAATGGGCACGGAGTAAAAAGGTGGATGCAGTGAAATAAAACAGACGCTAAATAGACGGGACGTCAACTCCAATTGTCTCCCATGAAAACCCTAAGAGCTTTTTACCCAAAATGGACCCTGTCATGTGGTCACAATTCATTCCAACAACAGAGAGAAAAAGAGAGAGGGGGGAGGGGGAATGGACTGTTTTACTGTTAATCACGCTGGTAGTTTTTTGCCCGTCTTCTCTCCCTTTCGCTCTCCCTCGACATGCCAAATATTTCTCGCTGTTGAGGATTTTCATTTGCATGCTAATGAAGGTGAAGGGCGGAAGCCACTAATTATACTCCAGTAAAGGCCTGCCTAATGGTCCACTAAAGATGTAGCATGGTTGAGCCCATAATTCCATTATGCAAATGCACAGTCAGAAGTGTGAGAAAAAAATAATAATAAAAATACTCTACAGTCAACGCTGATGTCGTCACAGTTGTTAGACTTGGAAAACATTCCGCTCACTGGTAAACATTTTAAGTTTATTTTACTCCAGTTGGGAAAAGCTTATCCCAGATGCTACTACTCTCTGACGTTTTGTATTTGAATCAAGAAAACCAACGCAAAGTAGTGGTGGGCGGATTTCTTTTATACGATACTATTTTCTTTCTCCTCTTAAAAATGTAGGGAACATTTGCTTGTCCATTCATTCATATGCAACAGCATTTTAGAGAGTCACTATCGATCTGCAGAGTTGAGACACATGGCAATTGCCTACTATTTTATACGATACTATTTTCTTTCTCCTCTTCTGCGAGCAGTTACACACCTTGGAGTAAGACGAAAGAGACGCTGCCAAACCGGATGCCCTGTTGTCCTTAAAAGAACAAAATGAATAAAATGGTGTCAGTCCACGGGCCTGTTCTCAAAATAGCTCACCAGTGATGGAACACTGTGACTTACTAAGTGATAAACACAAGAAGAATGTCAACATTTATTAATGTATTTATTTCAACTTAACATGGGACGTGTTTATTCTGTACCAAATATTGAATATTTTGTTTAAAGATAAAATAGGTTGTGCTATATGGGAGGGTGGGGCAAAAATACGGCTATTATTTACTCCAAATTAAAACAAAAAAAGTCATTGCAGAACTCAAATTTTAAAACCGTGCTACCACGCTATTTTCTTATATCAGCTCATGCCTAGTTATTAAATCGCCAAATCTGAATGCATTTCCTTCACGACTGATGACTGATCCAATGCCAATGAACAGGTCAAGTCTTGCCAAAGCTGGTAGCTAGAGCAATCATTTTAATAATTAGTGGAAACAGCTTCAAATTGACCTTATTACCGATCCTGATACAGATATTTTTTTGTCTTCAGCAATTGGGAATGCATTATTATCATGCAAAATGCTGAATGAACTTTCTGAAAGACTTGCTACCAGTCTGCTATTATGGGGCCACATCGCCATACTTGATCAAACTGTTCAATCGGAAAGCTTTCATTGCCATTGCGATCAATCTCTGCTCCACCACTTCACTCGGACCCATCCCTCAAAGCACGCAGCACTGAACAATGAAGATGACGTTCATAATGGATTCCTTCATAAGAAATAAATCCATTCCCGGTGACTGCTTAAAAGACGAGTTCTTCGCGGGAACGTTTTGGTGAGCGGATGTCTTCTTAGAGATGCAATGATTTTTGATTTAATGCCTACCCCCATTCCGCAACACACACACACACACACATACCGGTTTATATGTTTTGCGGGGACCCGTTTTTTGTTCATCACTTACGGGGACCACCCTTTCCAAATGACATACAGCTCTACAAAAAATCAGGGATACACAAGGTGGCGTTGTTAGCTTATACACGCCTTTAAATATCCGAATTTATGAAGTCATAGTTGGACCGTGTCATTTGGGGACTTCAGAAAAGTCGATTTTACGTGTGTTATGGGGACTTAATTTCAATATATTTAAATGTATTTGCATAATTCACACAGGATCCATACCAAGTACACGTGATTAATGGGGACCTCACAAAAGTGGATTACTAATAAAATGGGAAGCATCTGAACTTAACTGTCAAATGAAATAATCTATTTTGATATTTTTGTTTGTTAAATGTCGTGTGACTAGAATATTTCTGCTTCAGAGAACGAAAGACATCTCCGGCTTGTTCTTCCAATCAAAGAACCGCCAATTTCCTAACAGTATGAAGAGTTTTATTTAATGGGATGGAATGTGTGGTAAAAAAATAAAACAAAAAAATAAAAACATCAAACTGTTGACATTGTTTCAAAATAAATTCCAATTTAAATATCCATAAGGGAAATAAAAGTGCCTCATCAGTGAGTTTTTGATGAAAAACCTGTTTGCGCTGTAATTTCCTTTTGGCAGTCGGAATGTGGTAAAAACAAAATTTGAGGGTTTGCCATTCTCGTTTTTAAGGGCTTCTGGTTCACACTCCATTTTTCCTGGGACAAAAGATTTGATGAGTCTCATCATGTGCCTTTGTTTCACTTTCATCCCAGGAGTTCTCTTCCTCAAGTACTGAGAAAAAAATGTTTTGTTATTGAAACAGTCAAAGAGAGTAGATCTAAAGCTCTTTACATAGATTCACACTGTCATTCTAACATCACTATGCACACTGTCATTGGGAGTGACCTTTTCTGTTCAATGAGCAGCATAAGGTGCACTGTTGCATCCTTTCACAACATTTTCAGAACAAACGTACCATTCAGAGATTATTTTGAAATGCACATGAAAATGAGATAATCGTGTGCCAGTGATAAATTACATTCAAGTCTTAATTTGGACAGTAACAGTACATTTTCTTAAAAGCAGCATGATTTTTAAGAGTTTACCTTTAAGGAAGATCTCTTTGGATGAATACCTGATGATGTCTTGTGTTTATTTGATGATGGTGTCCCGTCTGTCTCTTCGATTGTGAAGAATGGGAGCCTCCCCTACCAGAGGGCAGAGGAGGCTACCCATTTGCACACCGGGATGATCTAAAATATAGATGCACAAATCTGAGAGAACAACTTCATCCTGTAAAACTGTGTTTTAGACATCTTAAAATCAAAGATATTGTGGGGACATTCGTGTAAACGCTTTGTCAGTTCTTTATGGGGACCATATTAAAACACTTGACACCGTTTTCCCTCCCTCACACAAACTTAGTCAACGTGTGGTGTGGGGACACCGTGAGGGTCCACAAAGAGAAATAACTACAAAGACAATAATGTCTGTGACAAATTATATCCGTCTAAAATAGTCTACTAACACTAACCTTCCCAATGCATTATGTGAAATTGCTTGTTGTGCGCAAGTACAGGACTTTATCATAAAAATTACTGTCCATCATCACGAATGCACAGATATAGAGAAACCAAATGGCATGAATCAGTGATGGATATACAAGAAACCGATACTGAGCCTCAAGTAAACCATCTAAAATATAGATGCACAAATCATCTGAGAGAACAACTTCATCCTGTAAAACTGTGTTTTAGACATTTTAAAATCAAAGATATTGTGGGGACATTCGTGTAAACACTTTGTCAGTTCTTCATGGGGACCATATTAAAACACTTGACACCGTTTTCCCTCCCTCACACAAACTTGGTCAACGTGTGGTGTGGGGACACCGTGAGGGACCACAAAAGAGAAATAACTACAAAGACAATAATGCCTGTGACAAATTAAATCCGTCTAAAATAGTCTACTAACACTAACCTTCCCAATGCATTATGTGAAATTGCTTGTTGTGCGCAAGTACAGGACTTTATCATAAAATTACTGTCCATCATCACAAATGCACAGATATAGAGAAACCAAATGGCATGAATCAGTGATGGATATGACTATACCTGGTGTATGTTGCTTGGACCAGCAGTATCGCACCAGGGTTCATTTAAAGTAGCCTCTTTGGGTGTTATCTTGGCCATCTGTAATACAATTAGGAAAACAAAATTGTAGAATATGATAGAAGAAACCGATACTCAGCCTCAAGTAAACCATCTAAAATATAAATGCACAAATCATCCGAGAGAACAATTTTATCCTGTAAAACTGTTTAATACATCTTAAAATCAAAGACATTGTGGGGACATTCGTAAACGCTTTGTCAGTTCTTTATGGGGACCATATTAAAACACTTGACACCGTTTTCCCTCCCCTCACACAAACTTAGTCAACGTGTGGTGTGGGGACACCGTGAGGGTCCACAAAGAGAAATAACTACAAAGACAATAATGTCTGTGACAAATTAAATCCGTCTAAAATAGTCTACTAACACTAACCTTCCCAATGCATTATGTGAAATTGCTTGTTGTGCGCAAGTACAGGACTTTATCATAAAAATTACTGTCCATCATCACAAATGCACAGATATAGAGAAACCAAATGGCATGAATCAGTGATGGATATGACTATACCTGGTGTATGTTGCTTGGACCAGCAGTATCGCAACAGTTTTCTTGTAGTTCTCTTTGGGTATTGTCTTGGTCATCTGGAATACAATTAAGAAAACAAAATTGGAGAATATGATAGAAGAAACCAATCCTGCGCCTCAAGTAAACCCTCTAAAATATAGATGCACAAATCTGAGAGATCAACTTCATCTTTTAAAACTGTGTTTTCTACATCTTAAAATCAAAGACGTTGTGGGGACATTCTTGTAAACACTTTGTCAGTTCTTCCCCTTTGACACTTATTTTCTCCCTCACACACACACTTGGTCACCGTGTGCTGTGGGGACACCGTGAGGTCCAGAAAAGAGACATAATTCCAGAACATAATGGCATCTGTGTCAAATTAAATCAACCTAAAATAGTCTGCTCGCATTAACCTTTCCTATGCATAATGTGAAATTGCCTGTTGTGCATACGTACAGTACTTTATCATCAAAATTACTGTCCATCATCACGAATGCACAGATATAGAGATAACAAATGGCATGAATCAGTGATGGATATGACTATACCTGGTGTATGTTGCTTGGACCAGCAGTATCGCAACAGTTTTCTTGTAGTTCTCTTTGGGTATTGTCTTGGTCATCTGGAATACAATTAAGAAAACAAAATTGGAGAATATGATAGAAGAAACCAATCCTGCGCCTCAAGTAAACCCTCTAAAATATAGATGCACAAATCTGAGAGATCAACTTCATCTTTTTAAACTGTGTTTTCTACATCTTAAAATCAAAGACGTTGTGGGGACATTCTTGTAAACACTTTGTCAGTTCTTCCCCCCTTGGACACTTATTTTTCTCCCCTCACACACACACTTGGTCACCGTGTGCTGTGGGGACACCGTGAGGGTCCAGAAAAGAGACATAATTCAGAACATAATGACATCTGTGTCAAATTAAATCAACCTAAAATAGTCTGCTCGCATTAACCTTTCCAATGCATTATGTGAAATTGCCTGTTGTGCATACATACAGTACTTTATCATGAAAATTACTGTCCATCATCACAAATGCACAGATATAGAGATACCGAATGGCATTAAACAGTGATGGATATGACTATACCTGGTGTATGTTGCTTGGACCAGCAGTATCGCAACAGTTTTCTTGTAGTTCTCTTTGGGTATTGTCTTGGTCATCTGGAATACAATTAAGAAAACAAAATTGGAGAATATGATAGAAGAAACCAATCCTGCGCCTCAAGTAAACCCTCTAAAATATAGATGCACAAATCTGAGAGATCAACTTCATCTTTTTAAACTGTGTTTTCTACATCTTAAAATCAAAGACGTTGTGGGGACATTCTTGTAAACACTTTGTCAGTTCTTCCCCCCTTGGACACTTATTTTTCTCCCTCACACACACACTTGGTCACCGTGTGCTGTGGGGACACCGTGAGGGTCCAGAAAAGAGACATAATTCCAGAACATAATGACATCTGTGTCAAATTAAATCAACCTAAAATAGTCTGCTCGCATTAACCTTTCCTATGCATAATGTGAAATTGCCTGTTGTGCATACGTACAGTACTTTATCATCAAAATTACTGTCCATCATCACGAATGCACAGATATAGAGGTACCAAATGGCATGAATCAGTGATGGATATGACTATACCTGGTGTATGTTGCCTGGACCGGCAGTATCGCAACAGTTTTCTTGTAAAGTAGTCTCATTGGGTATTGTCTTGGTCATCTGGAATACAATTAGGAAAACAAAATTGGAGAATATGATAGAAGAAACCGATGCTGAGCCTCAAGTAAACCACCTAAAATATAGATGCACAAATCATCTGAGAGAACAACTTTATCCAGTAAAACTGTGTTTTAGACATCTTAAAATCAAAGACGTTGTGGGGACATTCGTAAACGCTTTGTCAGTTCTTTATGGGGACCATATTAAAACACTTGACACCGTTTTCCCTCCCTCACACAAACTTAGTCAACGTGTGGTGTGGGGACACCGTGAGGGTCCACAAAAGAGAAATAACTACAAAAGACAATAATGTCTGTGACAAATTAAATCCGTCTAAAATAGTCTACTAACACTAACCTTCCCAATGCATTATGTGAAATTGCTTGTTGTGCGCAAGTACAGGACTTTATCATGAAAATTACTGTCCATCATCACGAATGCACAGATATAGAGAAACCAAATGGCATGAATCAGTGATGGATATGACTATACCTGGTGTATGTTGCTTGGACCAGCAGTATCGCAGCAGAGGTCTTGGAAAGTAGCCATTTTGGGTGTAATCTTGGTCATCTGTAACACAATTAGGAAAACAAAATTGGAGAATATGATACAAGAAACCGATACTCAGCCTCAAGTAAACCATCTAAAATATAAATGCACAAATCATCAGAGAACATCTTGTAAAACTGTGTTTTCTACATCTTAAAATCAAAGACGTTGTGGGGACATTCTTGTAAACACTTTGTCAGTTCTTCCCCCCTTGGACACTGTTTTCTCCCTCACACACACACTTGGTCACCGTGTGCTGTGGGGACACCGTGAGGGTCCAGAAAAGAGACATAATTCCAGAACATAATGACATCTGTGTCAAATTAAATCAACCTAAAATAGTCTGCTCGCATTAACCTTTCCAATGCATTATGTGAAATTGCCTGTTGTGCATACATACAGTACTTTATCATGAAAATTACTGTCCATCATCACAAATGCACAGATATAGAGATACCGAATGGCATTAAACAGTGATGGATATGACTATACCTGGTGTATGTTGCTTGGACCAGCAGTATCGCAACAGTTTTCTTGTAGTTCTCTTTGGGTATTGTCTTGGTCATCTGGAATACAATTAAGAAAACAAAATTGGAGAATATGATAGAAGAAACCAATCCTGCGCCTCAAGTAAACCCTCTAAAATATAGATGCACAAATCTGAGAGATCAACTTCATCTTTTTAAACTGTGTTTTCTACGTCTTAAAATCAAAGACGTTGTGGGGACATTCTTGTAAACACTTTGTCAGTTCTTCCCCTTGGACACTTATTTTTCTCCCTCACACATACACTTGGTCACCGTGTGCTGTGGGGACACCGTGAGGTCCAGAAAAGAGACATAATTCAGAACATAATGACATCTGTGTCAAATTAAATCAACCTAAAATAGTCTGCTCGCATTAACCTTTCCTATGCATAATGTGAAATTGCCTGTTGTGCATACGTACAGTACTTTATCATCAAAATTACTGTCCATCATCACGAATGCACAGATATAGAGATACCAAATGGCATGAATCAGTGATGGATATGACTATACCTGGTGTATGTTGCCTGGACCGGCAGTATCGCAACAGTTTTCTTGTAAAGTAGTCTCATTGGGTATTGTCTTGGTCATCTGGAATACAATTAGGAAAACAAAATTGGAGAATATGATAGAAGAAACCGATGTTGAGCCTCAAGTAAACCACCTAAAATATAGATGCACAAATCATCTGAGAGAACAACTTTATCCAGTAAAACTGTGTTTTAGACATCTTAAAATCAAAGATATTGTGGGGACATTCGTGTAAACGCTTTGTCAGTTCTTTATGGGGACCATATTAAAACACTTGACACCGTTTTCCCTCCCTCACACAAACTTAGTCAACGTGTGGTGTGGGGACACCGTGAGGGTCCACAAAAGAGAAATAACTACAAAGACAATAATGCCTGTGACAAATTAAATCCGTCTAAAATAGTCTACTAACACTAACCTTCCCAATGCATTATGTGAAATTGCTTGTTGTGCGCAAGTACAGGACTTTATCATAAAAATTACCGTCCATCATCACAAATGCACAGATATAGAGAAACCAAATGGCATGAATCAGTGATGGATATGACTATACCTGGTGTATGTTGCTTGGACCAGCAGTATCGCACCAGGGTTCATTTAAAGTAGCCTCTTTGGGTGTTATCTTGGCCATCTGTAATACAATTAGGAAAACAAAATTGGAGAATATGATAGAAGAAACCAATCCTGCGCCTCAAGTAAACCCTCTAAAATATAGATGCACAAATCTGAGAGAACAACCTCATCTTTTAAAACTGTGTTTTCTACATCTTAAAATCAAAGACGTTGTGGGGACATTCTTGTAAACACTTTGTCAGTTCTTCCCCCCTTGGACACTTATTTTTCTCCCCTCACACACACACTTGGTCACCGTGTGCTGTGGGGACACCGTGAGGGTCCAGAAAAGAGACATAATTCCAGAACATAATGACATCTGTGTCAAATTAAATCAACCTAAAATAGTCTGCTCGCATTAACCTTTCCAATGCATTATGTGAAATTGCCTGTTGTGCATACATACAGTACTTTATCATGAAAATTACTGTCCATCATCACAAATGCACAGATATAGAGATACCGAATGGCATTAAACAGTGATGGATATGACTATACCTGGTGTATGTTGCTTGGACCAGCAGTATCGCAACAGTTTTCTTGTAGTTCTCTTTGGGTATTGTCTTGGTCATCTGGAATACAATTAAGAAAACAAAGTTGGAGAATATGATAGAAGAAACCAATCCTGCGCCTCAAGTAAACCCTCTAAAATATAGATGCACAAATCTGAGAGAACAACTTCATCTTTTAAAACTGTGTTTTCAACATCTTAAAATCAAAGACAATGTGGGGACATTCTTGTAAACACTGTCAGTTCTTCGCCCTTGACACAGTTTTCGCCCCTCACACACTTGGTAAACATGTGCAGTGGGGACACCGTGAGGGTCCAGAAAAGAGAAATAACTCCGGAACATAATGATCTCTGTGACAAATTAAATCGACCTAAAATAGTCCGCTCGCATTAACCTTTCCAATGCATTATGTGAAATTGCCTGTTGTGCATACGTACAGTACTTTATCATGAAAATTTCTGTCCATCGTCACAAATGCACAGATATAGAGATACTGAATGGCACAAAACAGTGATATATATGACTATACCTGGTGTATGTTGCTTGGACCAGCAGTATCGCAACAGAGGTCTTGGAAAGTAGCCTCTTGGGGCGTTATCTTGGTCATCTGTAATACAATTAGAAAAACAAAATTGGAGAATATGTTAGAAGAGACCGATACTCAACCACAAGTAAACGGTCTAAAATATAGATGCACAAATCATCTGAGAGAACAACTTTATCTTTCAGTTTTCTGCATCTTAAAAGCAAAGACTTTGTGGGGATCATCGTCGAACATTTTACACAGGTTTTTCCCTCACACCCACTTCGTAAAAGTGTAGTATGGGGTTACCATGAGTGTCCACAAAAGAGAATTAACTGCTCAACATTCATCATCTGTTATGTTCCTCCTCCTCTTCCTGGGCAATCGGCCCCGTCAGGACTTGCCCTCCCCTCCCGGTCCCACACCCGGTACAACTCTCGCTGGTTCACACCCAGTTCGGGCCCGGAAGGGCTCTCGCCTGATTATTATTAAAGGAGGGTTGTGGGGTGGATAATCCCAATCCCCTCTGTTCCGGCGGGACGAGCCCTGGGCGCCTCACCTTCCAGTGAGACCCCACATCTTCCCCACCGGCTGGTGGGCATTTAGTTGTGTCTGAGGCCCAAGAGCCCACCACGCGAGACTGTTATGTTCACTCGTTTTTGTCCATCATCATCATCATCAAAACTGTGGTAAATTCTCATTGGAGTTCCTTTAAACCGGGGTGCCCAATTTTTTCTCTGAAGATCAACTTTTCAATATATCGACCACACGTGCACACATACAGGCACGCATGCAATCACACATACGCACTCACGCACGCACGCATAACAAAATGGCCCAGAACATGAACAAAACAGATACAAGAGTTTCTGAAAAGGAAATCCTGACGACCTTGGGAAAGAACTGACGTAGAGGCATGGGACTCACTTTTGCAGTGTAAGTGCAAGTGTAAGACCATCACTTTTAAATGCTCCAAATTCACATTCTTTGCTAGTGCTATCGGTGAATTGAAAATGAAACAAACTTTGAATGAGAATAATTTTTAAAAGGATATATCGCAACAGCTCTGATCGCAAGCTGTAATTGCAGACTGTTGACCGCTAATAACTTCTGGTGAGGCAGGTCATGCGCCACCTTTGGTTAAAATTTGCTTTTTAATTTTAATTTTTAAAACTTTGTTGTGAAAGTGAAACTGAAAGAATGCTTATGGTGCAGTGTATACTAACATAAAAATAAATAACGCACACAGACAGGCGAATCTTTTTTTTTTCTATCCCCATTTCAACCCACACCCATCGTGATGGATTTGGGAACAGTCCACAGACTACCGGTTGATTGCGATTGACAGGCTGGGCACCATTGCTTTAAACTACTGAGTTATTTAAAAACACAAAAAAGGGAAGTGAATAAAATGTATCTACCTCCTGGAGCGTGTTGAGCGGACGCCTATCATCATCATCATCATCATTCATCTGACTCTGAGGCAGTAAAGAGGGTTGAGGAGCCACATCTGTGACTGTCACGCTGGTCATCTAGAAAGACAGTCAACAATGATAGAGATTCGAATTTTATTGATGAATAGGCCAATAGCCCATCTAATCAAGTTCTGCAGGATTGTTATTTGCAACCCTGAAGAACTTGGATCAGATTTGCAATTTGCAAGGCAGGTGGAAAACGTCTGGTAAATTTGGTCATCCACAAAGACATAAATATTTTCTGAGAAATAATAAATCATTGATCAAGTAGCACTTAACTTTCCACAGTATTTTAGAAATTGAATTAGCACTTGCTTTGAGTTTAGGTTTCAGAAAATAATTATTTGAAATGTGTACCAACCTATTCCATATGCCATAACTGATCATTTTGATCCATGCGTCCATCCATTTTCTAATAAGTCTGTCCTCACAAGGGTCGGTAGCATGCAGGAGCCTATCCCAGCTGTCTTTGGACAGTAGGCGGAGTACAACCTGAACTGGCTGCCAACCAATCGCAGGGCACAGATAGACGACACCCATTCACGCTCACACTCACACCGAGGGACAATTTAGAGTATTCCATTCACCTGCCAAGCATGTGTTTTGGAATGTGGGTGGAAACCGGAAAATTTGATTCATAATACTTCAAGTAAGATTCTACTATTCTGATTCTTTCAAAAGTTACTTCCATTCTTATAACACAGAGCTATTCTTTATAATCTGCAATGTAAACATACTTGTGTTCTCCATGGGCAGTCTTCGCCACCATAATCATCGGTCATTTCTTCTCCCTCTTGAATGTCATTGAAAGCAAACAAACATAGGTGTGGCACACCATCCACATCAATCCTTTTCATCCAGCAGTTTGGCGTCCTGTGTTCATCATTCACTAGTCGCCCAAATAACTCATCTCCTCGTGAAGCATCATTGCTTAACAAATGTGTGAAAAAGAACAACATGAGATCATTATCACAATATTCTGATATGGTCTATAGTGGTGCAGAATAGGTGGATAATAAGTCTTACCACCATGTTTTCCCTCTCCACTTGAATGCAAACATAAACGCAGCACATGATGGGTGGTAAACTCTTCTTCTGCTCTAGTATTCTGCATCATTTATCATATCTCCCCGATATTCAGCAACAATTGTCCTCTGCCGATTGTACTCTTTGCAAATATTCCACGTCCTGTAGCAGACAGCAACAATAGTTTTTAGGGGGAAAAAAACAGGCGTGGCAATCTATTCTTCCATTATTGAGAGGTCCATGGTAATTGAGAAAACATATCTTGTCGAATAAAATTGGTTTTATTTATTCGGTTTCACATGGTGTTCTTCGAGTTAAGTAAGACAAAACGTGGAATTAATTATTTATATAACGGCTTGTTTCCAAACCGAGTCGGAACCTGGAAAAATAAACTCAGGGTTCATATTTAATGTTCATCTGATAATAACGGTATGTTTTATCTACAGTATATGCCATATCATGTAATAATTACGCAGCATATAACATCAGACAACACCTTACCTTTGACTGCATTTATGTACCTCACACACAATTCGCCCGTTTTGTTGGTCCTTAATGAAATGTGATGAATGGCATCCTGAAGGGGCTGACTCTTTGTGGGATTTCAAACTTGAGAGAGAAAAGAGTTTGCATTGTATTCAGTCAGAATTGATTTATATATCGAACATATAAACACAACATGAAAGACATGAAAAAAACTAAATAAAGGAAAAAATATCAATACATGTCTTGGTTCAGTACAGTTTACATGCTCAAAGGAAATAGCAAGAAGTAGAAAAATGTGTCTAGTTGTACCCCTTGATCTTGATAAATTTAGCGAGTTATCTTCAACTTGTTTGATTGGAAATTGTTGACCTGTGCATATTAATATTATACAATACAATTACTTTTATAGTGTTTTCACAATGGCTGTGGCAGTCAGATAAATAGCTTTTCAACCATTTATGTGCCAAACATCTGATACCAGGGGTGCCCATCTACTGGTTGATTGATTCTTCCACACTTATTATTGCCATAGATGTTGCACTTTTCTCTCTGAAACCATATTGATATTTGCAGATTACATTATGTTTTGCAATACATTTGTAAAGTTTGTGTGCAAATAGTTGTTCTACAAATTTTGCCGGAAAAATATTGGTCTGTAATTTGTAAATAAGTGATTCTCTCCGCTCTTGTAAATCGGAATAACTTTTGCTGTTTCCAGTTTTGATGGGAAAACACTAGTTTTGAAAGACGGGTTAAATAAATATGTGGGAGGTTGCACAATATATTTTAATACTTTTTGTTAATGCCATATCAACATTAAAATAGTCAGTATACTTTTTATTTTTAGTGTTGAAACAATCTCCATCCATCCATTTTCTAAACTGCTTATCCTTACAAGGGTTTGCAGGCATGCGAGCCTGTCTTTAACAATATTAAATACAAATTATTTACAGAACTAGGGAACATAGTGCAGGAATTGTTCTTTATATATTTATTTATTTCATATTCTTTGAATCTGGAATGTCACACTATTAGAAATATTACTGTTTCACAAACAGTGTGCATGCCCTCCATGTATTAGATTATCACTGCTCATCTCACTTTACAAAATCGATACATTAGCTGAAATGCTTTATATTTTAATTGTTCATAAACTCCATCATTATAAATAACGGGTAGAAAGAGCAGAGACACCAGGCAGTGGCGTTTGAGTGTTTAGCATTTAGCTTTAGCCTAGCCGTAGCCGATCTCGGTAGCTCACGTTTTGTTTAGCTTGTCTCCATTACCTAAGCTACTTGCCTTACTCGACAAAAATCCACGCCGGTTTCGCTAGTCGCGCTAGTGTGTAATGAATTTTGAAACTGCGGTTAAAAAAGTTAAAAGGAATAGTCACCGCTCGTTTGTCAACACACTCAGTTGTGCTAGCCGTTAGCCGTTAGCCCGAGACTCGGCCATTAGCCCCGAGACTAGCCTAGCCCCGGCTCTCATTCATGTCTGCGATGCGTGTGCTCGAAAAAATATATACCCTGAGCTTCAATGTTTATAATAAATTTGTCATTTCGAAGGGGGGAGACTTCGCCTAGTTGAAAATGTACAAACTATAATTACTGTATTTTTAGTCGCCAAATAGGGTAATAAAGCACAGGGGTAGTAATTGTTAATACAGTAATTCATAGAGAATAGTGACAATATTCTTATTTTAGTATGTACATTTGTAATATTACACAAATAAATAACTTGTTAATAGATAGAAACTTGCTTACCTTGCGTTTTACTTTTACTTCTTTTGCTGCCATCTTCTAGCTTTGCAGCCTTCTTCTGATGATCTCTAATTGAATGATGACCCCCTCCCACTTGTAAAAATCCTTCCATTAGGGGACCAAATGGGCGGGCATATGCAAAGTGTGTGTGTGGAGAAGTGAGTGCAATAGCACCGAAAAACCATGTGGGGGGCTGCTGAGCACCATTCACACACAAACGATCAGCAAAAATGGTCACTTATGGGTTTTTGCTAAAAACCTCACAGCATATTCAGAACATCCCTCTGATGCTTTTTATATGTTTTTTTTATGGGGACCTGCTTTTTTGTCCCCATACGGAAAATGGTCCCCAAGACGTGACTGTGTTACCAATTTTATGTCCCCTCAAAACATGGAAACGAGAACACACACACACACACACACACACACACACACACCATCCCCACCACCCCCGACCGACTTTGTGCTCGGCTGCACAGCATTTTATGTGGCTCCATCCGATCCGTCATCAATCGACGACCAAGGGAAGAAGGGCTATATAATCGCTCTCCTACTAGTTCAGCCTGTAAAAATGTCATCAATAGAAAGCGCAAGCAAAAGCAAATCACATTTTTTTTCTTCCCCAGCGTTAAGCCAACCGGTATATGTTGTGATGTACGGAGAAACACGAATGACTCCAACGAAGCGTCCACTTCACTTGGAGCCACTCAAGCGTGTCGCCATGCATCAGGAGGCCTCCACCAAGGCTGACTGCTGGCAATTTTATGACTGGATTATTTCGTATTGTCATTTTGTTGATTTTTTGGGCGGTACGACAAGGGGGTAGTTGTGATGACTAACTGGCCCGAGGAGCAAGCCCGTTAATCGTGACAGGAGCAGATGTGTGACTGAGCGCACGGTGGACTTTTTTCTACCGGTTTATTTTGAGCATTTTTGTTGATTTCTATTGTGCAAGAGGAAATTAACATTTTTTTAAAAACTTGTCTGGGGGAGCAATTGGATGAATTATCCACAAGAGTGTGACTATATGCAGTGTGGACTTAAAATAAATAAAAATAAACTCAATTATTTGAAACTGCTCTGTTCATGTCGACAGTGCAAAGTGGCGGTTTTAGTTTTTGGAGCAGCTTTGTTTGTTTTGATCTTTTTGAAAATGCTTCATTTTTGTTTAATTTTTCTTAGCTTTGGTTTTACTCTCTTTTTTCTTTTTTTGGGTGGGGGGTAGATATGAATTATTTGATACAGTATGTGCAAGATTTTAAGTCCCGACAATGGTTTTGTAATAAAGTAATCTACATTTCCCGACTTTTCAACCTTCTCTGTGGCCAAACCGAAATTCTGAAATTTCTGAAAATTCCA
The DNA here is from genome assembly GCA_026261675.1 of Hippocampus mohnikei. Classification (NCBI taxonomy): domain Eukaryota; kingdom Metazoa; phylum Chordata; class Actinopteri; order Syngnathiformes; family Syngnathidae; genus Hippocampus; species Hippocampus mohnikei. The sequence goes on from JAKGUB010000341.1 coordinate 4,889,178, forward strand.
AATAAACCCTGAAAACTCATTAAACATTTCACGATGATTTATAAATTGTTTTAGTTCGTTGGCTCAATGTCAAACGTGGAATCAGTTAGTTTAAAAAAAAATGTAACCCACTCTTCTTTTTATTTTATTTATTTCACCAAAATGTTTTTTTCCCAATATTTGTTTGAGTTGTTTTATCAATAATAACGATGGAAAGAAGCAATGCAGTGGACATTTTCATTGTGGATTCTTAATCGGGCGGCCCGGTGGGCCAGTGGTTAGCGCGTGCACCTCACAGTGCAGAGGGTTCAATTCCCTCCCTGTGTGGAGTTTGCATGTTCTCCCTGGGCCTGCGTGGCTTTTCTCCGGGTACTCCGGTTTCCTCCCACATTCCAAAAACATGCATGGCAGGTTAATGGAGCACTCTAAATTGTGAGCATGGATGGTTGTTCGTCTCTGTGTGCCCTGCGATTGGCTGGCAACCGGTTCAGTGTGTCCCCCGCCTACTGCCCGAAGACGCCTGGGATAGGCTCCAGCATCCGCCGCCACTCTTGTGAGGATAAAGTGGATCAAAAAATGGATGGATGGATGGATGGATGGATTCTTAATCGTTTTTGCCGTTCGTTTTTATTGTTCATGGCGACAATCACCGTGATTAACTGACTAATGGAGTGATCACATTCGTCAGATGATGCATACAATGCTGGTCTGCTTGGGCAAATGTGTGACCAAATGTTCCTTTGGACTTTTTTTGACCTGATTTTCAAGCCGCGTTGATTTCTTTCCAACACAATAGACCAGAGGAAAGCTCACATTAATTACAGCGCAAGTCATGCATGCGCGTGGGACCAAAAGATGCTGCGGACTTTTTTTTTTTTTTTTTTTTTTTTTGAATGTGGATTGATTGTCCTCATTTAGTTCACTTCTATTGTGGACACTGGTGGGTATCATTAGTAACTGTTGAGAGGAACAATGACATTAATTATTTGCCGTAAAATCATAAGAATAAAAAATCATTCCCATTATTGTGATCCAAAGGGAAATTCATCTCACGCCAGGATGGAGAGTAGACTTAGTGTTTGCACAACACACATAGAGGCAGAACACACACGTGCGGGCATACAAGCAGGGATTCGATGTTAATTTCTACGATATACGGTGCCGTTTATCACAAACGCCTGACCGGAGGATTACGGCACATAAATTGTACGTGCCCGCGACCGTACCTGACGCCTTCTGGATGAATCCTACGTTATTTGTATTGTGCAAGGCGGCGGCGGTTATCACGAAGAAATGGAGAGAGCAGCAATTAGATTCATTACCAACCAAGCCGCGCTCGACGAAGCGGATAGTCGACGTTGTGACCGGATCGTGTCTTAGTTGTTGTTCATTTTCCTATTTGACTGAGTGCTGGTTTTCACGAATAGCCGGACGGAGCAGCCATCATATTAATCATGACACGTACATTGGGTGCGGTGGATTGGGGATTATTTCGATTGTGCAAGATGGCAGTCATCATCAATAGCTGGCTTCATGACAGGGTAAGACGTGCGCACGCACGTGCGTGTCGTCAAACCGAGCGGACAGTGGGACTTTTTGACGAGATGACTTTTATTTGTTCTGTTAATTTCTATTGTGGGCAGCGGCGTTTATCGGTAATAACACACATCATTGCGCTCAGAGCAGCCGAACTCTCAGGACCTGGAGCTTGACGTGTACCCGGGGCAGGGCACCAACGTGCCAAAGAAAGAAAGCCATGCCAGGCTGCACTTGGTTTAACAATCTCAGCAATGAGTCATGCAAAAAAGAAGGAAAAAAAAAAAAGACACGTGTTGCAATTACAGCAGGAATCGGCAGGGGAGAGAACGAGTCAAAAGTCTGAGGCCCGGCACATCTGCTTTGAAAGGCGAAACAGTAAAAAATTATTTGCGCTCCATCTGGCCAATTAGATGACAACCCCTCAGTGGCTTCCACCTTCATTACTTCCCATGAATGGAATCGTTTAAGCGTTAAAATGGCTCGGAATGATAAAAGGCAAAAGAAGGCATGAAGTCGCAGCGTTGAAGACTTTGCCGCTCAAACCTTCCACTTTGCCACGGGAATGCGTTATGAATAAATAGGTAAACACACTGTCAAACACAGCCCCTCCGGGGTGGGGTGTGGGGGGGCTGACAAAGCCGCCTCTTGATGGAAATAAATGATCCCGATTTCACCGGATTGAAATGTGCAGGAAAGAAGAGGCCTGCAGCAAGAAAGTCATTTTGTTATCCTGCTCACGCAACGGGACCGCCTCGGGGGGATTCGCATGTCAAGATGTCGTCTCCAATGTTGGCTAGCGTTATTATTAAAATGCTACCTATTACTTGTGACTGTCTTTTTCGAGGACGATGTGTGAATCCAATCGTTATGGAATGAGTTAGGTGTAAAGGATGGCGCCGTTTCTGAACCTTTTTTCTTTTTCAACAGTGAATTGTTCATTTAACCCTTTCAGGCACCCTGAAACCTGATAACATGATAAGCTGTCCACAGTCGTAACCGCTGTCCCTGAAAGGGTTAATGTTAGGGAATTGTGCGCTTTTTATTTCTGGTTTATCGCAACATTTAACCCTCCTGTTTTGTTGGTTTACGAGGAGCAACAATGAAGTTCCTGGGTCAATTTGACTCATCTAGTCATGTCACAAACACAACCGTTTATCTCATTACTGACTCCATTACTAACCATTTCAATCAATAATTAGGTCATTGGTGGGATTGGGCTGCTTCCATAAGCGTGATCGGGGCGGAGCTACTTACAAATCAGTGCAGTATCACGCATCAAAGTAGACGATGAGATGGTACACTGAGACGCAAACGCAAAGCACCGGGTAAAAAAATTGCAGTGTCTTGTCAATTGAGCTCATGGCTGAACTGCTTTCATCCAAACAAGCCTTGGGCAGTGTTTTGTTGCATCTCAGGGAGATCCCGAAAGAGCACAAAAATGCAAATAGGTGAGTTTTTAGTGACCAGACATGGGGAGGCACCACAAGAAAAAAAACACACACAAATGGAATCTGAATCAATCTGTGAATAGTAAACTGCAAATACATGTAAGATTACTAAATATAGGCTACTTATTGACATTATTGTTTGGCGTGCTGCCACGAGATTTTTAAAAACTGTTCAATATGTGCCTCGACTCAATAAAGGTTGGCAAACACCGCCGTCAACAATGAGCGCGACCGGCCCTTGGACGACGACGCTTCCCTCTGACATGCCGTCTTTGCACAGTTTATCCCCGCTGTTTTATGAATGTGCAATTACGCCTCGTTAATGTGTCATTTGCATAATTACGAGGAATGAGGACAGCGCTCACCGTGGGAATACCGGCGTTACCTTGATGCGGCGCTGATTATTTTTAGGTGTTGCTTCTGTGGTCGTGAAACAGATTGGGCGGATTCAGCTCAAGTTTCCACTTTAGCTCATATTTCCAGATGAAAGAATACCTGCGGCAGGGGCGTAGTTGAACCCACCTTCACCAGGTTCTCCTCCAAGATAAATGGAAAGCCCAGAAACAGATGACAGGTCTTTAGCTCAACTAGAAGATGCAATTAAGCAGCAAATGAGGCCGGGCGAGGCGGCCATGACCGTTTGGCATCAAGCAGCATCTAGATGGGGGAAGAGAGAGGGGGTGAATTCAGAAGCAATCTGCATCAGATGCTCCATAGATGGCAGGCTCTTAAAACAGATTTAATGACGTGGGGGATCCAAATTCAGGAAAAAAAAAGAAAACAAAAAAAACACTGGAGCTATTGTGAAACATGAAGGAGGCTTCAATACTGCATGTTTTGGGGCTGCTTTGCTATATCAAGCGCAGAGTGTCTGAAAATTGTGTAGAGTACAATGACATCTCAAGACTATCAGGGGATTGTGGAACAAAATGTGCTACTTTCTCGAGAAAATCATACTCAAAACTGGGACAGTGTATGGGGTTTTTTTTGGGGGGGGGGGGGTTAAGCAGCGTTACAGAGCGTGTGAAGTCCAACAAGGAGGCACTCTCACGCCAGATCCATATTCACAATCATAAAGCGACTTCTCCGATCCACCCACTTCCCGTGTTTAATGCTGCTGACCTCTGCTGCAAATTCTTGATTTTTATTTTATTTTTTTCAGGCAAAGTTAAACACAGTTCAACAACTCCTGGTACCTGCTCACCTTGCTCCCTTTCTTCCACATGTATCTATGTTACTAGACAGCTTACGCAAAGCTTCAACGCACATCGACCGACATTTGTGCGCCCCTTTCTCCTGCTGGTCTCAAAACTGCTGACAGGTGCTCAAGCCTCCAGCTGTTCTCTTGACCGCATACCCACAACAGTGGTCAAGCCCTGCCTTCCCACACTCTTCCCCATCATCAGCCAACCTCGACTTCACAGATTGTCAAAACTCACATTCAACTTGGGAACATTTTGCACATACTGTATGAACACTTCCGTGTTAGTAAAAATGTTGTTTTTTTTTTTACTTGCACTCATTCAATGTAGTGCCACATTGTGCTGCAACGTACCGGAAAGCATTCAGGTCCCCAGGGGAAAAAAAATTGCAGCATAATTAAGAGCGAGGAGAAGATACAGAAACGGAAAACTGAAGTCATATAAGTTATTTATTCTTTCTGTGCGGCCCGGTACCAATTGACCCATGGACTGGTACCGGTCCGCGGCCCGGAGGTTGGGGATCACTGGGCTAAAGCCTTCAAAGACAAAACAATAAAACCATTAAAAGACAACACCACACCTTCCATGGAAAATCCTTTGAGCATTTATTTCATGTGCTTGACAAGAAAGCTGCTCGTGTGTGTTTGTGTGTGTGTGTGTGTGTGTGTGTGTGTGTGTGTGTGTGTGTGTGTGTGTGTTTGTGTTTATTATTTTATTATTTATTCTATACATACTGCTTGTGTTGTATTTGTTTGCTCGCGAGTATCAGAAATTTGCCAACATTTGCATAGCTAGCGTAGCTTTGAAGATTGAATGACAAGTGCCTTTTTCTCTCCTGCTGCGTGTTTCGGATTTCCGGCAATAATCTGCAATATCAGTGCAAACCACAAGCCACCGGGGAAGACGTATAGCAGTGTACAGCTCGGATTCTTGTTCCCCGCCGTAATCCATCTTTATTCAAATAATCCCGTTGCTCACACGCGCCATTACTCCTCGTTGCATCAGTGAAGGCTTTAACAGCCCACATTTGCACCTCGTCCGACAAAATGAACGGCCGCTTTGATGGGAAACCCCGTCCGGGCTCGGTTCACATTCAGTCGCAAGTGTGGAGATTTATGGCGTTGGTCTTCAGGGGAGTTTTTGCATCCCTCCATTTGTTTTGCACATTACCGACGCTCGCCTTAATGCGCCACCAGTGTCCCCTGGAGATGCGGCGTATGCCGCTATTCTCCACTTCGCGCTTCATTTAGTTCCCCCACCGCACTCCAGTCATCCTCCTCTGGAGATCCAACCTGACACAAAGACCTCAGCGCCTCTCCCGAGAAGCTATTAATACACAGAGAGAGGACAGAGAGTCCAACAATTCACCTGCACAACCAACATGTTTGTTTTCAGGCAAGTCGAGCCAATAGAGACACTGCTTTGTGGGACTAAAGCGGTTTTTACCAACCTTGTTTCTGTTGGCTTATTTTAAACAAAATATTTTATGTGTGGAAAATGAACACAATAATATCAGCCTTGGTATTTATTGGATTGAGTTTCACTGAAGGTCAGTGAGTCCCCCCAGCAAAGTGGCTAAATAAATATATACAGTATATACATATACTGTATATATTTATTTAGATAAAAACAAATATATATATATATATTTTTTGTTTTGTTTGTTTGTTTTGTTTTTTTGTTTGTTTTTAATGGGGACATTTACGTTTTTCTTGGACAGATGGATGTTTGATGTTTTTATTTAGTTTATTTTGTACATCGGAAAATAATTGATAAGTAAAATCCAAAAGTAAAGTCACTCTCAATATCCTTGCCCTGAGTACTTGATTGAATGATATCTCCTTTTGTATGTTCTTCTCGTGCTTGTTTTTTTTTTTTTCCACCGGGTAATCCAGCTTCATACATACAACATAACAAAAACGGGTGTTAGGTTCATTGCAAGACTCAAAATTGACCTTCATTATGCATGTGAGCATCAATGGTAGTTTGTCTATGTGCCGTGTGATTGGCTGGTGACCAGTGCAGGGTGAATTTAAGTTCTCACCAAATACACTTGGGATAGGCACGTGTGTGTGTGTGTGTGTGTGTGTGTGTGTGTGTGTGTGTGTGTGTGTGTGTGTGTGTGTGTGTGTGTGTGTGTGTGTGTGTGTGTGTGTGTCCGAGAGTGTGTATACTGACTGCTGACCCACAGACGGAACGGAGACCGTTTAATGGCGGCTCGTAAATGTCAAGCACATATACAGGACCGCACATGGCTTATTAAAAAGCTGTCAACAGACTAAGAGGATGCACCTGACGTGATGAGAATTTATTACCCGCTGACAACACTGCTAAATGACACACACACACACACTTTCAAATAGTATATTGGAGAAAAAATCTGCAAATAGGTGAATACATCATATGATGTATGTGTGTGCGCGTGTACGTGTGAATGTGCAATTAAATTGTGCACCCATTCACCTATTTGCAGATTTTTTTCCAAAATACTTTTGAAAGGGGCGCTGATTGCATCGGAACTAAATTCCAACGCGTTTTTTTTTAATCAGAGATGCAAGTAAACCTTTCTACAGGAATTTCTGATTCTGAAACTGCCCTTGTTTTTTTTCTCTCTCTAGTAGAAGAGTACTCTGGGAGTGTTGTGAATGGCTCTTGCCTTTGCTTCTCCAGTGATGCCCAGTACACTGAGGCTTCTGTGGAGTGACTGACCCCGAAATCCTCAAGAGTGAATGAATGAATGAATGAATGAATGAATGAATACTTTATTGTCATTGCACACTTGTTACAACGAAATTTTGCGGGAGCCTCCACCCCCAAAGTGTCGTGAAATCTAAAAATATAAAAGTATAAAAAGTAAAAAGTATATAAATACATAAATACATTGCACTCCCCCGGACTTACACTCAATCATATGCACACGTTTAAAAATTAATAAAATATTCGGCACTAATTAAGGTACAGTCAAAGTTGTCTTGCAAAATGATATCAATCAGGCATTAACATGACAGTATGTGGACTATTTCGGACTCATTGAAATACAGCCTCCTTCTATGGGTACACAGCCCCCCGCTCTCGACACCTGATGACCACACTCTTCTTTTTAGGAGCCTCCACTAACCTTAGCATAAAATCCAAGAGTCCGAGTCAATACAGTCTTTTTAACACATTGTGTAAGGCTGAATGAGATCTTCCCAAAAGTATAATCTTGTCAACTTTTTGCTACAGATGGAAAAGGAAAAAAAAACCCTCACTTAGCATATTGAGTGTGTTTGAAGTGAAGCATCCGTGTCAGCTCTTTTCACGTGTGCGTCGACGGAATCCAATCTGCTCAACAAACGGCTCTCCATTTGAAGAAGGACTGATGAGATAGGGCGATTTTTTTTTATTTATTTTTTTTGTCTGCGCTTTCCCGACCGGACAAGGTCAATTAGAGAAGTACGCAGTTGGCAATCAAAGCTGACACCAAAAGATTGACTGTGGTGATTATAAGCATGCAGATGCTTTAAATGTTATTAATAATGATTTATGGGATTAATTAAGGCTCCAAGATGAAATTTTCTAGGTTCTAAACGCATGATATCATACCCGGCGCAATGTGCTCCACCGTCGTCACCGTGATGATGATTGGACGGAGCTAAGATGAATGAAGACATAATGTAAATGTCATATGTGAAATGAGGGTGAGCGTGTTTGTCGTGGTGAACTGCACATCATATTATAGTAGACTGGGCTCTCGCACCACTTTTTCCACATAAAATGCTCAAAAAACCATCATCAAACTTGATACAAGCCCTTCAAATGTGTCCAACATTTTGACCTGAAATTAAAATGGATGACTTCCTGTTCATTTTTGGCCATGGGTCCTATCAGCATCTGTTGTAATCAACATGTCCACCCAATTTCGTGTTGATCGGTGAAACCGATGTCGGTGCTTGATTGTTTTGATCACATGAGCATGTTATTGTAATGCCACACCTTCCATTTGAGTGTTTTTCCCCCTACCTTTTCAATTATGCCACCGCTAGATTTGAGAGAGTGATCCTTTTGACGATATGGGGGTGTGGCTGTTATGTCTGACACAGTGTAGCTCTGAGACTGATTGTTTTGACTACATAAGCAGCTGAATTGTTAAGCCACAGAAATTGGAGAGTGAGCCTTTTGACGACATGATCTGATCACTTGCTTGCTATTCTTTGAATAACTTGAATATGTCCCACATAACCGTAATATGACTGTAAATGCAGTGTTTTTTTTTTATGGTAACAGTTTGACCCTGATTATTTCCATGACAGTATTTCCCATGGGGGCAAATTGTTCTACAAGCAGTGACTGAAATGTGCAATTGGTAGTACAACGCCATTTCAAACGCACACAGACACATACACCCTAGCACTCAACCATATGAGAGCTTCATCGGATAAATCCACCGCAAACTGACAACATGAGCATGTGAACCTGTTGGCCTTGAGGGCTTCTTTGCCAGACTTTAACGCTGTAATTGTCTCCTAGCAGCACAAAAGCAGCTGATCTCCGAGGCGGCAGCAACCGGTCGGGGGCAGTCACGGTGGTCAGACAAGGAAGTCCAGCTGCTCTTTTACATGCGCCTTGATTTTGCACTCGGGAAGACTGCATTAAATCATAAGACATCACTACAAACGAGAAATATGTCAAAGTCAAAAGATACAAGGTACATTTTTGAAATGGAAATCTTAATCTTTGAGGTTGAAAGTCTGGCAGAAAGTAAAGCTTCCTTTTCTTCTTTCTTTCTTTTGATGGAACATTTGGCAAGTTCATCTTGAGCCTCCCCGCAGGATACATTAATGCTTATTTATACTTTTCTGTCGTGACGTTAGAGCCAGCAGAGCGCTTTATAATTATAGATTGCTTCTAATGGGCTTTGTATTCTTTACTAGATTTTTAATTGCGCCAGCTTCATTCGTTTGACTATTTATTGCATCGATTCTATGTGATTGTTATGCCTCATCACGCTCTAATTGATTGTTATGGGCAAAATAACTAATTTTGCACATGTAACCTTAATATGACTTGTAGCGAGTTAATACTATGAATATGCCTTACATGACCTTTCTCTAACAACTTTAATGTTAGTTAGAACTTGTAATGAGATTTATATTGTTGCCTTGTTGACATCAGGCTCATTAATTCTGTTCATTGTGTTGATTTTTCACTTCCTGTTTTAATATTAGCCTACGTGTGGCTTTGAGGGTGACTTTTTTTTTAAAATAACTATTTGTGTGTGCCTGTTTTGCCGCACATGGCTTTGAGAGTGATTGTTTGAACAACATACACAAGAGTGTGCTTCTTAATGCACACTTACTGTCGCTGAGAAAGCGATTGGATTTGTTACACTAGCGTGTGATTGTTTTACTGCGCACAGTTCTGAAAGTCGATGTTGTGACTGCATTAGTGCTTGATTGTTATGGTGCGCATTGCTTGACTGACCCACATAACCTTAATGTGACTGATATAATCCTAATACGCCATATGTAACCACCACATAGGTTTGACATGCCCTACATTAACAAGAGAACAAAAAACTCTGTCTTCGAGAAAATATTTCTCCACCGCAGAACCTCCGCGAGAATGTATAGCATCCTTGTTAGCTCAAACTGCAAACTTTGAACTGTAAAACCGTGTTTTAGCCTGAGAAACCATATCAGAGAGTCAACCTGTAGGTCCCAAGTGTTCCATTTAAACACACTCTGGCACGTCGCCCGTGACTTTGGCAAGTGTACTCATGTGTGTAGTTGTCTTTCCACTATGCACTCTCTCTCTCATGACAAAACTGCACTTGCACTTATCTTCATCGCCACGGCAACAGCAACGTGAAGGCCAAGAGGGGTCCTCGCCTTTCGAAGCCATCTAAAACTTCTGGTGAAGTAAGTACATTGTGATTTTTGCTTGAAACGACTTCGAGTCGATTTCCACTCCCCTTCAAAAGTATTGGAACAATGCTGCTCTTACCATGGCGAATTCCATCACAGCTATGACCAGGACCTCTCCTAAAACCAAGGTCATGGCCAAAATAAGAACCATAGCCAATACCAGAACCATAGCTAATACTAATAATGAGCCACCGGTCATATTAATCACTGCCAGTTGACATGCGACTTTGAGATAACATCTGTCAATGCCAGTGGATGAATTTAAAGTTCAGTGCTTGTACCAGAGCGATTGCTAATACCAGGACTTAGGAGGATACTTTGTGTCTTGTATTTGTGTGCTGCCTTATGCAATTTCTATTCTTCCTGGCAAGACAGCTCTTGGTGTTTACCCCATAAACCAGGGGTGTCAAACTCATTTTTGTCACGGGCCACATTGCAGTTACGGTTTCCCTTGGAGGGCCGTTCTGACTGCAAATTTTGTGAAACCATATAAATGTTTAACCACCTCCACATATTACATTCACAACGAACAACAAATAGATGGATAACTAGTTTTGACATCAGAAGTCAAGAATAATGGATTTTTCAAACATTGCATTTATGACATTATACACGACAATTTGACATTTTGGTTCAGACTTTGGTTCAGAAGCATCATGGAAGTTGGCATGCTTTAATCGCTTTCGCGAGCCACATAAAATGATGTGGTGGGCCAGATCTGGCCCCCGGGCCTTGACTTTGACACCATAAACAATACCGAACAGTAATTTTCAGCAAAGTCGTTTTCATATCGATATTGTAACTTGGGCGATGCATTCGTGTGTCTCCACTATCCAATTTCTTTTCTTTCTTGTATTCTGCGATAGGGTGCCTTCCCTATGCAATTACTTCTTCCTGGTAAGCCACAAATTAGAAATACAACATTTGGCAAATGTTTACGACAGGAAAACATTCTTCAAGAAAACAATCATGTATCAGTAATCTAACAGCCAACCAAGGAAGACTTCAGAAATCTCAGGAAGAGATTCGAACCGGCATACATGTACCGCTACGCGTCCTCCCGGACTTCGTGTTGCAGCGGGACAGATTCCGATCAAAGAAAGTAGCGGAGGTGAGCGAGTGGCACATCCTACATGCTTCAGGAGACTAATTATACAAGAAGGGCGATCACTGGAGAGAGTGCGACGGGACGGCGGGCGACACGGATCCGGCCGTCCAAGAGGAGGGCAGACAGCTTCTCATGCATGTCTTATTACCCAGAAGAGCCAGGTCGCTGGCAGATAAGTCACCTACTCCTTCCACACAGCTTGTAATGATACATTTCACTTCTGGCTATTTCCCACTTTGACGAGCGGGGAAAAAAAAAAATCCGACGCAATGTGGGACACCATCTCTGACCCCCATCAAAGAGTTCTCTCTTCTGTGGCAGCCCCTCATTTTCTCCACGTCCATCTCTAATGGGATTTAGGTTTTATATTAAGTCCGCCTCCTCCCTTGTCCCGACACCGCGGGGGGAGGAAGAGACTGATTTGAATTTACAAAGTGGCTAAATCCACAGAGAAGCCTTCAAATGGGATTGCGAGCACCTTTTGGCTGTTAAGCAGGTAAGCCCGTCCTGTCGAATGACAGAGAGGGTGAGGGGTGCGTCCATGTAGGGCATTGCTTACACTCCACGCCGCCTACTCACTTAGGCTGATTTCCTCTTTGAGCGCCTCAATGTCATTTTTTTTTCTTCGCACCTCATTTTCATTATCTGCAATAATGAAGGAGGTGTAGAATATGTGTGTGTGTGTGTGCGTGCGCGTGATAGAGATTCCGTTAAGTAAATGATTCAAGGTCGCACACGGTGCGCAGTGTCAATTTCACGACGCATTAAACCGCTGGCGGCTTTACAGCCTGTCACACCAACCAACGCCGCTCTCTCCCCTTTGCGTGATGCCACCAAATGAGGTATGGCAAAATCATGCCACAAAATCCAAAGAGTTTAACTCGATGCTCGTAATTTGCGGCTTTGACGCAGGATGAGTTATTAGTTTAACTTCAGGCAACAATCACTAGTAAAAAAGAGTATTGATTAATCATTGTCACGTGACCGCTCACAGGTCTTTTATACTGTGAGGCATCACCAGGAGATGCCACAAAATTCTGTCCCCACGTGATGCTCGTATCTTATCTGGCATTGAAGTTGAATTCATCCTGCATCAAACGCTAGCATGTCACACTATCCCACTGCTGCTTTGTTCTACCCCGAAGTCACCAATAGAGACACAGCAAAATCCTGTCACTAAATCGAATCCGCAACCTTTCATAAATGAAAATAAGGGCCATGGCCCATACACGCCCAGCGCCTGTGGCGTTTGGGTGCCCAAAGCAGTGTTAAATTTTGTTTGTGTCACTGTTTTCAAACTCCACAAAACAATTTGAGTGTTTCTCTCCTTTTGGCAGATGTGGAAAAGCACCTTCAGCACACTATTTTCCACATCTACAGTGAGATGATCAAGAGCCTGCCTCGCTGGGTTGTGCGCAGTGGGTGCATGGCAGTTTCACACGCTTTAATGTTTTCCGTGACACGGTTTATTGAGAAGTGCCATGAGCAGCACCAGTAACTCCACGTCATATTTGTAGACCCTTTAGAAGCCTTCAACTCCATCAACAGGTCTTTGGGGACTTTCCTCTCAAGATCAGGATCCCATCAAAGACTTTGAATATCATCAAGAGATTCCCTGAGGGAATGCAGGCAGGCCAGAGTTTCTGTGGCAGGAGAGCTCACCAAGGAATTTGAAATCTCATCTGCCGTTCGATACGTCTGTGTCCTGGCACTGGCCCTGTTCATCCTCTTTTTCTCTTTCATGTGGAGGAAGGCTCACAAGTCAACAGACTTTGGCATTAGCCTTCACCACAAACGAGACGGGAAGCTATTCAATCTTCATCGGTTCAAGACCAAGTCTGCAACAGTAACCCAGCTGAGTGACTTCTTCTACGCTTGCTACCGACAACCACGGGTGCATTGCAAGTCAGGATAAATGTGCTGAATAATTCCCGCAAAACCTTTAGGCTTCCAATCAGCGACCCAAAAACAGACATCATGCACGTCACTTGCCCAGACTCCCCTACCAGCACCATCAACGATTTCCCTCTCAAGATTGCCTACAAATTCACCGATCTTTGTGGTGATTTAACCAAACGTCATCTCCAGATGACATTTACAAGATATTCTTTGCTCTCAGTGTCATTGAGCTTGCAAAAGGAAATGCGTTTGTGACGGATTTCTGTGCAACTATAAATCAAACACAATCAAATGGAATAAAACAATCCCAGATCATGTTAATACCGTGATCATTTCCAATCTGCAATACGAATAAAGAATACATTGCATTGCACAACCTTGCGACAGTGACGACACGTCCTCATTATTTTCCCCCTTGGTGAAAGCACGACATCACACTCGTCCTACGTCGACTTTGGCATTGGATGACACCTCGTAAATAACTCACTGCTGCTTTAGTGTCACAACTGGCGTCAATTGTCATGTAGGAGACGTTTTTATACAACTACAAATGAGTCAGTATATACAATCTGAATTATTTTTTACTGGCCAAGCATGTCCAAAACACACAAGCAATTTGTTTGCAGAAATTGGGGTCAGAGTGGTACCTTGATTTACAGTCTGAGTTTGATTCGTTTTTTGAAGGTCTTAACTCAATTTAGTCTTACATCCAATCATGGGTGTAGCCAGACAGTAGTGTGGCGGTCAGATTGACACAACACCTCAGCGAGGGGTATCCAGAGGTGGCTGTGCATGCATGTGTCATTCTTTATCATACCATCAGCCCTCGGGGTTTCATGAAATAACATGTACTCGCATCCAGAACAATCACTAGTCAAGTCGTAACGAGTCTACAAGTTGGAAGTTATGCTTTTGCTGAACTTCATTTATGAGATAATGCCATTTCCTTCGCCATTTATTTGCTTTTGTGTACTATCGCAGAGTCTACTTCTCGATCACGCATTGATTTGTGAGCTAACAGCTAATCAGAGTGATCAATTGTCACCAACGGCCGACTGCCATTTTGCACACTCCGATTGATGGTCAATTAATTTGAATCTGTTTGCTTGTGATGGTTGGAAAGTTATTATTTTGATTGATGTTGACTGTAATACACTTAATACAGATTCTTTTGTAGTTTTCACTCGGATGAATTGTACCTTTATTCTTTAAATATCCCATTGATATAAAACATTGTGGCAGAGTATCACAGGGTCGAGGAATGCTGCATTCGTGTGAAAATGGCAGAAAAATCACATGTGAAAATTTTCACATAGGTGTGGGGGTGGCCATGGTCCCCCCCTACCTGGCCACCCCCACACCTGGGCTCCATGTAGCTCCACCCCTGCATCCAATCAATTTTCTCCTTTGAAATTTATTGAAATGCCTAATTTTGTTTTGTTGGCATTTTATTAAAAAATAATAGCACCACATTTTAAAATATAAATATAAAGCATAACTTTAAGACAATAAAATAATGTATAGAAATAAGAGGGCGGGGCCTGATGAATGACATCAGGAGTTGCAGTCACACGTTTTAGTCCACTTGTAGCTTTTACTTGTGTGTTTGACTGGTTTTGCCTCACAATAAACATTGAAAAACATATCTGCATTTTTTTTTCCAGTTCACTCAAGCGTTATCATATCAGAAGCTCGCTTGGAAGTCAAATTTCAGCTGGCGAACCAAAGCAAAATGTTGAAATTGAAAAGTGGGCCACGTGTAAATCAAGTGTATAAAGTCATTAGAAATATTAAGTGTGCAATAGTGCAGCGGTACTGCTGAAATTGAATTGTAATGATGCAGAGTGACAAAGCTCCGATTAACGCTGTAATAATGACAAAATAGAGATATGCAAATTGACAAACGTGCTACTATGGAAAGTCAAGTCAACTGTTTAAGAAGTTAATTAAAGAAAGAATAAGAAAGATGGTGATGAGTGGGTTGATGGAGGGCAAAACGCATGGATGAAAGATTGGGGACAAACAAGTCGATGTGTGGAAAAACTAATGGAAGATGAAATGGCTGGAGGAGTATAAAGGAATCAATGAATTATTACGAGTAAAAATATTTTACATTCTTCATTACTGTATGTATTTTTTTTCCTCTCCTAAAAAAGAGCAATTACCTCATTAAATTACAAAAATTACATTTCCTTCCACAGTAAAACCCCTGTGGGTCTCTTTCCGGCATAGATGATAGGGAAATTATTCATTTATATATAAATATATATTTATATATTCTGAAAAATGTTTCACATATGACACATTTATGTAGAGACATTTTTGTCTTGAAGAATTAGTGGAAGATTCTAAATTAAATCCACGTTTTACTTTCCCCATTTGACTTTATGGCAGACTATCGCCATTTTTATGAATACCGTACATACTGAAGCAGCCCGGCAGGTTATGATGAAAATATGATTTATAATACACAGAAGCCTGATTCTTCGAGTTTTTCATAGAAAGTGCCAACACTGGTTGGGAGCCAAAAGGGTTAACTGCTGCCGGCTTCTCCTCGCTATGAAAAGTGAAAAATCAGCATTGAGAAACAAGGGGATATTTGCTTCCCGGATCAGGATTAATTTCTCGACTCAGACTGTCAGAACCTCTTAAACTTTCGTTTTCAGGCAGCAGAGACAAACTTTCCTAAAACCTACAAACTTTCTCATGAGACCCCCTTTCAAAAATGGCTCATGGACAAGTAGTAAAAAATTGGAGGGTCGGTCAGGAACAGCACACAATAAATTCGTTTGGACCATGGCATATGATGACCTCACGTAGCACAAGAAGGCACGTGACATGCAATTATTGACAATAATTATGATTTAACCACTGTTGCCACCTTGAGAAAGTAATGAATTAATAATCACTTGACTTTAAAAGTAACGCAGTTAGGTTACGAGTTTATTTGATTTGAAAAGAATAAAATTACTTCAGATAAATTCAACAGATAGATTCAACATAAACATGCCAATGTTGCCTTGCAAACTGCGATGTGAAACCGCTTATTTCAAGACTTGGGTCTTCGCATGGTAAAATACCTACCGAATTTCATGTTGCCAAGAGAAACTGCTTTCAGTGGCTAAATTTTCATCTCTCTCGTCAAAAAGACCCGAGAATAGTCACGTCAAACCAAGACGGTTTATTTCCTGTGTTTTATCGACCATGGGACATGAAGACTTTTTTTTTGCCCTGGACACCAGTTACACTGACGACACAAATTTGAGTGGACGTCCATTTGTGGGCGAATTCCAAATTACGTTGTCAAACACGTGATTTCACCAAATGATCCTGAATCGGAAGTAGGTATCCAAGACAGGTGGTTCAACACTAAATTGCCGGAGTTTCCACTGTGGGTGGAGCATCATGCCAAAATTTGATGATGCTTTTGAGGAATCGCCTTAAAAAAATACAACGATGGTTATTTATTGACCAAGGTCGAACCACCGAATTGCCTCGTTACGACAGCAGACGTTGACAGGCTGTCTGGGAGACAAGACAAGATGCCTTTGAGGACATTTGGAGTGCGGCTAATTAATTGTAATAAGCTTTGGCCGCCGCATGCGCTGGCAAGGAGGTGCTAGGCTCGCAGCTCGGGCTTCCACCCACAACCCCCCCACCACCCACCCTTGCGACGACGGCGTGCAATCCAGCGGGTTGACGCGCTCTGGCACTGGACGGCGGGCACATCTGCTCTGATTAATCACCTGCTTCGCCTCGCGCATACATTTCATTATCGGCTTTAAGTGGGCGAAAACAACGAGGCTTTGAGGCGAACGAGCTGTGACGAGAGGGAAGATGAAAGGTGGCAGAAATGAGAGTCATTTATCAGGTGTGTGTAAAAAGAAATAATAGATTTCTGATGTCCCTCCTCGTTTTCCTGGGGAACGGTGTTTGACCTCTGTTGGCAAAAACGTGTAATGGATCACAATTATATGCCAGCTCTGTCACAACACATCTTTGTCTATTTTGCAACCAATGTATTAGTTGATCTTGATGCCTTTTGCTTACACATTGTTCCCAGTGGCCATTTTCAGGTCACTGTGGGCAAATTGGGACATTAGAGACAGAGCGTGGATGACAGGTTTTCAAATCTTCCCAAAATTTAACTGTGGAAGGAAAATCTATTTTGCAAGAGTAAAACAGGGTGAAAGCAACAAAACTTGACAGTACATAAGCGGAATGAACCTTGGAGGCCATCCAAAGTGTGACAGGAAGGATTATGTCATTCCTGGCATATCACCGTCTTTCGAGTGTTTGGTTTTGTTGTCTGCGGCGTTTGGTGAGTCTTTGCCGCATTTTGTCACGGTCGGTTCTCTCATAAAGCAAGCATGCAGTGCCTTGCAAAAGTTGTCATGCCCCTTTAACGTTTTTTTTTTTACATTTTACCACCCGATAACCGCAAACTTCAATGTATTTTATTGAGATTTTTATTTTCCACAAAGGCCAAATTTATGGACTTTAGTTGTCCTGTGAACAGATTCTCCTACCTGAGATTTGAATTTATGCAGCTCCTTCAGAGTGTCAGTTTAGGTTGAGATTCATGTCTTGGTAGGTTTGCAGTTCTGCCATACTTAGGAATGCTGCATCCGTGTGAAAATGGCAGAAAAATCACATGTGAAAATTTTCACATAGGTGTGGGGTGGCCATGGTCCCCCTATCTGGCCACCCCACACCTGGGCTCCATGTAGCTCCACCCTGCATCCAATCAATTTTCTCCTTTGAAATTTATTGAAATGCCTAATTTTGTTTTGTTGGCATTTTATTAAAAAATAATAGCACCACATTTTAAAATATAAATATAAAGCATAACTTTAAGACAATAAAATAATGTATAGAAATAAGAGGGCGGGGCCTGATGAATGACATCAGGAGTTGCAGTCACACGTTTTAGTCCACTTGTAGCTTTTACTTGTGTGTTTGACTGGTTTTGCCTCACAATAAACATTGAAAAACATATCTGCATTTTTTTTTCCAGTTCACTCAAGCGTCATCATATCAGAAGGTCGCTTGGAAGTCAAATTTCAGCTGGCGAACCAAAGCAAAATGTTGAAATTGAAAAGTGGGCCACGTGTAAAACAAGTGTATAAAGTCATTAGAAATATTAAGTGTGCAATAGTGCAGTGGTACTGCTGAAATTGAATTGTAATGATGCAGTGTGACAAAGCTCCGATTAATGCTGTAATAATGACAAAATAGAGATATGCAAATTGACAAACGTGCTACTATGGAAAGTCAAGTCAACTGTTTAAGAAGTTAATTAAAGAAAGAATAAGAAAGATGGTGATGAGTGGGTTGATGGAGGGCAAAACGCATGGATGAAAGATTGGGGACAAACAAGTCGATGTGTGGAAAAACTAATGGAAGATGAAATGGCTGGAGGAGTATAAAGGAATCAATGAATTATTACGAGTAAAAATATTTTACATTCTTCATTACTGTATGTATTTTTTTCCTCTCCTAAAAAGAGCAATTACCTCATTAAATTACAAAATTACATTTCCTTCCACAGTAAAACCCTGTGGGTCTCTTTCCGGCATAGATGATAGGGAAATTATTCATTTATATATAAATATATATTTATATATTCTGAAAAATGTTTCACATATGACACATTTATGTAGAGACATTTTTGTCTTGAAGAATTAGTGGAAGATTCTAAATTAAATCCACGTTTTACTTTCCCCATTTGACTTTATGGCAGACTATCGCCATTTTTATGAATACCGTACATACTGAAGCAGCCCGGCAGGTTATGATGAAAATATGATTTATAATACACAGAAGCCTGATTCTTCGAGTTTTTCATAGAAAGTGCCAACACTGGTTGGGAGCCAAAAGGGTTAACTGCTGCCGGCTTCTCCTCGCTATGAAAAGTGAAAAATCAGCATTGAGAAACAAGGGATATTTGCTTCCCGGATCAGGATTAATTTCTCGACTCAGACTGTCAGAACCTCTTAAACTTTCGTTTTCATGCAGCAGAGACAAACTTTCCTAAAACCTACAAACTTTCTCATGAGACCCCCTTTCAAAAATGGCTCATGGACAAGTAGTAAAAAATTGGAGGGTCGGTCAGGAACAGCACACAATAAATTCGTTTGGACCGTGGCATATGATGACCTCACGTAGCACAAGAAGGCACGTGACATGCAATTATTGACAATAATTATGATTTAACCACTGTTGCCACCTTGAGAAAGTAATGAATTAATAATCGCTTGACTTTAAAAGTAACGTAGTTAGGTTATGAGTTTATTTGATTTGAAAAGAATAAAATTACTTCAGATAAATTCAACAGATAGATTCAACATAAACATGCCAATGTTGCCTTGCAAACTGCGATGTGAAACCGCTTATTTCAAGACTTGGGTCTTCGCATGGTAAAATACCTACCGAATTTCATGTTGCCAAGAGAAACTGCTTTCAGTGGCTAAATTTTCATCTCTCTCGTCAAAAGACCGAGAATAGTCACGTCAAACCAAGACGGTTTATTTCCTGTGTTTTATCGACCATGGGACATGAAGACTTTTTTGCCCTGGACACCAGTTACACTGACGACACAAATTTGAGTGGACGTCCATTTGTGGGCGAATTCCAAATTACGTTGTCAAACACGTGATTTCACCAAATGATCCTGAATCGGAAGTAGGTATCCAAGACAGGTGGTTCAACACTAAATTGCCGGAGTTTCCACTGTGGGTGGAGCATCATGCCAAAATTTGATGATGCTTTTGAGGAATCGCCTTAAAAAATACAACGATGGTTATTTATTGACCAAGGTCGAACCACCGAATTGCCTCGTTACGACAGCAGACGTTGACAGGCTGTCTGGGAGACAAGACAAGATGCCTTTGAGGACATTTGGAGTGCGGCTAATTAATTGTAATAAGCTTTGGCCGCCGCATGCGCTGGCAAGGAGGTGCTAGGCTCGCAGCTCGGGCTTCCACCCACAACCCCCCCACCACCCACCCTTGCGACGACGGCGTGCAATCCAGCGGGTTGACGCGCTCTGGCACTGGACGGCGGGCACATCTGCTCTGATTAATCACCTGCTTCGCCTCGCGCATACATTTCATTATCGGCTTTAAGTGGGCGAAAACAACGAGGCTTTGAGGCGAACGAGCTGTGACGAGAGGGAAGATGAAAGGTGGCAGAAATGAGAGTCATTTATCAGGTGTGTGTAAAAGAAATAATAGATTTCTGATGTCCCTCCTCGTTTTCCTGGGGAACGGTGTTTTCCCACCTGAGATTTGAATTTATGCAGCTCCTTCAGAGTGTCAGTTTAGGTTGAGATTCATGTCTTGGTAGGTTTGCAGTTCTGCCATACTTTTTCCACTTTTGCTTTAAGTTTCTCCACAACTTTATTCCTGACCTTGCCCTGTCTGGTGAAGTCCTTGGTCTTCATGATGCGTTTGTTCACTTGTTTTCTGCAATCAAGGCATTCACATTTATAAACTGTCAAAAAAAAACGTTTTGTCCCATTCTGTTGGTCTGTCGCATAAAATCTCAACAAAATACTGTACATTCAAGTTTACAAAATTTGAAAATGTTGATGGGGCTTGAGGGGGGCGTGGGTTTTTGAGACTTCTTTATGAGTATGGCCATAATGTAGCTTTGACCGGCAGCTGCCAGCTTTGAACAGCAATGTGTGATGGAATATTCGAGTAGAACTCCAACGCTCAGGAGAGGCACCGCCAGAAAAAGCAGGGTGGTAAACTCACTTTGGGGGCAGTATAATATAAAGTTAGCCCAACTATAGTGGGGCAGGATGACTCACTAATGGGCATGTTTTTGGACATAGATTAGTGAAGATTTACTTGGTTTTGCGCTCACATTTTATTGTCGATACGGTCCATCCATTTATTCTCGACATCACGTATCCTTTTGTACAAAACAACCTCTAAAATGTGGTTGTTTTGTAAAAACAAAGTAGCGTGTTGGTCCTTTTTTGACCCAGATTAGGTACGTTTTTTTTAACATTTAGCAAAAGCCGTTTGATTTCAATACAGATTAGGAGAAGGGTGCAAGAAACTTATTTTGCTTTTTGCTTTTATAGTCCACTGTCAATGGGGCCAAGTGAGGCACTGACCCTGATCCAACGCCGAGCTTCACTCTTGGTGGGTTGAACATCTTCCGAGCTGGTTGCAGTGAGGCGTTGCAACTCTGACTTTGCCTTCTCTCTGAAAAGTTAAGTATAGCAAATCATAGCATAGCAACCAAACAGACAGCTGACATCTGAACTGCCTGCGAGCTGACTCCGGGCTTCTATCTGTGTCCCTCCAGACGTGACCCGGCCATGCCCAGCCTGGTCGGGCATGGAGCTGAGAGAGTGCCAGCTAATGTCATGCCAAGGCAGCGCTCCAGCATTCCCGACTAGGTCAGTGCACATTGTCAATGTGGGGCGTGGAGGAGGGCATCTCCGGCCCCCACCCTGGCAGGAAGTGACTCTGTCATGAAGAGGAGACACTAATTAGCACTCACCTGAGGATTGTTTAACACCACATCTATTTCATTGCCTGTGGCCTTTTCTGTACCACCAAAAAAAAAAAGTCTGCATAGCAATAAAGTCAGTTCTCAACTCAACTCAACTCAACTGTATTTATAGAGCACTTTCAAACAGCCATCGCTGCATACAAAGTGCTGTACGTGGAGCAATTTAACATATACTGTACAACAAACAGTAAAGCAAACCGGTAATAAAGACAGTAGAAAGCACCGAACAGCAAAACCAAGAAACAATAAAAGGACACAACTCATCATCAGGAAAATTCACATCTAGTCAGGAGGGCCAGGTCTGTCCTGGGCTGCTCCCTGGACATTCTGGAGGAGGTGGGCAACATGAGAATGCTAGCTAAGCTAACAGCTATGATGGACAGACCCTCCCACCACCTCCAGGCCACCCTGACAGCACTGGGAAGCTCCTTCAGCCAGAGACTGATACACCCGCGCTGCAAGGAGAGGTACTGCCGCTCGTTCCTGGCGACTGCGGTCAGGCTATTGAATAGACGGACCTGAAAACCTGGACTCACCCCCACTCACCCATTTTTAATATGCTCATATTTATATTTTATATTTGTGTACTTTTTGTTCTTCAACTTTCTCCCTTTCATAATTTTGCTGCTGTAAATTGGGAATTTCTCCAACGTTAGACAAATAAAGGTTTTCTTATCAGAAAAGTACAATTGGATTCCTGTTCAGTAGATGTGTCAGTTTCATGAATTAGTTAATTACTTGGTTTGTTGGTTTCATTTTTGTGTATAGTTTCATTGGTTTGTTTCATTACATGTACCGGTAGTTAGTTCCGGAACGTAACAGGTGCATTTGGCACTTGGACAAATCATAACAGATATCTTTTGAGTGTTTGTAGTGTGTGTGTGTGCGTGCATGTGTGGGTGCATGACGCAATGTTGTGTTTCGTCCAAAGCAGGAATGTCAGCGCTGCCCTCGGGTCTTTCTTTACTTTAGTATGCAAATGAGGCGCTTGGCCTGCTGGAATCACGTGTTGCTGCTTTAAATATTCATGAAGGCCTCACGCTTTATCAATGCTGCTGTGCTGACAGAAATACATACATGCTCACCACACACCTTGTTGGGTGAACAGGTTTGTCAAATATCATGCATTTCAAGATGAACTGGCTTTGAGGCCTTAATTTTACCCCCAAAAATAAAATTTAAAAAACATTACGATGCAGCGACCATTTTTAGTGCTGTTACTGATTTTGTCGCGGTAGATTACTTCCTGGTTTTGTGCCACTGCCCTTGAGTCTCAGCTGGTTGTGAATAAAATACGCTGATTTGCTTTTTCTATAATTGCTATGGTGCATTTGAGTCCATCCGGTTTGTTTATTTCAACAAGGAACACCGAGTGTAGACTTGACTGCTACGTTAGCTTCTCATGCTAACTGCCGGCGGGTTTGCGACCACGTGCTGGTCATCTTAACCAGCTGAAAGGTAAAGGTTTGGATTATATATATAAACAGTATACAGTAGTAATGTTCTAAACTTTAGAACATTGCTGTTTATATTGCATTCAAGAAAAATGAATCAAAACATTTGCAACATCTGCCCTGAAGGCAGTCGGATATGGCCAAAATTAATCTGTAATCAAAACAAAATGACACTTTCTTTGTCATTTTTCTGAATCTGCCCATAAGAAACATGTTCCAAATTTTATTCTTCTAAATAAGCAACAGAGGCTGAAATTTCAAGATGTTTATTTGATTAGTGGCCACGTGAAGTAATTTGTTTCATTATATAGCTGCTAGCGAGTCGTGAAAATTCTCTGCCATGACTAAAACACAAATCTTTTGCTCTCTTGGCCATTTGAATATTCTACAAGGTTCAATTTTGGTAGCGATTGGGAGAAAATCTGGAGAAAGGGGTTGTCTTTCAAGGACCCCTGGAAAAGGGCCTAATTGACCGTAAAAGGGGGCTGAATTTTCAAAAGAAATTGCAGGGTTGCTGCCAAGACGATTTTTAGGCATTAGTGGATGCAGCGAGCATTTATTTACTTAAGAGAAGGAAACGTCTCTTAGTCTTGCGGATTAATTGATTTGAAACATTGGCATTGATGTTGAGTAAAAGCGAGTTTTCAACGAAAAACAAAAGGACGTGTAAATGTTGATATTTCACAGTAGTCTTGAGTGCTTCAACGAACTCAGCAGCGGGGTGGGATAGGTGGCTTTATTGTGGACCCAGGCCAAACAGAATTCTCCTTTGTAACTTTTACCACGGCACACATCCTTGCTCGTCAAGAACAAAGCTCACTTAGACTTGGAAAATATTAGAAGGACTCAAAGGATCAGCTCCTCAGTATAATATACTGTACTGTAAATACTTTATTTAGCGTGGAGCTACAGTGCCTTCTGCTGGTAGGATTGGACGACCACACGTCTCCATCCTTTAAAAAAACGATGCTTGTCATGGAGCTGATTCAATAGTCATAATAACAACAGTAATCGCTTCATGCATATGGCACCTTTCAAATGAGCCAAGGACGCTAAACAATTGACATTTAATCAACTCTTCAGGATAGTAGCTTTGACCGGCAGCTGCCAGCTTTGAACAGCAATGTGTGATGGAATATTCGAGTAGAACTCCAACGCTCAGGAGAGGCACCGCCAGAAAAAGCAGGGTGGTAAACTCACTTTGGGGGCAGTATAATATAAAGTTAGCCCAACTATAGTGGGGCAGGATGACTCACTAATGGGCATGTTTTTGGACATAGATTAGTGAAGATTTACTTGGTTTTGCGCTCACATTTTATTGTCGATACGGTCCATCCATTTATTCTCGACATCACGTATCCTTTTGTACAAAACAACCTCTAAAATGTGGTTGTTTTGTAAAAACAAAGTAGCGTGTTGGTCCTTTTTTGACCCAGATTAGGTACGATTTTTTTAACATTTAGCAAAAGCCGTTTGATTTCAATACAGATTAGGAGAAGGGTGCAAGAAACTTATTTTGCTTTTTGCTTTTATAGTCCACTGTCAATGGGGCCAAGTGAGGCACTGACCCTGATCCAACGCCGAGCTTCACTCTTGGTGGGTTGAACATCTTCCGAGCTGGTTGCGAGTGAGGCGTTGCAACTCTGACTTTGCCTTCTCTCTGAAAAGTTAAGTATAGCAAATCATAGCATAGCAACCAAACAGACAGCTGACATCTGAACTGCCTGCGAGCTGACTCCGGGCTTCTATCCGTGTCCCTCCAGACGTGACCCGGCCATGCCCAGCCTGGTCGGGCATGGAGCTGAGAGAGTGCCAGCTAATGTCATGCCAAGGCAGCGCTCCAGCATTCCCGACTAGGTCAGTGCACATTGTCAATGTGGGGCGTGGAGGAGGGCATCTCCGGCCCCCACCCTGGCAGGAAGTGACTCTGTCATGAAGAGGAGACACTAATTAGCACTCACCTGAGGATTGTTTAACACCACATCTATTTCATTGCCTGTGGCCTTTTCTGTACCACCAAAAAAAAAAAAGTCTGCATAGCAATAAAGTCAGTTCTCAACTCAACTCAACTGTATTTATAGAGCACTTTCAAACAGCCATCGCTGCATACAAAGTGCTGTACGTGGAGCAATTTAACATATACTGTACAACAAACAGTAAAGCAAACCGGTAATAAAGACAGTAGAAAGCACCGAACAGCAAAACCAAGAAACAATAAAAGGACACAACTCATCATCAGGAAAATTCACATCTAGTCAGGAGGGCCAGGTCTGTCCTGGGCTGCTCCCTGGACATTCTGGAGGAGGTGGGCAACATGAGAATGCTAGCTAAGCTAACAGCTATGATGGACAGACCCTCCCACCACCTCCAGGCCACCCTGACAGCACTGGGAAGCTCCTTCAGCCAGAGACTGATACACCCGCGCTGCAAGGAGAGGTACTGCCGCTCGTTCCTGGCGACTGCGGTCAGGCTATTGAATAGACGGACCTGAAAACCTGGACTCACCCCCACTCACCCATTTTTAATATGCTCATATTTATATTTTATATTTGTGTACTTTTTGTTCTTCAACTCTCTCCCTTTCATAATTTTGCTGCTGTAAATTGGGAATTTCACATCTAGTCAGGAGGGCCAGGTCTGTCCTGGGCTGCTCCCTGGACATTCTGGAGGAGGTGGGCAACATGAGAATGCTAGCTAAGCTAACAGCTATGATGGACAGACCCTCCCACCACCTCCAGGCCACCCTGACAGCACTGGGAAGCTCCTTCAGCCAGAGACTGATACACCCGCGCTGCAAGGAGAGGTACTGCCGCTCGTTCCTGGCGACTGCGGTCAGGCTATTGAATAGACGGACCTGAAAACCTGGACTCACCCCCACTCACCCATTTTTAATATGCTCATATTTATATTTTATATTTGTGTACTTTTTGTTCTTCAACTCTCTCCCTTTCATAATTTTGCTGCTGTAAATTGGGAATTTCTCCAACGTGAGACAAATAAAGGTTTTCTTATCAGAAAAGTACAATTGGATTCCTGTTCAGTAGATGTGTCAGTTTCATGAATTAGTTAATTACTTGGTTTGTTGGTTTCATTTTTGTGTATAGTTTCATTGGTTTGTTTCATTACATGTACCGGTAGTTAGTTCCGGAACGTAACAGGTGCATTTGGCACTTGGACAAATCATAACAGATATCTTTTGAGTGTTTGTAGTGTGTGTGTGTGCGTGCATGTGTGGGTGCATGACGCAATGTTGTGTTTCGTCCAAAGCAGGAATGTCAGCGCTGCCCTCGGGTCTTTCTTTACTTTAGTATGCAAATGAGGCGCTTGGCCTGCTGGAATCACGTGTTGCTGCTTTAAATATTCATGAAGGCCTCACGCTTTATCAATGCTGCTGTGCTGACAGAAATACATACATGCTCACCACACACCTTGTTGGGTGTTTGGGGTGTACACGTCTGTTCTATGTAGTGGTTGGATCGCTGTTTAGAACTAGTCATTGCGGATTGAGGGTGCGCATGTAAATACAGAATGTGTCATGTACAGTATTATATACTGTATGTAAACACTATATAGTGGGTAAAGTGTATACTGTACATACAGTATGTGTTTGTAAGTGTAGACATTATTTGTGTGCTTACATGTGTGTAAAAAAATACAAATGTTATGCAATTTTGCTATTAATCATAAACAATCATCTTTGTGATTCCGTGCGTCTGTCCTGTAAAATGTCTCATTTTTTTCAAGGACAGAAACGTGCTCCAGTGGTGTCCGCTTGTAGTTAAAAATGTCCTTTTTGGTTGTTCAGGCATCATCACAGAAACGGAACGCTCTTCCAAAGGAGTGCCGACTGGGCAGATGGATGAGCTGCCAAAAAGCTGCTCAATCAAGATGCCCGGTGTCCAGCTTTGCTCCTCTCAACACAAGAACCCACTCGAGTTGACGCCATTGAAGATGACATCGCAGGCAGGCTCCACTGGCCCAACACCAGGTGAGAAGGAGACAAATGCAGCTAGCTGGCAACAAGGAAGAAAAGGTTTGACAATCATTGCTTCAGCCATGCTCGTAATGAATGCCGCAATTTACATATAAATCACAATGCGGACATGTTGTGTGAGAGGGGATAATATGTCAATATTTTACATGGATACCACAAAGTTGCTGCATCAGAGGTATTGCTCTCGCTCTGGCTGGCATTAAACTGTGACTTTTCTGCCATTTTCACATGGATGCAGTTTCATGAGATGCCTTGATCCTCTACCACAGTATATTTACTCTATGATGGCTACAAATTCAAAGAACAAATCTATAGTTGATCAGTATGCAGACTCTTACATAATCTGTCATTGATTAAAAAAATTAACTAACATGAAATTGTACATTCTTACGCTGTCAATTAAAACATTTAATAACAACCCTAGCATTTGAGTGGTATAGCTGAGAAGTCATTCATAATTTTCATACCATCTACAGTCATGGTTTCATGAAATAAAATTCATACATTCCTAAAACAAGCAGGAACAAACCTGAGGGAAAAAAAGCAGTGTTTAGAATTGTGAAGAATTAATACACGTTTGTGTCGTTGTGCTTTTTGGATATGATTTGAATTAGTATGCCACCAATTGCAGTATGCAAAATGGTGTTGGCCGTCGGTGACAATTGATCACTATGATTGGCTATCAGCTAGCAAATACAAATCAGTGCGTGGACTCTGACGTGGTCCACAAAAGCAAAGAAACAGCAAATAAAATGTCCTTATGTCATTATGTACTTTGACTTAATCCTGCTTGTATTATGAGTCTTGCACATTTGTTCTGGATAGATGTGCGTTTTAGTTCAGGTAAACAATGACTTCTCACTAACAAAGGAGAAAATGAACATACGGGCATCTAGTTTTAATTTTGTTCCGTTTGAGTCGTGCATTGATAATGATTCGTTGGGAGCCTAAGACCCGTTAGTCCAAGATGACATCCGTTGTGGAATTTAGACAAGCTTGTAGCTCATGTAGGACTTGGGTTCCGCTGCTCCAGGCAATGACTCTGGCTTCCAAAGCATCCTTCTTGCCCTCCAGCAGCTTTTCCAGGGCGTATCCTTTCCTCGGCATGACTATATCGCGGCCCCCAGGCAGGAGGCCGGGCAGAAATCATTGGTGCCGTCACCCACATAGAAGATGCGGCTGTATTCATCTCGCTGGGCCAGGTATTCCTCCAGAACTTTCTTTTTGCACATGTTCACGGGGCAGCGGCGGCAGTCGTGCTCGTGGTGGGGACGTACTTCCACGCGGCCCAGTGAGTTGACTCCAGCCGGGTTGGTGAAGACGCGGTCCACGGCCGAACGCAACCCACCGGCACAGAGGATCCATTCGATGAAGAGAGCATTGGCGTCCGAGATGACCACGCAATCCACGTCGCTCTTCTTACATGATATGAACGTCAGCAGCTCACTCATTCCCGCCGTCAAGGGGATGCGCTCCATCTCTGCACGGACGCTCTCCACACTCACTTCCTGCTGGCCTGCAGGAAGAAAATACAGTGAAACCTTGATTTAACAAACGCAGATTTAGCTAATTTAATGGACAGAAAATTTTTATTATTATCTTATCCTTGTCATTATTATTATTTTTATTATCGCTACGACAATTCTTTTACTACCTCCACTATCTCAAAGACATTAGTCTTCTCATGTGCTATTCTGAGGTTGTAAATGCTCTGACAAAATGGCAAATACATGAATTAAAGAATACTGCAGTAGGATAAAAATAGACTTGTGCAAACATTTTCTCTATATATTTACGCCATGTAGTCTACAGCTGAAACGTTCCACAACACACAAGTAGTGGAAATATGTTGGTTGCATCACATCAAAAAAATATTACAAACAACCATAAACAAGAGTACAGGTACTACCTAATGCCTAACAATTACTTAAATATTGTCGTCATAATATTGTCGTACGTGCCTATATAATCCATTACTCTGCCCATGAACTCAGTCCAGTGGCCTTTTCTGTAGGAATTCTTCACTGTGTCAGGTAGCGTTTGACCTGGAAGACACCTAAAATATAATATGAAGTTAGACATGTGGCTTCAATAATCCATAATTAATGTAAATCGTCAATATTTACCTGATCACCCACGTGTCACTGTTGTCATCGACCACCGTGTGGTCGAAATCAAACACCATCAGCGTCTTCATTACGTGAAAATGTGCTGAATTTGACAAAAGAAAAATGAAAGTAAACACATGACGTTAAACCGGAAGGCATCTGAACACGCCGAATGTAAAACGAGGCCACCGAGAATACATTATGTTTAGATTCGTTTGTTATTCACAGAATAGATCGGAAATATAGTCAATTAAACTTTAAAAATGAGCTTTCTTTACGTGGACTTTGGTGTCCCATTCATGAATTCAATTCTGTCATGTTTAAGAGTATGCGTAATCGATCATTTTACTGCGCGAAACAAAAGGACGGTTTAGAGGTTATTAAGGCCAAAGACGTTGTTGATATGACGATAAAAGACAAACTGACCTATACTGTACTGTATTTTGTTGTTGTCGTAAACCCTCAATGGAGACCTTCGCGTCGTCTCAAAACACGCAACGACTCGTTACCGCCCCCTTCGTAAACTGCAAGATGGTCGGGGTTTAGTGAGCAAATTTACAGAGGCGAATTATTTCACCATTTTGGGCGACTCGTCGACATTTGATTGTTGTAATAAATATAACAATCTCAGTGAACGATAAAATTGCCCACTAATGCAAAATTCACAATGGAAGGTGTCGTACCGTTTTCTCCGTTAGATAGCAGTATAGTTAGCACCTGATCAATTTAATGAGCGAAGAAGAAATCGGTCAGCGTCTTACTTCCGGGTAGTTTTGCGCCTCCCCCAGTCCCTTAAAGAATCAGTTCTCATAAACCAGCGAAGATTTGCCACTGGAAATTCGTCCTTTTATTCGACGATGTTGCGAGGTTTAGGGTCTTGGTTGGGTTTGGACAACCCGGCGGACGCCAACACGTTGGCCGACGCAGAGGAAGAGCAGCAGAAGTTGGAGGAAAAAGTGGTGGAAGCTCAAAACGAGGTAAACAAACAGCAAGCAGCAGCTGATGGCCACCATGATGAAGGAGGACAAGATGACGTGGAGACGAGTCAGGAGCTCAATAAAGGACTTGGCGGTCAGTCATATCATTGATTAGATGATAGATTATAAATATTATTAAGAAACGGTGTGATTAAATTTGCGGAGGACAATTTTTAGCCAGTAAAGCGAGCCTTGTTTGTTTTTGGGTGACGTCAGTGGCATTTACAGCCAATGGATTCAAACAAAACAATTACTTTGATTATATTGCACTCTTAGAACCACGTGATACAAAGAACTTTAGCAGAAAAGCGAACGTAAAACGCAATACTGCAAAGCTATACATCGTATAAACTAGATAGCAACAACAAAAACCTGAGAAACCCAGAAAATGCAAGAACTCAACAGACCTGAGCCAGAGGGGGCTATTGAGGGATGATAAGAATCGACAAATACGTTTTAAGATACAATAAAAAAAGATTAGAAACATAATAAATAACAGTAGCAATACTGATAATAATAGAGAAGACCCAAATAGATGAAAGGGGAAAGTTGACAAACCAAAAGCAAGCCTGGAAAATGAGTTTAAAAAACGGGGGCAACATCATTTGAAAGTCTATCCGTAAAAGTGTATCTTGAAATTATGTCACCCACTGTATTTTGTATGTCTCAGCTCCTCTGACAGGTCATTCCAAAGTAATAATGCTCAGTCACCTTTGGTTTTAAATGCTCACTGTGCTCTCTGTCACTTGTATAGGGTATACAACCTTGGGTACTCAAAGTGCTTTACACTGTTAACTCATTCACCTAGTGATGGCGCAGCATCAGGGGCCACTGAGATTTCAGTATTTGCATACAGACACTTCAACATGCTCGCAATGACCAGGGATCAAACCACCAACCTCTGGTGTGGGAAACGACCACTCTCTCACTGAGCCAAGCCATTAAATTTTAGAACAACCAGAAGGCCCTTCAGTGGCTTTGAGGCCACAGGCTGTCTCTTAACGGCATTAAAAGTTCAAGTCCGGTCAAGTCAAGTCAACTGTATTAATAGAGCACTTTCAAACAGCCATCGCTGCATACAAAGTGTTGTACATGGAGCAATTTAACATATACAATAAACAGTAAAACAAATCGGTAATAAAGACGGTAGAAAGCACCAAACAGTAAAACCAAGAACAAATCTAAGTCATGCTGAGTCGAATGCCAGAGAATACAAGTGAGTTTTGAGGCGGGTTTTGAAGATGGGCAGCGAGGAGGCTTGACGAATGTTCGGTGGGAGGTCATTCCAGAGAGAGGGACCAGCAACAGAAAAGGCTCGATCCCCTCTGAGCCTCAGCCTAGTTCTTGGTACTTCTAATAAGGCGTAGGAAAAAAAGTAGTGTGTTTCCAGTAACATGTAATTTCAGCATAGGGTCGGTAGGTCGGACAAAGTTTTTTTTTTTTTATCTTTTTTTTTTTGCCCCCCATCAAAAATGTAAACAAAATAACCATAAAACATAAAACAAGGAGACATTGAAACCCCCGCTCTCCGCCAAAGGCGGCGAGAGAGTTGGGTACCCGGCGGCTGGGTGTAACAGCCATCTCGTTACCTCTGCGTCCCGCGCCCTAGACGGCCCGTGGTGTTCGTCAAATAGTTCGTTGAATCTTTTCGATACATCAATGCAGTGGCGATTGCTCTCGGACTGCAAGGGAAGCTCGGCTTCCCCTAAAATGTCAAAGAATAAGTGATCAAATATATGAATGTAAATTTGATTGTGTACACATGTCATTGACTAAATATGCGCTACAACGTGCTCAACTATTGTTCCAAATTAGCTGCTTCTTATGGGTTACGAATTGGATGATCCGTCTGAGGCTGAATCTCTTATGATTGACAGCAAAATGAGCCAATCACCGATCTTTTGGTGTAGCCATCCGTGAGAGCGTTTTTCAATTCTCAGTCTGTTCTGAGTTGAACTGGAGACTTCTAATAATCTCGAGTGGCAACACTCTCTTTTTTGAAAACGACTAGCGACAGATTAATCTTTTATTTCTGGTGTGTTTTATTGTAGTTGCTTGTGTTCGCAGACTGACTTATATCACCACAGGTAAGAACCTGGAAAAGACGCCTTGTTGGTATGCCAGGGTCACAGATCATTTTCTTGAAAAGGAACGGAGAGTCGAATTCACGTAGAAATAAACACACATTTTATGATGTAGCCTGAAATTGAGCTTCCCCTTCTTGACAGACCAGCATCCGCCACTGCATCAATGGATGCTATTTTCTTAATATTATGGTGCGAGCATGCGACTGCAACACACAAAACGCTGTTTAAACTGTTGTCGGAGATCGTGGCCGCCGCCATGATTCAATGTTGTTGACAGACGACAGGGCAAACGTCGCCCACGCTCAACGTGAATATCGCGAGAGTTTGCACCAACTGTCTGTCTGTGGTTTTATTGTTCTTGTTTTGATTGTAAAGCGTCCTTGAGTGTTTTGAAAGGCGCTTATAAATGAAATGTATTGTTATTATTATTATTACACAAAAATGTAGAAGGTTTGAAAAAAAATGCCGACCGTAAAGTTTTTTTTCGAGGTAAAAATTCTCGGTCGGTCGGGTTACCGGAAACACACTGCTTTTTTTTCTACGCCTAATATCTGGTCCGCAGACCTGAGGCGTAAGGCGGATGAGCTCAGAGAGGTAAGGTGGCACGAGATTATTTAGAGATTTGAAAACAAATAAGAGGATCTTGAAGATAACTCTAAAATGTATGGGGAGCCAGTGAAGGGATGCCAGAGTAGGAGTTATGTGCTCCCTCTTACGAGTACCAGTCAAGAGGCGAGCAGCGGCATTCTGGACCAGCTGAAGGCGCTTAATGGAGGACTGGCTGACTACAAAGTAAAGGGCATTGCAGTAATCGAGCCGGGATGTGACAAAGGCATGAATTACTGTCTCAAAGTGTTCATGAGCGAGGAGAGGTTTTATTTTGGCCAGCTGTCTAAGGTGAAAGAAGCTGGATTTAACAACGGCACCAATTTGCCGATCAAGTTTGAAATCACTGTCCAGTTGAAGGCCCAAGTTTGAGACTGTTGACTTAAGATAAGGAGACAGGGGGCCCAAGTCTACAGGATGGGATGTACAAGGGCCACTGGGACCAAATAGTATCACCTCTGTCTTCTTTTCATTGAATTTCAAGAAAGTTTGTGCCATCCAGGTTTTGATTTCTGTCGACATTTGATTGTTGTAATAAATATAACAATCTCAGTGAACGATAAAATTGCCCACTAATGCAAAATTCACAATGGAAGGTGTCGTACCGTTTTCTCCGTTAGATAGCAGTATAGTTAGCACCTGATCAATTTAATGAGCGAAGAAGAAATCGGTCAGCGTCTTACTTCCGGGTAGTTTTGCGCCTCCCCAGTCCCTTAAAGAATCAGTTCTCATAAACCAGCGAAGATTTGCCACTGGAAATTCGTCCTTTATTCGACGATGTTGCGAGGTTTAGGTCTTGGTTGGGTTTGGACAACCCGGCGGACGCCAACACGTTGGCCGACGCAGAGGAAGAGCAGCAGAAGTTGGAGGAAAAAGTGGTGGAAGCTCAAAACGAGGTAAACAAACAGCAAGCAGCAGCTGATGGCCACCATGATGAAGGAGGACAAGATGACGTGGAGACGAGTCAGGAGCTCAATAAAGGACTTGGCGGTCAGTCATATCATTGATTAGATGATAGATTATAAATATTATAAGAAACGGTGTGATTAAATTTGCGGAGGACAATTTTTAGCCAGTAAAGCGAGCCTTGTTTGTTTTTGGGTGACGTCAGTGGCATTTACAGCCAATGGATTCAAACAAAACAATTACTTTGATTATATTGCACTCTTAGAACCACGTGATACAAAGAACTTTAGCAGAAAAGCGAACGTAAAACGCAATACTGCAAAGCTATACATCGTATAAACTAGATAGCAACAACAAAAACCTGAGAAACCCAGAAAATGCAAGAACTCAACAGACCTGAGCCAGAGGGGGCTATTGAGGGATGATAAGAATCGACAAATACGTTTTAAGATACAATAAAAAAAGATTAGAAACATAATAAATAACAGTAGCAATACTGATAATAATAAGAGAAGACCCAAATAGATGAAAGGGGGAAAGTTGACAAACCAAAAGCAAGCCTGGAAAATGAGTTTAAAAAACGGGGGCAACATCATTTGAAAGTCTATCCGTAAAAGTGTATCTTGAAATTATGTCACCCACTGTATTTTGTATGTCTCAGCTCCTCTGACAGGTCATTCCAAAGTAATAATGCTCAGTCACCTTTGGTTTTAAATGCTCACTGTGCTCTCTGTCACTTGTATAGGGTATACAACCTTGGGTACTCAAAGTGCTTTACACTGTTAACTCATTCACCTAGTGATGGCGCAGCATCAGGGGCCACTGAGATTTCAGTATTTGCATACAGACACTTCAACATGCTCGCAATGACCAGGGATCAAACCACCAACCTCTGGTGTGGAAACGACCACTCTCTCACTGAGCCAAGCCATTAAATTTTAGAACAACCAGAAGGCCCTTCAGTGGCTTTGAGGCCACAGGCTGTCTCTTAACGGCATTAAAAGTTCAAGTCCGGTCAAGTCAAGTCAACTGTATTAATAGAGCACTTTCAAACAGCCATCGCTGCATACAAAGTGTTGTACATGGAGCAATTTAACATATACAATAAACAGTAAAACAAATCGGTAATAAAGACGGTAGAAAGCACCAAACAGTAAAACCAAGAACAAATCTAAGTCATGCTGAGTCGAATGCCAGAGAATACAAGTGAGTTTTGAGGCGGGTTTTGAAGATGGGCAGCGAGGAGGCTTGACGAATTTGTTCCAAATTAGCTGCTTCTTATGGGTTACGACGCGACTCCCTTTTGTCTTTTTTCCACTTGCGTTCGGCTTTGCGACACCCCTGCCTAGCTGCGCGAGTTTTGTCGTTAAACCAAGGCTCGGGTTTAGGTTTTGAAAGCACAGTTTTTGAAGGAGCCACCAAATCCAGGATGGCACGGCATGATGAGTTGAACCAAGAGGTGAGTTCCTCTGTGTTAGATGAGGGTACGACTAGCAGTGCGAGAAACGACTAGCAGTGCGAGGGTTAAAAATTTGGCGTTTGCAACTAGGAGTGGCAGATTTCATCGCAGCATGCGATAAGACTACGTCAAATAAAACTGCCATGTGATCAGAAATCCCATTTTCAAGGACTTCCAGATTTGATACCTGTAGACCATAAGCAAGGACAAGGTCTAAAATATGTCCTTGTTCATGTGTCGGACTGGTCAT
Source organism: Hippocampus mohnikei (assembly GCA_026261675.1). NCBI lineage: Eukaryota > Metazoa > Chordata > Actinopteri > Syngnathiformes > Syngnathidae > Hippocampus > Hippocampus mohnikei. The sequence continues at coordinate 4,924,632 of JAKGUB010000341.1, forward strand.
ATATTGCACGAAATTAAAAGAGTCGATAAGTCTTAAGAAGTCCTTTGCTAGTAGTTTTTTCCGGACAGCACACATGGATATTAAAATCCCCCATTAGGAGGATATGATCATATCTCAGCCAGATTTCCGCAAGAAAGGTTGAAAAGTCGCTTTAAAAGTCTTTGTTGTATTTAGGAGGATGGTAAATGACAGCGCAGAGCACCGGAAAACACGACCGACTTCAAAGAAGGTTGCTTCAGAGCTGGTGGCCGATGTTATTATTACACAAAAATGTAGAAGGTTTGAAAAAATGCCGACCGTAAAGTTTTTTTTCGAGGTAAAAATTCTCGGTCGGTCGGGTTACCGGAAACACACTGCTTTTTTTTCTACGCCTAATATCTGGTCCGCAGACCTGAGGCGTAGGGGCGGATGAGCTCAGAGAGGTAAGGTGGCACGAGATTATTTAGAGATTTGAAAACAAATAAGAGGATCTTGAAGATAACTCTAAAATGTATGGGGAGCCAGTGAAGGGATGCCAGAGTAGGAGTTATGTGCTCCCTCTTACGAGTACCAGTCAAGAGGCGAGCAGCGGCATTCTGGACCAGCTGAAGGCGCTTAATGGAGGACTGGCTGACTACAAAGTAAAGGGCATTGCAGTGTCGAGCCGGATGTGACAAAGGCATGAATTACTGTCTCAAAGTGTTCATGAGCGAGGAGAGGTTTTATTTTGGCCAGCTGTCTAAGGTGAAAGAAGCTGGATTTAACAACGGCACCAATTTGCCGATCAAGTTTGAAATCACTGTCCAGTTGAAGGCCCAAGTTTGAGACTGTTGACTTAAGATAAGGAGACAGGGGGCCCAAGTCTACAGGATGGGATGTACAAGGGCCACTGGGACCAAATAGTATCACCTCTGTCTTCTTTTCATTGAATTTCAAGAAAGTTTGTGCCATCCAGGTTTTGATTTCTTCCAGGCAGGACAGGAGTGGCTTAAATGAGAAGGCGTCTTTTTTGCTCAGTGGGACATAGATCTGGCAGTCATCTGCATAGCAGTGGAAGGGAATACCATGTTTCCTTAAGATGGAACCCAATGGGAGCAGATACAGCGAGAACAGCAGAGGCCCCAGAATTAAGCCCTGTGGAACACCACAAGACGGGAGCAGTGCGTGACTCAGAGCAGCCAAGGCTGACACAAAAGGTTCTGTCAGTTAAATAGGACCTAAACCACTCAAGAGCACTACCGCCAATGCCCACCAAGTGCTGCAAACGAGTCAGCAGAATACTGTGGTCCACTGTATCAAATGCGGCAGTTAAGTCCAATAAAACTAGACACATGTGGTCTCCATTGTCATTTGCCAGGAGGATATCATTAGAACAGAACAGAGCTGACTCGTGTTATGCATCGTCTTGAAACCTGACTGGAAGACCTCCAAGATATCTATGGTACTTCATCAAGCGAGGAAATTTCAACTGCATGTGACCACTTTTTCCAGAATTTAAATGTAAGGCAGTTTCAGCATAGGGCCTGAAACTTGAGCACATCTGGATCAAGACCAGGTTTTTTTTTATCATTTTTGACCCCCATCAAATGTTTAAACTGTTGAACTAACCATAAAGAGCTGCTTGATGATATCCAAGGACCCATTGCAACCACCGGAGAACCTCCTGAAAGAAATGCGGGGAAGAGAGTTGGGTAGCCAGATGGCTCGCTGGCGTAACACATCTCGTCCAGACGCGCCTAGACGGACACGTGGTGTTCAAAGAATTTAGTTCAGTTGAATCATTTGATACATGGACATGCAGTGGCGATTGCTCGGATTGAGACTGGAGCTCCTAGCTTAGAGACCTTATTAATGCAAAAACTGAAGGAATCTGTTGCAAATCCCAGGTGAATGAATGAAATTCGGCAGAGGTTTGTGTACATGAATCTATTGCTTAAATATGCGTCGTAGTGACGTAGCTTGAACTAATTGTTCCAAATATTCTTTTGGCCTTTACTGTGAGCTGGTAGTTACGCAGCAGTCTTTCCAAATTTGATAAGAATGCATTTTCTTTCCACTTGCGTTCGGCTTTGCGACACCCCTGCCTAGCTGCGCAAGTTTTGTCGTTAAACCAAGGCTCGGGTTTAGGTTTTGAAAGCACAGTTTTTGAAGGAGCCACCAAATCCAGGATGGCACGGCATGATGAGTTGAACCAAGAGGTGAGTTCCTCTGTGTTAGATGAGGGTACGCAAAGGTTATTAAAGGCATCAGAGAAACGACTAGCAGTGCGAGGGTTAAAAATTTGGCGTTTGCAACTAGGAGTGGCAGATTTAATCGCAGCATGCGATAAGACTACGTCAAATAAAACTGCCATGTGATCAGAAATCCCATTTTCAAGGACTTCCAGATTTGATACCTGTAGACCATAAGCAAGGACAAGGTCTAAAATATGTCCTTGTTCATGTGTCGGACTGGTCATATATTGCACGAAATTAAAAGAGTCGATAAGTCTTAAGAAGTCCTTTGCTAGTAGTTTTTCCGGACAGCACACATGGATATTAAAATCCCCCATTAGGAGGATATGATCATATCTCAGCCAGATTTCCGCAAGAAAGGTTGAAAAGTCGCTTTAAAAGTCTTTGTTGTATTTAGGAGGATGGTAAATGACAGCGCAGAGCACCGGGAAAACACGACCGACTTCAAAGAAGGTTGCTTCAGAGCTGGTGGCCGATGTGGTGAATGTGCAGCGTTTACATTTGAAATTGTTCTTAAAGATACTCACCGTTCCTCCACCACGGCCTGATGTCCTCGGGGTATCGAGGAAACCACAGTCAGGTGGCAACAATTCAAGTAAAGCGTTGTACTCACCAGTACTCGCCCAAGTCTCAGTCAGACACAGGAAAGCCTTGAGGTCAGTAATATAGCTTGGAGCCAGATTCATACATGCTTTAAAAGTAATCATTAAAGTCTTAAAATCAGTTCTTAAACAGACTGACAGCAAATTGAATGGTGTTTAAATTGGAGGGATGTTCACACTACTATGGCACTTTGAGATACAACTGGCCCCCCCTTTTTTTAATAGATACAAGTGCTAAATGGTTGTAGTGAACGCAGCTCACCTCATGTCATAATATTAGCTCTATGGAAAATACCAATCATTCAAAAATGAGGCTTCCAGCTGTTAAATGCCACTCTCAGTTAAAAGTGACTGTCCAAGTTAACATGAAAAAAGAGAATTACACCTTTGTATTTAAAACAACCACAACTTAGCCTACTAATCCACTCTCTTCATGCTATTTGAATTATCATCTATGTTTCAGTGCTTTCACCCTTCAAGCAGCTGATGGAAAACAAATGGTGAAGCAACATGTACACGAAAATACAACAGTCCTCACATTCATATATCCGTCATCACTTAGGCGTAGAAAAAAGTACCGTATTTTAACGACCATTCGGCGACCGTGTTGTAGGGCGCAGTCTCAGTAACGGGTGCTATTTCTGTATTTTACACATACACAAACGCACTGTATTATTGGGCGAACCAGGGTGGTAAAACATACGCCAATTTAAACACACGCCAGTTTAAACATACGGCATGCATGCACGCACGCTAAAAACACGTTAGCTTGAAGCATAGCATAGCATGCTAAGACATGCTAAAAACACGTTTTAAAAGGCAACAGAAGCAAAACTGAGATCGGTTGTACTTTATTTCGACATCTTACAATGTACTCACGTTTTTCGATCAATCATCACCCAGAAATCCATCAAAGTCCTCATCTTCTGTATCCGAATTGAACAATTGTGCAAGTACCGGTAGTCCATAAAAAACGCTGGGTTCCCTCTCGTCACTCTCATTGCCATGTGGCACGCCCACCCTTCACTGATTGGCCGGCTGCTTTCCCGCATGGCTGGCCTCTGGCCTCTCTCACGTCCTCACTGACGGCCACTTACACGCCCACCCTTCAGTGATTGGCCGGCTGCTTTCCCGCACGCCTGGTCACACTCGCGGGCCACTTACACGCCTACCCTTCACTGATTGGCTGGCTGCTTTCCGCATGCCTGTTCACACACACTTCCGCCTTTTCTCTATATAAACAGCGTGTCGGCTCTCAGTCAGGATTTGGAACTCTGCTCATACACTAGACGCTCCACATTATAAGGCGTCCTGTTCACTTTGGAGAAAATTTAAGACTTTTAATGGCGCCTTATGGTCGTGAAAATACGGTAGTGTGTTTCCGGTAACCCGACCAACCGAGAATTTCTACCTCGAAAAAAACGTTAACGTCGGCATTTATTTTCAAACAACCTTATACATTTTGGTGTAATAATAATAATAATAATAAAAAACACCGAAGGACGCTTTACAATCAAAACAAGAACAATAAAACCACAGACAAAATTATAAATAATAAAAGGAAAGATGTTTACATCGGCGCAAACTCGCGATATTCACGTTGAGCGCGCGACGTTTGCCCTGTCGTCTGTCAACAACATTGAATCATGGCGGCGGCCACGATCTCCGACAACAGTTTAAACCGCGTTTTGTGTGTTGCAGTCGCATGCTCGCACCATAATATTAAGAAAATAGCATCCATTGATGTATCGAAAAGATTCAGCAAACTATTTGACGAACACCACGGGCCGTCTAGGACGCGGGACGCAGAGGTAACGAGATGGCTGTAACACCCAGCCGCGGGTACCCAACTCTCAGGCGGCGAGCAGGGGTTTCAATGTCTCCTTGTTTTATGTTTTATGGTTATTTTGTTTACATTTTTGAGGGGGCTTTGTCCGACCTACCGACCTTATGCTGAAATTTCATATTACCGAAACACACTATTTTTTCGACACCTTACCCTCGTAATACAATTAATATTAGTGTTGTACTGATAGGCTGAAGGAGGACTTTAGGTGTTATGAATCCCAATATTGGTCCAGGCAGAACCCGCCCGCTACAATATGATTAGATGCTGCACCCACGCCCCAAAAATTAAAACTAAGAGATAATTCCTATTTTTCCACTATACATATTCATAAACAACCACTCTTCCTGGCCAGACTTCATCTTCAGTTTCGCATCCAGCGCAACCAAAAGATCTCAGAGTCTGTGGTAGGGACGGCACAAAGCATTAAGAAGAGTGTCGAGGAGGGAAGATTGACGGCATCATTGACAAGGTATGCTTACACTTTAATGTTCATTGTTATTATTATTATTGTTATTATTTTTACCTTCCACCTTTGTGTGCAGACCTTCCTCGGAGACTTTCAGAAGGAGCAAGAGAAATTTGTACAGGAAAAGAAGTCCAAAAGATCGGGTAGAGTAGAATGTATATGATTTAAAAAAAAATAAAGATGAATGAATATATGATAAAAATAAGAATACAAGTCTTGATCTTACGACGTTATTCACTAGTGTGGTTGTGTGCCAGAAGCAGCAGTGCCGCCCTGGGCGGGCTACAATGAGGAGGAGACCATCCAGCAACAGATCCTCGCCCTCTCAGCTGTGAGAAATGTTCAATATTTATTTTATTATTTTTTTTTTAATAAGTGGCGATTTGTATTTGATGAATGTGATGACTCCTCTCGCCAGCTATCTGTGACAACTTCCACCTTGCGCAATAGAAATAAAAGCAAGGAAAAGGCACCACCCACAACAAAGCTAGAGTGAAGTGTTTTGTTCCATGTTTAGGACAAGCGTAACTTCCTACGTGACCCCGGCTGGCGTGCAGTTCCACTTTGACATGGAGCAAATGTTTCCTTTGGCGCCGTCATGCTGGAGGAAGACCAGCTGCTCAACCGCATGCGTTTCGACCTGGTGCCCAATGGTGAATGTGCAGCGTTTACATTTGAAATTGTTCTTAAAGATACTCACCGTTCCTCCACCACGGCCTGATGTCCTCGGGGTATCGAGGAAACCACAGTCAGGTGGCAACAATTCAAGTAAAGCGTTGTACTCACCAGTACTCGCCCAAGTCTCAGTCAGACACAGGAAAGCCTTGAGGTCAGTAATATAGCTTGGAGCCAGATTCATACATGCTTTAAAAGTAATCATTAAAGTCTTAAAATCAGTTCTTAAACAGACTGACAGCAAATTGAATGGTGTTTAAATTGGAGGGATGTTCACACTACTATGGCACTTTGAGATACAACTGGCCCCCCCTTTTTTTAATAGATACAAGTGCTAAATGGTTGTAGTGAACGCAGCTCACCTCATGTCATAATATTAGCTCTATGGAAAATACCAATCATTCAAAAATGAGGCTTCCAGCTGTTAAATGCCACTCTCAGTTAAAAGTGACTGTCCAAGTTAACATGAAAAAAAGAGAATTACACCTTTTGTATTTAAAACAACCACAACTTAGCCTACGAATCCACTCTCTTCATGCTATTTCGAATTATCATCTATGTTTCAGTGCTTTCACCCTTCAAGCAGCTGATGGAAAACAAATGGTGAAGCAACATGTACACCGAAAATACAACAGTCCTCACATTCATATATCCGTCATCACTTAGGCGTAGAAAAAAAAGTACCGTATTTTAACGACCATTCGGCGCACCGTGTTGTAGGGCGCAGTCTCAGTAACGGGTGCTATTTCTGTATTTTACACATACACAAAACGCACTGTATTATTGGGCGAGCCAGGGGTGGTAAAACATACGCCAATTTAAACACACGCCAGTTTAAACATACGGCATGCATGCACGCACGCTAAAAACACGTTAGCTTGAAGCATAGCATAGCATGCTAAGACATGCTAAAAACACGTTTTTAAAAAGGCAACAGAAGCAAAACTGAGATCGGTTGTACTTTATTTCGACATCTTACAATGTACTCACGTTTTTCGATCAATCATCACCCAGAAATCCATCAAAGTCCTCATCTTCTGTATCCGAATTGAACAATTGTGCAAGTACCGGTAGTCCATAAAAAACGCTGGGTTCCCTCTCGTCACTCTCATTGCCATGTGGCACGCCCACCCTTCACTGATTGGCCGGCTGCTTTCCCGCATGGCTGGCCTCTGGCCTCTCTCACGTCCTCACTGACGGCCACTTACACGCCCACCCTTCAGTGATTGGCCGGCTGCTTTCCCGCACGCCTGGTCACACTCGCGGGCCACTTACACGCCTACCCTTCACTGATTGGCTGGCTGCTTTCCCGCATGCCTGTTCACACACACTTCCGCCTTTTCTCTATATAAACAGCGTGTCGGCTCTCAGTCAGGATTTGGAACTCTGCTCATACACTAGACGCTCCACATTATAAGGCGTCCTGTTCACTTTGGAGAAAATTTAAGACTTTTAATGGCGCCTTATGGTCGTGAAAATACGGTAGTGTGTTTCCGGTAACCCGACCAACCGAGAATTTCTACCTCGAAAAAAACGTTAACGTCGGCATTTATTTTCAAACAACCTTATACATTTTGGTGTAATAATAATAATAATAATAAAAAACACCGAAGGACGCTTTACAATCAAAACAAGAACAATAAAACCACAGACAAAATTATAAATAATAAAAGGAAAGATGTTTACATCGGCGCAAACTCTCGCGATATTCACGTTGAGCGTGCGCGACGTTTGCCCTGTCGTCTGTCAACAACATTGAATCATGGCGGCGGCCACGATCTCCGACAACAGTTTAAACCGCGTTTTGTGTGTTGCAGTCGCATGCTCGCACCATAATATTAAGAAAATAGCATCCATTGATGTATCGAAAAGATTCAGCAAACTATTTGACGAACACCACGGGCCGTCTAGGACGCGGGACGCAGAGGTAACGAGATGGCTGTAACACCCAGCCGCCGGGTACCCAACTCTCAGGCGGCGAGCAGGGGTTTCAATGTCTCCTTGTTTTATGTTTTATGGTTATTTTGTTTACATTTTTGAGGGGGGGGGGGCTTTGTCCGACCTACCGACCTTATGCTGAAATTTAATATTACCGGAAACACACTATTTTTTTTCGACACCTTACCCTGCGTAATACAATTAATATTAGTGTTGTACTGATAGGCTGAAGGAGGACTTTAGGTGTTATGAATCCCAATATTGGTCCAGGCAGAACCCGCCCCGCTACAATATGATTAGATGCTGCACCCACGCCCCCAAAAATTAAAACTAAGAGATAATTCCTATTTTTTCCACTATACATATTCATAAACAACCACTCTTCCCTGGCCAGACTTCATCTTCAGTTTCGCATCCAGCGCAACCAAAAAGATCTCAGAGTCTGTGGTAGGGACGGCACAAAGCATTAAGAAGAGTGTCGAGGAGGGGAAGATTGACGGCATCATTGACAAGGTATGCTTACACTTTAATGTTCATTGTTATTATTATTATTGTTATTATTTTTACCTTCCACCTTTGTGTGCAGACCTTCCTCGGAGACTTTCAGAAGGAGCAAGAGAAATTTGTACAGGAAAAGAAGTCCAAAAGATCGGGTAGAGTAGAATGTATATGATTTAAAAAAAAATAAAGATGAATGAATATATGATAAAAATAAGAATACAAGTCTTGATCTTACGACGTTATTCACTAGTGTGGTTGTGTGCCAGAAGCAGCAGTGCCGCCCTGGGCGGGCTACAATGAGGAGGAGACCATCCAGCAACAGATCCTCGCCCTCTCAGCTGTGAGAAATGTTCAATATTTATTTTATTATTTTTTTTTTAATAAGTGGCGATTTGTATTTGATGAATGTGATGACTCCTCTCGCCAGCTATCTGTGACAACTTCCACCTTGCGCAATAGAAATAAAAGCAAGGAAAAGGCACCACCCACAACAAAGCTAGAGTGAAGTGTTTTGTTCCATGTTTAGGACAAGCGTAACTTCCTACGTGACCCCCCGGCTGGCGTGCAGTTCCACTTTGACATGGAGCAAATGTTTCCTTTGGCCGCCGTCATGCTGGAGGAAGACCAGCTGCTCAACCGCATGCGTTTCGACCTGGTGCCCAAATAGTCAGTACCAACTGCGTGTGCGTCCACGTTCCGCGATTCATGAGAATTTCTTTTGATTTGAAGAGAAAAGAGACTTTTCCCCAAGACTTTGACTATTTTTTTTTTACCGAAAAAAAATGGGAAAAAAACTCAACAATATGGTTAGTTTTTTGAGGTTTCGCTTTTCTTTTTCTTTTGACAAGAAAAAAAATATTTGTCCCAATATTTAAATTAGCGAGGATTTTTTCTTGATGAAACTGCTCAAATAAGTCAGTAGTCATCTTGCATGTTTGTCTCTTTATATGTTTCAGTGTTTTGCTTTGTTTGTTTGTTTGGGGTTTTTGGGCGGGGGGGTTATTTTATTAATTTTTTTGTTTTTATTGACAGCGTGAAGGAGGAGGTGTTCTGGCGGAACTACTTCTACCGCGTGTCACTCATCAAGCAGTCGGCGCAGCTGACGGCGCTCGCGGCCCAGCAGAAGCAGCAGCAAAAGTCGAGCGATGGCGGAGAGGATGTCGTCTCGCCCCGTGATGTCATCTTAACAGGTATGTCGTTGACATGCATCGCATGACACTCATTTGCATAGATGCGAATACTCATTGCTGCTCCATTGTCCCGACAGATAACGTCAGGCCCAAAACGCCGCTGGTTTCCATCAGCGACAAGCAAAAGGTAGTACGCACCGTAAAACGTAACTTCGTTTGTACATCGCAGCCAACGTAAAATATTTTTGTCAGTGTGTGTGTGTGTGTGTGTGTGTGTGTGTGTGTGTGTGTGTGTGTGTGTGTGTGTGTGTGTGTGTGTGTGTGTGTGTGTGTGTGTGTGTGTGTGTACTTACTTTTAGCCCCATACACATAAAAATCCTATAAAGCTCATGCACTTGATTTATGCATGCATGTGGTCCCTCAGTCCGCTCCAGAGGAAGACTTTTCCATCTCCACCAGTCCCGGTGTTTCTGAATTTGTGAGCGACGCCTTCGACTCTGCGGCCATCGACCACGAGGACCTGCAGAAGGGAATGGAGCAGCTGGTGCTCGACAAGAAGGACAGCACCGCCTCTGTTGACGGTTGGTCCTAAAAATGCTCTAAAATGGCTGGCAGTGAATGAGTGTTTGAATAGCACACACAAACGGGCCGGAATTAATTTATTTACAAAGTGCCACATTTAAAAAGTAGAGCTGTCAAACGATTAAAATATTTAATCTAATTAAAAACTCAACTGTCATAATTAACTCAAATGAACTAAAAATTAATCATGATTACTCACGTATTTTTTATCGTTTCTGAATTTCCTTTTATATTTTTTGTCCTATTTTCCCCCATTTTAATGCTCTCATCAACATGGAATCATGAATCAGTTTTCTATGTGCAAAATGCAAATATTTATTGAAATAATTTCGATTTTCAATTTTACATGAACATTTTTCACTTGGAGCAGTTATTCATACATTATCTCACACAATATTACTGTCCATCAACAACAGTGAAAAAAATATTTTGTCACACAACAGCTGCTTGAACAGCTCTTTTTATGGAATCAAAACAGCGCAATATAAAGTGCACATCTAAGGTAAACTAGTACTTAGCCTATAATTTTTCACGGCCCCCTGAATAGGGATTGTCGGTCAGCATGGAAGGATCTCTCATTCTGTACTTTTTTGATCATTTATTGGAGCACTTTGCAGCAGAAGTAGGAGTAGTAGTAGTTGTAACAGAAGTATCAGAAGCAGGTAATAACCTAAACTACACATAAATGCAGTAAAAAATTAATATATATATCTTTCTGCATCACAATGTAAGTATGTATATAATTTACATTAATTAATACCTTTATCTAACAATACGTTTAATAAATAATGTAATCAACCCTGATTTCACTATGTATCATTATCGACATCATTATTCATTGTTTTAAACGTAAGAAACCATACAACACAAACATAAAGTCGAATCGAACAAATGAACTACAAGTCCCAATACTCAATCCCGGAAGTGGCGCGCCGATCCCAAGCTGAAGCGCAATTTACTTCGTTTAAACGTCAGATTGCAGACAGACAAACATGACAACTATGCAAAAATTAGCTAAATAAAGACACCCCTGTTCTAGCAACATTTTAGCCCACGCTGTTTGCTTTGAAATGATCCATAGCTGTCGGTCAGAGAGAGGGGGCGGAGTACGGACGTCAGCTGTGTGCTTGGCCATTAAGTGGTATTTCAGACTCGACGTGCTATGATGATAGCTCAGTTTACGACTGCAAAACATACAGGTAACTTTGGTCTTGTCATTGGAACAATCTGGCAACTTTTTAAAAGTAAACTTTCCATTCATAAACTATTTAAGTATCCGTTTTCGGTGTCTCGCGCTGCCGTGGCTGGCAAAACAAACGTGCGTGGACCTGTGCAGAGCGATTGATGTTTTGTTTCTGGTTTATTTATAGAGCAACGTAACATCCGCTGTGACGTCTGCCGCGTTAATCTCGCGAGAACATTTTTGATCCCGATAAAATTCATTTAAATTAATGCCAATAAAAACGCGCTAAACTGACAGCTCTATTAAAAAGTAACGTTGTTTCCGATGTGCTCCACAGCCACTTAAAATAAAGAAACACCTTCCTAAACCAAAACCCCCTCTTCCCATCAGGATAAAAAACGGTAATGATAAAGCGAAGTCACAATAAAACAGGTGAAATATGTATTTATGAAAATCATGGGGGAAATGGTCAAAAGTAGTAATGGCAAAAATCTGATGAAATACTCATTCACAGTATGTAAAAATGATGCACTGCACAGCCACACATGTGTCTTGTAGTAGTGGTACTTTGGTTTTTAATGTGGCATTATCGTCTTTGTGGCAGAAGAGCAGGCTGACTGGGAGAAGGAGCTGCAGCAGGAGCTCCAGGAGTACGAGGTGGTAGCCGAGTCAGAAAACCGGGATGAGCAGTGGGTCCAGGAGATCGAGGAGATGCTGCAGGCGCATGACACCTAAAGCGTGCCACAGGTCGGCCATTGCTCTTGTTTATAAGCGGACGTTCAACCTTGAACTTTTCCCGGGTGAAGGATGACCTGAGATGCCAAGAATGCTTTTGTCACCTTTGCTGGGAAATGAGTGGTGATGGCAGGGAAATGGCGCTAGGGGGCTCTCCAACGCAACGCAAACGATATAAACTGAGTGACTCGCAGATTAAATTTTTTTTTCGTCACTTTTTTCCCTGTACAGTCAAAATGTATTAGTTATCTGAGAGACATGTTGTCAGTTATAAATTTAACATATGTAAATAAAAACACAATTTGAAAATCCCTTTTTGAAATTATCTTTTCAAGAAGCATATTTTTCTTTCTATAAATGAAACTAAGCACCATAACAGTTTGCATTGTTTAATTTATAATAAAATTGATTATTAAGCATATTAAAAAATCGAAAACATATTTTTGAGTGCAAAACTCATACTAATGTGGTTTTGGAATAATAGTAATAATATAGACAGTTGTCCAACATCATTTTTTTTTTTTTGGGGTGTAGTCTTGGCCTTTCCTCACACTGATTTACAAAGTAATGCAAAAATTGCAAGGGAACACAATTTATTTTTCTTCCATGACACCTTAAAGGCACCACAATGATCCCTACTGAACATATCCCATTACGTGACTGAGTGTTGTCTTCCGTGAGCATCACCATGCAAACGTTCTTTTGGGTGCAACTTTTTAATAACCTGCAGTTTATCATAGTCCCATGTTCAATAAAAGTAAAAATGATCTTCAATGTTCATTTATCCATTTCATTTGTTATACATATTTCACATGATTTGAATGTGAAAACTTGTTATCCTCAATAAAGTTAATTTGAACATTAAAGGGGAAGTCAAACTTTTTTTAACAATATGGTCTATGCGCAATCTATCTATTGCAAAGAGCATTTTTGAGTTGACTTCCTCTTTAATAAATTTACATTTAGGAAAAAATGTAAAGTATTTCATCTGCACTATAATTCAATATAAATATGGTGCAAATTGACAATCATTTGACATCCACATCAATTAATGCAGACCGAGAATACACCTACTGCAACTAAATACTCAAGTCCTTTAATACTACATAATGTATATAAGATTATTTATTTTTTAACCAGAGTCATGGAGGTCCAAGAGAAAGTGAATCAGGTCTCTTAGTCCTACTTGGTGACTAAGCGGGTATGGAATGACGGGGAGAGGGGGGGGAGGAGTGAAGAAACTGAAGGAACTGCCCCCCTGGATGTTTAAGTTTGTCGAAAGTCTGTAATAACGTTGAGTGAAACACCAGCAGGCACATGCACCAGACGTGTTGCTGCCTGTCTTTTAACCTTCAAACAGACGCTCCCAGACGACAACAAAAATCAATGCCTAAAGACCGTAGAAAGCTATGTTCAGACGATGTAGATCAATACAGCGTAACCATACAAATCTAAGCCCACAGAATGTTTGAATTGTGTTTTTTAAGGGTTGATCCATACCACTTGGAAAGAATTGTGACAGTCGACCATTCCTTCAGATTCAGATAATGATTTGTCAGGAATCTTACCAATAATTGCAAAGTATGTTCGTGGTTGGAACGAATGCATTAATTTGTCTTTTATCACTCCATCACAGACCCATTCAAGCCCTGAGCTGCTCCGCTTTAGGCCACATGTTCGTTACCATGGCAATAAAGCCACCCACGTGTGTGCATGCGTGCATGTATGTGTGTGCGTAACCGTCTTTTAATAATGCATTAGGATGTTTTTGTGCCTTTGTGTCTGTCTGGGGTTGTTCCAGACAATGGGTGGAGAAAGCCATGTAGTGCAAAATACACACCGAGGAAAAATAATACTATGGAAGCGTTGCGCTGCCAATGTGTAGTAAAAATATTTTGACTGGCAAATACGTTCAAGTGTAATTCCGAGTATGTTTGAACGTGTATGTATATTCAAACCTGTTCGCAAGTACGTTCGAAAGTACAAAATAAAATAAATTTGAATGTACTCGCAAATGCGTTTCTTGAACAAAGGTGACAAAATAAACACGAGCACATATTCACACACGACCTGCCTCATGCCACAACTGATGCCGAGTCACTCGACACAGAGTGGCTAATGGTTTAGCTAGCAAAAAGCCAGTCAACTCGACATTGTGGCTGGGCAGCAAAATGTAATCAGAGTTTTAACTTTCTTAACTGTCATCCAAGTGTCAAAGTAAGTTAGCCCCTCCTAGTATTCATATTTCTGTCGAATATGGGTGTTTCACTTGGGTTTTGACACGTGGGAACGATGAGAACTGCCGCCGTTTCAGCACGTTTCACATCAAATGAACGTTGCCTTGTGGTTTTCACATTTCCCCTTTTTCTTACTTGAAAGGCAACAAAAAAAGGGCTAGTAGAGTGTGGGTTTTGATTAAGAAGGGATTCCCACACAAAGTTGAAATCGTACTTCCATTCAGACCTATATTTGTTACTATGCCAGGCTTTGTGAGATATTTTTGTACTTGTTAGTATCCTGTGATGAAACTGTAAATCTTGAAACTTCCATTTACTATTTACTTTTACATACTGGTACACAATCCAGTATTCACATTCAAACTTTCTTTTTTACTTTTTGGGAAAATAAAAAGCATACACATTATATCATTTTGCCGCCATTTAAAAACAACAACAACAATCATTTTCATTTTATTTCTTGTAATCATTTAAAAACATGTTTTATTTACAATTCACACACACACACACACACACACACACACACACACACACACACACACACACACAGAAAATTGTTCAGCAGGAATGGAGGAATTTCCCATGCCCGTGTAATTTCTACCAATAATGTTTCAGAAAAAACATTCCACCTTTTGCTGAACTGAAACTCATCCACCCATCCATTATCTGAATATTGCAGTGTCTCACAGCCCTCCTTATTTATGAATAAGTATTGGTAATACTAGCCTTGTTTTACTTTGTATCAGATTCTGCAGCATTACAAACCTCAAGCATCCACCTTTGTTATGATAGTAGGTATTGGTGATCCTGACCCTGTATTGACCTGATATGGGAATGATACCTTGGAATATTGCATGCCAGCTTCCCCTTTGATTATCCAAAAGCATCAGTATAGACACGATTGACCATGTATCGAATTGGTATCGGCTATGTTGCAAATACTGCAGTCTTGCACACCGGTATCATTATTAGCGGTAAACTTTCCGTACAGTATTTCCAGAACTTGGAGATACCTTACAAGGATTGCACACAAAACACGTGGGCATTGAGGATACTGGCCCTGTATTTGGTTGATATCAGGTTAATTTGTAGTTTTACATTATCGCACATCACTGTCATCAACGTTATTATTAAAAAGTATCACTGTTTTTCTCTACTTGTTATCGGGCACATCACCAGTTCTTAAAATATCGCACGTCACGACCATGTGTCTTTCTTTTATTGTGGTCCACACTATCATGCACGCACGCAAGCACACACACACACACACACACACACACTAGCATGTTTCTCAGTCAACAGTGCAATCAACTTGTGTCTTACATTGTGTTTGTGTCTTTGCACGTTAACAAGTGCACACAACCACACACTTAGACATACTTACGCATATTTTGTCCTCAAACAACAGTTTTCAAGCGTCACATTATCTTCCTTTAGTAGTCCCAGGTAGAAAATGGCCAAATACCACATCAGAGATGCAAGTACTTTGTAGATGTTTTTTTTTTAACCCATAGATTTTCACTTCCTGGCTGTCCATCACCATAGCAAAACAATGATTCTACCCTTCAGCTGTTTTTCTGAGACAGACACAGCCATTAATGTACACTAGTGGAACGGTGTCATCATGAACTAGTCATTGACACAGGTCTGTATTCAGTCTAAATCGTAGAACGATACAAATCAATACATCGAAACCCAACAATGAAGCGAAACTTCAAGATTGCTCATATGATTCATATCTGCAAACGCTAGGCGTTTCAATTTCGTTTCATTTCCATCAAATATGATGTTTAGGATTTACCGTCTGCTGTGTTTTACTTGCTTTCAGTTTCATGTTCACTATTTATACATACTTTCTTTTCTGCTATTGCTCAGGAGACATCAAAGGAAAGAAGCGGAAATGCCCCGTCGGCCACTAAAGAAATGAATATGAGCTCACTAGGCTGTTTGAATGACAAACTAGGGACCAGACAGGGGAGTTCACAGCAAAGGAAGATTTGGTCCAATACCAAGTAAAATCCACTGATTCTGATACTTTGGCATAATTAACGTGGATGCAATTGGTGTGCCATACTGTAAGATTTAGTATACATCTACAGTAATTCCAAGTTAGAGTCATCATTAAGTTGGATGCCAATGGTGTATGATACTGAATCTACTAAATTCATAAAGGAAGGGAGCAGTCCAGACTGTCAGCTGGGATCAGGCTCGAGCTCACCCCCGTCCCTAATGAGGACAAGCGCTATAAAAGATGGATGTTGAAATAAGCTCCAGGTGAGTTTCCAAAACCTGGAAGGTCAAAAAGGCTGCTCTCGGGGTCGAGGTGAAACCTGAGATGTTTTTCGTCTGTGCTGTGATTTGACTGGAGCTCAGTGAGGCATTGAGGGATGAGGGTACGTATGAGTCGGAAATGGGTGTCGGTTTTCGACTCAGTCACATCTCAGTGCAAAGAATGTGTACCTTGCCCTGCTGATGGCTCATCTATTAAAGTCTGCGCCTCAGTCACCTGGATGATGAGATTACTGGACCACAAAGCCACTCATCTTGCGCTGACTCCTGCGTCGTTCCTTCACTTCCCTCTTTCTCACGCTTGCATTTGCGCTTTCACAGCTGAAAGGGCAGTTGTTATTCCGCCTGTGTACCCGCTGTTATCAGCCAGACGGCGGTTGGTCCGGGCTTCGTTGGCTGAGCCCACGCAGCCCAGATCCTGCTGCAGACGAGCCCACACCCACAACAGCACACACCAGGTGTTCCCTCTTTCTTTTGTTTTTAGTGGAGCAACCTGATATTAAATGACATGTCCCCAGATTATGGCACCATACAATACAATACATGCTGATTTATATAGATAATCACATTGAGACATTACCGTGTCGGAATTAAAAGGGCAAACAAGAAACAAAATGGTAATTCATTGCCGTGGTGTCCGTTGGGAGTTTGTCACTCAGAGCTGCCATAAAGTTAGCTGTAATGTTTGCCAGCCGCCTTTTATTGTCTCAGTTCAGACTCATTCTGAAAGCAAGAGGAGAAGATGGAAAACTTTGTTCTGACAATGAAAATGCCCATTACGCTCGAAGAAATGTACCGGTAATGTAATCTGCTATTTCACAATGTTGTCTGGTCTTTGGGAATTTCAAAAATAGCACCAAAAAAAAACTTAAGGAGGTAAGTTTTTGAGCAAACAGCAGAGGAAAGTTTCCACAAAAAAAGACATTAATTTCTGAGTAGCAAACCATGAACAGGTGGGGCTTCGCTGTGCAGTTCATTCACTTTTCATTCCAGAAGTATGCAAGGTAGGTTAATTGAAAACACAACATTTTCCATCGGTGTGAACGCAAGTATGAATGGTTGCTTGTGCCCTGGTAACCAGTTCAGAGTGGATTTTGGGGGGGCCCTTGTGAAGGCCCTCCGTACCCCAACATGCAATAGGCATAAACAATGTCCAAGGGGCGTAAAGTTTAGCTGTGAAGTTTTAGGTCTTTAACAAAGTAAAAAAAAAAAAAAAAAGCACACAACAATACCACAGATAATGTCTCAATGTGGGTTTTGTTCATATCGGACAATATTTTACATGATTACCAAAAGACATGTTTTCGCACTGATCCACCACCCTGACAAACAAACAAAA
Source organism: Hippocampus mohnikei (assembly GCA_026261675.1). Classification (NCBI taxonomy): domain Eukaryota; kingdom Metazoa; phylum Chordata; class Actinopteri; order Syngnathiformes; family Syngnathidae; genus Hippocampus; species Hippocampus mohnikei. The sequence goes on from JAKGUB010000341.1 coordinate 4,942,371, forward strand.
CAAACTAAGCAGAAAAATATAAGTCGTCAAAAGGTCCTAAGCCGTTCAACGTTCCTCAGATTCAGACTTTGACCGTTTTGACCTGCTTGTTTGCTCCCTGTCTGCTCTGCAGCCGCCCTTTTACATCTTGACTCATTGACAGCAAGTTAAGTCGCACACGGATGTAAAACAAAATTACTCCTGAGCTTGCCCTTCAAAATAAACACATAATGCTTCAGTGATAATTATAATTCATGCAATCCGATGTTTTGTATTTCAAGCCATTAAACTCGTGATAAATTTGAAAAACATTCATCATGCACGAGACCACAATACCGTCCGAGGTTTTCCGCGTAGGAAACTATTTATTTTGACAGTCTTAACCGGAATCTCCCTTGTATGTAAAAATTAATTGACAAAGAGGGGCTCCACCTTGACACCTCGCGCCCGCTGACAAGACTAACAAGGACCCGGGTAAAGGCTCCATGTGAGTGGCTACTCCACACAGCGCGCTCGGTCTTTTCTTGACACTTTCCATTCCATAGAAGGTATTCGATATACAGTACAGTGTTCTTTTTTAATTTATGCGAAAGAGAACAACAGGTGGACACAAGTCGAGTCTCCTTTTCCCCCAAAATTTCTCTCTTAAACCTGTTCAGGCTTGTTGGATGGACTTGAATCATCATTGTAGGGGAGAGCGCCAGAATCCAGCCGGCTACACGTTCCTTCTTTTCACGGTAATTTTGCTCCTCCTGGTGGATTAGATTTTTCCCATTTTCGGATCTTTAAATCGCTTTTTCAGCGATTGTACGTGTGAAAACTCCTTGGAGTGTACTGGGGGTTGACGACTGACTGTACAACTGCCCTAGGTAAGACATTCGAATACTTTTTTTTTAATAATCACTAGTTCTAAATTAGTAAATGAAAACAAGTGCGATATTTCATGACGTCACCTTACGGAAAGTAAAATGAATATTCCGAAATAGTAAACATTATTGGAGTCATGTTTGTTTTGTTTGGTTTTCGAACCCCTTGGGAATTACGGTTGTTGTTTTAGCGTTTTAATCATTAAAGTGAAAGCCAGTTGTGAATTTTTTAAACAGAGTGGGGGACCACAAAATGGATTAGTTGACAACCCACAGTGATGTTTTTTTAACGCATACATTAATAGTTTGAACTCAAAATAAACTCCAAACTATGTTCACGAAACACTGTCATTTCAAATTCATCTCACAACTTTATCCTTATAATAAATAGCTTAGAGGTAGTTTGATTTTGAACGAATACACAGGAAGTTCAAGGACACAGACTTCGCAAATCATTAAAATACCACTTAATATTCTACTATTAGGCATTTTGTAATGCATCTGACTCAGTGGTAATTAGAAACAATTTTTTCAAAATACATGTCTAACAAAAATAGATGGGCTATAACTTCCGCTGGCTTTGAGCAGCTAGCTCTGTAAATGTCCACAACTGTCAATCGCAATGTGGACCTTTCTCTGCATCATCTTGAGAAGTTTGCCAACCTGCTTTCTGCAAGGAGCATCACCTGCTTGTTGGACCTCGACTGGAAACTTAATTCACACTGCAGTTCACTGTCAAACTGGCTAGTTATAAGCTATTATTCATTATGGTGAGTGTATAAAAACATAAGGGTATGCACGAACCGGTGCGTTTTTCAGCAAATAGCTTTTAGTTAGGTTCCACAAGAGAATTTGCAAAGGTGGAATCACAAATTGGCAGGAATTCACTATATTTACAGTCCAGTGCTGTATATCGGGGTGCGTTGTATATTCACACTGAAACTTTGGGGAAACCCAGAATTACCACGAATAACAGTTTTGTGACAATAATAGCAATTTTTTTCTTCAACTAATGTGGGTATACATGAAAAGGAAGGCACTTGAGTTTCATGTAAGTGAGCTCATGCTGTGGTTTCCGTGCATTGAGGCGCAATCAAAGGTTTTCACTCGTCACTGATGCAGTGAAGGTGTGAAATGTCCATCTCACACGAAAGTCTCTTCGGTGAGAATCAAAGGGCTTTCTTTGACATTTTTGCAACACTTAAGTGGAAAATATGAAATTGTTCATTCAATGATTCCAAGTGGAGGTGAGAGAAGAGGTGCACTTTGTTCCTAAACACAGTGTGAAATGCAAATAAGGCAACGGATGTGTCACCCACCGCCCTTTGTGTTGACTCAATTTTGCATAATGAGGAATAGAAAGCCCCCGCGGGCACTTTAAACTGCCTGACCCCCCACCTAAGGTGACAGCAGAGGGTGTGTGTCTCTGTGTAATGAAGGCTTCATCATATGCTGCCCTTTGTCCCTTCATGTGTTCTGCTATTGATTTATTCCCAGCCCCAACAGAAATGTCCACTGCTTTCCACCTGCTCCTCCAATTTCCTTAGCTCACATCTCCATGGTGATAGCAAGAATGCAATATACACACAGCCATGGGCGCGCACACACACGTAGCCTAGGGAGCATTCCAGCCATCCTCTTTTTTTTTTTTTTCTGCAGGGACTTCACCTTGAGCCTCTGTTCGCGCTCATTCCCGCATTTCCTAACACGAAGCACTCTTTCAAGTGTTGCGAGTCCCCACAGGGGCTCGGCGCAGGATATGAGATCTGCCGTTTCCAGGCTGTAAAGCTAACCCGTCAAACCACACCGCGCCACTTGGCTTCTCGGATTGTGTGCCGGTGCAGCAATGCCTGCATCTTATGTTGCACTCGCACAACATTGATGCGACGTGCGCAATTCTCACAGTGCAAGCGATAAAAAAAAGTTTCCAGACCATGAGGAGTCTTTTGCCACATGACCCCATGTGAACGGGCAAGTGCACAGGCAGAAAGTGTTTCCAAAAAGCTCACTAACTGTTACTGTAACATTGGTGGCATTTGCAAAAATCAATTTGTGAGCAGCTACCGTATTGACACGCTGCCTCCATGCATCCTAAAGAAATCACGCATCCGAGAAGATATGTAAATCCACTTCTGGGCTTTGTATTTCCGTATTATCATAACATGATTCGATACGGCATTTTTTTCGGACTCAGCGTTGCATGACAAAAACTTGTGTTGGTGTTTTTTGTGGGTCTGGAATAGATTTGTGGCTTTTCCATTCTTTTCATGGGGAAAGATGATTTGAGATGAGTTTTGAGTTACGAGCATGGTCATGGAAACAAATTCAACTTGCAAGTCAGGGCACCGCTGTACAATGAAAGCCCGTCATTGTTCTTTGCACTGTTCTAAGCTACATAGCTAGCCTTATATCGAACAATGAAAGGGCGGCACGGGTGTGTGGGTGCCTTGCATGGGTGTGTGGGTGCCTTTTCACTCCACTCTCAAACAATCCGAAGCGGCCGGTGACCTCTGAGCCTCATTCACGCAAGCTGTCAGCACAGCTCAGTGGCGGCGAGACAACAAAGAGCATCGATTGTGTGCCCATTTACTCCTCCGTGCTCAGGCGCAGACACTCTCAAAAGGACAGGCCGACATGGATAAGCCGATGCCGGGAACGTCTCTCACCGCCACCCATGCATTTTCCTTCTCGGCTCGACGTCACGTTTGTGCACTGAGGTAGCCAGGAAATGGAAGCCCGAGTAATGCGACAAGGAAATTCTCAGGCTATGACTATACAAAAATCCTGTCCTGTTTATCGTCTTGATGTGATTTTACTCAACGCCGCCTTTGGTTGCAGTGACAAATTTGTCCTCTCAGTTACAACATGGGGTCCTCAGTTTACGATCGTCCCAACATCCAAGGTTTCGAAATTAGAAACGGTGCACTCTGAAACAGTCTGCCGGGCATTTTAAGAGTACTGTAGTTGGTCACCTAGCACAATAAGGCACACTTTTTTTTTTTGCTTTTATTATTTACCTCACAAGGTTTGAAAGTTGGATCATAATTGTAATTTTGAGCTTCATTAAAACAGATTGAAGAGCCAAGCTGTTCATCACATAGTTTTCCCGGACCACGGACATTGTCTAAAAAAAAGCTTCTCCGGGCTGCACACGTGCATGTTAACGAAGCCGCAACACACTTTCACCAATGCACGAGCTGCGTGTTAAATTGTGTCTCGTAGCTTCTCTTCCCCTTCCGTGACACGCATGCTGTTAACGTCTGCCCTCGTCATCAAGATGACAACGCTCGGGTTGGTGTTCCACGGCATGAGTCATACAGCCATCTGAATGGGAAGCAGCAATGCAAAAAAAAAACATTCTTACTGGAAAACACCTGACTGGCGCAAAGGTCGGAGGTGCGCGTCTTGTGGCACTTGAAAGCAACGCTGGTCACGTTTCAGAATGACTGTAAAAACGCAGTGTGCGCCTGTTTCTGCAGGCACGCATGAGCTGCCAAGTGAAAGCAGAGGGGGGAATGCTTGAGCTGAAAGGGACACAAACAATAGTGTGCGCATGTGTCTTTGTGTGTGTGCTTCGGTCCGAGTGGGGGTGTCTTTGCGCATGCGTGTCTTTGTGGTTGTCTTTGTGTGTGTGTGTGTGTGTGTGTGTGTGTGTGTGTGTGTGTGTGTTTATTGTCCTTATAGTTGTGTATGTACATGTCTGTGTGTGGTTGTGTCTTTGTAATGTCTGTCTTTGTGTGTGTACATGTGTGCGTGTAGGTGTCTGTAAGTGTAATTGTGGTTTCTTTGTGTGTGTGTGTGTGTGTGTGTGTGTGTGTGTGTATCTCATGAGTGTGTGTTTGTGCATGTGTGCCTGTGTGTCTTCGTGGATTTCTTTGTCTCTGTCGTTGTGTGTCTTTTATATTGTGTTATTGTGCATTCAAGTGTGGAGTGTGTGTGTGTGTGTGTCTTTTATGGTTGTGTTTTCATAAATGATAAATAGTGTGTACTTGGACAGCACTTTTACCTCCACTATGCTGCCCAAAGCACTTTACAAAGCCCCACATCCATTCATGCGCATCTTCATACACTAATGGGAAGTGCCCGCGTGTCTTTGTGCGGGAGCTTGTGGTGTCTTTGTGGTTGCGTGATTGTGCCTTCATGTCTGTGTCTTTGTGTTTGCGTCTTTGATCAGGTATGTTTCTGTGTCTTAGTGGTTGTCTTTGTGCATGCGCTTAGGTGTGTTTTTGTGGTTGGGTCATGCTGTGTTCATATGCGTTTGTGCGTCCGTAGACTGTCAAAATAAAGTTGGGTGAGTTCAATATTTCCAGGCAACACATTTTGATAACGTTTTAAATTTTGCTGTTGTGAAAATGGGGTTTACCGTATTTTACAACAAAAAAATGTGTTTACAGAACTGTTGTACCTTGTATTGATCACCCGACCAACTCAGCAAATTATTTTGGAGCAAGCAACTTGGTTGCTTTGTTGTGGTAAGAAACAGAAATGTGAAATAAAATAAAGCTGCGTTTCTTTGTTTTTACGGTGCACATCTGTCTTTGTGGCTGTGCCTTTTTCTGTGTCTGTCTTGTCTTGTCACAGAGAGGACGTGTGTGTGTGTGTGTGTGTGTGTGTGTGTGTGTGTGTGTGTGTGTGTGTGTGTGTGTGTGTGTGTGTGTGTGTGTGTGTGTGTGTGTCATTTGGTGTGGGCTTCACAATTACAGTAATGACATTTCATTCATGTTCACAATTTTGGCTGCCGTGATTAAATGAATGCGATGGCTGGCGATTTTAGCATTCGAAATGTCAGTCAAGCATCAGGGGCGAATGCATGACTTCGTTTCACTGCTTAAATTACAAGCTGCAGGGCAGTCCAAAGTCACTCGACAGCATCCGTTGTTGGACATCTCAGATTCAGGGCAAATGGCAATAGTGTAAACCCGTATGTGTTTAGTTAGCCCTTGGCAAAATGTACCTTTTTGGGGTATTAAAAAAAATAAATTATGATTTCCAGTAAATGACAATGCCATCCATTATGGCTAAACAATAGAGCTTATCATTTTGGCCATAATCATGCAACCGCCTCAGCGAGTTGTTCCGAGAAGAGAGCAAAATGCAAATAGTGACACTGCCTTGAAGCACACAAGCACAATTCGTTACTGTGCTCGTTGTGTCCGGGCACACAGGCACAGCCCTCTTCCTGTGCCACGGGTGTGTCAAATATGGGAGGCTGCGTTTGTACACAGTAGAGAGTTGTGTCGCCAGGACACTGCTGGCTGTATGCTTTGGCTGGATTGACACGAATGTGCTACTTTCCTCAGTGCACCGTCTCAACGACAGCGTCATCCTCATGTTGAGGCTCACTCGAGAGTAGCGGAAGATGCCAGTGTGAGTCACCAGCTGGAGTTCGCGTGAGACAGAACAATAGGAAAAGCAAAGCGGTTAGGCAGTCCGTTTGTTTGTCGTGACACAGGAACCAATGGTGCCTTGCTTTTCTCCATTTCATTTGATTGCCGTCTTATCACTCTGAAATCGCATCTAATTAGGGCCCGAGCAACAGGCAAAGCGCGAGCGTCCCCTGGAGACCCATCCATTCATCTTCTGCACGGTTTACCCTTGTCCAATCTTGACATTCTTCAATTAGGTCAGCTGATAGGTAGCTTAAACCACAACTACACCGATGACGCTCAGATCGACGTGTCCATGACAGCAGGTGAAATTTGCTCTCTCACTGTATCAAAGGGATCATGGATCTTTTCTTTTATCCATCCATCCGTCCATTTTTCGATCCGCTTTATCCTCACAAGGGTCGCGGGTGTGCTGGAGGCTATACCAGCTGTCTTTGGGCAGTAGGCAGAGGGACACTCTGAACAGGTTGCCAGTCAATCACAGGGCAGGGACGAAGCATCCACACTCACACTCACACACACACCTGGGGACAATTTTGAGTGTCCATTCAGACTGTCATGCATGTTTTTGGAATGTGGGAGGAAACCGGAGTACCCGGAGAAAACCCACGCAGGCCCAGGGAGAACATGCCAAAACTCCCTTTGTTTTGAATGACAAGTCCATAGAATGACCTTATCAACCAATGTCATGATATACTGTATAGTAACCCTTTCATGCACCATGTAACCTAATAACACCATAAGCTGTCCACTGTAGTAACTGCCCTCCCTGAAAGGCTTAAAGGATACAAGGTTATCTGGTCTTAACCCTATGTTGCATACGGGTTACTTCAGTAACCACACCCTTTAACTCATATTGGTTATTCAAGTTACCAGTTTTAGTTTTTAAATCCACCGCGAGATGTCTCTAGCGTGCGCAACAGCAAAAGCAACATGGCAGCCTCCATGAGGAAAAGGTGAGTGTAAAAGAGGGTCCACAAAATGTTGAATAATTTCTATCCGTGAGATGAAAAGGTCCAAATACCCTATTGTACTTGTGCAGAAGAGTATATAGAACATATAGAACACAATAAATAACAGTTTCTATGTGTTACCTATCAGTACTGCCATGCTTTTTGGCAAGGTAATTGTAGTGATTAAGTTATTATGCACACGAAGTACCTGCACTTTGGTTTTCCCAAAATTGTGAATTTATTATGATATTTGGCCATAATCTACCCTAAATTTAAAAACAAACCACAATTGAATAACTCCTGCAGAAGCCATGCAACATAGGGTTAAGCATGGTTGAAAGAGGACTCCCCTCTTTAAATTCTATCCGGCATCTTGTATGATAGAAAATAACCAGAAGAGACTCCAAATCGGGAAAGTACTCAATGCAATGTTGTATCATTAAAGGGTGTACCACATACACACTTAAGCCAGAATTCGTATGGCAATCAAGTACGTTTAGGCAATATCAGAACAACGTGCATTCACCGGTGCCTGTTAATCACCCTCCGGCAGGTGGACTTGACTTCTCCGATTATCAAGTGTGTATTTCAGGATACGTGGCTAATAAACAATGAAACTGTCTGGCTGCGGTTCCACCAGTTCCTGTCTGATGCTGTAGCAGTCACGTGCTCCAACAGCATGCAAGGCCGGCAGCCCCACAGACTTTTTGTGCTCTTTAAAATGTGACTTTCTGGACCGCAAGGCAGTCTGGGATGGAGTAATTTGCTGGGGAAGTGTTTCATTTGCGCATACGTGTGGTTGACTCGTCATATTCACATGATATTAAATGTGTTTTTTTAAGAGAGGGGGGAATATTAATGTAACTAACCATGTCCAGATTGATGAACGTTTTACAAGGGCCAAGGAAAACCATGACTGTCATCTAAAGAATCGCAGTGGAATTAAACCCCCCCCCCCCCAAAAAAAATTGACTGCTCGTGTTGACGTTTTCTCAGCCTTGTCACTTTCCCCGCTACATTTCTCCCGGCGGAGGTCTGTCCATTTGTTCCGCTCTAGTATTTCCTGAAAGAGCCCGTGTCAGTCTCTTCGCTGTGGTAGAAGAAGATAAACCTGCCGAGGGGTTTTAAAATAAAAAGGAAATCGTTGGAGCGTGTGTGTGTGTGTGTGTGTGTGTGTGTGTGTGTGTGTGTGTGTGTGTGTGTGTGTGTGTGTGTGTGTGTGTGTGTGTGTGTGTGTGTGTGTTCAAGTGGAAGAGTGTTTCCATTGATAAGAGTGTACTGTGTGTTTTGAGTTAAGAGTTCATATTCCTCGATAGTGACGTCAAGATAAAAACGCAGGCCAAAGGATAAGAATCGTATCGTTACAAAAACGTTATTCTGTCAAACCTGTGCAGGCTCGAGATAAGGACGTGATGTATTAGGAAGGACATAGGAGGGATTCAGATTATATTGTCCGCGTTGCTGTATGTCGCTTGTGAGCTTTATTACGTGCAGGATTGGACATTTCTCGTTTTATTGCATTGCAGGTTACACAGATGGAAGCCCCACTTGCTAAGCGTCTGGCGGGATTGTCCGTCTTCATCTTCCTCCTCTCTCAAGGTAAGACATCCTCGTACCTTTTCAGTGATGGAACTCACTGAGTACAAATATTTTGTTTCTGTGAGTAGATTTTTCAGGTGGCTGTAAGACACAACCTTTTTTTGGGCTAATATGGAAAAAAAAACACATACTGTACAACATTGCGCAATGTTATCAAAAGGGGTGTTGTACATACAGTACAAATTCATTTTTACTTATTATTTTTAACAGCGGTTATTAAAGTGGACAGCTTATCAGGTTACAGGTTGCATGAAAGGGTTAAATGCATTTCAGAGTCTGTACTTTTTTTACTTTTACCGAAAGTACTGGAATTGAATCAGTACTTGTACCTTTACCAGAGTATTTTTTTTACACAAGTATCTTTACTTTGGCCACCTTTTGTTTGATGTGAACCTTCACATTCAGTGTCATGTCTCCACATAGTATCATGCGACCGAGATCTGCACTTTTGCGGCACCTGGCGGCACGGCAACCATCCATTGAGCCTGAACTTCAACATCTCACCCGGGTGTGGTCAGATCATCATAGCGGCCGATGAAAGCTCGCTGGCTGTCCGCGGGCAGATTGCAGCGCAATGCAGGCGCTCTGGCACGCACCAGCTCATCCCCCAGGCGCTCGACTCGGACGGGCAGAGTCGCTTCTGCTTGTACTGGGAGCCGCTGCAAGACCAGTTGAAATTACAGGTAACTGCAGGGACTGGCCATGACGTCATTTTTGCCATCACAGTTGTGGATCTGACATGCATTATACATGTATTGATCATAGGTGAGCAAACTGTGGACGGTGCTATAATTTGGTGTGCCTCCCTGAAAATTCACAAACATTATCAAGAGTGCTGCAATATTACAGTAACAATGTAGCCATTTTTTCCATATTGGTTTCTTTTTTTTTCTAAATTAATCTCACATAATTTAGACCGTATTACAGCAAAAAATGTATTGTTTCCTTTTTCTTTCTTTTTTTTTTTTAATATTCCAAACCCCTGTTTAAAACCAGAGGATACATCTGCCTTGTTTTGAGTCCTTGCGTGTCAGTGAAATGGCCACATGACTCATTCCACATTGTTTTAATTTTTTTTTTTTATTGTCATCGTTAACATCCTGAGGCCTGATGATCAAACGTACAAAGGATTCACCAGAGGATGCAAACCACACATTAGCAAAAAAGAAATAAATAAGAAGCCTCAGAAATGAATGTGGACTCACTGAAGTTGTTGCTTAGGTGGGCATGAAGAACTTCACGCTTTGCTGGCCCAGCGGCATGCCCGACTCCTGTTGCACGTACTTGTCGTACGGCTCCAACGCACCCGAGGCCACCTACGGCATCGCAGACGGGATCATCGAGAATGACATCGTCACCCGTAAAACCCTTACGGCATACGCATTTGACGGGACCACTGTCAAATGCGGTGAGATACGGGGGGGGGGGCATGTTATTGAGCGATCATTATTCAAACCTTTACAATTGCATTTTTTAAGTCTTATTTTTGTGTTTTTGTAGCCACCTTCTGTTCCAAGCAGAGCAGTGGAGGCGGCCACATCCATGTGTAATTTCCTCCCTCCGTTTCCTTTTAATGTGCCTTTCCACTTTAAGTAACATGGAAGCTATTTTAATGTCAAAACACTCCCCTGTATGATTTACTTGAATAGCTGAGTTGACAAAAAGGTTAAAAAAAATAATAACCTGGCAAGCACAGATAAAAGCTTGGGAAAAATCTGAGTTCCGGCTGAAATGACGTGAAATGAAGTGTTGCTTGTTTGTGTGTGTGTGTGTGCGCGCGTGTGGTTCTGTGCCTAGGACTGACCAGGCTTCTGTGGAGGCCCTGTGTGCCCTCAGCTCAGAGGTGGAGCTCAAGGATGGCTTCAGAGGCATGAACATCAACTCGCCTGTGAGTCAAACCAAACACACAAAAAGTGAAGTAAGAGCTGGATGCAACCGTGGGTGTGATGAGAAGATGCACAAGGCCAGAAAAAAAACGCTCATGGGCTGTTGTTTGATCGTCGCACTCTGTGCCACCAGCAGATGTGACGCATCCTCCCCTCTGTACGATAGCACCACCTGGTGATTAAAATGAAATTGCAGCCCGAAAGTTCGCCTCATGACAGCTTGTCACTTTGTAAATTCACATTTATTTTTTATGTTCTCATCTTCAATTTGACTTGATTATTATTTTTTTGTAACACTGTCATTTTTTAAAAGTTCTGACTGTATTTTTTTTTATTCCTGTACTTAATCATATTTCTGTTTTTGTTTTTGTTTTCCAGCGTGTGAAAGGCATTGCCCCAGAGTCCACCACCACCACCACCATTCACCTTCCCCCTGCTTTGAAGCAAGCTGCCAAGAACAACAGCAAAGTTGTCTACACCTTCTTCAAAAATAACTCAATTTTCCAGGTGAGTCCTGACGACAAGACACCATCATAAAATTATACCAGTACAGTACATAACATGGTGCCGCTGTGCAATGTGCGCGCCTTTCAGGAGGGTCTCAAGGAGGTAAGGGTTCTTGATGATGTGGTCGAAATATCCGTGGATAACCAAGTCATCCAGAACCTGGCTGAGCCAATCAGGATTGGCTTCCATCATGATGTAATCCCTGTAAGTTTTGTGTGTGTGTGTGTGTGTGTGTGTGTGTGTGTGTGTGTGTGTGTGTGTGTGTGTGTGTGTGTGTGTGTGTGTGTGTGTTTAGCCTGCAAAGTTAAATCATAATACATGTGATAACAGCTTTTTTTCCCCCTCCTTCATTACAGAAAACACATTCAAGGACATGCGTCTCGTGGGACACTAGGAAAGGTGGGAGAAGCATAATCACTTCATGCGCTGTATTTCCTCAAACAGTGGCCTCCCTCTAATGGTGGTTAACTTGTTCAGAGCCTTACCTCAAATTGTGTTTTTACTTCAGAAATGACCTTAACATGGCATGTGTGATACCATCATGTGTTACAATAGTTGGATGTCTTTACCAAATTAACATAACGGTAGTGTTTGAATTATTAATCATTTATTTTCCTCTGCTGATTTCTTATTATTTCATGATAATTATACACTGCAAATCTCCCAAAATGTAGTGACACATGCTTTTTTTGTTGTTTTTCTTACATACAAACTTAAAAAAATAATGTTTTGATTTAAGAAAAAAAATCCAAGATACAGTGTTTGCCTTTCTAATTCAAACTTTTGAGGAATAGAGTCAATGAAAGCCTCCCGTCCTAAACCATTTGAGGAAATATGGAATCGTTTCCCCATTTCTTCTTCTTGAATGATGCAGAAGAAAGTCTTGAGTGTGGATTTTGTGTGTATAGATCCGATGAGGGTGAAGTGGTCGGTGGAGGGTTGCAAGACGCAGCAGAGAGGAGAGAAGCACACCGACTGCCTCTGCGACCACCTGACCTACTTCACAGTGCTGGTGGTGAGCCATGCACATACATTTACTGCATACATACACGAAACTACCGTACTCGTGCCGATTTGCAGTACTTAGAGACACTTCTGCTTCCAACAGCAACTGGAGCCTCGCCCCGTGCGCCATCTGCTGGCTCTGACTGTCATTACATCTCTGGGCTGCGCCACATCTTTCGTCAGTGGCATCGCTCTAATCGTCTTCCTCTGCAGGAGAAGGTCATTTTTACAACAGAAGTTTAAAAGTGGCGTGTGAGAAAGATTTATGAAACCAGATCACCACCCACCTTGTCGTTCAACAGGCGAGCTAAGGATCCGTCCACTCCCATCCACCTGGGCCTGGCTGTGTCGCTCACCTTTCTCAACGTGCTCTTCTTCTTCACCGGCGTCCTGGCCAATGTAGGAGGCCAGGAACTGTGCGTCCTGATCGGTGCGGGCCTTCATTACGCTCTGCTCAGCGCCTTTTCCTGGATGGGTATTGAAGTGTTCCACACCTTCTGGCTGGTCTATGTGGTGTTCAGACCCTCCCCAAAACTTTACGTGTGGAACGTAGTCGGCTTCCGTGAGTGTGTCCGTGCTTTTTTGCCTCAAAAGATTGCTGGAAAAAACAGGTTGAGTGATATTTTAAATGCTCCGTAATTACATTTCAGTCTTGCCTGCCATACCGGTTGTTATCCTGGCCAGGGTTGATGACATCTACGGCTTGAGGGAGGTGGCGTCCAGCGAAGATGAAGACAACCCGTTCCTGATGTAAGCCTTGGTTCAGAAATGTCAAAAGATATGAGATATATATATATACAATGGTGCCTCGATATGCAAATGACACGACTTTTTTGAGAGTATTTTGAGATACGAGCCGTTCAGCAGATTTCGGGCTTTTACTTGAAAGCTTAAACTTAAGATGTGAATTTTGTGTTGTGGCCGCAAATTTTGCATCACCCTAAGAAGCAGTTTAGCAGATAAAGAACATTTCTTCTCAACAGGCTTCAAGCTATTTAATGTCCATTCCTGTTATGTTTATTCAGTCAAACTAACCGCAAAGAAAAGAAAATTACGTGTATTTAAAAAAAAAAAAAGCAAACATCTTTGCCCTCGGAATGAACCTGAATTCTAATGTTTATTTCATGAAATTTGGTTAATTTATTTCCATCAGCATATCTTGTCAACACGAACTCTGTAAGACGTACAAACTGCTAAACTTCCAAAGAATTCCAATATGTCCTAATAGTAGGTCTCTGACATCCTGCGGTCCAAATACATAAACGATAAAGAATTACAGCAGGCTTGATCTTCACTTGGGGCGAGGTGATTTTGTTTCTTGCAGATGCCAAGTACTGTACTTGACAACTGAGGCAGAGCGAGGGAGTTGTAACAAAGCAAGCTTCCTCGGTGTTGCCAACTTGGCCACCTTCCAACCCATCAAGCGACATTTTTTTCCCTATGTGTTAAGCAACAAATATAGTGACTTTTTGTGATGTAATTGGAGATTCTGAGACCCCCCCCAGTGCAGGAGACGTTCCCCTTGATGCTCCCGAACTGTCATTGAATGGCATGTGTGAAGCCATCCATTTGCTCCTTCTCTCAACAGTCGTGCTGCCCTACGTAGTGACAAAAGAGGACTACATGTGAATGTGTAGAGAGGATTTCAAGAGATCTTTTTATCCCTCATGGGCTTCCATCATTACAGTATCTCGTTTTTCGTGTGTCCAGGTGCTGGATGAAGCCCAACCCCACGGCTTTGCTAGCTCACCACCTCACCAACACCACCATGCTGGCCTTGCTGGTGTCGGCAGGCCTGCTGATGCTCCTCCTGGTCTACCGAGAGATTCGCACCCGTGATGAGTGGCAAAAGAACCGCGTGGCCTTCCTCAGCATCTGGGGCCTCAGCTGTCTGTTCGGCACCACCTGGGGTCTGGCCTTCCTTGACTTCGGACCTTTCTCAGACTTTATCCTCTTCCTTTCCTGCATCGTCAATTCCTTCCAAGGTATTTCACGAAAGAAGGCAGGATTGGGACTGCATTTGCTCGTTTTTTGTTTGTTTTTTACGGGAGGTCCAACTAAATATAAGTCAGTCATGAGTGTTCATGTTGCCCAAAGGGAGCAGCGGGCTATTGTATCAGTGTGGGAACGCCCCATTGAGAGAGTGTAATCGAGACTCACCGTGCCGTTGGCGCCAGGCAGAAGAAAGGCGACTTCCTATCATGTGTTTTGACGCACTAAAGCACAGCATTGGATACATTCGAAATGGGGATATGATAGTACTGCACTACTTTGTCTATGGTGTTAAGACCCACAAAAAAAGTCTCATGCTTGTAAAGACACAGAAGGTTAGCCATTTTGATTTGAAACAGCCATTTTAGTGTCCTTTTTGCCAGAATTAAAAATTTGCCATATAAGGCTGCAGAAAGTTGAGCAAATTCACCCCCCAAATATGGTTTTGCTTTCCAATGTGAAATTTCGTCGGTATCTCTATCATGAGTAGACACACAAAACAGTCTTTGGGGGTCAGCCAATTTGGTTGAAAGGGGACGATATAGTTTGATCTTGGCCAGACATGCTAAGCTTAAGACCGCTTAGCATGTTTTGAAATTTGATTCCCCAAAGCCAGTTGAACTTGGCATCATGAAACTTGGTAGGGATGCCTATCATAAGAAGACCGACAAAAAAAAAAGTATTACACCCAAAAAGACACAGGTCAGTCATTTTGGTTTGGAGCTGCCATTCCAGGTTCATTTTGGCCTGACTCAAATTTTAGCTCGATAGCGCTTCTCAGAATGTTATGAAACTTCAGCCTGCAACACCGTTTTCACTCAGTCACTGGAAATTTGGGGGCCATGTCGATCAATAGCAGACCCACAAAAAAATGGGTCAGCCATTCTTGTGTTTTTTGTGGCTATTGCGTGGTGTACCTGAACACACTTTTGTCCGATAAGATTTTTTTCCAATACTAAAACATTGACCGCATCTACTAAACTTATGGTTGACCCATACCTTGTTCTTGGATTGCCATCCGACTTTTCCCTCTGTCCCGTAAATGGCCTGAAACCGCTGTGTTTTCTGCAGGCTTCCTGCTGATGCTGAGGTTTTTCATGCTGGACTGGATGCGCAAGCATGCGGTGAGGATCAAAGAGTCGCCTGCCAAGGTTTGTCACATGCCCACGTCGCCATCCACCATAAGTCAGGAACCTCTGGAGCCGCTTTGTCCCCGTTCTTGAAGCCTCCCCCGCTTTACTATATACAAACGTCACTCAGGTAAAACCGCCTCCATGCCGGCCCGGAGCCTGGACCTTCCTAGAACACCTAGACTGGCTCTAGTTTTATATGTTGTATTTTTTGTTTTTAACTTTAAGCTGGAAAGTAATGATCAAGCTTTATTTCCAGACAGAGGAAAGAAAGGTTTCTGCACTGGTATTTCCTTTTGACTGTTTGATGAACCATTTCTGCGTTGGACCTTAGCTATTGAATTTTATTTTTGTACAGTTTTCAAGTAGCACTTTAGCTCTTCTGTTTTTGTATGACATGCTTGTGTGGGAAAGGCTGGATTGTTCAGTTGGCCGTCAACTTTTCCTGCTTGAATTATTTTTTATTTGAAACACAAAGCTGTTTAACTTTTGTCTCCGTTTTTTTTTTCCCTCACACAACTTGGAGATACTGCACATGCCTTCCTGTTGGACACAAATACTGTATTCCCCTGTAGTGACTGGAGATATTTACTGAACTGCAGTGAATAGCCGACATTCATTGGGTGGAGGCCTTTAGTTTCATACTGGACAGCCTGCGGTACAAAAGCCCCATTTGAAATAGTTTTGTTCCTTGGTGAAAATTATTCTCAGGGACAAATAAATTGCCTCTTGGTTTTCTTCTTTTTTTTGACACCATCCAAAAATAGCCCCTAAAATAAGTTTTAGTTGGCCACATGGCTGTAAATTGGCAATTCTGTGTCATGAAGCCTAGTAACATTTAAAGTGACAATTAAAAGTCCTTGCAAGCTTCGGCTTTACAGATCCCACATCTGCTCTGCAATGTGTTGTGGTTAAAAGACCACTGGCATCAGATGTTAGTGTGCAGGTAATAACAGTCACCGCAGCTGTTTATTTGAGGTGCGGTGTCTATTACAGAAGAGACCACTGTTTGAGAAATTATGGGAGGTAGGCACAAAAGTTAACGTTCCCATTAAAAGGGAGGTCAATGATGTTAAGAATTAAATGTTTGCCTCTTTATCATGTATTCATTCATCAAATTACGATGAAAGCACAAAATGGAGGCGACTGTTTTGAAAGAAGCCCCCAAATGGAGCAAAGACTTTGAGAGTAAATGTTGCTCGAATATGAAAACAAACAAGTGTTTCACATGACACGTTACACAACAGGAAATGTTCATTTAAGTCATCTGCTTTGAATTGACACCCTTGTTAAAATTGTTTCTTTGCTACACCCAAAATGTGAGTTTTGTCATTTTTAGTCTGATTAGTTTTAACAATACTGTCTATGCAAAAAAAAGGAACAAGAATAAGCCCAGCAGAAAGAAGACGTTTTTGTTTAGCGTTTTTATAGTATTTGTGCCTCTCTCTTTTTTTTTTTACTTTTCCAACCGTTAACTATGAACATAAGAGATTATGTTGAAAAGTCTTGTTTTGACTTGTAAAAGTGACACATTGAAGTGGTGTGTTTTTGAAACAAATCCTGATTTTACATTGAAATTAATGTGACCTACCAGCAACTAAGTGAATTATTAGCTACTGTGATGTTTGCACTTTTTTGTCTCTGTATTCGCCACGCTATTGTTATTCAGGTTGTTGTGTATATTCGTTTTTGTTGTTGTTGGATGTACAGTAAATGGAGCGTGAAAATAAATCATTTTGAGGAATAAAAACACTCATGAAAGTGTGGTGCTTGTCACAATTGTGTTTCCTATGAAGTATAAAAGTTGATCTTGCTTCCTGGAATTGTCACTGACATTGCTGACTTGACGGTAACCTCTGAGCGAACTTAAGTGTATGTTATTTTTACCCCCCACTTTATCTACACTGTCAAGTATAACGGACATGCTGTGATAAAACTAACCCCTAACTCTCACAAGCACACACATGATGGCTGCCAATGCTTCCAAGTCACCTGACTGTGACCTGAAGAGCAACTTTGAGTGCAAAATGGTCCTGGGCTTGATAAGTGGATGCTAACACAGTGTTTTGCACCACCTGTGACACTTTGCACCAGCGTTATAATTGCAATGACCGCCATTACTTGGCACCCTTGATCATTGCAGGACTACTCTAATTATTTGCCTTTTCTTCACATGGTAGTAGCAGCTATCTTTTATGAAATACTATATACTGTATTCACTCGGTCAGTCAGTTAAAAAAAAATGCGGATACAGTTCCAGGATACATCCACACGTAGCCATTTTTAGGGGGTCAAATAGTTAGAATCAATCGGATTCTTGTCTTGTTTTTGACTGGCAGAGTGCTGACAAGGAGAACATTCTCACCAGTTTGACCTCCTCAGCTCCACCAAAGCATGATGAGCAACTCATATTTTATGCTATGTACTGGAATAGTATAAGAATTTCTTATTGTAATTTGTAATACAGTACTATATTCTTAATGCTGTCAATTACTTTTATATGTAATTATTTTATTACATCTTGAATATTTGCTTGAACTTTTTATTCATATTTTAAAATTTCAATTTGATGTAAAATAATTTATGAATTTATTATTGCAAGTGTTTATTATCATCATTATTTTAGCCATTGATGAAGTTGTGCCTCTAGCCAGGCAGACCTCAACCCCAACTGCCCTAATGACCAATTATTTTATGTTTAATATGTATGTTTCTCTGTTTAATGATTTGAATATATTTGTGAAATAAAATGTATTACTAAAAACAACGTTATTTTAACCGTCTAGCTATAAATATAGTTGGGAGAAGGGTTGAATTTAATACAATAAAAAAATTGGTGATCATGAAATAAGTGATAATTATTCAAAATAATGCTGAACAGCTTTTATTTAATATCTTGAAAATAATCGTTATTCAATTGTATTTACACAAAAATATTTCGTTGTTTGTTTTATTTATTTTTTCCATCGCCGCCTATTTTACTTCATACTGCTCTGTATCAAATATAAAAACATTAGAAAAAAATCAATCCATTTTATGTCGGTTTGGTACGAAATACATTAAAATAATGGAACGTGTCTTTGCCTGATCGTCACTCAACGCTACGCGATGACGTCACAGTAACGCTGCAAACCAGTTGCCTCCAGGTGCTGGTGGTGATGTACTCGAACTCTGCGGACGCCGGCTGTCAGACTTCATTTGGAGTAGGAGGTCGCTCAGGTACTAATAACGGGACGCACACACGATAGTGGGCTTTTTTTTTTTTTTAACACACACACTCACGCGCACACACGCAGGTGTCGTTTTTAACAAATTTTCGTAATGGGGAGGGTGGCATGGGCCGTTTTTCAGTGTGGGACAAAGCGGCAGCGCGAACTCAAGTCTCGCTCCTGGCCGTCAATTGTAGTAACGCCGCAGGTCCATGGGTGTCTAAAAAGATTAGTTACAAAATAAAGCAAGTTATTATCCATCTTTTTGAACTAAATGTTATTTGTGCCGCCTTTAGTGCTTTATTTTGAAAGTAATGTGTGGAAGAATCTGTGATTAACGGTAACTTTGTTCTTCCTGGTGTGTCAGTAACAGATGCTGGCATATGTAAAAAATGTCCTTTCGTCGAGTTTATATCTGAGAATGAATACCAAAATATTATATCAGTCATAAAGTAAAAATAATCTTTAATTCGACACCAATCTGTAATAATTGGTGTCGAATCGTCATCGAGAATGAGCTCACACGGCAACACTGGGTGTAACATTAGAAAAGGCTACTTATAATTTATAGGAAAAAATGTATGAAAAACGTTATGAAACACATATCTTGGTTTTTATTTCATTTCATTGTTGCAGAACGAAATTATTTATAGAACGACGGTCATGTTTGCAAATGATGATGTATGTTTCCTGAGGCAATTTCTCCTACTCCATGGTGCCAGATGTTTTAACGATATTTTAAAAAAGGAGTCATTAATATTTTTACATTGTGTGTGTTGCCTTTTTGGGAGTGCTACACAAACTCTGTGACCTCCACTTGCTTCTTGTTACACACCTGTGTGACAAGCATTTCCAGTAGTGAGGTTCCACTGAACAGAGGCGTGCTCCTTTTATGGCGCAATCTGCAATGACCTTGTGGTGGAAGCACTGGGGTTATATTTCACAGGAAAAAGAGATCTTAAGCGTTGAATTTGTGAATAATGTGTCAAAAATATGCTCCGGATTATTCTATACAGTGGTAAATTGACTGGGGTGAAGTAAAAAAAATTGAATAATCAAGGCAGTGTAATGCCCTCGAATGTGGGCAAGGAGAGTCACATTTTCCAATGCACTCTTAGCCCTTTATTGAACAGGACAGAATCAACTCATGAGAAATGGAAACACTCACAAGGAGCTGCTGTTGCTACAACTCATGCCCAGATGCTGAAATGCAAACTAACAGATTCCACCTCAGTCGTCACGCAAAAGCAAACTTCAAACACCAAAGATTACAGTGCATACAGTTATTACACTTTACATATGCCACATTAAACTGTACTTCCCATAAAGTTCAATTTCCTGTTCTACGGCTATCATCACTGACGTGTATCCAACAGCTCCCTGCAGAGGTCACCACCGCTGAACCTCAACTGACCCCGGCCAGCGCCATCAAGTTGGACCAGGAAGCCTCCAAAATGACGTCAAGTAACGGCGCACTGGCGGGGCCCCCCAAGGAGAGCATGCAGTTGAAGAAGGAGATCTCCCTCCTGAATGGTGTCAGCCTCATCGTGGGCAACATGATTGGATCAGGCATCTTCGTCTCCCCCAAAGGCGTGCTCTTCTACAGCGCTTCCTATGGTTTGTCGCTGGTCATCTGGGCGGCGGTGGTCTGTTCTCGGTGGTGGGAGCGCTGTGCTACGCCGAGCTGGGCACCACCATCACCAAGTCAGGGGCGTCGTACGCGTACATCCTAGAATCCTTTGGCGGCTTCCTGGCCTTTGTGCGCCTGTGGACCAGCCTGCTGATAATCGAGCCCACCAGCCAGGCCGTCATCGCCATCACCTTCGCCAACTACCTGGTGCAACCTCTATTCCCCACATGCGAGCCGCCCTACGCCGCCTCACGCCTCATCGCCGCCGCATGTATATGTACGTGTGCCGGACGCTCATCTAATAAGCCGGCCGATTTCCAGGGGAGGTTTTCTTTATAATATCCTCTATGCACCCCCACTAGTTTAAACATGGCATAGAGAACATCTTGAGTGACAGCCAATTTAGAGCGTTCTTATTTATCTTCCGAGGCTCATAAAAAGAGAATATTATGTTTTATGACTATATAAACACAGAAACACCCACAAAATAAAAGATCAGACTATACTTTCATTACACACAAAAACATTTGTTTATATCTTATTTCATTTTCAGTGTAGCATGGGTTGGTTTAAACCGATCTTGGACCAAAAAATATATAAAACATGCTTTTTGTGAAAACACATTTTATACACAATTACTTTAATGCTAATAATTTTTGCTTTCTATAAAATACCACAACAACAACGAAATGTGCTTTTGATGACAAAATAATGTATTTATAAATATTCAGCAGTGTAACAATTTTACATTTTGTAGTAGATTTAACGTGACAATCACTTTGATCAATTGCAAGCTGCTTTCAAAGGCCGAATTTCCAGAGGTCCGCCATGTTCGCGAGCGTCATAGCGTCGTTTTGATACGCGGTGATCTTATCTGAAATTTGACCCAATGCTGCCTCCCGCTGGCCATACAATTTTTTTTCTGTTTACTTTTTGAGCTTTCTGATCAAACCAAACAAGTCAACCATGACCTTTCTCCATTCATTCCCGTAGAAAAATATTGTTGATGGCAATTGCCGTCATTGGAGCTCTTCCGTTGACAACATTTCACATCAACCGCGCTTGAAAAGTTAATATTGTGTTTGTGGAATATGCACTCGGCAGAAACATCCATACATTTTCATCCGTCTCGGGCAACTGCCATTTTGCCTGATGGACACTTGTTGACTGAAAATGACATCACAGTGCCCAAGGGATCAAATAATCGTCAGTACAAGGCAAAATGGCCGCCCACTGAGATGGATGAAAACCGCAGGATTTTAATTATTCATTTCACAATTACAATACTAGTCAAAATTCTATGTTTAGAACAGTGGGGCGCATACAGCCTATTATTATAAATAAATTTTTGACTTGAATTACCCTTTAAAAAGTAATGACATCAACTCCAGCTTGTGTTTGCTCGCGCGTCTCCTCAGGCCTCCTCACCTTCATCAATTCGGCTTATGTGAAATGGGGCACCCGTGTGCAGGACGTGTTCACCTACGCCAAGGTCGCCGCCCTCATTGTCATCATCATCACAGGCGTTGTCAAGCTGTTCCAAGGTGAGCCAAAGACAAAAATGCAACCAAACAAAAAACACTAATCTGTGATGAAAAATCGGAAGGAATTGGAAAGGAAAATGAAAACATCATATAAAATATGTGCCAAAAATATGAGACACAAACAAAATTAGAAACAATCATACCCCCCTTTCGGAAAAATATAACAGAATACAAAAAATACACAATTATTTGAAAAAAAACCATTAGAAATTTTTTATAAAAATACTAAATATTTCATTTTAAAGTTACAAATATTTTGGCCAAACATGCCCAAATATTAGAGGGAAAATACATTTGACAAAAATAATACTGAGATAAAATATCAGGAAACATGAGGAAATTCAAAATCAAGGGCAAATCATTCAAAAATTTCAAGACCAAATCACACCGAAATCAAAAACACACAAATATTGACATTTTTGAGGACAAAAAAACCCACACAAATATTTGTGGAAAAATATAAGGCAAAAAATACGAGAAACCAAAAAAAAAAGTATATCAGACGCAGTTACAAAATATGAGACAAACAAATCTAATCGAAAAAAATAAATAAAAGGTTTTCTTTTCTGTTGGTCAGGTTACACTGGCAACTTCGAGGCGTCCTTCCAAGGCTCCACCACAGACGCCGGCAACATCGCTCTGGCGCTCTATTCGGCCCTCTTTTCCTACTCAGGCTGGGACACCCTCAACTTTGTCACTGAGGAGATCAAAGACCCCGAAAGGTTTGTCCCTTTTTTATATTTAACTTTCCTGCCACTGGATGGGAGCGGCGTGATTCTCATCGGCTTTTTCGCAGAAACCTTCCTCTGGCCATCGCCATCTCCATGCCCATCGTCACCACCATCTACATCCTCACCAACGTGGCCTACTACGCCGTGCTGGACATGAGCGCCATATTGGCAAGTGACGCCGTGGCCGTGGTAAGGCACAATTGATCAAATCTAATTTCTAGTCAGCACTCGAGCCAATTGGACTTACCTGATTCAAACGTGAGGGAATTCCCGTCGTGTGTTGAGACTTTTGCAGACCACGCGTTAGGCATGATGAGCTGGACCATCCCCATCGCCGTGGCACTGTCCTGCTACGGTGGCCTCAACGCCTCCATCATTGCCGCATCCAGGTAGCGTTCGATTCAGCGCTTTTTACTCTACCTTGGTGTCACATCCACCATGTTTGCTAGTTGTGTGTCTGCGCAGGTTATTTTTTGTGGGTTCCCGTGAGGGCCACCTTCCCGATGCCCTGTCCATGATCCACACGGAGAGATTCACTCCCATCCCCGCTCTCATCTTCAACGTAGGCAACAGGCACCAATCTTTTCTATTCTACCTGAATTTTCTAGTCAGTGCTCTCGCCGTCACCATTTTGAACCAATATTCCAGAAAAAAATTAGGGATTCTTCTTCAATCCGGTTCAGACAAAGAGAGATTCTTTTTCTTTCAAGGATATCATGACTCAGGTGGTCAAGGTCAAGTACGCAAAGGACGAATCAGTATAGCCCCCCCACCCCAAAAAAATATGTGTATTGGAACGGCAAGATCATTTCATTTGTTTTTGTAGTTTACTGAAGAGTAAATAAGGGTTATAACAATCAAAATAAATTATATTCAGTTGAAATTGATTTAATAAATGTCTGTTCCATCACTAGAAAAAGAGGCTGGCTTCAACAAAAGGTTGAGTTGTTGAACACCTCCAGTTCTAAATAGCCTGAAATAAATTTGCCTGATATTCCATCTTTTGATTGAGAGGAGCCAGATGAGGTGGCTCGGGCATCTGATTAGGATGCCTTCTGGACCACGCCTCCCTGGTGAGGTGTTCCGGGCATGTCCCATGGCAGGAGACCCCGAGGATGACCCAGGACACGTTGGAGAGACTATGTCACCCAGCTGGCCTGGGGAACGCCTCGGGATTACCCGGGAAGAGCTCGAAGAAGTGGCTGGGGAGAGGGAAGTCTGGGCTTCCCTGCTAAAGCTACTGCCCCCGCGACCTGACCCTGGATAAGCGGTAGAAAATGGATAGATGGATGGATTGATCTGAAAGCCAAATAATGCTCGTGTACAATAAAAACAAAGGAATAAACCTTGCCGTCCCAATACTTTTGGAGGGGGACTGTATGCTTTTCTTGTCAGAGCTCAGGCCGGTTAGTTCAAGGATAACTTTTCGCCACCGCAATTCTCATCCAATCAACTTCAGACGTGAGGGGATTTTTTTGGGTGGGTGCGGCGGGACAGTAACTATAAAATGAAGTGATGGGAGATTTGTTGCTTCCAGTGCTTGATGTCGCTGATCTACTTGACGGTGGAGGATGTCTTCCAGCTCATCAACTACTACAGCTTCAGTTACTGGTTCTTCATGGGCTTGTCCATCGCGGGACAGATCTACCTGAGGTGGAAGGAACCGCAACGACACAGACCGCTCAAGGTAAAGCATCGTCACCCTCACTTTAACGGCGCACATCACAATTCATCTTCTGTTAACGTTTGGAATGATATTGAAAATGTTTTTGTGTGTGCGTTACACAGCTGAGCCTGTTGTACCCACTGGTGTTCTGCATGTGCACCATTTTCCTGGTGGCCGTGCCGCTCTACAGCGACACGCTCAACTCCCTGATCGGCATCGCCATCGCTCTGTCGGGGTTGCCCGTCTACTTCTTGGGCGTTTACCTGCCCGAGTCCAAGCGCCCGCCTGTCATCACCAAGCTGCTGCGTGAGTTGCCTCGTTGTTGTTTTAGACATCCGGCTGTGGTTTTGTTGTGGTAGCCCGTTTAGGCAGCAAACGGGCTACTACAAATGCTGTTGCCGGGTAGAAAAACAGGAATGTTGAAGTGATGAAAATAGCTGTTCAAAGCATCATGTGTTATCCCTGATACAATGAAGACCCTGTAATGCAACAAAAAAAGTCTAGTAAATTTGACATGCCACAAAGAAGAATATTGTTGACAAGTCTGCTGAATTTGAAGGAATAATAAATACATCCCCCTGCCCCCTCTATTGGGAGTTCCGGATTCGCAACCCCAGTATTGTGTGGATTTTGAAAATATTATAGTAATTTCGTTCTGTTTAGTTTGGGTGCAATCAACAGTGGTCCACTGTTGACCGCTAGATGGCAGCCCGCTGTTTACTTTGACACGGTGTGGATTTGAAAGAAGAACAACGTATCATTAAGTATATTCAACTCAAGACTAGTTTTTGCGGAAAATTATTGACTGTCAGTCCCCTTCAATCCTGATTTTAATGCTGATTACTGTGTTTAAAATAAGGTTAAAACATTTTGAATACTTATTTTATTTGTTGAGTATGCAGTGCACTCAAGTATCTGTAGTCAGCTACTGGCTGAATAATGTGTGCCGCTGGGTGAACACAAATTATTTCTTATGAGATTTCAGGATTTAATTAATTCATGGACAAATAAAAGCTTTGTTTTGAAATTTAACAAATTGTTTTGGCAAACAAAAAGTTCCAGAAGGATTTTCCATTTTCACTTCAAATGCACATTGAGAATCACATGAAAGATTTCAGCCAATTAAAGTAAAAAATATATCATTATTTCGATCCTGATTCAATTCGTCCTTCTTCCAATCATCCTGTCACATGTGGGATTGAATTAATTCAAGAAAAATAATTTGGGGGAATTCAAGTAAAATGGTACCACTGAAGAATCGCGTGATTCGGTTCTTTGATAAATTGTATGTGGCTTGTGTGCGCAGGTTCTGTGACCTACTGCACTCAGTACACGTGCTTCTGCGTTGTCACCGAGTCGGACAAGAGTGAATAAAGAGACTCCACCAGCAGTCACGATGGATGATGGGGAAACAAGAAACAAAGAGGTCTGTCTGTCTTTTTGTTGTTAAAACTTCTCGACTTGACTACTTTAGCGGAATCAAGCGGGAGAATAGTGCAGGTATTACCTACGTTTCTTCTTCTTTTATTTATTTACCGTTGACACCAACGACTTGCCTTGCGGCTTCTCTTCAAGCGGTTTTCTTTGCTCTGTGTACTTATCCAATGACAGTGTTCTTGTAACTTTGTAGCCTGTGGGACACGGTGAACAGGTTTCAGGATTCATTCAGCTCAAGTTCAACGGTGCCTGCCAGACAAATGCACTTTTTGAGCGCTTTGATGCAACATACGCAATAGGAACTGCTGAGGGGGGGGGACTCTTGTATTACCGGTATATTGCTTAATAATATATAAACTTTGTCCGTGTCCAACTAAAAACATGTACTGTATTTCTTTAGTTTTTACATGTCCATCAAAATTTTTTTTTGCTATTGTCTAAATTTTTGGTTTGCAAAAAAACATGTACCGGTACATGTGTTTGGAATGAAAATATGGCAACAAAATTGGAGACACTAAATTCATGTTTTAAAAAACCAAAGTAAATAAGAGTGAGTTTGGGATGTTTAATCAAATCAGAATATAGTGACTTGCAAACCATGCTCAACCTATCTTTTATTGAATACACTACAAAGTCACACAGGTGAACAGGGAACAGGTGGGTGCCGTGGTTGGCGCTGCCCATAATTGCTCAATCACAAGCAAAGATGGCGCAAGGTTCACCTCTTTGTAAACAACCGCATAAAGAAAATAGTTGGAACAGAAGTCAAAAGGCAGCATCTGGGATGGTGTGGGGCTGTTGTAGTGCCAATGGCATAACACAGACATCTGAGAAGACACCATTAATGCTGAAAGGTAGACAGGTTTTCACTTATGAACAGATGTTGCCATCCAAATGATTATTTCGGCAAGACAATGCCAAAACGCATTCAACGACAACTGCGTGGCTTCGTAGTAAACGCATGCGTGTATAAGGCACGCCTGCCTGCAGTCCAGACCTGTCACCCATTGAAAATGGGTGGCGCATTATGAACGCCAAAATAAGAATCAATGTGTAGTTTTAAGGGATTCACGCAAGAAGCAGCAACATCAGTGAGTGCTTTTAACATTTATTTTCAAATCTGTTATACACATATTTACAAATTAATATCCAACAAGCATTCTAACACATTCAACTTCAACAAACAAAAACGTGGACCAAAATTGACACTCCCCAAATGTCGGTCCCACAACACAACCCCACACTTTCACAGTATACAAAACACTCTAGAGCACATATGCAATTTAACACACTGCACGCGAACAGCACAAAGCATACCGAACACACATACGCACAAATGTACTTAGAAAAATAGAAAGGACCAATTTAGATTCAGTCGGAGTCGTACTTGTCCGTGTCGCCGTCGTCGAGGTCCTGCTGGTGGTTTTGGTGGTGATCGAGCTGTTGCAGCAGCTCTTGCTGGTAGCGTTGCCAGCTCCTGCGGTACGAAAAGTGCTCCTCCTCGTTGTCATCATCATCCCAGTCGTCTGCAACCCAGCAGGAACGGGCGGGTAAGCGGCATAATGGGCGCCAACATGAAAACAATTCTTCCCAGCTTTTGCTTTTTTTTTTTGGCAACGCTTCCTGCGTAAGCAGCCGTCGAAATTTCATTTTTGTGTTGAGATTTTTCCTTACCAATTTTCGCCAATTTCTTTCCCAGATATTTTTGCGTTGTGTGAGTTTTTTTGTTATTGTAATTTTTCATGTAATCTTTTGTCGTCGTCATTGTTTCAATTTTTTCCGAATTAAATCGGTTTTCCTAACCTTTGACTTTTTGTCTGTGCGTGCATATTTTGTACAATGGTATTTTCATGTTTTTCTGTTTGACTAATTTGTATTGGTGGGTGGTATCAGCAGCCTTCCAATACCCGATACCTCGAAACAAGGCTGGTTTCAGCCCGATAACAAGGTACTCCCCATCTCTCTTAACAACAATGGTTAGCTTCTTTTAACGGTGGAAAAGAATCACATTTATATGTACCTATAGCATTAATGAAGGTTTGATGATGAAGCAACTGACATTACTTGCAATAGGACGAACACTTTTGAAATTTGAGGCAAACACCGAGTTGGCGCTCGGGGGTTCGGTAACAAAAAGAGAAGACGTACGCCCGTAGCGTTCCTCTCTGTCGCTGTCGTCGTCATCGCTCTCATCTTCGGGGTAGTCATTCCTCCAGTTGTCTTCCTCGTTCTCATCATCCTCGTCGTCGTACGTCTCGGACTCGCCAGCCTCCTCCTCGGGAACCTGATGACAACCAATTCCTTACTCCGGACTTCAGGAGACCTTCTTAACGCCCTCTTATACATACACACACTCGCAATGCATACCAGTTGTGTGTGGTCTGCGTAGGCCCTGACAGACAGGATGTCGTGGATCCATCCCGGCGTGGCGGTTTCCTGGTAGTAGAGATCGTACACGTAATCGCTGTCGTGTCCTTCCTCGTTGGCGTCGTCGTGTGGCCAACGTCGGTGTTGCTGCTGCTGCTCGTGGATGCAGAGGCGCTCTCGTAGCATCTTGGTGTTGTTGCACAAGATCATGTCTGACTCTTGGATCTAAAAAGCATGTGTAACATTTTGCAAGGTGAGCTTGCATGTCTTTAAAACAGTTTTGTGCGATATTCTTAAAAATAAATTCTATTATCGTATTTTTTCTTAATATTTTATATTGACTGTCTGTTTCTCATATTTTTATATTTGTCTAAAAGTCTGAGGTCATTAAATTGTCTTTCTTCATAATATTTTGGTACTTAACCTATTATGTGTGTATTTAACTCACTCACGCCAAACTATTTTTTACTCTTCTATTTGTGTATTGTTGGATATTTTTGTAATAGTCTTTGCATAACAGCTTTGCTTCAACCGCTATAGGGAACGCTTTGACTTGGTCCACTGCCATGAGCAAATCTGACACATTTCTTGTCGTACTACTGACGCAATCCAATTCTCTTGCTCACTACAATCATCATTTTGTGAAATTTTTAGAAACCCACCTGTCTTCCTAACTTCTTAATGGAGGTGTGTACATCCAAAATGTCTTACTCTCACCTTGCTGAGGGATTTGTCCTGTTCCGGGAGATCTTCGTGCAGGAGATCAACCACCTGGACTTCTCCAAGACCTAAACATTTCTCCTGTTTCCGGGCATCTTCCTCCTCCTCTTGCGCCTCCACCGCTGCCACTGTGGCGGCATCGCCCGCCTGGTGTCTCGGCGTGTGGGTGGGTAGCGTGAGGCCAGCAGTAGTGCGGTGGCTAGAGAGAATCCGGTAACGCTCCTCACGCCGGATGCCCAATTTGGCGCTGCGCAGGTCGCTGAAAATGCGCTGCGAGCTGTTCGCGGACGGCCGCAGGGCATGCGCCACGCGGGGTCGGGCCAAGGCCTGGCGGACCTCCGTCTGCACAGGGGCATCCTGAAAGGGGGAAGAGGAGACACCATGAGGTGGTCTTTTTTTTCTCCCCCAAGCGTTCGTTTTCATTTTTGTACTTTTCCTTCATTACGGTTTTGGCATTTTTCTTATTTTTAACCTTTTAATGTATTTTTTTTTAAATCGGATGTTTCAGTGTTTTCTTTGTTCCCGGGCCCATATCTTTGTCTTTGAAGCATTTTTTTTAATCACACTGCGGTCTTTTAGTGTGGTGACAAAGGGTGAACTTTTCATAATTTTTGAAAGCAGCTTTTGTTTTCTTTGCTTCTGAATGTCTGCTTCTGAATCTGTTGTGTTTGTAAATAATTTTAGGTGCATGTCTTTGCTTGTGTGAGGCACGTTGAGGTGCCTTGTGTATGAATATGCTCTGTTAAAACAAGTGCATCACTCACCCAAAGTGTTTAACATCAAATATTTAATCACCTTTTTTAATTGATGTGCCTAACTGATTTTTTTTTGCCTTAAACATCTCATGATACTGGTCATCCATCCATCCATCTTCTACCGCTTATCCGAGGCCGGGTCGCGGGGGCAGCAGCTTTAGCAGGGAAACCCAGACTTCCCTCTCCCCGGCCACTTCTTCCAGCTCTCCCTGGGGGATCCCGAGGCGTTCCCAGGCCAGCTGCGTGACATAGTCTCTCCAGCGTGTCCTGGGTCATCCTCGGGGCCTCCACCCGGTGGGACATGCCCGGAACACCTCACTAGGGAGGCGCTCAGGAGGCATCCGGATCAGATGCCCAAGCCACCTCATCTGGCTCCTCTCGATGTGGAGGAGAAGCGGCTCTACTCTGAGCCCCTCCCGGATGACCGAGCTTCTCACCTTATCTCTAAGGGAGAGCCCGGACACCCTGCGGAGAAAACTCATTTCGGCCGCTTGTATCCGGGATCTCGTTCTTTCGGTCACGACCCATAGCTCATGACCATAGATGAGGGTTGGAACGTAGATCGACCGGTAAATTGAGAGCTTCGCCCTTTGGCTCAGCTCCTTCTTTACCACGACAGACCAATACAACGTCTGCATCACAGCAGACGCTGCACCGATCCGCCTGTCGATCTCTCGCTTCCTTCTGCCCTCACTCATGAACAAGACCCAAGATACTTAAACTCCTCCACTTGGGGCAAGATCTCCTCCCCGACCCGGAGAGGGCACTCCACCCTTTTCCGACTTCAGTTTCCCTTGCCCGGACGCGGGTCACCGGGGCCCCCCTCTGGAGCCAGGCCTGGAGGTGGGGTTCGTTGGCGAGCGCCTGGTGACCGGGCCTACACCCATGGGGCCCGGCCGGGCTTAGCCCGAAGAGACAACGTGGGTCCCCCTTCTCATGGGCTCACCACCCATGGGAGGGGCCAAAGGGGTCGGGTGCATTGTGAGCTGGGCGGCAGCCAAAGGCGGGGACCCTGGCGGTCCGATCCTCGGCTCCAGAAGCTAGCTCTAGGGACATGGAACGTCACCTCTCTGGCAGGGAAGGAGCCCGAGCTGGTGTGTGAGGTGGAGAAGTTCCGACTAGATATCGTCAGACTTACCTCCACACACAGCCTGGGTTCTGGTACCAGTTCTCTCGAGAGGGGTTGGACTCTCTTCCACTCTGGAGTTGCCCACGGTGAGAGGCGCAGAGCAGGTGTGGGCATACTCATTGCCCCCCGGCTCAGTGCCTGTACATTGGGGTTCACACCAGTAGACGAGAGGGTAGCCTCCCTCCGCCTTCGGGTGGGGGGACGGGTTCTGACTGATGTTTGTGCGTACGCACCCAACAGCAGTTCAGCGTACCCACCCTTTTTGGAGTCCTTGGAGGGTGTGCTGGAGAGTATTCCGGCCGGGGACTCCCTTGTTCTGCTGGGGGACTTCAATGCTCATGTGGGCAACGACAGTGAGACCTGGAGGGGCGTGATTGGGAGGAATGGCCCCCCCGATCAGAACTCGAGTGGTGTTTCGTTATTGGACTTCTGTGCTCGTCACGGATTGTCCATAACGAACACCTTGTTTAGACATAAGGGTGTCCATATGTGCACTTGGCACCAGGACACCCTTGGCCGCAGTTCGATGATTGACTTTGTGGTTGTATCATCGGATTTGCGGCCGCATGTTTTGGACACTCGGGTGAAGAGAGGGGCGGAGCTGTCAACTGATCACCACCTGGTGAGTAGGCTCAGATGGTGGGGGAAGATGCCGGTCCGTCCTGGCAGACCCAAACGTATTGTGAGGGTTTGTTGGGAGCGTCTGGCGGAATCCCCTGTCAGAAGGAGTTTCAACTCCCACCTCCGACAGAGCTTTTCCCATGTCCCGAGGGAGGCGGGGGACATTGAGTCTGAGTTGACCGTGTTCCGTGCCTCTATTGTTGAGGCGGCCAATCTGAGTTGTAGCCGTAAGGTAGTTGGTGCCTGTCGTGGCGGCAACCCCCGTACTCGCTGGTGGACACCAGCAGTAAGGGATGCCGTCAAGCTGAAGAAGGAGTCCTATCGGGCCTTTATGGCCTGTGGGACCCCAGAGGCAGCTGACGGGTATCGACTGGCCAAGCGGAATGCAGCTTTGGTGGTCGCCGAGGCAAAAACTCGGGCGTGGGAAGAGTTCGGTGAGGCCATGGAAGCCGACTTCCGAGCGGCTTCGAGGAAATTCTGGTCCACCATCCGACGTTAGTGCACCACTAACATTGTGTACAGTGGAAGTGGGGCGCTGTTGACCTCGACTCGGGACATTGTGAGCCAGTGGGCGGAGTACTTCGAAGACCTCCTCAACTCCACCAACACGCCTTCCTTGGAGGAAGCAGAGTCTGGGACTCTGATGTGGACTCTCCTATCTCTGTGGTTGAAGTCACCGATATGGTTAAAAAGCTCCTCGGTGGCAAGGCCCCAGGGGTGGATGAGATCCGCCCGGAGTTCCTCAAGGCTCTGGATGTTGTGGGGCTGTCCTGGCTGACACGCCTCTGCAACATCGCATGGTCATCGGGGACAGTGCCTCTGGATTGGCAGACCGGGGTGGTGATCCCTCTTTTTAAAAAGGGGGACCGGAGGGTGTGTTCCAACTACTGGTCATCACTTCTGCTAAAATTGATTGCATCCTGAGTTAAAATGATCATTTAATTCAATACATTAACTTTGACCACATAAATAAAAAAAGTATTTGGTTCGGTTTAATTTAACTTCGTTGCTGAGGCGCAGAAGCAAACATAACATCATAGGTATTTATGTCATATACCTATCGCGCGATTACGTCAGTCGACGTGACGGACGATTTCCCGGCTAACGGCTACCAGCACAGCTAACTGCTCAACCTTGCGGCACGTCGGGTAAGAGAGCTACCCCACATTTAGTGCGTCAACGTGTCTTCCGCAGACGATAAGGAGGCAAAACTCATGTTATGGGTGCAAAAAGTGATCTTTTAGCGTTTTTCTTTACGTCGTGTTGACGCCACCGGGCACTTTGCTCGTTAGCCGACATCGCGGCCATCTTACCTGTGTCGCTACCGTGGCCACGAGTTTGAACACTGACTTCTCTACGTCGGCCTCGCCGGGCTCCGGTGCCGTCTCGCCGGGAGCCTGGTTCGTCTCCGGTCGGATACGCTTGCAGGCGAGCAACAAGGCGTCCGCCGGGTCTGTGCCCCGCTTTCGCTTTACGCGCAGAATGGTGGCATTAGGCTCCATGTTTGTCTGTCGCCTGCCTGCGTGCGTGCGATGCTTTGCCTGTCTGGCTCTGTCTGTGTTTGTCTCTTTGACGTCACGTGACACGAAAGAGCCCGCAGCCCCGCCCATCCGCTGGGCGCGCGAGTTTGCGGTGGTGCGCAACAAGGTTGTAATAGTTTGGGATTTTTCATTGTACGGTACTTTGTTTTTACTTAGTTTTGAATATTGTTTTTGGAAATAAATTTAGTTTTATATTTTTGACCAGGTTGGTTAATTCTTATTTTTTAACATGCTTCGTTTTAGTTTAGTTTGTATTGGTTCATTTTAAACACACAGGACTATTTTTTGAGTGCAATATTTTTTTTTTTTTGCAAAAATGACTAAGTACTGTGGAATACAATATCCACAACTATTTGACTTTCCTCCTGTCATTATGGGTGTACAGCAATACCTTGTTTGAAGGGAACAAGGATGTGTTGAAGGATGCAGGCATGGGGTAAACAAGGATACATGCAGAGGAGGAAGAGAGGGTGGGTAAAGTGAAAGAAAGTAGGATAAGTGAAAGAAAGGTCGAAGGAAATGGGATGGGTAATGGAAGAAAAGAAAGATGGAAGGATCATTGAAAAGGAGAAGGCATGAATGAAGGAAACAAGCTAATGGCAGGGAAGGATTCGAGAATGTGTAAAAGGAAGAAGGGATCCAGCCTTGCTTTGATCCTCTAGTCCTCCTTTCTATCTACCTCATTTCTTTACTTCCTAAAGTAAGTTAAAAAATATATACCAAGACCACCTTTTTTACATTAAACACGTAAAAACAGGACTGAGCAGGTTGGCACATGCAAATGGCGTGAACTTTATGATGCAACAACCAGAGATTAAAGTGACTTTTCTGAAAACCCCGAAAAATAAATAAATAAATAGATAGATAGATAGATAGATAGATAGATAGATAGATAGATAGATAGATAGATAGATAGATAGATAGATAGATAGATAGATAGATAGATAGATAGATAGATAGATAGATAGATAGATAGATAGATAGATAGATAGATAGATAGATAGATAGATAGATAGATAGATGAATGAATGTGTGTGTGTGTGTGTACACGCGCGCGCACACTTGGCCGATCACGCATGAATTAGTTTACACAAAACGCTATTCAAATATTCGACATTCAATGATTAATCTTCCTTTTGTGAATGCGAGGCGAGGGTATTACTGTTGTGGCGACGCCACTCAAGCTAAGCGAGCCTCAGCAGTAGATAGTCCGCGGCTCTCCGCTGTGCGTGCTTCAGCGCGAACATGTACGCAAGCGCGTCTTTTGATTTCAACCAATCAGCGCCGACGCGAATACGTCACAGACCGACGTCACACACAACAACAACTAAACTAAGCTAGCCGAGACGACACTCGAAGTTGGACGGACACGTTTTTCTGCCAATCTGTGTGTTTCCCTTTTTGTCCAAATATATTTTTATGACAACTATCTTGTCCACGGCGTCTTTTATTCGTTCTAATGGTGTTTAGCAAGTGTGTTTATAAAGAGACGAAAATCTATTTACTGTTACTAGTGTTAGTAATGGTGTTTAGCAAGTGTGTTTATAAAGAGACGAAAATCTATTTACTGTTACAGTACTAGTGTTAGTGTCTCAACATGGCTACGCTCGTAAAAGCAAAACAACGAACTCAAACGCGTCTTCGTTCAATGTTGTCAACTAATACGTATCCGGATTAATTTTAGGCAAATTTTCCTCAATTCTCCAGAGATTTTCATATACATTTGAAAAACCCGGAATTCAGGGAAAATCCGGAGGACTTTCATTTCTACAAACTGCACAAAATCACTTCCTCTCATTCAGCCATTCACACAAACATGACTAATAATTTTTAATTCTAAACATTTATCCCTGACATAATTCAGATGCAGTTAAGAACCAAACCGATGTGGGTAGATATCATGTGATCAACTAACACGCTATTTTATTATCTATTGTACAAAAATATGAAAAGAGCATACAATTAACAGAAATGTGACAGTGTCAACGACAAGTATAAAACATTAAAAAGTGTAAGTGTCCACTTTCTTAGGAAGGAACCCAAACGTTGCCGTGCGTGTCTGGAGCCTTGTTGTATGGAATGTTCCAGATCCATGGTTGATCTGTGGATAAAAGGGGGGAAAAGGAGCATTACTTCACTGAAATATATTTTTATGACATGGCATTTACACACACACACATTGTAATAAAACATATACCATTAGGGGTGTAACATGTCGGGGGTAGATCAAATGGCACGGGGAAACCAGAAGATGACGACGAGATGGGGAACGGGTTTTTCTGAACCGGGAACGTCTTCATGTTCTGCAAGAAAATGACGGTCACCGTCTTGTCTTTCAAAATAATGCACTTGAGCATGAGCAGTATCGTGCGTGTGTGTGCGTGTGTGTGTGTGTTTTCTCACAAAGGCTGAGGGCACGTACAGGACGCCGAGCTCATAGGATCGAACCATCACCTGTGTGTTGTTCTTCTCCAAAGCCCCCCACGCTGCTTTGGACAGGTTGGCGCTATAATTATGGTAATAATTATTATTTTTATTGTATGTGAACCATATCCATGTAAAAAAATATACACATGCCCTAAAATACACACCTATTTTTTTCCTCAAAACAATTGGACCAAAATGCATCTATCCACCAACCTGGTGACAAGGAACCATGCGAGCTGAGTGAAATCGGGTGAAGCCCTCATGTACGTCTTGATATGGGGCATGGCGTGAGTACGCCCGGTTGCATCTGCCTGCCATCGGCTACACGTACACACAAATACCCTCTCAATATTATTAAAATATCATTTACTTTGGTGCAATAAATTCACGTGGGAGATCATACTGAAAGTAGGAGTGCAGCCAGAGTTGCTTCTGCGCTGTCTGGATGCTGTAGGGGAGCGATCCGCCGGCTAATGAACAAAAGGACTCTCAATAAATACCTCGAATGAAAACAATCTCAAAATAAATGCTCAGAAAAAAAATTAATCACCAGGATAGCCTTCCAAACTTGTCCTGACATCTTCCACTGATGGATACAACTGCAAAAGAAAACAAACGATGAGGTGTGAATTATTATTCGAGGGTCGGGCTTTATTTGAACACTGACAAACATTACTCCGAGCAAATTTATGGATATTGGGCTGTCGGGAGATATTTCGGAATGAAATGAAAATGCACCTTTAATCGTGAACTTCATTTGATTTTGCTTTGATTTGAATTTGTTTGAGATGACGCCTCCCAGTTTATCAACAGTGTGTTGCTGTTGTGCGGCTTCAAAGAGGATGTTTTCAAAAGGAAGTGGCCACTGAGCTTTGAGTGTCATAGCGTGTCATCAACAAGTTGTAAAACAGAGATACAGTATAATATAGAAAGACTGGAAGAGTCACAGAAAGGCAGAGAAGAGGCCCTTTTTGGAAATAAGATGAAACACCAGTTTTGAATGTTTTCATTCAGCTCTTTGTTCAAGAACAAGTTGTGCAAAAAAGAATTGAAATGTTAATTAGACATGTGCGCACAGAGAGGATCAAATTCAGTTCAGATTGTAAATGTTACAGTGCATTTTAGATGCTGGTGATGAAGTATACCAAGTGAATAGGGGGGTTGGGCCGAAGAGACGATTTGCCCAGCGTGGTGAGGGTGCGCTGGAACTCCCCCGCCAGCCACTTGGTTTTGTCCACTCCCATGGAGCCGATGCTGGAGAATTGGCCCACCACGGGCCACTGGTCCTCGCCAGGGATGCAGTTGGTCTGCTCGTAAAGCAACTGCAAACCGTAAGTGAGAGAGAGAGGGAGAGACAATGTTGTGGCAATCATAAAAATTAACACAAGATAAAGTTTTTTTTGTTTTTTTACCTTCCTGAGCCTCAGGTGGCCCCAGCGCTCCATGTCTGGCCCCACATATCTGCCAGGAGTGGAGCCCACCAGATACACCCTGACCACACATAGAGTGGATAAACGTCATTTTTCCTAAATTATCGGTCTCTGCGTTACCAGAGAGCGTCAGCGTTTCACGCATTAATGTGATCACAAAAACACACAGAACCCTATGTATCAAAGCCTCCGTTGGTTTCTCCCCAAACCCTCACGTTTTCTCTATTACAGCCCACCTGCAGATGAGATATGGTGTTGCCCTGATGGTTTGCGTCATCCGCGTGAACAAATAAATTGTTCCTCAAATAATGGCCTCTGCAAATTTGCGTGCATGTCTACGTGTGCATTTACGCAACAAGACGTGCCTGGTCTCCGAGAGGTCGTGCTCTTTGATCCGCTGGATCCACTCTTCCAGCTCGGGAGCCCGATAAGATGCCAAATATTCCAGCAGGTCCCTCTTGAAAAAGGTGGGCGACTCGCCGCAAGTGTCGCTGCTGCCTTTTGGTAACCGTGGAAACAGAGGACTCATCCACATCCTGGTAGAGGATGGGGGTGAGGAGGGGGGGATTAAGAATCAGTCGCTCAGACATGAGTTCATGTTTTAGAAGTAGTGAAAGGGAAGCACCCCTGCGTCTTCTGGTACCAGTCAGCTCGGATGAGGTTGGAGGTTAGGATGATGACTCGGAAGCCCTCGTCATACCACAGCAGCATCATCTTCCTGCAATTAATCAATCCATAAAGTGAAATCATTGTGACTACGGATGCAAGACTACAGTAATAAAAAAATCAAAAAACACATTCTACTTATAGTGAGTCATTCATACGTGTGGTGTGTGCCGAAAGCGATGTCCAACTTGGCCTGTCAAGCAAAAACGTTCATCATTACTCATATTGAAAACAACAATCCTTTATTTCAAATGCTTTGATGGCCAACAAACACAGCATGGCGACTCAATGATTCGCTGGATGCTTTAGGGCAGGGGTGCCCAACGAGTCAATCGTGATCAATCGGTAGCCCACGGACTGGTCCCAAGTCGATGGCCTCACCTCTGATTTTTTTCTCAAAGAGTGTGCTCTACCTGGCAGAAACGAATGTGGCGGAAGGGTTGAGCCTGCTGCACCAGCCGAGCCTTGGCCTCCCGCTTGTCCCCATGGACGATCAGTACGGGCCGATCCCTGAGTGAAAACGCAGAGAAAATGACAGAAAGGTCCACCTGATCGTCGCTGTTATTGACCCAATCATTGTGATGGGAACTCACCTGAACTCTGGAGGATACTGCTGAACCATCCAGGCAAGGTCGAAGCAGTAGTTAAACTGTGCCGAACAAAAGGTGAAGTGTTATGATTTCTTCAGACTGTGAAAAGTATGGACAGTAATTGCCCCATTATATAATTCAATACACGACAAATTTGGGGAATTTGAAGTCAATGAAACGATTTCAATTGATTTTTAAAAAATGAGTATGGTAAGAAGAAAATGCTCCATATTATTCAAAGTGAAGACAATTTGCAATTTGGGTACAGATTTTTTATCATGAAACATGAAATAGATGCACATGATTTGCTTCATTGATTGAAAGCTCACCTGAACAGACTCTTTTAAGGTGCCAAATAATGGTGAGAGGACGTCTGCAGAAGAAAATGAAGCACAATCATGAGATAAAACATGTAAAAGAAAGCAGAATTGACTTTTAGCCAAGATCGACTTACACTTACCTCTGATGTGCAGGGCGCCACTGTTGTACTTCCTGTCCAGGCCTGTCACCTTGTTGAGGTAGAACCGAAACATGTCATCTAGGCAGGGAACGCTGGACTCGAAGAAGTCATTGGGTTCGTCAACGTAGTAGACGCGTCCGTGGGGGCTGGGAGGGCGTTCGTCCACCACTTTCTTGCGTTTGGGACTAGGAGCCTTCCTCACTGGTGGTGGGTTATTCTTCTTTGCAGCATCATCATCATCGTCGCTGTCAGACAGCGCCCAGCCGGAGCCATCTGACACGTCCAGCTTCCTTTTCCCAGCTAAAGACGGAGATGAGTCATACTTGACGGGGTATGTTTGGTTCTTTGCAGCCTGCTGTCTGGCCTCAGAACCGATTACGAGCGTAGGTATTGGAGATGGTTCCGGTTTCACCTCCACGGAGGTGGCCTCTACTTTGGGGACAGGGGAAGAGAGCGAGCTGTGGTTTGACAAGGACGCTTGAGGGGGCTTGGACAACGTCCTGACTGCAGGTAGCTCATCATCGTCCTCCTCGCTGCTGGAGACGCTCCACTTACCGTGTTGGCTGGCCTCAGACATATCTGCGCACACACAACAACTACAACCGTAAACATATTTTTGGGTTAATTTGTCTCTAATATGATGAGACTTGCAATAATAACTATCAATATTCAATTATTATAATTTGTAATAAAATAAAAAAACACTAATTCATATCTTAAAAATAAAACAATAAAGCAAAATATTAAAAAATATGTTATTACAGTAGAGCATTATTAATTATTAAGACAAAAATCGAATTTTTGTCTTAATATACACAATAAAATATACACAATAAAATATATGCACTTTTACCCTATAAAATTTAACTACAGGTGAATTTAAAATCTGGTCGGCACGATATTATAATGTATTTTTTTCCTTTTATTGTTTTTTTGCAAGTTTTCTAAGAGAAAATATTCAAATACATAACTACGTCCAACCAGGCAATATATACATCGAAAAATAAAGTACAGTACTCTGGCTGAAATAGTATCCATTCTCGACGCTTTTACTGTTCGGTTTAACCATTTCCATTGTACATGCAGATGTGCAAAGCAGGTCGCATAAAATGACTATCGAGGGTAGAAACAGATACGAGCGGGTGTTGCATTAGCAATAAAATTACATTTATATATATGTTTTACCTTGCAGCCACGCTGCTGGTGTGGATTTAACAATATAGCGGGTGTCGATATTTCAGAATCAAGAAAACTTCCATTGGAGAGGAACACAGGGGATAGTAATGTGCCCTTAAAATATAAATCCGGGTAGAAACTCTGAGTAAGAAACGAGACAGCACTTGCACCGGAATTATAAAGCCGGGTAGAAACTCGTCAAAAATATTTCGATGTAAAAATCACGGCATGAGTGAGATAACGTGCTCAAATGTCACGTTAATTTTTTTTAAAGGAAAAATACGCCAAGTCATTCGTAGATGAGGTTAAAAAAAGTTTAAAGTGTGTTCGTAAAATATATGAAATTGTTTACTTCTTTGAGTCACAAAATGCCTGAATTCTCCTTCGTTGTTCGTCTTTTTTTTTTTACTTTTGCAACTCCGGTATTTCACTGCGGTCAAGCCAGCCTCCACTCGCAAAATCGAAGTCAAGTGAGCCGCCACAGCGATTTTCAATACTGTGCATTACGGTAATCTGCCGACAGTATTTCACTGCGGTCAAACCAGCCTCCACTCGCAAAATCGAAGTCAAGTGAGCCGCCACAGCGATTTTCAATACTGTGCATTACGGTAATCTGCCGACAGCGAGTGGTATGGGCCACCATCAAAATAAAAGTGTATCCACGAATGCATAAACGTCATTTGTTTGGGTAAAAAGAAATTAATAAAAATATAAAATAAGTAATTTCTTGGCTGACTCTTAGAACAGCACCAATATACACAAATACGCGTTCAATTGGAGATCATTCGGATCTGATGTCGGCCTCTGAAGTGACAAGATGGCCTGCATTCTGACATGTTGATCTTTTCGCCCATTTTTAGAACATCCGAAAAGAAGGAATCCAGCACCCCGGCTCTCCACACAGACCA
The DNA here is from genome assembly GCA_026261675.1 of Hippocampus mohnikei. Classification (NCBI taxonomy): domain Eukaryota; kingdom Metazoa; phylum Chordata; class Actinopteri; order Syngnathiformes; family Syngnathidae; genus Hippocampus; species Hippocampus mohnikei. Next base: position 4,982,682 of record JAKGUB010000341.1, read on the forward strand.
CCCTCGTCCGGATCCAATTTTGAATGTTGAAATAAAAGATCTCTGAAAACTGACATGTTGACCTGGGTCCCGACAAGATGATCTGAACGCCCAACATGTTGACATTTTCGATCGTTTTGAAAAAAATCCTAAAATTTAAGATTTCGTTATCCCGTGAGGGCCTTAGGTCTGGAGATAACTACGGCACCCCGGCTATCCAACCAGACCACTTTGGTCCGAATCTGATGTTACATTTTGGAATAAAAGGCCTCCAAAATAGGAGAATATGACCTGGGTCCCGACAAGTTGGTCTGAGCCCCTAACATGTTCACATTTTAGAGCGTTTTGAAAAAATTCCTAAAATTTGAAATTTCGTTATCCCGTGAGGGCCGTAGGTCTGGAGATAACTACAGCACACTGGCTATCCAACCAGACCACTTTGGTCAAATTTTAGGAATTTTTTCAAAACGATCGAAAATGTCAACGTTAGGGGCTCAGACCAACTTGTCGGGACCCAGGTCAACATGTCAGTTTTCAGAGATCTTTTATTTCAAAATTCAAAATTGGATCCGGACGAGGGTGGTCTGTGTGGAGAGCCGGGGTGCTGGATTCCTTCTTTTCGGATGTTCTAAAAATGGGCAAAAAGATCAACATGTCAGAATACAGGCCATCTTGTCACTTCACAGGCCGACCTCAGATCCGAATGATCTCCAATTGAACGCGTATTTTTGTATATTGGTGCTGTTCTGGGAGTCAGCCAAGAAATTACTTATTTTATATTTTTATTAATTTCTTTTCACCCAAACAACTGACGTTTATGCATTCGTGGATACACTTTTATTTTGAAGGTGGCCAACGCTGCTCGCTGGCGGCAGACTACCGTAATGCAGAGCACTGACAATCGCTGTGGCGGCTCACTTGACTTTGATTTTGCGAGTGGAGGCTGGTTTGACCGCAGTGGTATTTCCCTATTGATATCAATAACACACGTTATCTGGATTGCCGGATGATCAATCTTTGTGTAATTCTCGACCAAAATCAACGGGGATAGAGTCCAGCTCATGCAGTTGTAAAAATATATATTTTAAGACAGCTAAAATAATACTGTGAAATATTCATTGCGAATCGAATTACAAATAATTAACCAATTATTGTAATCATATCAATCCATTCAGTTTCTATGGATTATTCTTATTAGGATCGAATTAGTCTTCAATGAGCCCGCCATGCATGTTTTTGTTGGAACGTGGGAGCACCTTGGAGAACCTGGAAGGACCCCACTTAAACACAGGAGATGATGCAAACTTCATTCAAGAGGGCCAGACCTGGATTCGAACCCCTACCTTCAGAACTGTTAGGCGAATATGATACCAACAACTGCCACTGATCTATTGTACTGCTGTTTCAATAGATCAATTAATTTAACATATTAATATACATAGATAGACAAAACATTTTTAGGGCAAAACCCGTCAAATTAATCAAATGTCTGTTGAATGATAAACTAAACGCTCAAAACTTTGCCAAGTTTGCCACTCTAGTAGGAGTGTCTGTAAATCACTTTCTACCGCCAAGTGGCAGTAGTGAGCAATGTGGTAGTCACACAAAGCACGAAGAAGCACGCTCGCGGTCTCCACGCTCCTCTTGCGGTAGAGTGTGGCGAGCTAGTCGGGTTTACATTAACTGTCATCAGTTTTGATAGTCGTAGGCTCTTTTCGTACACGGAGAGAAGGCTATTATCGCACACCATGGCGTTAAACCTGATCATCAACACTAGCAACCCGCCTTTAGGTGAGTTGCAACTTATAGTTGAATTTTTAATGAATAATTGTTACAAGTAACCGCTGGCTAGCCTGCTAACTTGCTATTAGCACGATTACGTGTCCATCAGTGGGATCAAAACACAAACTCATTAGTGGCCATTTAGCCTCTTTTGTACTCTGATATATTTATTTATATTATTTGTTTGTAGGAAAAAAACTCGGGTCAGCTATTTGGAAAGCTATTGCACCATCTTAGCAAATAAAAACAATGGTAAAATCATCACAATTTGTAATGGAATAGTGTGCGCTGCCTCTGCAAACACTATTACGTCAAAAAAATGAATGAACACAACTATAACACCGTTCTTGGTATGAATTGAAGTCACTTATGTGCTTTAGCATCCTTGAATGGGGCGTGTACGTCAACCAGTTAATGATCCTGTAGTCGTGGCACTCAAAACCGCTGAATGGATAATTGTCGCTACTTTTGACCGAAAAGCTCAAATGTTCGACTTAAATTACGATTACATCTACGCACGTTGTTTCTCCATTCGAAAAAAATAATGTTAACGTGAAATGAACTTGTAAGTTACGTGAACGTTTCACTTGGGTTGCATCAGCCTGTAAATTGACCCTGAGGAGCGCAAACAATTGAATTGATGAGTTTAACGAAATTACCGGATACATGCTGTTCAATTGCACTCAATTAATACAAAATGTATATACGGTCAACGGAGAAGAGCATTAAGAGCCCTTAACTTTAAAAGCGTCTTCTTAGCTTTAACAGCGGCTAAACAGCGACACGGAGCTGATTGAGTACGGTACTACATGCTGATGCAAGACCACAACATTCGGATTGATGGGCGCATAAGGGGGTGAAAGAAAACGCAACTGTGACGTCATAATAACACATAATTATAATCATAGGAAAAATACGGGTAAGGCGTAGGAAAAAAAAGTAGTGTGTTTCCGGTAACCCGACCGACTGAGAATTTCTACCTCGAAAAAAAACTTAACGGTCGGCATTTTTTTTCAAACCTTCTACATTTTTGTGCAATAATAATAATAATAGTACATTTCATTTGTAAGCGCCTTTCAAAACACTCAAGGACGCTTTACAATCAAAACAAGAACAATAAAACCACAGACAAAATTATAAATAATAAAAGGAAAAATGAATTTAGAGCGTTTTCATTGGTGCAAACTCTCGCGATATTCACGTTGCGTCGTTTGCCCTGTCGTCTGTCAACAACATTGAATCATGGCGGCGGCCACGATCTCCGACAACAGTTTAAACCGCGTTTTGTGTGTTGCAGTCGCATGCTCGCACCATAATATTAAGAAAATAGCATCCACTGCTGTATCGAAAAGATTCAACGAACTATTTGACGAACACCACGGGCCGTCTAGGACGCGGGACGCAGAGGTAACGAGATGGCTGTAACACCCAGCCGCTGGGTACCCAACTCTCTCGCCGCCAAAGGCGAGCGGGGGTTTCAATCAGTGGCGATTGCCCTCGGACTGCAAGGGAAGCTCGGCTTCCCCTAAAATGTCAAAAAATAAGTGATCAAATACAAACTGTTTTTTGTCCCGCCCACGGAGTTCGGCGTCTCTGGGACTGGATGGCAGTGGGAGGGTACAGGACGCCAGGCTTTTCTGCATCAGATTGGATGATCTGTCTGAGCCTGTGTGCCAGTTCGATTGACATTGAAATGAGCCAGTCACCGAGCTTTTAGTGTAGACATCCGTCGCGAGCAATTTTTCAACTCGCATTCTGTTCCGAGTTGAGCTGGAGACTTCTCCTAATCATTTTAGCGACACTCTTTGTTGTAAACAAACAACTAGCGACAAATTAATCTTTTATTTCTGGTGGGTTTGATTGTAGTTCCTATAGTTGTAGGACACTAATTAAGTACCGGGAAAAGACGCCTTGTTGACAGGGTCACAGATCATTTTCTTGAAAAGGAACGGAGCTAGAGTAGAATTCGCGTATAAATAAACTGACACATTTTATGATGTCGACCAAAATTGAGCTTCCCCTCTTTGACAGACGAGCATCCGGTTTCGATGTCTCCTTGTTTTATGTTTTATGGTTATTTTGTTTACGTTTTTGATGGGGGAGGGAGGGAGAAAAAAAAGATTTAAAAAAAAACAACTTTGTCTGACCTACCGACCCTATGCTGAAATTTCATGTTATCAGAAACACACTACTTATTTTTCTACGCCTGAGTTGTATATATAAAACACTTAAATGTAAACCAGCAAGTGTCATGCAAAGCCACTTGCTCCCACCAGTAAGTGTCATGCAAAGCCACTTGCTCCCACTTGGCTGCTATTGCGCCACCAATGCGCAAGACTACAGTCAAACACTGTTTAGTGTGGGGGGATACATTACAGACCCACTGTTGATATAGAGAGGCGATTTTAAACGATTTAACCCCACCTTCACCCTGAAAAACACAACCTGATCAAAACACACATTTTAAGTATTCCTTGCCACCACTTCTCACATTGTCATTGTCAAGAGTGCCTGAGAAGAATCATTGTTTGTTTCTTATTGAGATCATACTGTCTCCTCAGGAGCCCTCCTGACCGCCGAGCATGTGAAAGGAATCGTGCAGCTGTCAGTGGAGGAAGGCAAGGACACCCGCCTTCACATCTCTGAGTAAGCCCGACAACCTCTGTAACCAGCACTTTCCATGTAAGAGTTTAAAAGTTGTTTGTTGTCGTCTCTGCAGTGCCATCCAATTCAGTGACGCAAATTCTATCAGCCGGTACTTGGCGCGGGTGGCGCCGGCTTTGGGCCTCTATGGAGCCAACCTGATGGAGCAGACTGAGGTGTGTGACCAAATATGTTTGAGCATAAATCTGATTTAAAGAAACAGATTTCATGCAACTACAGTAATACAACGTAACACGCAGTATGCCTCAAGATAATGCAACACAATATGTTTCTGCACACTGGGAAACCTCCATTTTGTGTGTTAAAATTTCGACTCACACACATCTTTGGCTTTTTCCTGTGGCTTCATGAAGCGTTGTTTGGCATTTGCAGGTGGATCACTGGCTGGAATTCAGCAGTCGGCGTCTTTGCGGCCAGCCCGATTTGGGTGCGTCTCTGACTGAGCTGAACAAGGCCCTGTCGCTGAGAACCTTCCTGGTGGGCCACACCCTCACCCTGGCAGACGTGTCCGTTTGGGCCGCCCTCACAGGTGAGCGCCTTTCAAAAAAACACAGTCCTGATGAGTTAATTTTTTTAAATGTATTGTAAATTGTTATGGTTTGTCTTTTGAAGGTCACTGTGACTGGCCCAACAAGGGCAAAGACTTCAGCCACGTCAGTCGCTGGTTCTCCTTCCTGAGTTCTCAGGTCCCCTTCACTGCCTTGGACAACAAATACACCAGCAAGAAAGCTCCACCAACCAAGTCCAATGTAAGCCACACATTGGAAATAGGTGCCATATACTGCTTCGTGGGGTTTTTTTTCCATAATGAATTATGTAAGTCAGAAATGAATGTTATTCCCATTGTCATGAAATACAATTGACCCACACATACTCTCGGTTCGGGATGCTCAGATTCACATACATTCATTTTTTTCCCAATATATTTTTAGATTTTTCAACAATTATGGATTTTATTTTTTTGTATTCATTCTTTTGTGATGGATTTCTCATATGCTTGTCAGTCGGAGGGGAAGGATAAGAAGGCTGACGTTGGCAAGTTTGTGGACTTGCCTCAAGCTGAGATGGGCAAGGTGGTTGTTCGATTCCCTCCTGAAGCTAGCGGGTGAGACTCGCCCCCGGCATGCAAAATGCAAAATGTTGTCATCAAATTTTCACATTATGTCTTTGCTTTCAGTTATTTGCACATAGGTCATGCTAAGGCCGCTTTGCTCAACCAGCACTACCAGGTCACCTTTAAGGGCCAGCTTATCATGCGCTTTGACGACACCAACCCGGAGAAGGAGAAGGAGGACTTTGAAAAGGTGAGAATTGAATAGTGTCCCATTTTGACAGTGTGACATAACTCTGCATCCCCTTAGGTGATCCTGGAGGACGTGGCCATGCTGCAGATCCAACCGGACCAGTTCACCTATACCAGCGACCACTTCAATGTTATCATGCAGTTGGCTGAGCAGCTGATGGCGGAGGGCAAAGCCTACATAGATGATACGCCTCCTGAGCAAATGAAGCTGGAGCGGGAGCAACGTACAGAGTCTAAGTGCAGGAATAACAGTGCGTATCAAACTCAACACTCCTTTTGCACCACAATGTCACTTTTTTGCCACCCACGAATTCTGTATCTGCGATTGTATTTCCATTCGTCCAATCAAGGCAAGCAGTCGCTTCCAGGCAAGCTGTCATGCTATATATTTATTTTTATTATACTCTTATTTATAAATCACTGGTCCGGAATACGTTAAGGAAAAATATTTAAATCAACGCGTGTATTTAAAAACTTTTTTTAATCTTAATTAAAAAATACATTTTTATATTGTTGATTGGAACCAAAATATATATTATCAAGAAAAGAGGGAGCGCCACTAAAATAGGACTGGGGTTTTTTTCAGCTTTGGATCAGAACATGAAGCTATGGGCGGAGATGAAAGCCGGCACAGAGCGTGGTCAGATGTGCTGTATGAGAGCCAAGATTGACATGAACTCCAACAACGGTTGCATGCGAGACCCCACGGTGTACCGCTGCAAGAACGCCCCCCACCCTCGCACGGGAAAGACATACAAGTACTTAAAACAGTTTTGCAGTTTTATGCAGGGTAATATTTCCAGCCGGATTACCTTGCCTTCGTTCTCTTCCAGAGTCTATCCGACATACGACTTCGCCTGCCCTATCGTGGACAGCAGAGAGAATGTGACGCACGCCCTGAGGACCACCGAATACCACGACCGTGACGAGCAGTACTATTGGTTCATCGACGCGCTGCGCCTCAGGAAGCCGTACATCTGGGAGTATTCCCGCCTCAACCTTAACAACACGGTGCTGTCTAAGCGCAAGCTCACGTGGTTTGTGGAGGAGGGATACGTCGATGGATGGTAAGGTTGGGCTTCTTTCCTAACTTTGCCTTGTACAATGCACAAGTTAATGTCAGGGCGACTCTTCCTCAGGGATGACCCCCGCTTCCCCACAGTCAGAGGGGTGCTGAGGAGAGGCATGACCGTAGAGGGCCTGAAACAGTTCATAGCAGCGCAGGTATGTTCATTCCATTGGTGCTGTTCTCCTGAAAAACCTCAATCTGGCAAATACATAACTGGCCAAATTGGTCATTTATGGGTTTTGAGACGAAGCCGTGCCGCGATTCACATAAGCAATTGACGCCCCCACTAAAAATGTTGTCCATAGCAATAATTTCCCCTTTAATATCATTTCACATGCACGTTTCGATAGTAAGGCGTAGAAAAATAAGTAGTGTGTTTCCGGTAACATGAAATTTCAGCATAAGGTCGGTAGGTCGGACAAAGTTTTTTTTTTTTAATCTTTTTTTTCTCCCTCCCTCCCCCATCAAAAACGTAAACAAAATAACCATAAAACATAAAACAAGGAGACATTAAAACCAGTGCCGGATGCTCGTCTGTCAAAGAGGGGAAGCTCAATTTTGGTCAATATCATAAAACGTGTCCGTTTATTTATACGTGAATTCTACTCTAGCTCCGTTCCTTTTCAAGAAAATGATCTGTGACCCTGTCATACCATGAAGGCGTCTTTTCCCGGTACTTAATTAGTGTCCTACAACTATAGGAACTACAATCAAACCCACCAGAAATAAAAGATTAATTTGTCGCTAGTTACAACAAAGAGTGTCGCTAAAATGATTAGGAGAAGTCTCCAGCTCAACTCGGAACAGAATGCGAGTTGAAAAATTGCTCGCGACGGATGTCTACACTCAAAGCTCGGTGACTGGCTCATTTCAATGTCAATCGAACTGGCACACAGGCTCAGACAGATCATCCAATCTGATGCAGAAAAGCCTGCCGTCCGTTACCCTCCCACTGCCATCCAGTCCCAGAGACGCCGAACTCCGTGTGCGGGACAAAAAACAGCTTGTATCCAATGACTCGTCTCCGTTCAACGCATTGGGACAACCTACCCTGAACTCACTACCGTTTAAAGCACAGCGAAGCTGCGGGATGAATGAGAAGGGAGTCGCGTCGTAACCAGTAAGAAGAAGCTGATTCGGAACAAAAGTTGAGCATGTTGTAGCGCATATTTAGTCAATGACATGTACACACAATGAAATTTACATTCATATATTTGATCACTTATTCTTTGACATTTTAGGGGAAGCCGAGCTTCCCTTGCAGTCCGAGAGCAATCGCCACTGATTGAAACTCCCGCTCGCCGCCAAAGGCGGCGAGAGATTTGGGTACCCAGCGGCTGGGTGTTACAGCCATCTCGTTACCTCTGCGTCCCGCGTCCTAGACGGCCCGTGGTGTTCGTCAAATAGTTCGTTGAATCTTTTCGATACAGCAGTGGATGCTATTTTCTTAATATTATGGTGCGAGCATGCGACTGCAACACACAAAACGCGGTTTAAACTGTTGTCGGAGATCGTGGCCGCCGCCATGATTCAATGTTGTTGACAGACGACAGGGCAAACGACGCAACGTGAATATCGCGAGAGTTTGCACCAATGTAAACGCTCTAAATTCATCTTTCCTTTTATTATTTATAATTTTGTCTGTGGTTTTATTGTTCTTGTTTTGATTGTAAAGCGTCCTTGAGTGTTTTGAAAGGAGCGTATAAATGAAATGTACTATTATTATTATTATTATTATTATTACACAAAAATGTAGAAGGTTTAAAAAAAATGCCGACCGTAAAGTTTTTTTTCGAGGTAGAAATTCTCGGTCGGGTTACTGGAAACACACTACTTTTTTTTCTACGCCTAACCTTAAATATAGCTAACACATTATTTGATTTTGTAAACATGCACCAGAAGTATGTACATGCACATGAGACAAAGACTTTCCGTGACTTCCACTAACGGCCCGGTTTAAAGCTAGCTCCTCCCTGACATACAAAGCGTATCTGTCAGTGGAGATGTATCACTTCAACATACTTCCTTGACACAAAACTGTGCCATTTTCCGATTTAGACTGGTCCTTGTTATATCTTGTGGCAACTTTCACCAAGTCCAAACAATCCTAAACATCGGTTTAAATGTGTTGGATTAAATGCCAAGTCTGTAGATGCTTCTCCACTCTAGTTTTCTTGAAACACATACAAGATGCGTAGATGTCCACTCAAATGCCTTGAGATAAATAAGAAATGGCATTATTTTTTAAAAGGTAGGAAAATGCATTTACTTGTAATACTTCTAACTGGACACTCAGCATCTCTTTCCATTTGCAGGGCGGATCCAGGTCAGTGGTGAACATGGAGTGGGACAAGATCTGGGCCTTTAATAAGAAGGTACGGCTTCCCTTCTTGTCTTGCACCATTACACAAAGAATGAGAGAAAATTGGAAACGGCACACGGTGCTTTTATTTCAAGTTGCCAAACCAGAGTAAATTGGGGGCTCATGTTGAAACTCTTCGTAACAAAGCTAGTTATGGCTTCATCCCTTCATAAACACCCCCAACCCCTTAACTCAATAACGCGAGGACCTTTTTCCCTAGCATCCAACAAGGCGTACCCTCTCGTTTCTCACATTTACACCCCCACCCCATCCCCACCCCTCATTTGTTTGCTACATGTTCTTTTCTTGGCTGGCTGCTTCACATGTAAATCCAGTATGTTGAAGTAATAGCCTACTCAAGAGGTGCAGTAAACTGTCTATCTTTGTGTGTTTTTCAGCTAGTGTCATGTTAAGACCCATAAGTAGCACTAAAGCAAAAATAACTACACGTTTATAAAAAATAATGAAGCGGAAATCACGAGAGACAATTGATTGAGCTTCTCAATGAGCTAATAAATTAATAGTAAATGATAACAAAAGAGCATTATTATTTTAAAAGATACAGTTTTTGATATGTTACATGCACGTTGTAACTTCATCTATGAATTGAATGAGCTGCGTGTCTGAAAAATCAAATCTGGCCATTGCGAACTAAAGTTTTCCACCGTTGTTTTGGATGAGGATGGTCAAAACTCGAAAATGAAATTGTACTACTTTTGGGAGGGTTTAACTTTGGAGTTTGCACTACCTTTTTCCAACTGTACTTGTGTGTGCATATGTGACGGCATCTCCTCACTCTTATGTGTTTCCAAGCTGCCTGTTAGCTGCGTGAAGGTATTCCTCCTCTCTGCCACATCCTCCCCACCCAACACCCCCCTTCCGTCATTCTGTTTTAGGCTTAGCCGCCGTTTACCGTGGGTGAGATGCAAGAAGGCGACCTCATGCTGTTTAAAGAGCTTGGAACGAATTAAGTTGCTAAAATGGATTGTGGACTGAACAAGCAGCTGTTTTTTGTCTGTTTGTTTATTTGTTTTTAAACCAGCATGGCGCAGTGATTCACTCATTACGTCTGTCCCCCCCCCCCACCCCCTCACTCCCCTCTAATATCTCTCCTTAAGGAGAATTTTATTTTAATTTATTTATTTTTATGATGTTTAACGCTTCAATCATTGTGTGGCTGTGTTAGGTGATTGACCCAGTGGCGCCCAGATACACGGCTCTCTCCAGCTCGTACGTGGTTCCCGTTTCTGTCCCAGAGGCTGCGGAGGAAGTGAAAGAAGTGGCCAAACATCCAAAGGTGTGCAGTTGTTACACACACACACACACACACACACACACACACACACACACACACACACACACACACACACACACACACACACACACGGGCGCGGCCGTGGCTGAGTCTCATTGTTTCCCATAGAATGCCGAGGTGGGCATGAAGCAGGTGTGGTACGGACCCCGAGTGTTGGTAGAAGGAGCGGATGCCGAGACGTTCACGGAGGGTGAGGTGGTCACCTTCATTAACTGGGGAAACCTCATCATCACCAAGATCAACAAGTACGCACCTTAATTAGTCGTCTCATACTGGATTGTGTATGTATATGCAGTGGAGCGTTAGCTTGACTAAGTTTGTGACTCGGTTTACTCGTACTGTACGTCAAATTAATTGTGCACCATTTTGCTCTCAAGCAGTCGAGCGGAGGCGAAATATCTGAAGCTCAAATTTTGGCTCAAATCAAATAATTCGACTTAGTATGTGTAATTCGAGCCACCAAGTGCACAAAGGGAGGCTTCTATTTGAGGTGCATTGTTTATTTGTTCAAGTACCCGATGATTTTCTGAGGGCACGAGTTACTGTTTAAGTGGGAATTATGCTCATGGACCCCCCCATCTCCCCTTCTACTCAGAGGGGCTGATGGTAAGATCCAGTCCATGGAGGCACGGCTAGACCTGGACAACAAAGACTTCAAGAAGACTACTAAGATCACCTGGCTAACGGAGTGTGCCGACACCCCTCTCCTGCCCACCATCTGCGTCAACTACCAGCCCCTCATCACCAAAGCGGTCATCACCAAGGATGACAACTTCAAGGATTACATTAACAAAGACAGCAAGGTGGCCGTTGGTTAGAATGATCTGAGTGGATGCGGACTCTATAGTGGACTTAATAGTGACATGACTGCGTGGATGTCTTAAGATTGAGGAGAAAATGCTCGGCGACCCTTGTCTGAAGTCTCTGAAGAAAGGCGACATCATTCAACTCCAGAGGCGGGGATTCTACATCTGTGACCAGCCCTACGAGCCAGTCAGGTAAGCGGGAGGAGGAAGATGATTTTAAAGGGACACTGGCCAAATTAACATGAAAGGCTAGATTTGTAGAAGTAAAGTAAAGCACAGTAAATTTTATAAAATTGTTTCAACATATTTTCAAAATGATCCAAACAAAAAATATGAACCTTTCACTCCTGATGCAAAAAAAAAAAATCAACACGGAAAAAAATTACAATATCCGTTCCGTTTTTACAGAAAAATCCCAAAGTAGTTGAGGGGTTAAGTGACAATCGTGACTTTCTCCTGCAGTCCTAACAGCTGCAAGGAGAGCCCGTGTGTCCTCATCTACATTCCTGATGGTCATGTCAAGGAGATGCCCACTGCCGGGTCCAAAGACAAGGACAAGGGCAAAAGCCAGGCACCCGCCAGCACGGTGAGCATCCCTTTTGTTCTAGTTTTTCCATTCGACCCTGCGGGTTTAACAAATGTTGGGTCCTGACCTTTCTTCTTAGCAGGCTTCTGCCAAAGCGTCGCCAGCTGCCCCTGTAGCTGCTGCCCCTGCAGCCACCTCCTCTGTCATAGTTAGTGAGCTCTTCTCGAGCATCGTCGCTCAGGGTGAAGCTGTCCGCCAGCTGAAGACGGCCAAAGCGCCCAAAGAGGAAGTGGACAAGGCCGTGAAGCAGCTTCTTACCCTGAAGGTGAAGCTTTCATCATAGACTGAACCTTCATTATTCTTGTGCCTTAGGAACCAGGTCCCAATGAGAATAGCAAGCATTTGAAAATGTGTAAAATGTAGGAGTGAATAGGGGCGAACGGTTTTATTAATGTTCAGCTCCCAAAAATTGGGCTTTTTCTTGATGGTTTTACCGTAAATCATAAAATCTTAGTCATGATGATTCACTGAGTCTCGTCCTTACTTTTTTTTCTAGGCTCAATTTAAGGAGCAGACAGGAATTGACTACAAGCCGGGTATGTCTCCCCCTGCCTCCGTCCCAGCTCCAGTTTCCTCGTCAGGAGACTCCGCCCTCTGCCCGTATACACGCGTCTCTCAGCAGGGCGAGCTTGTCAGGAAACTGAAGGCAGAGCAGGCACCAAAGGTAACTCGCCACAATGTTTTTAACAGAGGAACCTCCCAACAAAAGAACAACCTCTATTACCATTGGTTGACTTTTCAAATTGCTCTCATTTCAAAACATGAAAGTTAACATCATCATGAAATCTTTGACAGTGTGAGTAGAAGTACTTTATCTGTGATATTTGTTTCATTCATTTCTGCCCACCCCCACTATAGAAGCCCACTGAGCTAAAGTCTCACACAACGATGGTTCAGCGCCGTTTTGTTTGATGTGAGAGGATTTTTCTTTTTAATTGAGAAAATGGTCATTAAACTCCACAAATTGTACCTCTTTTTGCCCGTTCAATTTGGGAGGTTCCGCTGTATTTACTTGAGATGTCCGTCCATCCATCCTGTCATTGGCGCTTGTCAGTACTATAGTTGTGTTCATCTTGTTCCTCATCTGTCCGTCAAGTTCATCCTCCCACTGTCACTTGTCTCATCTTTGGCTGCTGACGTATCATGTCGTCTCGCCAACCGCCGTCTCAGCATCATCACTCGCATGGCTTTCACATTTAGTTCTTCCGTCGCAAGCTAATGTATTGATGGTACCAGGACCGAATCGACGAGGCGGTCAAACAGCTCCTGGCGCTCAAGGCCGAGTTTAAAAAGTTGACTGGTCAGGATTACAAACCCGGGATGAACTTGGCGACTGCTTCCACCGCTCCTTCATCAGCTGTGACCGCCTCTTCCTCCTTCCGCTCCTCTTCCTCTTCTTCTGCTTCATCCGTCTTGTACGAGCGTGTCGCACAGCAGGGAGAGCTTGTGCGGAAACTCAAGTCACAAAAAGCACCCAAGGTATACACATGATTGTTAAAATGAGTGTAAAACTGACATTTCAGCTTACTCTGATGAGTTCCAAATGTCATTTAGGGTTCTTTGCCAAGGTTAATATTTAAGATGGAGAATTCAAACCAAAATTAGGGTTTCAAATTAGAGATTCAAATCTGAGTTTGAGCTTCAGTTATGATTTAAGGGTTCATGTTTCAAACAAGCTTCGAAGTTTAGATTTTGGGTTTCAAGGCAAGTCTAATTTTTTAAAGGAAGGACTTAATCCACCTTCAACTCAACAGTCTCATGATTCGTTATTTTCTCTACTCATTTAGGACCAAGTGGACGATGCGGTCAAGCAGCTGCTTGCCCTGAAGGCCGAGTACAAGCAGGCCACCGGCGAGGACTACAAACCCGGTGCGGCGCCTGCTCAGAAAGCGCCAACTCCAGTTCAGAGTGACGTTGCGTCTGCCGCTGGCCTTTTTGAGAAGGTGGCCCAGCAGGGAGAATTGGTCAGGACACTGAAGGCCGAAAAGGCCCCCAAGGTGAGCCTAAAGGGTGTGTAAGTAAGCCTGGAGGAAACTCGAAACTATAACATGAAGGCCAGACCACAAGCTCGAACTGTGAGGCAGATATGTTCACCTTGTCGTCAACTATTAGTATAGCCAATGATTCACATTTTTAGGAGGGAGGTGGGTGTCAATCACATGTGTTTTTTCCTCCTTGCCCCCAACTCTTTACAGAAATTCTTGATCTTGTTAAAATGGGAACCATTTTGTGAAGAAAGCCACACATCACGAAGGTTGTCTGTTTCAGGATAAAGTGGACGAAGCCGTGAAGACATTGCTGGACTTGAAGAGCAAATACAAAACACTCACCGGGCAGGAGTACAAACCGGTGGCGGCAGCCGGTGGTGAGGACAAGAACCGCAAGGAGAGGGAGAACAAGTCTGAAAAGCAGGGAGGAGGAGGAGCTGCTGGAGGAGCCAAGAAGGGGAAAGGAGACAAGGCAAGTCAGGGGAAGGATCCGGCCGGAGGAGCTGGAGGAGCGGGAGACGGTCAAGGACCCAAGAAGCAAACGCGGTGAGAGCTTCGAGCTTGTGCATGGGACAGGCAAGAGGTGGCCAACGTTTTGCCGTTCCGTCCTACAATCCAGCCCACAGAGCTTTTATTTTACTAACTGTCCTGTAATATATTTTTTTCTCTTCCTAAAATTAGTTTACTAAAGTATAGCTTCATTTTTATGTATTTTTTCATTTAAAATAAGTTAATTGATTATAAATAATAAAATATTGTTGTTTAAAAAGCATTCAAATGTAACATTTAATGTTTTGTCTTATTAAATAATTAGTTAATAAAAAGAATGTTTTAGCCTCATTTTAAATGTTTTACAAAGCAAATGTGGCCGATGAGCACATGTTTATGGGTGCTCACTTTTTTTTCTTCAGAACCCGGGCTTCCGAAAGCCAAACTCAATGCAGTAGGGAGGGGCGACGTGAGCATTCGCTCATTTGCATTCAGACTGCAGCACCCCCTTAAAACGGGTTGAGTTCAGCAAGGCAAAAAACAGGACTGAGTAATTCAACGAAATTCTTGTTTCTTGGCGTATTTTGACAAAAAAGAATGGGTGAAGACACTGTTGACATGTATTAAATTATGTAAATAGGTGCATGATACGTCTCGTTTAAATTATATAATACTTTCATGTCGCGGAAAGTAGTCGTCTAAATTTGCTCTCTGAAAACAAATGTCTTAGTTTTTTTCCGCCCTACCCCTTCTAATTTAAATCTGCCTTCATTCTTTTCAGTTTGGGACTAGAAGCTAAGAAAGAGGAGAACCTGGCAGACTGGTACTCTCAGGTACATTCTAATATGTTCACTGACCACAGCATTAGGAATACATTGAGCAACATAGTTCTTATGGCATTTCATGCCCGTGTGTAAATTTTCCTTGACCAGGTGATCACCAAGGCTGAGATGATTGAATACTACGACGTGAGCGGTTGCTATGTGCTGCGCCCGTGGTCCTTTGCCATCTGGGAGGCCATCAAGGACTTCTTTGACCGTGAAATCAAGAAGCTGGGTGTGGAGAACTGCTACTTCCCCATGTTCGTCTCACAGGCGGCCCTGGAGAAAGAGAAGACGCACATTGAGGACTTTGCTCCAGAGGTAAACGAGCACAATAGAATCAGAAGCTTAAACACATCGATGAACAACTCCAACGTTGTTGTCAATCAATTGCCTTGTTTTGCAGGTTGCCTGGGTAACGCGCTCAGGGAAGACAGAGCTGGCAGAACCCATTGCCGTCAGACCCACCAGCGAGACAGGTCAGACAGACATCCAATACACATTTTTCTGTATACATGCCATTTAGCTCCATTTAGCTCGCTTGTCCGCCAATGTCAAACCTTTCCAGAATTTTAAATTTTAGTGTAGATTTATGTTAATAAGTAACGCTAGTCATCTATACTGCAACGCACTGCCTGCACTGACTAAAGTTTACGAAAAGCTGAAGGAATTTAAGGAGCAGCTAAGTATTTGAAAGTTGAGCCAAAAATAATTTGGGTTTGAGGCACACACACAAAACTATCTGCTTAAATTGCCAGTTTTGTTGTGTTTTTCTCCCCTCTCGTGACTTTTTCAGATATCTGTTTGGCCAAAATTGGCGTATTTTTTTCCGCACGCCTGCCAGGGTACTTTTTTTTTTTTTTTAAACAATACCTATGAAATAAGAACTACAAATTCCTTGCGTTTGTGTTTCAGTGATGTATCCAGCCTATGCCAAATGGGTCCAGTCCCATCGAGATCTGCCAATCAAGCTCAACCAGTGGTGTAACGTCGTGGTCAGTCGACAAATTTCCAATGCTGTACTCTCGGTCTGTTGAAGTTCGGCAGTGTGAAATCTCACCTCTTTACCCTTCTCTCGTCTTCCAGAGATGGGAGTTCAAACACCCCCAGCCCTTCCTGAGGACTCGTGAGTTCTTGTGGCAGGAAGGCCACACCGCCTTTGCTACCAAAGAGGAGGCCGCTAAAGAGGTACCCAGGCCTGGCTTATAGATCTGCCTTGGGAGGTTCTTTCAGAAATGATTCCTGTAGTGCTCGGCGGTTTGTATATTTTATGATTAATTTGAATTTATGTATCAGCTTTTTTAATTTAATTTTATTTTATTTTATTTTATTTATTTATTTATTTTTACTGAGCGGGTCAAAATGTGTCCCCCATGAAAAGTACAAACCGGATGCCAATAAAGTTGTAACATTGTGTTAAACTTAACTATAAAACGGAAAACAATAATTTGCAAATCATGTTCCACTTACCGGTATATTGAATTGAATACATGACCAAGATGCGATTTTGAATGTTCAAACTGCTAAACAATTTTTCTCACAGCATTAATTTTGACATTGAAAACCAGGAAATGGTTGGAACGCTGTTCAGAATGGATCCACCATTCTGAACAGCGTTCCTCCCTTTCTGTATTCCATCCTTTATTAACCAGAAAGTAGCCACAAAAAAGTATTTACCGGGACTTTCGCCAAACAAAATAATGCGCCGGGCCGTATTTTGATGACCAAAAGGTGCACTTAAATTTTCTTGTGTATGTGTTAGATACAGAAGTCGCACCCATAACTGCCACTGCACCCTTTAATACGGTGCGCCATATGGTCGTGAAAATACAGTAATGACATACTGTACATGGAAAAAGCTGTTGAAAGCATTTGAGATATTTTACACGGGCATTCCACTTGATAGGTCATTTAAATTACCTTTAAAGAGTAGATTTTGGTGGCATTCTTTCATTAATCGTCTAAACAGACAGCATCACCTTGGACTGTTTTCCACTTGGTTTTGTAGGTGCTTCAGATCCTGGACCTGTACGCCAGAGTGTATGAGGAGCTGATGGCCATCCCGGTGGTGAAAGGCAGGAAGACTGAGAAGGAGAAGTTTGCAGGAGGCGATTACACCACCACCGTGGAGGCCTTCATCTCCGCCAGTGGACGAGCCATCCAAGTACACGATCATCCCAACGGGAGCTTGCTGGGTCGTCGTCTGAACTGGCTTGCTAACTTTGTGTTTGCCGCCTGCTGCAGGGCGCGACATCCCACCATCTCGGTCAGAACTTTTCGAGAATGTTCGAGATCACATTCGAAGACCCGAAGAAGCCTGGCGAGAAGCAGCTGGCCTTCCAGAACTCTTGGGGCCTTACCACCAGGACCATCGGCGTCCTCACCATGGTGCACGGAGACAACAGGGGGCTGGTGCTGCCGCCCAGAGTGGCCTGCCTTCAGGTAGACGTGCTACGCTGTACTTCATCTTCAACTGAAGTCACTTAGATGTAAGAAGGCGTTTGTTCTAAAAGCTCATGAGATACGTTACATTTACAATGTTGCAACACTGTTCAACTGCGATTTCAATTCCAAAATTCTGCACAACCAGTGGCTGATGGGCAGCCACTCATGAAAAAGAGTTGCAGGACCCTGCACACCACGCGATCAGTTAAGTGGCATTCGGCCGTGTCGCTCGATTTGCAATGGGCCTAAAGCTGCAATAAATCCACGGTGGAAACATTTGACATGAGGCATGTGTTATACAACTGTATTGCATTTTAAGCCCATATGGCTTTCAATGGATGTCCTGTCCGTCGTTGCTCAGGTTGTCATCATTCCATGCGGAATCACGGCATCGCTGGCAGAGCAGGAAAAGGACGCGCTGATGAACCAGTGCGACATTTACGTCAGCAGGCTGCAAGCCGCTGACATCAGAGTAAAGAGCGACATCCGGGACAACTACTCACCAGGATGGAAGTTCAACCACTGGGAACTTAAGGTACAAAATCACCACTTGAACAGAAGCCATTCATTGCAAATTGGTTAAAAAAACCAAATGCCTTGATTTGTTCTGCCAGGGTGTTCCCATCCGTTTGGAAGTGGGCCCAAAGGACATGCAGCAGCGCCAATGCGTCGCTGTAAGGAGAGACACTGGTGAGAAAGTAACCATCCCCGAGGCTGAGGTGGAAAAGAAACTGGCTGCCATGTTGGAGGACATTCAGAGCTGCTTGTTCGCTAAGTAAGATGTACTTGTACATTGGGAGAACATTGACACTCACTTGCTTCTACACCGACCAGTATTTACTGGCCTGTTTGGTGATAATTTGAGAAGGGCCTTAGAATAAAAAAAAAAAAATAGATAAAATTGAATTTTAATTGTTGCTAGAGAAGCTGGAAAGGTCACTAAATATCATGACCTAACCAACCTCTCTCTGTAAACACCCATGCAACGGTGGCCCAGAGCAGCATATAAACCGATGTTCAGTGATTACAAATGAACATAAATCCTCAATATACTTTGTCTTTTTTTTTTTTTTTTAACAGAGCGTCAAATGACCTGAAGACTCACTTGGTGGCTGCAGACACGATGGAGCAATTCCAGAAGGAACTGGACTCTGGCAAGGTGAGGAGAAAGCACCACTGCACCCAGAAGGGAGTCCCTGTCCTCAGTCACAGGAGTTGTTAACAACGTGCAAACACGTTCCCATTTTTAATGTGTTTACTTTTGTTTTTTACTCTGTCATGTGTTACTCAAATTGACTGAGAACACCACTTTTAAAGATTTTCTTGAGCCTGAGCCTTTTTCCTGTGGTTTGGGGAGCCTTGAGAGTCAGCCGACATTCAGGCCTTGGTCAATGAGGGAGGGGAAAGATTGTATATAACCTCCTTATCACATCTCCTTCCATATGGCAGATTGTCCAGATCCCGTTCTGTGGTGGCATGGAGTGCGAAGACTGGATCAAGAAAACCACTGCCAAGTATGTCATCGTGTTCTCTCTCTCTCCTCCTTTTGCCTTTTAGGAGTGCTAAAAGTTGTTTTTTTTTTTTGGGTGTCAGGGATCAGGACCTGGAGCCAGGAGCGCCATCCATGGGTGCCAAGAGTCTGTGCATCCCCTTCTCACCACTCAAGACGCTGCAGCCTGGTCAGCTGTGTGTCTGCGGCAAGGCACCAGCTCAGTACTACACCATGTTTGGACGTAGCTATTGAAAATGCCGTTGTTGTAGCAGTAAAGGGCTTTTTTATTCACTTCCTTTCATCTACTCCTTTTCGTATTGTATCTCCCGTGGGCAGGTTTTCAATGGCACTTGGATTCATATATCACTTAGGTATGTTTTTTTTTCTTTTTGAATGAAAATCATGTTATTGGACAAAAGGGTGAGAGAAACCATTTAAACTCAATCACATGTGAGAGAAAATATTCTCCGCCAAAAGAAATGGTGAATAATGAATAAATACTGCCATATTCATCATGGGGAAACAGTCATGTCATAAACACCACCTCTCTCAGGTAATCTAATTTTGGATTTTTTTTCCATCCAGCTCCCTTCTGCGTTGGTTTGCAGTTAAAAAAAAACATCTTGATCTGCAGCAGCCCAATTATGATGTACAGTTGACTGTGTTACTTTAAAAGCTAGCTGTGTATCCTCTGGAGTCACAATTTAAACAACTTGGCGAGATAATAAACTTATTTCTGTGGCATTTTTCTTGTTCTTGTTATTTTTTAGAGTGTGCACTAAGTTTCACAAGTTTACCTTGACTTTAAAACACAATTGTTATTTGAAAAAAAGAGTTGACACGTGGCTGATTTACCCACACGCACAGAACTGATCTTGTGTTGTGTCAACGTCATCACGAGTCACGTCTTGCTTTTATTTTTTTTAGAACACTTGACACTGCTTTCAAGGCGTAAAGTATTGATTTTCGCTGTGGAATGTCTGAACAAACGTATGCTTTTTCTTACTGTAAATATTGCGTGATAATGTATCTTAATACATTAAATGCATTTCACAAAACTAATGCTTTTATTGCTGCGGGTCTTTGGGGGCGGGGCTATGAGACTGAACCAGGAAACAATCAGAGTCGAGCTTGACTTCTTCACCCCGACACCTCCACCCTCGCCGAAGGCGACCGACTCGCAGCCGAGTATCGACGATCACTAACGAACTATGTTTAACATGATATCCAGGTACTAAGGTAAATTCCCCGAGACAAAATGAGCGACAAAGGTCTATCGGACGAGTTGGTGGCGGCGGCGTGTAAAGATGGAGACCCCATTACTAAGGTAAGGATGGCGTTTTGACGCGGGAGTTATTTTTTTTTCTGGTCTGTCAAACCCTCAGACTTGGGGTCGGCCATACCCCATTTCTCGCAGACAGGATGCCTGCGTCCATTATCGGACATGGCCAATTTTGTCGCGTGCATGTCACACAGAATCGCTCTTTTTGAACTAAAAGTTCAATTTATTTGTGTAGGGTTGTGACGATCGTGTTTGTTTAGTAGTACAAAAATGGTCAGCATTTTGACAAGAAGTCAGGCGGCAAGTGGGAGTTAGCATTACGAAGCTAACTTAAGTGACAGGCCAGCTAGCCTAGCACTTGATAGACTTAAGTAAAGAATAACTTTAAAATATTCACGAAACTCTCAACATCCGCGGTACAATTTTTACACACTAATAAAATTATCACAATTCCACAGTTTCCGTAAAATAAGTCCCATTTAACGAATTCATTCAAGTCCTTCCATTTTCCAACAACAACCATTCAAACTTAAAATTGCTCTGCTCTTTCGAAAGTTTACAATCAACAGTTGCCTTGCTGTCTTTTTATTTACTGAGCAGTTTCAACTTTGGGACTCTTGAAAATTGTAAACGTTTTTTAATTCAATTTTACTCGGACGGTTGCGTGCCTAATTTTACACATTGACCCTTTGACACCTTTCTCATCCAGTTCAAACCATTCTCAACTCATTCTGTTCCACTCATTCAGGAATCAAGTCATTTTGTTGTTTTTGTACTTGTAACGAGTCAAGACAAGGTTGAAATTCCCACATTTGTTTCAGTGTTGCACATTTTAACAATAATTCCCCTCCCTCATGGAGCCATTCTTCAGAAATTAGTCTCTCTCTCTCTTTTTTACTTTACGTACTACTCACATGCCGAACAAAGAATACTTGTCATTTAAATGTACGTTCAAGAAGATTGTTGAGATTCCTTTGGCTTTCCTCCCCCTCGCCCCTCTCGGTCTGACACGAGAGAAAGTTGGCCCTGTCTGGTGCCATTCATTCCGACTGACGGGAAAGTGCTCAGCGTTCGAGTGTGAGCTCTGGATGCTTCAACTTTGAACCTACACACACTGTCTTGAAAAGCTTCTTTTCTAAGTCTCTCACATTTACACACTCGCTCGAAAATATAATGAAAATGTAAATATGTACTCCTTGCGACACAAATCGCCTATCATGCCTTGATTTTTTTTCTTGTTCTTTTTTAGAACCTGACAACTTTATTCCTGTAACATTGACTTCTTCTTGTAATACAACCGCTGTCTTCTGATAAACCTATAACTTTTTTTCCTGTGGGAATGGTTGTTGGTTCCATGTGTACACTCACACAGAGATGCCATTTGGCCACATGCCATTTTTCACAGGCGAGTGTCAGAATAGGACATTTTGTTCGCCTCTCTTTTTCCACTCCTCCTTTCAAAAAGATTCAGTTGGTCCTCTCGTCGTATGTTAACTACGTGAAAACTCAATTCCTTTTATGTCGTGTAGGATTTCATGATGCAGCAGACGATGCTGCGAGTCAAGGATCCGGTTAAATCCTTGGATTTCTACACCAGAATCCTCGGCATGACGTGCGTATTAATTAAACAGGTTCTCATTTGAATGAAGCTCTCTGAGTTCAACTTTGCGCCGGACGCAATTTCTGCCCAGTCTGTTGCAGAGGTTCGACTTCCCCTCCATGCGCTTCTCCCTCTTCTTCCTGGGATACGAAGACAAGAACGAGATCCCTGCTGACGTGAAGGAGCGCACTTCCTGGACTTTCTCCCGAAGGGCCACCATCGAGTTGACGCAGTAAGGGTGACTCTGTAAAATTGCCTTTGTTTTTGGGAGATAGAGAACAGCGCACGACTTGTGGCACCGTCAAATCTAACACTCCTTGTGGTTTGAAATAGGGTCCACAGGTCCTGGCAGCTTGAGTAGCTTCAGTTTCCTCCATTTTTGTTTCATGTTGCACCTCTTTTCTAGTAACTGGGGTTCGGAGTCTGATGAAAGCCAGTCATACCACAACGGAAACTCGGATCCACGTGGCTTCGGTAAGTTTGGGCATCATTGAAGCATGAGCATTTCAAACTACTAACGCAAATTCATTGTTTAGATTTTGAGACGTTTTTTTTTTTTTGTCCCGTCCAAAAAACGTCATGTAGCAAATACGCTGTTGCAAAATGAAATTATTAAGTGTATTGACAGTGTTTTTGTTTTCAAGTAGCGTCCCTCTGTTCGTTTTTTTTGTACAGGTGAGACGAGGTGTCTTCGGCAAAATAGTTGCAGCTTGGAAACCGCATGCCGCAGTTTTCCAACAGCTAGATAAAGCACAGATTTTTACTTCTTTTTTGTCTATGAATGCGTTCGTGCTGTCTGTGTCTTCGCAGATATGAGTCACTTCTTTCAATAGATACTAAAGTAAAAGCAAAACGCACTGATTTGTGTTCACGTTACTCTCGACAGGGCACATCGGCATCGCGGTGCCGGACGTCAACCAGGCCTGCAAGCTGTTTGAAGAGCAAGGCGTCACCTTCGTCAAGAAACCAGACGATGGTGAGATGTTTGAAATTGACTTTGAAAACAGTTTTTCCCCCGATCTCCATTGTGCCTGTGTGCATATTTTACTTTTCAAAAATCTCAGGCCACCAAATAAAATGCCACAAAAGTACAAAAACATCTGTTGTTGTGTTTTTATTCTTTATTTTTTTAAATCTTCCAGGTAAAATGAAAGGACTGGCCTTCATTCAAGACCCCGATGGCTACTGGATCGAGATCCTGAGCCCCAACAATATGATTTCCATCACCTCCTAAAAAAAAAAAAAAAGGGATGGGAGCGGTTTCATGGAGTTTACGGAAGCTCTTAGTTGTGGAGTACAGTATGAGAAAATAATCAAAACGTCAAGCTGCAAGCACACAAGCCGCTCCAGAATATGATATATAATACATTTAGATTAAATACATACATTTTTGTGTTCTGAAATAACTTAAATTTGTGTGAAATTACAGAATGTAAATTGTGATAAGCTGCTGTTGGGAAGAAATATGAGAGCTGGTGTTCAAATACAAATGAGAACATTTTCTTCGGGTGCTTTTCAAAATAAAGTATGTAACCCTCCAGCTTTTGTTTTGTATTCTTAAACCAAACAGTTTTGTTTTGAAAACATATGTCCGGATCGAGTGGTTGTTCTGTCTGCCCGCCCTGGTTTCGATCATTACTGATTTGCGACCTGCGGGGCAACATGTCTGACGTTCGGTTCCAGTCCCCGACGCGCGTTACCAAGGCTTGGGTCGCTCTCAGAAGACTCGACAAAAACGGTTTGTTGTTTCACGTTCGGTATTATACACAATTCAACAATCGAGAAATTTCCTCGCAGTTGAGTTCCGTGCTTGGTGCCGTCGTCATGGCAACCATTAGCGAGTTCCCGTGGTTTGTATTTACTTGTACTCATAATAAACAGTAAATCACGGGTATCGTTGAATGCAAATGGTTTCTTAAAAGATCTGTTTCGAGTAAGCAGTTAACGAAGAAAGTTTTTCTCCATGCTACAAGTCAACAGCTGCATTTGATTGCCAAGTGCTCTTGTCGACCCAACAAGTCCAGTGAAGGGGTTTCCGATGGGAATGCTGTTCCAAAGACGGGACGTCATCCGAATTTGGACTAAATGCATAGTCATTCGAAATGAAAAAGAATTTTAACTCGTAAAACTGAGCGTGCTTTCTTGTGACACGTGATGAATGCCCATGTTCATGTGGTACTTATTAGAATTCAAAAGAGTCATGAATGGTGTATCTTGCAGATGACAGAGTTGTGGCGCTGCGTGAGGTGTCAATTCCTCAGGCGGTCGACATGTCCTCCATCGTACAGGTGCCCCCCTGTTGTTTATGCTGCTTGTCACGGCAACGCACGCACACATACTGCAGCCAGACTAAAGCGTCTTCACCTGTTCTCATCCTCTCCAGATCATCGCCTCCTCCTTCGACCTGGACTCTTCAGATGTTGTATTCAAGGTAGGCTGCACACACATGTCATAATATGTTTTCTTATTACTCAATGACTTGGATGTGCGTTCAGATAAGAAATCAGCGTGGATATCTGATCCCTCTGAACAATTCCATCCCAGCAAACAGCAAGCACACGTATGTATTTGTTTCACCTTTATTCATGCACTTGGATTCACCTTTGAAAGGGGTGGGAGGATGACATCCACATCCAATTCCAATCAATCGAGCAAATTTTATTCATAGAGCAATTTTCACGCCAAAAAAGCAGCTCAAAGACATTGATTGGATGGCAGCATCTGATTCTCCAAAACCTGGATGTATTGTCTTGTCTAGCATTGATTTTGCCTTCACAGATGTGCACGTTATTTTCTTCATTGGCCCCGGAAGACACGACGTCCGCAATTTCCCAAAACAATTTGAAATATGGACTCGTCAGACCACAGAAGACCTTTCCACTTTGCATCAGTCCATCTTTGTTGAGATCGGGCCCAGAGAAGCCTGTGTGGCGTTTGGGCTATACTGCTATACATGATAAAAACTGATGTTGTTTCTCTTCACAGGCCTTACTTGCTTGAGGTAGCCAAGATCTTTCAGCATGGTAACATCGCATAAGACACAAATCATGAAAATATATGAGAGAGAGAGAGAGAGAGAGAGAGAGAGAGAGAGAGAGAGAGAGAGAGAGAGAGAGAGAGAGAGAGAGAGAGAGAGAGAGAGAGAGAGAGAGAGAGAGAGAGAGAGAGAGAGAGAGAGAGAGAGAGAGAGAGAGAGAGAGAGAGAGAGAGAGAGAGAGAGAGAGAGAGAGAGAGAGAGAGAGAGAGAGAGAGAGAGAGAGAGAGAGAGAGAGAGAGAGAGAGAGAGAGAGAATTTCTTAAAGGGGCAGTCACCGCATGCAGAATTTGAATATGATCATGAATGTAGAATCAACATAATTACAATGACTCATGTTACCAACTTAAATGGTCAAGGAAAATAAGACCATGGATTTTTTGGCATTCAACCAATCATTACACACACACACACACTAGTGAGCAGAGCAGTGTGTGGGATGTGCTCAAATTTCATGCCTCCAATGGGGGGGGGGGGAATCACAAAATGAAGGAAAAACGTTTTCAGAATCTGAAACCATGGTCCTCAGTCGGAAAAGGGTGGAGTGCCCTCTCCGGGTCGGGGAGGAGATCTTGCCCCAAGTGGAGGAGTTTAAGTATCTTGGGGTCTTGTTCACGAGTGAGGGCAGAAGGGAGCGAGAGATCGACAGGCGGATCGGTGCAGCGTCTGCTGTGATGCGGACGCTGTATCGGTCTGTCGTGGTAAAGAAGGAGCTGAGCCAAAGGGCGAAGCTCTCAATTTACCGGTCGATCTATGTTCCAGCCCTCATCTATGGTCACGAGCTATGGGTCGTGACCGAAAGAACGAGATCCCGGATACAAGCGGCCGAAATGAGTTTTCTCCGCAGGGTGTCCGGGCTCTCCCTTAGAGATAAGGTGAGAAGCTCGGTCATCCGGGAGGGGCTCAAAGTAGAGCCGCTTCTCCTCCACATCGAGAGGAGCCAGATGAGGTGGCTGGGGCATCTGATTCGGATGCCCCCTGAGCGCCTCCCTAGTGAGGTGTTCCGGGCATGTCCCACCGGGAAGAGACCCCGGGGACGACCCAGGACACGCTGGAAAGACTATGTCACGCAGCTGGCCTGGGAACGCCTCGGGATCCCCCGGGGAGAGCTGGAAGAAGTAGCTGGGGAGAGGGAAGTCTGGGCTTCCCTGCTTAAGCTGCTGCCCCCGCGACCCGGCCCCGGATAAGCGGTAGAAGATGGATGGATGGATGGATGGATGGACGTTTTCAGAATTTTATCATAACATTGGTATATGCGCAAATGTTTGGTTACTTATAAGACGTCAGTTTCATTACGATGCTACATTTTTATGAAGATTGGTTGATTCTGATGAGGACACCAAAGGCACTTCATCATGATACTGACCCAAAGATGCATTTTACAATATTTTTGTATTCAAGTTTTTTCTTTTGTTTCTAGTGCATCCCAACCCTAAAAGTATCCCCATGACTGTGATCAACAAGAGCATGAAGACCAGACTGCACTCTGTCGATAAGAGGGTACGCCGCTACCAAAAATTCAGATGTGAAACATTATCTGAAATGTATGGTTGTAATGTCTGTATTCATTTCATTCATCAAGTTAATCTTATGTGTCCAAATTGCCCTTTAATTGTTTAAGATGTGAAATAGCAAAAATAATACTGATAATTTATTTTGTATATATTAATCTTTTAATATATTGAATTTAATTCAATTACAAGTTTATTGTCAAATGTGCTCTATGTCTAACATACAGCACAGATGAAATGTCTTATGTTTTAATCATTTTTATCATTTAATCATATATTTCTATTAGGTGAAATGATTTTTTAAATGATTGGATTGTTGCAGATCCGGAGACTTGAGCAGCTTCTGCCTCAAATCAAATTGAGACGCAGTGAAAAACTGAACCAGGTAAATGAAAACAATGTCATTTGTAGATGATTGTCTTCTTTTTTTTCTTAAATCATATGTTCATATTTTCCTTTTACACTGTGCTCTCAGGAGATTGAATGTCTGAACCAGAAGTTGATGTTTCTTCACAAGAGAATGCAGGTATGCGAAGATTGTTTTCAAGAGAGGCGCTTCATTCAGTTAATAGTCTAAAACATTTTGCCTGCTCCGTTACAGGTGGTGGACTCACTCACGTGGAAGGGAATGCTCGCCCGAGCGCCTCTTTGGTGAACCATCCAGACACCTGTCAATCAAGTGGTCACGTCAAACATTAAAGATGGCCCAGCACAGCGCATTTAAGGGAAACATTGGCAGTGAAAATTTACCTCTTAAGCCGCTTACTGTACATTTTCTTTTTAAATAAAGATGTTCTAGTTTCATTGTGTTGTGATTCTTTCAAGTAATAAATTAATAATAATAATAATAATACATTTTATTTATAAGCGCCTTTCAAGACACCCAAGGACACTTACCCAGTAAATTGAATAATTGGAATGTAAAACAATTGCAAATGAAAACAATATTAAATTCTCAATGTTATTTTGCACTGCATTAAAATGAAATATAACTGTAAATATTTAGATAACATATATAAAGAATAAATTAATACAACATTTCCATTTATTAATAGGTCAGGAATGATCAGAAATATTGGCATATTTATTTAATTACATAAATATGTATTTTATAAATCTCAAACTTTTAAATGCTTCTTTTTAAAATAGACAATAATTTTTTTGCGCACAGCTGTGGAGGCCCTTTTTGTGTTCTCATATAATCCCAAATATTGTACTGTACGTGGTCATAACGCATCCTACCTAACACCTGCTTTTGAAACACCAACTCCCATCGTCCCTTGCGGCGCAGTGTCAAACATGGCACCCGTCTCGCGGACAAAAGGCGAATCTGTCTGACGGTGGGCTGAAGCCCAAATACAATCCAGAGAAGACGTTTTTTCGGGGAAGATTAACATCGTACGAGTGCCGAGGCTCCATTGAGGCAATCTATAAGACCGCATGTTACAACTAAAATCTGTGGAGGACTGTCTACTGGAATAAGCAAGGTAAGTTGCGAGGCACAGCTGTGTTACGCTCTCATTAGCCCGCTTGATTTCCTGCAATACTGTACTTGAGGTGCTGTTGGCCGAACCCCGCTTTAAACAGCCGGCGGGCCTGCGATGTTTCACCAGCTGTTGAAATACAACCCCCCAAATTGATACATCTTAGTCTCCCTCGGTGAGCTCAGAGTTCCGCTTTGATTCGGCAAGTTTGCAATCCGTCTTGCCGCTGTGATTTAGGCGAGTTAGGCATCTTCGTCAGCTACAAAACCGATTTAGACAATCACCGGTGGTTAGTTTTACAGTGTACCAAGCAGGACAAAATCGGCTGTTTTTTTCAATGGGCTTTGGTGTGGGATGGAAAAGTTCCAAGCACAGCGCGGTGAAACTTGTCAGGCAATTTGAGCTAACTGACATTGTTTATTTATTGCTTGTTCAAATTTGTTGACACAAATCCGTGGGAGGAGTTTGTTAAAGAATATATTTACATTAATAACAATACACTAACGTTAGCTGTACCTTCAGCTCTGGATGCTGCCCCAGTCTCCATTTAGCTGCAGTGGCTCCTAATCTCCTGTAAAATAGAAGTTCCTTATATGTTGCTGTGGTTTATGCTGTTTTATTTTTCGTGGTGGGCGGGTGGGCAGTGTCCAGTAGTTGCTGCAAAACAAACAACCCCAAAACGTGGCTGGATCTGAAAAAGTAGACTATCAAGGAACATTCTATTCTTTTCAATAATTTGTTATAAAAAGTGCAACGAGTGTTATTTGTTCACCGCCCTCAAAGTAAAATATTTCAAGTCTTTATTTGATGACTGGTGCGCACACACACAAACACACTCAGACAAATTATATATATATAAATATATAACATTTTTCCTTCTCCACTCACAATTTTCTGTTTGCTGCTTGAATGCCTTTTCCCTCCTTCCAGACGTGCAGAGGAACAACTTTAAATGTAAACAGATTATCAGTTCTGTCAAATAGACACATTTACATTATTTATTTTTATTTTTGTTTACAATCTGGGGCCTTTTTGCTAATTTCTCATTATTTTAAAAAACGTTTTTGTGTCCATTTCACGGTGTTTCCCATTTTCACTCACATATTTTTAGCATTGTCACAAACTTATCCACCATTTCAGTTTTCAGACAGTTTTTCCACAAACTCTTTGACAATTTTCAATCATTTCTTAACTTTAATGCCCCATTTTCACGATTCTTTCCATTTTCACTCTTGATAGACCATTAGGACAGATTTATCACTATTTTAAATAGATTTTTTAATCATACTTATAATAATAACAATATAAGGGAGATGAGTCAAATTGGGCACTTTGTAATCAATCATAAAATGGATCAATCATACACATGCAAAAATACTTTTAAATTGACTTCACTGTTGTCTTGTAGGATGTTCCAGCATTGTGAAGAGCCTCGCTTCACCATAGAACAGATCGACCTCCTCCAGAGGCTCAGGAGGACAGGCATCGGCCAGGCTGAGCTCCTCCATGCCCTGGACACCTTGGAGCACCTGGACCGTCCCCCCAGGCGCACCTCAAACCACCAAACCTCTTCCTACGCCCCGCCTTCGTCTTCCACTGTGGCCACTCAGACAGTCTTCTCCGAAAGCCGCCTATCACCGACTAGCTTTGATGTCACCTTGCCTGTCGCCATGGCAACGGTAGCACAGACCAACGGGAAGATGTCACCGCTGACCAGATTTCCTCTGGTGGGCGGTGGTGTGGTGGGCTTCGGGTTTGAGGCTAGCGATGATGACGTAGATGTGGATGAGAAAGTGGAAGACTTGATGAGGTAGGAGACACGGGGAATGGATGTGCTGCAGTGAACCATAGTGACCGTTTTTGTGGCCGTTAGGGACCAACAAAAAATGCGTGTGTGGTTTTAGGAGAGACAGCGGCGTCATGAAGGAGGAGATCAAGTGCTTCCTGGCCAGCAGGCGCATCTCCCAGGCCGTGGTCGCACAGGTGACGGGTGCGTGTCGCCCAAACTCCTCTTCTTCCTTCTTCCTCTAACTTGGCAGCTCAACGGTCTCGGTCCTCTTGCAGGAATTAGTCAGAGCCGCATTTCCCACTGGTTGCTGCAGCAAGGATCCGACCTCAGCGAGCAGAAGAAACGAGCCTTCTTCAGATGGTATCAGCTGGAGAAGAGCAGCCCTGGTCAGAGCACACCCGTCCATCTCTCTATCTGTCCTTGACTGTCTGTTTGTCTGTGTCATTTCCGTCTATCGAGAGTGCCTTGAAAAAATTTAGGCCCTCTTCTCACATTCTTTCTCTCTCCATAGATTTCCTACTTTAATTTTTATTCACATCGGTTTCTATCGATCTGTTTGTCTATCGATTGGGCTGTCCGTCTATTCATCTGTCCCCCCCCCAAAAAAAAACATGGAATTTACCTCTGGCTCAACGTTGTTTTTGTGTATTTGTTGGAGAAAAAAATTACAATAATGTGTAAATGTACCCGCCCCATAAGGTGCCACATTGGCCATGCATAACTCTCCACTGACTCTGGAGGACGTGGTGATGGACTGGCAGCAGGCCCCACCCACATTCACGCCTTCTCCGGGGGGCTTTCGCCTGCGCCGGGGGAACAGATTCACCTGGAGGAAAGAGTGTTTGGCCGTCATGGAGAGGTAACATTTACACAGATTGCTATACTGCTAAGTGACAGGACATCTTTAATTGTTATTTGTATTTGTGTGTGCACGCATGCGTACGCTCTTGCAGCTACTTCAGTGACAATCAATATCCCGACGAGGCGAGGAGGGAGGAGATCTCCATGGCCTGCAACGCCGTCATTCAAAAACCAGGTGGGTCCAATCTCTCAGCCGATGTCCTCCTGCTCCTCGGCATCCAAAAATGACAAGTGAGCACTTGCTGGGTGTGTTGTTCAGGGAAAAAACTTCTGGACTTTGAGAAGGTGACATCTCTGAAGGTGTACAACTGGTTCGCCAACCGCCGCAAGGACATCAAGAGGCGCGCCAACATTGGTAACGCCGTTGTCTGTCACCTGCCATTTTGTATTTATTTTATTTTTTTCCGGATGTTCGAAAGCTGTGAGGAGTGTGTGTGTGTGTTTCTCGAAGAAGCTGCCATCTTGGAGAACCACAGCATCGACGTCCAGAGTCCTGGAGGTCAGTCCAATGGCGATGAGGCGGACGCCAACGACGAGCAGGTACTGTGTACAGCAACAAGAACCTTGCGTGTCCAATCAATGTGGAGGTTTTTTTTTTTTGGTAAGTTCTTCTGATACCAGATTGTCTGAAATGGAGGGGTTATTTATTTATTACATTGTTCAAGAGCAAATTGGAATCAGAAATGTCCCTATTATTATTGTCATTAAAAGTATTGTTGGTTGTGAGGGCCCTTGATAGCTCATTGTAACCCCGATTTATGAATGATAATTGATGATGTGTTCGAGGAAAAAAGTAAGGGCCGATTCTGAACCAACATTTCTATAAACATTTACTTGCATCTCTGATTGAGAATATTTAGTAAAAAAAATGTTTCATTTCCCACGGCAGGTTCCCACGTTGCTGCCCAGCTGGATGGCCGCCCTGAGCCGAGGGGGTGCGTCGGGGACGCGGGGTTGCTCCATGAACGGTCGCGCGCTGGCGTCGGGACGTCAGCCATCCTGGTCACCGTCTTCGCCCCTCCATGACGAGCAGAGTATGGAGAAGGGGGCTGCGGATGGAGCAGGCGGAGCGGCCTCCGCCTTGGCCGATCACATCAAGACAGAGGTGGTGGAAGACGACTGAAAGGAGGTGACGTCATCGTGTTTGTATGCAAATATTTGAGCAAAACCCGGATTACCTCCCACCACTTTCTGTCAGCCAACATTATTATGAGAGTTCATGATAACTGATGAGACGCTTGTCACACTGTGATTTCAACGGTGTAGCCTCAAAAATTAATACACACAAGCGTTTTGGGTTTTTTTTTTGGCTAATGTGGCATTTTAGTGCAGAATAATTCCACGTCATAGATGTGAAAACCGAACCAAACAAAAAAAAACAGAGATTGTGTCATGTGACCAGAAAAATTGATGGTCAAAATAACAAAAATTATGGATGCCAAGATATACGAATTGAAAAAAAAACATGCTGTTCTGCTTACTGTTCAATTGCACAACATAACACATCACTCCAGCATCATAATTCTTAATAAATTATTAGAGGAGGGGATCATAAAGCTTCAAATTTGCTTAAAACCTGTTTTATTTTTTTACTCCACTAGATGGCACTGTTGGTTTAAATTAAGTGGTTTAAAAAATGACAAATCAGTGAACTTTGAGCCCAATGTTGTAAGGTAGACAGTGCCATAAAGAGGAGTAAAAAAAGTTACAACTGGTTCAAGAAGCAAATTTGAAGCGTCATTTTCCCATCACTACAAATGATGGCTTCAAAATGTGTTTTTCATCAAATAAAATGGTGGCGAGTGACACTTTCCAAGAGCAAGAGCGGTTGAAATGATATTAAAGCTTGTCAAATGTTGATGAATGTTCTGATCAAGTACAGCAAGTGTTTTTAGACGAGGGGTGTCACGAAAACCAATGTGAATCGGGCAGGCAGTTATGATTCAAAATTTGTGAGTGCAAAGAAATCAAACATTTTTAAAAATAAACTTAAGTTATATCAACAATTTTAGAGCTGCGTGGCATCCATAAAACAACAGCAAAACCTCATTCGGCCAATCAAAGCCAGGGCAGCCATCCAGCTTACGTCCATAACCGTAACGATGCGCTGTTATGTCACATGAGAAAAATACATATTCCTCTATGTACTGTACATGTATACATATAGATATATCCTACATAATATAAACTGTGAGGGTGCAATTTTAAGTTCTACAAAAACGTGTTTCCAGTTCCAGGAACGAAAAGTAGCTTCCATTGACAGAAGCCAAAGTCTTTGCTTTTCAAACGGATGTTTTTATTTCGACACATCAAATGTGTGGAGTCACTCCAAAACGTCCCTTCTTTTCATATGATTTTCTGCCTTACGATGTGTTTCAAACACCAGGTGTCGTTTTCTTTGTTGATAAAGGTGCTTTTTTTTTTCAATCCACATTCACATGTAGCAGCTAAACGAGGGCACACTGAGACCGCAGCTGAAAATATGCCGTCAAATGTGTCGCAAAAAAATTACATTGAGCCATTGTAGATGTTTGATCAAGCAAGATTTCACTCTTCCTCTCTTTTGTTGACAGATTTTAATGTTTTTACCAATTGCAATCATTCACAGTGGAATCGTTTTAACAATCCGCAAAGAATTTGTGTTCAAGTGCCTTTTGTTGTCTGTGTTGTTGCCGTGAAGACGACGTCCACGATGGCTCTGCAACGTGCAAATTCCTGACACACTACCGCAAATACCTCAACTTGTTTTTCAACCCAGTGGACACTCATCAGGTCCGAGGGTGGTGCGTTCAACAAAGGGGGGACGTCGGAAATATCGAGTGCCGAATCCATGGTGCAGTAAAATTGGGGGGGGGGGCAACTGACATCCATGAGAAGAACATTTTTAGAACAGGGGCAGAGTCTGAAGTTCTTCAGTGAAGTGGCCAGAGTGACGCAACATCTCATTCTTTGAAACCCTAACCCGGCTTTAAAACCCGAACCTTACTTTGAAACCGTAACCCTATTTTTCAAACCTTCAATGCACTTTATAAGCTTGCTTTGAAACCCTAAACCCACTTTAAAAGCTGCTCACATATTACATTTATTTATTACATTTACATTTACCGGTACATTTATTTTATCTCAACATTTTTCAAAATGAAGAAAAGTTGCAATTTTGGTATTTGGCAGGAAACATGAAGTGATGCACATCGTTTCCTTTTGTGGGCCATGTAAAATTATGCGGTGGGTCAGATCTGGCCGCATGGACTTGAATTTGACACCTGTCCTTGAAATATATTTTGGAATCATACTTTGAAAAAGTAACCCAAGATTGTTTCAAATTTCACTTTTCAAAATTTTTTCATTTCATTTCATCTTCCGAACCGCTTGATCCTCACTAGGGTCGCGGAGGGTGCTGGAGCCTATCCCAGCTGTCTCCGGGCAGTAGGCGGGGGACACCCTGAATCGGTTGCGAGCCAATCGCAGGGCACACAGAGACGAACAACCATCCACGCTCACGCTCACACCTAAGGACAATTTAGAGTGCTCAATCATTATGTCAAATTAATAGAATCCCTTGATGGTTGTTTTGATTGTCTTTTAAGAAGGTGTATTTCCCACAAAACGTTTAGCCCCCCCCCCCATGATTTTCTGGTCTGAAATATCTGACTTCCCAGTTTTCTTGAACACACCACCTAACTCTCATCCTTTTTTTGTAAGCCGCCCACCCCCCGGACCCACACGTGTGTACGGCCCTGTTCTTCGCCTGGCATCCTTTCAAAGGGAAATGTAGCTCATTCTTAACTGTTGCTCATTTTTTTTTGTTTATCGCCGTAAAATCTGAATGATGAAGAGGAAGCGTGACTGTAAAATGAAATCGACTGAATCAATGGACTTTTACTTGCTTTCAGAAAATCTTTAAGACAAAGAACGCGAATATGAAAATAAGGCAATACGGAGCCAAATGTGTTTTTTCATCGCATTACTTGTTTTAAGATGGAGTGCCTTGTACGGATGCTCAAATGTGTAGAAAACGCCACACGACTAATTGTACTGCCTTTTTTGCCATCTGTTGCAGAACTTTGATTTGTTCGATTTTACTGTTTTTTTTTTTTTTCGTTAGTTTTTTTTACTATTTACAAGGCAATTAAAGCTGATCACAGTTGACCAGATGGCATTTGGTGTTTTGTCTATCCCTCACGACATCATGCATATCTTTACTATTCATAGTTTTTCTAAAATGTATTCGACAAGCCTTTTTCTAAATGGAGTACATTACAATAATAATTTTCTCGTTAAATTGTTTCCATTTAGTAGGGAAAACAAAGTCTTCATTTCGACCAGGGACACTCCAAGAACTACATGAGGAACCCGCTAAAATTAAATCGACTGAATCAATTGACTTTTACTCGCTTTCAGAAAATCTTTAAGACAAAGATGTGTGAATCACTCATTTTGTATGAACGCGAATATGAAAATGAGTCCAAGTCATAGGCAATTTGGGGCCATATGTCTAAAAATATCTCACATGCGATGGGCGGGATTGGGAGGGTACTATTAAAATGAATTGCGATAGTTACTAGTTACCAGTTCAAATGTAGTTAGGAATGTAAACCAAGTACTACAACATTAATGTCCCTATGGACGTTCGCCATAGAAAAAAAGGTTTATGTGCATATATCTACCTCAGCCACACACACAAACACCTCAATGACGATGATTATGCGTAACATAAACCGCGAAAAGAAAGTCTTATCCCAGTCCCAAGTCAAGCCGTTTTTATCGGTAATATCGTGTTAAAATAGTAAATGGGTGGCCCGGTAGCCCAGTGGTTAGCACGTCGGCTTCTCAGTGCGGAGATACCGGGTTCAATTCCAGCTCCGGCCTCCCTGTGTGGAGTTTGCATGTTCTCCCCGGGCCTGCGTGGGTTTTCTCCGGGTACTCCGGTTTCCTCCCACATTCCAAAAACACGCATGGCAGGCTGATTGAACACTCTAAATCAGAGGTGTCAAACTCGTATTTGTCGCGGGCCACATTGTAGTTACGCTTTCACTTGGAGGGCTGTTATGAATTTTGTGAAACCATATAAATGTTTAATCAGTTCCACATTTTACATACACAGCGCACAACAAATTGATCAATAACTAGTTTTACAATCAGAAGTCAAGAATAATGACTGTTATTGTGATTTACATGTGACAATTTGAAATTTTGGTTCAGACTTTAGCAAGCGTCGTGGAACTTGACATGATTGATTTGCTTTCGGGGGCCACATAAAATGGTGTGGCGGGCCAGATCTGGCCCCCGGGCCTTGACTTTGACACCTGTGCTCTAAATTGTCCATAGGTGTGAGTGTGTGCCTGGATGGTTGTTCGTCTCTGTGTGCCCTGCGATTGGCTGGCAACCTATTCGGGGTGTCCCCCGCCTACTGCCCGAAGTCAGCTGGAATAGGCTCCAGCACCCCCCCCCCCCCTCCCCCGCGACCCTTGTAGTTACTTGTGATGTAATTTTCAGTCGGCGGTGAAATTCAAAATAGTTGTGATGGGATTTCCGGCTCTTTTCGGTGATCCGGTTCATTTGGATCGGCTCGGTGAAAAGAGCGGCTCTTTTTGGCTGTAAAACGGCTCTTTTAGCTTTAGCTTTTCTTTTCAATATTTATGACAAATTTAGCATACATTTTGATAAATGACTTAGCAACAAATAGCAACAATTATCAAGCAAAGAAATGGCTTTTTAGTTATTTTATTGAACATTAAAAAGGCTCCAAACAATAAACAAGCAACAAAATTAAACTTCAACCAACAACAATCAAACATGCTGCATCATAACAAAAATAGTGAGTATTAACTGCAACAGCAGCAGTAAACAAAACAAACATAAGCTACTCCTTGCTTTATTTTACATTGGCAGTCAACAAAACTAAATACTTCAACTTGGAATACTTTGATTTGTCCAGTCTTTGAGAACACCCTCTCTGACGGGACAGATGTTGCTACAATGCACAATCTACTCTCCATTACTTTGATCAAACGGGGGTAGACAAAAGCTCGGTATTTCCACCAGTTCAGTGGATCAGCTTCCCTTGAAATCGGTGGTGCTTCAAGATATGCCCTAATTCAGTGTTTTGTATTTTTGCGCGATTGGCTAATACTGTACTACTGGAAATTAGATTCAGATTGCTTGCCAAACGCCTTTGTGGTTTTCCGGACAGTAGGGGGCGATATGAACTAAACACATCCAATTCACCAAGAAGAAGAATAAGTACAAGAACGGTACCACATCCGGTTCAATGAGCAAGTTTTTCCGCTGTCCACACGCCCTGTTCTCAGTGAGTAATTTTTGCATTTTAAACTGACTTCGCAGTTTATCTCTGAGTGTATAGATGTAGACAATTGGGGAGAGTTATTACGACACGTTGCTCCTTTAATTTTGTTGTTGTGACACAACGTAAAAAACAACGTCAGCAAAGGGGCGGTGAGCGAGCAAGCACGCCGCCGACAAGTAGACCTCAGCTGTCAATCAAAAAGCAATCGCGAACAGCGTTTGACTTGAATGTTATTCTGTATGTTTTCCACACCAAAGCTGCTATCAGCAGTGGAAGTGTGATGGCTTCACAACAGTGGGGGCATATTTGTTTCAAAACTATTCCCACAAATGCACCCGTGACTTTGTTCATTTGTTTTTCGAAAGGAGGTTGCTCATTGTACTTTAGGTGTGGGGAGAGAGCCATGAGTGGATCGCTCAAACAAATGCATTGCGAGTGCGGGCACGTTATAGTGATGGGAATTCCGGCTCCTTTTAGAGAGTCAGTTCTTTTGGCTCTGCTCACTCAAGAGAACCGGCTCTTTCGGCTCCCAAATGGCTCCTCAGTTTTTTTGTTGCTTAAATTAATTTACTACCAAAAATCATGTAACATTATGTGTAAAATGAATTACTAATGTAAAAAATATACATTATATCACATATTTATTATTTATATGGCTTTATTTATATTCTTCTGAACATACTCAACATGGAGTACAACATGGAGTGCTACAAAAAAGAAATTACAAAGTACAAAAACAAAGACCCATCTCAAAACAAGGTCAACAAAAAGTTCCAATCTCTGTGTATATTTAGAAGCTTTTAACTATTTTCAGTAAAACAACATAAGTACCGTATTTTCACGACCATAAGGCGCCATTAAAAGTCTTAAATTTTCTCAAAAGTGGACAGGACGCCTTATAATACAGAGCGTCTAGTGTATGAGCCGAGTTCCAAATCCTGACTGAGAGCCGACACACTGTTTATATAGAGAAAAGGCGGAAGTGGGCGTGAACAGGTATGCGGGAAAGCAGCCAGCCAATCAGTGAAGGGTAGGCGTGTAAGTGGCCCGCGAGTGTGACCAGGCGTGCGGGAAAGCAGCCGGCCAATCAGTGAAGGGTGGGCGTGTAAGTGGCCGTGAGTGAGGACGTGAGAGAAGCCAGCCTTGCGGGAAAGCAGCCGTCCAATCAGTGAAGGGTGGGCGTGCCACATGGCAATGAGAGTGACGAGAGGGAACCCGGCGTTTTTTATGGACTACCAGTACTTGCACAATTGTTCAATTCGGATACAAAATATGTGGACTTTGATGGATTTCTGGGTGATGATTGATCGAAAAACGTGAGTACATTGTAAGATGTCGAAATGAAGTACAACCGATCTCAGTTTTGCTTCCGTTGCCTTTTTAAAAACGTGTTTTTAGCATGTCTTAGCATGCTACGCTATGCTTCAAGCTAACGTGTTTTTAGTGTGCGTGCATGCATGCCGTATGTTTAAACTGGCGTATGTTTTACCACCCCTGGCTGCGGCCAATAATACAGTGCGTTTTGTGTATGTGTAAAATACAGAAATAGCACCCGTTACTGAGACTGCGCCCTACAACACGGTGCGCCGAATGGTCGTTAAAATATGGTAAGCTTTGATTAGGCGTAGAAAAATAAGTATTGTGCTTCCGGTAACATGAAATTTCAGCATAGGGTCGGTAGGTCGAACAAAGTTTTTTTTTAAAATCTTTTTTTTCTCCCTCCCTCCCCCATCAAAAACGTAAACAAAATAACCATAAAACATAAAACAAGGAGACATTAAAACCAGTGCTGGATGCTCGTCTGTCAAAGAGGGGAAGCTCAATTTTGGTCGACATCATAAATTGTGTCCATTTATTTATACGTGAATTCTACTCTAGCTCCGTTCCTTTTCAAGAAAATGATCTGTGACCCTGTCAAACCAACAAGGCATCTTTTCCCGGTACTTAATTAGTGTCCTACAACTATAGGAACTACAATCAAACCCACCAGAAATAAAAGATTAATTTGTCGCTAGTTGTTTGTTTACAACAAAGAGTGTCGCTAAAATGATTAGGAGAAGTCTCCAGCTCAACTCGGAACAGAATGCGAGTTGAAAAATTGCTCGCGACGGACGTCTACACTAAAAGCTCGGTGACTGGCTCATTTCAATGTCAATCGAACTGGCACACAGACAGATCATCCAACCTGATGCAGAAAAGCCTGGCGTCCGGTACCCTCCCCCACTGCCATCCAGTCCCACGACGAGCGTCCGTGGGCGGGACAAAAACCAGCTTGTATCCAATGACTCGTCTCCGTTCAACACATTGGGACAACCTACCCTGAACTCACTACCGTTTAAAGCACAGCGAAGCTGCGGGATGAATGAGAAGGGAGTCGCGTCGTAACCAGTAAGAAGAAGCTGATTCGGAACAAAGGTTGAGCACGTTGTAGCGCATATTTAGTCAATGACATGTACACACAATGAAATTTACATTCATATATTTGATCACTTATTCTTTGACATTTTAGGGGAAGCCGAGCTTCCCTTGCAGTCCCAGAGCAATCGCCACTGATTGAAACCCCCGCTCAGCGGCGAGAGAGTTGGGTACCCAGCGGCTGGGTGTTACAGCCATCTCGTTACCTCTGCGTCCCTCGTCCTAGACGGCCCGTGGTGTTTGTCAAATAGTTCGCTGAATCTTTTCGATTGGATGCTATTTTCTTAAGATTATGGTGCGAACATGCGACTGCGACACACAAAACGCGGTTTAAACTGTTGTCGGAGATCGTGGCCGCCGCCACGATTCAAGTTGTTGACAGACGACAGGGCAAACCACGCGCACGATTAACGTGAATATCGCGAGAGTTTGCACCGATGTGAACGCCCTAAATTCATCTTTCCTTTTATTATTTATAATTTTGACTGTGGTTTTATTGTTCTTGTTTTGATTGTAAAGCGTCCTTGAGTGTTTTGAAAGGCGCTTATGAATGAAATGTATTATTATTAGAGCTGTCAAATGATTAAAATATTTAATCTAATTAAAAACTCATCTGTCATAATTAACTCAAATTAACTAAAAATTAATCATGATTACTCACGCATTTTTTATCGTTTCTGAATTTCCTTTTATATTTTTTGTCCTATTTTCCCCCATTTTAATGCTCTCATCAACATGGAATCATGAATCAGTTTTCTATGTGCAAAATGCAAATATTTACTGAAATAACAATTTCGATTTTCAATTTTACATGAACATTTTTCACTTGGAGCAGTTATTCACACATTATCTCTCACACAATATTACTGTCCATCAACAACAGTGAAAAAAATATTTTGTCACACAACAGCTGCTTGAACAGCTCTTTTTATGGAATCAAAACAGCAATACAGACACTCCCCGAGTTACGAACATCCGAGTTACAAACAAACGGTACATACGAACATTTTCACGGGTCTGTCGAAAAAAAAAAAAAGAGTTAGAATTTGTATTGCGCGCCTTTTTCCGAGTGCCGAACGGGGCGGAGGAGGACGGCGGAGGCGACGTTCGAAGGCGGACGCGGGGAGAGGCGTGGGGGGCGGGCGTGTGACGGTGGAACGGGCGGGGAGGCGTCCGGCGCGCCGGTCGTCTACTCTCCCCCGCTGAAGCTGCTGCTAGTTTAGCGGGCAGCTAACCCTCGAGCCCTGAAGAACGTGACGAAAAGCTCTCTACCCGTTATATGGACGTCAATATAAGCCTTAAACATACATTCCAGACAAAATATAGCACTGAAGCAACTTACGAACGAATTCACCTTATGAACAATCGTCCGGAACGTAACTCGTTCGTAACCTGGGGAGCGTCTGTATAACATTATGAAGAGCACATCTAAGGTAAACTAGTACTCGTAATGGAGGCTCTCGCTGGCAATCCGTAGTGGAGTTGTTCAGTTAATTCCGTTTTTCACGGCCCCCTGAATAAGGATTGTCGGTCAGCATGGAAGGATCTCTCGTTCTGTACTTTTTTGATCATTTATTGGAGCACTTTGCAGCAGAAGTAGTAGTAGTTGTAACAGAAGTATCAGAAGCAGGTAATAACCTAAATTACACATACATGCAGCAAAACATTAATATATCTATCTTTCTGCATCACAATGTAAATATGTATATAATTGACATTATTTAATACCTTTATTTAACAATACGTTTAATAAATAATTTAATCAACCCTGATTTCACTATGTATCAATATCGTCATCATTATTCATTGTTTTAAATGTAAGAAACCATACAACACAAACATATCAAGTCGAATCGAACAAAAGAACTACAAGTCCCAAAGGTCCAACCCGGAAGTGGAGCGCCGGCATTATTTACCCCAGCTGCAACGCAATTTACTTCGTTTAAACGTCAGATTGCAGACGGACAAACATGACAACTATGCAAGAATGAGCTAAATAAAGACAGCCCTGTTCTAGCAACATTTTAGCCCACGCTGTTTAAATTGCCGATTGCGAACGGTAACTGACTGTGATTGCATAGCGATGCGGCAAACAAAGCAACCGATCATGACCGAATCTAAAAGCTAACTTTACACATCTGACTTGATAAGAAGCACTCGCGTAGCTTAACATTGAGTCATGCCGACGACGAAGCGAGTGTATTCACTCACGAAACAAAACGCTATTTATACATCGCGCGAACGCCACCTGTCAGCGGCAGCCCCGCCCCTCTTAAAGCGGCAGGTCAATCCAACAGGAGTCGTTCAGCAAATTTGTTCTTTGTCGTGTCATCCATTTTCTTCGTTTTGAAATGATCCATAGCTGTCTGTCTGAGACAAGGGGGCGGAGTAGAACGTCAGCTGTGCGCTTGGCCATTAAGTGGTATTTCAGACTCGACGTGCTATGATGATAGCTCGGTTTACGACTGCAAAACATACAGGTAACTTTGGTCTTGTCAGTGGAACAATCTGGCAACTTTTAAAAAGTAAACTTTCCATTCATGAGCTATTAAAGTATCCATTTTCAGTGTCTCGCGCTGCCGTGGCTGGCAAAACAAACGTGCGTGGACCCGCGCAGCGCGCTTGATGTTTTGTTTCTGGTTTATTTATAGAGCAACGTAACATCCGCTGTGACGTCTCCGCGTTAATCTCGCGAGAAAAATTTTGATCCCGATAAAATTAATTTAAATTAATGCCGATATAAACGCGCTAAACTGACAGCTCTAATTATTATTATTATTTGTGGCATGTTATAACCACAGCCACAGGGTCAGTTTACGACGGCGTGACGTCATGGCCGTAAAAGTGTTCATATGAAAAGGTGACTACCTGTACTAACAATAAACGGCAGTGAGCACAGAGTCAGTCTCCCCGCGTTTTATTAAACACAACAATGGCAACGAAGAAGGAGCTTCCACTCTCGCCTCTTCCTCCGTTCCTCACCCTACCTGGCGAGCCGCCTGTCCCGTGGCCCCGCTGGTTGGAATCCTTCGAGACCTTTATTTAAGCCGTTGGGCTCGCCGACGAATATCGCGAGAGTTTGCACAGATGTAAACGCTCTAAATTCATCTTTCCTTTTATTATTTATAATTTTGTCTGTGGTTTTAATAATAATAATAA
The DNA here is from genome assembly GCA_026261675.1 of Hippocampus mohnikei. Taxonomy (NCBI): domain Eukaryota; kingdom Metazoa; phylum Chordata; class Actinopteri; order Syngnathiformes; family Syngnathidae; genus Hippocampus; species Hippocampus mohnikei. The sequence goes on from JAKGUB010000341.1 coordinate 5,025,225, forward strand.
TAATACTCTTTATTTATAAGCACCTTTCAAGACACCCAAGGACACTTTACAATAACAAAAAACTGGAAACATTACAAAACAATACGGGTTGAGCAGCGGCAGCCAAACGCGCCAGCGGTCAGTGTAAAGTAAGCTCTTATATTTGTGTGTATTTCTCAATAGCCTATTGTTTTATTTGATGGTTTCTATTTAACTTGCATACCTTGTTTTTCTGTGTTCACATAAAGTTTTACACTATCTGCCACACACATCCCATCGCACCCAGAACACGCACCCACACACACCATATGATTTACGAGCCAACACCACATCACACCAGTACTTTTTCCCAGTACTTTTCCATTGTTTGCACTGTGCATGCTCTACACAAAATAAAAGCACTCCGCAACGGAGAACCAACAGGAGATCTTGTGAGCCGAGGCACTGAAACTTCGTGCCCTCCCTGTTCTTCCCTGCTGCAGCAGTCTAAAACTTTATTTCTGTGTGCGCTGCCTGTTCTTTGCCCTTTTAGACCCAACAGTCAGTCAACTGGAGGAGTCTCTCTCTCTCTCTCTCTCTCTCATCTCCAGGACATCTCCACGGGTTTTATTGTTCTTGTTTTGATTGTAAAGCGTCCTTGAGTGTTTTGAAAGGCGCTTATGAAATGAAATGTATTATTATTATTATTACACAAAAATGTAAAAGGTTTAAAAAAAATGCCGACCGTAAAGTTTTTGTTCGAGGTAGAAATTCTCGGTCGGTCGGGTTACCGGAAACACACTACTTTTTTTTCTACGCCTTAGGAGAAGTCTCCAGCTCAACTCGGAACAGAATGCGAGTTGAAAAAAAATGCTCGCACGGATGCCTACACTAAAAGCTCGGTGATTGGCTCATTTCAATGTCAATCACTAAAAGCTCGGTGACTGGCTCATTTCAATGTCAATCGAACTGGCACACAGGCATCCAATCTGATGCAGAAAAGCCTGGCGTCCGGTACCCTCCCACTGCCATCCAGTCCCAGAGACGCCGAACTCCGTGGGCGGGACAAAAACCAGTTTGTATCCAATGACTCGTCTCCGTTCAACGCATTGGGACAACCTACCCTGAACTCACTACCGTTTAAAGCATAGCGAAGCTGCGGCATGAAGGAGAAGGGAGTCGCGTTGTAACCAGTAAGAAGAAGCTGATTCGGAGCAAAAGTTGAGCACGTTGTAGCATCTTTAGTCAATGACATGTACACACAATGAAATTTACATTCATATATTTCATCACTTATTCTTTGACATTTTAGGGGAAGCCGAGCTTCCCTTGCAGTCCGAGAGCAATCGCCACTGATTGAAACCCCCGCTTGCCGCCAAAGGCGGCGAGAGAGTTGGATTCCCAGCGGCTGGGTGTTACAGCCATCTCGTTACCTCTGCGTCCCGCATCCTAGACAACCCGTGGTGTTCGTCAAATAGTTCGTTGAATCTTTTCGATACAGCAGTGGATGCTATTTTCTTAATATTATGGTGCGAGCATGCGACTGCAACACACAAAACGCGGTTTAAACTGTTGTCGGAGATCGTGGCCGCGGCCATGATTCAATGTTGTTGACAGATGACAGGGCAAACGACGCAACGTGAATATCGCGAGAGTTTGCACCAATGTAAACGCTCTAAATTCATCTTTCCTTTTATTATTTATAATTTTGTTTGTGGTTTTATTGTTCTTGTTTTGATTGTAGAGCGTCCTTGAGTGTTTTGAAAGGCGCTTATAAATGAAATGTACCATTATTATTATTACACAAAAATGTAGGTTTGAAAAAAAAATGCCGACCGTAAAGTTTTTCTTCGAGGTAGAAATTCTCGGTCGGTCGGGTTACCGGAAACACACTACTTTTATTTCTACGCCTTAGGAGCCGGCAATAGGAGCCGGCTCCCGTCGTTCACTTCAAAGAGCCGACTCTTAGTGCCGGCTCGTTTGCGAACGACCCATCACTAGCATGTTAGGAAATAACGGGTTGAAAGTAAAAGTCTGCCACTTTACGAATAATGACTCAAATTAAAAAGAAACAACTTTTCTATGGACTACAGTGTGTGACTTTCCACTTTTGTTTTGTTTTTCTGCCTGACCAGATTACCCAGATTACTGGACCAAAGGCGCAGCCGCCAGACTCAGAGGACATGCGGAAGGAACGCCAACCTGCATTTGGACATGCGTGAGGACTGAGCTGTGTGTGGTGTGCTTGAAGAGCTGATGTCAGATGTCACGTTGCACCACAAGGTGGAGGTGAGTGTGCCCGCCTGTCTGTCACTCAATTTAAACTTCTGCTTGGTGTACTGCACAAAGGTGTCAACTCCACATAGACAACCCGAGCATCATCAAGCACTTCTGGAATATGTTTTTAAACCTTGAAGTGGACCAAGTTAGTTTAAAAATGTGTCTATGTACTCACACACATATATATATATATATATATATATATATATATATATATATATATATATATATATATATATATATACTGTGATGGTCTGAGCATCGGGTCTCGGACATAACATGTGACTTCCCTCGTAGCTCTAACTCCAATACATCATCCATAACAAGAGAAAATAAACAACAAGACTAAATACAAAACATGAGTGATCGTATAGTGATTATTTACAACAAAAGGAAAAGAAAACGCACACACACTGCTCTTTACGTGATGCCACCGAACGCATCACATGCAGCAGAATGGCTGCGCAATGTGCGGCAATGGCGGCCGCGATCAACTGCGGACACACGCCAGCAACAAGCACAAACAGCCAAACGAAAAACGACACGAACAACCACATACAGCAAAACCAACAGGGAACAAACATTACCTGGAACACAATATGGCAGGCAGAATGGAGAAGTCGCATCGGGTCTCGGACATAACTGAGCAACAGAAAAGCACTATTAACTTAGCGGGTAAAACTTGCATTCGACAAAACATAAATTAAATAACAATACAAAAAGCAATTTGGACTTGGGACAAACCAGGGAACTAATTAAACACATCATACCATAGAAAAAGGGAAACCAAAGTGAAATATTGTCTTTAAACTATAAATGAATCCGGACCGTGAATGAAATGCGACTCACCATGTGACTTCCCTCGTAGCTCTAACGAAGCTACGGTGGGAAGCTGGTGCCACACTGTGGGCGGTTGCGTCACTTCCGCCGTAATTTAATAAACTAAATATATCACCCCGTTACATACACCCCCCTTAAATTATGCAGAAGTGAGGCAACACGCACTAGAGACAGCAGAAAGACAGACAAAAAAAACAGGGTTGTCGGGCAAGGATGTACAAGAGAGTCAATTACAGGAATTCTTCTTAAAGAAGTGTGAAGGAATAGGGGGTACCAAAATCCATTCCAATCACTAGTAGAAATGCCATTTACATTTCACAAAACTGCACATAACACCCATTTATGAAGAACCATAAAGATATAATGGTGCCAAATGGCACACAGCATCAGCAATAAGAAAAAAAATCTAAATACAATGGTCATACTAAACCCATATTAATGCAGGCATCCCGACTCTCTGATAGGACATCTCACATATAAGCCTATTAGGGGGCTTAACAGTTCTACCACACCTTGTGAAAGTGAAGGGACCCTGTGTGTCCTGTGGTTGTGTGCAAACTACCTCCTCCAGCTCAGTCTCAACTGGGGGTGAGTCGGGAGTCGAGTGTGCAATGTCAAACACCGGGTCTGTCGAAAGTTTGGTCTGTGTATGGATGTCATGGCCTACTGACTGACCTCTCTCACTGACATCCTCCTGGATGGATGGATGGATCTTTATTGTCATTACACTTTCGTGCAACGAAACATCACTTAACAGGCACGCTCCGCACAAGAAACATGGAAAAAACAATGACGAACATGGGATACAGTGCAAAGGGCCTGTCGGTACTCGCTGTAAAGCGCCCCGAGATCTTAGTTAGAAAGGGAACCACAAGGGGAGGGGAGGGGTAAAAAAAACCACGCTCGAACTATACTCTTCTGAGGATAATTAGAGTACTAGGAGAAAAAAAATACCCAAGCACATTTAACAAGCATATGACAGTTACAACAAGTCACAAGACATAACATATAATGAGGGGATGGATGGAAAGGCGGGGGGGGGACGCGACGCGGCCCGTCCGACCAGCTGCTCAGTCCAAGACGAGCGCTCCGCAGATCAAGGCCACGTCACGGGGGGAAAACAACAGGAACAACAAAGGCGTCGATGATAAGGGCAGGCCGCCGCTGCATCGTCAAGGTCTGCTCATGGAGACAGTCCTGGCTTATCAGTCCTTGGCCGAGAAGGAGGGGGTGATGGTGGGGACACTAGCTTCCATGCGTACTTTCAGGGGAAAAGGTCCAGATAGCGTTGTTTTGTTTTGGGACGGCCGCCAACGATTCCAGGTGGCCTTGAGTCCGTGGCTGTATCCCTTCACTGGCGCCGATCAGCCAAATCCTCAATTTCTTTCCGAAGCGCGAATTCCAACTTCTCCATGATGATAACGATCGGACGGAGACGCTCCAGAACCGCATCCGTATTGCGGTTGAGCTCGGTCACCGCTTGAGTCTGAGTTTTGGACATTCGCGCTCGACCATCGAGAATGACCGGCAGCTTCTTCACTTCCAATAAAGCTGCTCCCGTCGGTTGAATTTTGCGATAGAGCAGGAAACTGCTAACACCAAACAGCAGCATACCTGCTATCAGAAGGCCGATAATGTAGATGTCTTCCTCCTCCTCGACGGACAGTATTGACAGGCACACCATTCTCCGCTTTCTCCAGGGATCTAGGGTGTACCCAGCAGCAAATGTCCCAAGGGGCAAGCGGGCTCCCCACTGCCTGCTCTTCTCGTCGAAAAAATTTTGTCGATTGCATCAAGAGACCAGCCAACCAATTCCATGGTTTGTTTTAGGGTGAAAATACGATAGGAGGCTAGGGAAAGTTAAGACACAGACAGCACATAGACTAAGTGGCGAGCAAGGAGAGGGGGGCAGGAGCAGAGCAAAAGCGTCCGCCTTCGTCGAGAGCCAAGCAGAAAAAAAAAAAAAAAAAACGCACATCAACAGAGTCACGTTCTGCAGAGGAGCACTCACGTTCTACCTCGGCCTGAACCGGTGACTGCATGAGCCAGTTCTCAGTGCGCAGCTGAGCGTCCTCCTGATCATCAAAAACTGAGCTCTTGTCACTCCCACAATGTGCATCCATTTCTGACCCATCTGAACATGACCCATGCCCCATCTGCCCTGAGAACGTCAAGAAGTCAACCGGGAGCAGTAAGTTCCTGTGTACGACCTTTTCTCTGCCTGTGGCACCATCCCGGATCCTGTGCACATTGATCAACGGCCTCACAGACACTACGTCATAAGGTGTCGAGTCCCAACGATCCGCAACTTTCCTTTTTCCTTTCTCGCCTCGATTGGCTAGCAGCACTCTGTCACCTACAGCTAATGGTGAGCCCTTGACTTTGCGGTTGTAGATCTGGGCGTGACGGGTCTGTTCTTTGATCGCATGCTGTTGAGCAATCTGTGCGGCCTCAGAGAGATCTTTCTTTAAGTTGCACACAAACTCATTGTGACTCACAACATTGGCATTCTCCAAGACATGATGAAACATAATGTCAGCGGGCAAGCGAGGAACACGTCCAAACATCAAGTAGAACGGTGCAAAGCCCGTGGTCTCATGCACTGTGCAGTTATAGCAGAAAGTCAACATGTTCAACATCTGTGGCCATTTGGACCTGGACTTCGGGGGAAGTGTTCTGATCATGCCTCCAAGAGTCCGGTTGAATCTTTCCGCAATTCCATTACCCATGGGGTGATACGGCGTAGTGTGGGACTTGTGCACTCCCGCCATCTCGAGAAGATCCTTGATGAGTCTACTCTCAAAGTTAGCTCCCTGATCCGAATGGATCCTTTTGGGGAACCCATAGATGCAGAAAAACTTGTCCCACAGGCAGCGGGCAACTTGCTTTGCTGACTGGTTCCTGCAGGGGAAGGCAAGAGCCAACTTTGAGAAATGGTCTGTCACAACAAGGACATCGGTGGTTCTCTTGTCACCCGACTCCGCTGTCCAGAAATCGATGCACACCAGTTCCATTGGAGAGGAAGTGCGGATATTCTCCAGGGGTGCCCGGGCATCCGGCTCAGGGGTCTTACCCAAGATGCATCTCTGGCATTGCCTCACATGCTTCGTGATATCTTTTTCCATCCCAGTCCAAAAGAACCTTTCACTCGCCAGAGAGAGTGTCCTTGAACAGCCCTGATGACCAGCTGCGTCATGAACACCATGCAGAACTTGATGCTTCAGAGACCCAGGTATGACAAACTGAAAGACCCGACGGTTCATGTGGCGATCTTTCCTCACTCTGTATAGAGTCCCATCACGAACTTTCAACTTCTTCCAGTGCCTCAACAACATGAGCACACAGCTCGGCTCAGCTGCTCTTTCGCGTGCAGTGGGCCTCATATGCCGCTGGACATAGAAGAGGACTCTGCTGATTGTAGCATCTTGCTGCTGCAGATCGCGTAACTGGCTAAGGGGAATGACAATGGAAGGATCTTCTTCAGGTAGCTGGAGTGACAATGGGGTAGCTCCAGGGAGCCGAGAGACACCACCAGTCTGATGGACATCCAAAACTGCAGACACCTCCTCCGCACCAATGGCACTCCCAGATGACTGATCGGTAGCTTCCCCCTGAGGACTTCCTCCATCATAATCCCCAGCCGTGTGAACGGCCTGACAGTTGTTGGTCAAATGAAAAGCATCCTGCACCGTCTCATTAACAACTCCTTGGACCTCATTCAGTAAGGACAGGTAGGGCTCTTTCACGAGACGATGACTCACGCAAGACTGGACGAAGGGTTCTCGACTCAGGGCATCAGCCACCGTGTTCTTGGGCCCTGGAACATACTTCAGGTCAAAATCATATGCCGCCAGCTTCGACACCCATCTTTGCTCGCAGGCATGTAGCTTGGGCTTCGTCAGAATATAGGTCAAGGGATTATTGTCAGACCAGGCAGTAAAGTGTCTGCCTTTCAGCCAGTGGGAAAACTTATCACATATGGCCCACTTCAAAGCAAGGAATTCAAGCCTGTGAGCAGGATAGTTTAACCGGGCTCGCGACAGCGTTTTACTAGCAAAAGCCACTGGTCTCGCAACCTTGTCACCAGGTTGAAGCTGGGAAAGGACGGCCCCGATGCCGTCAAACGATGCATCGACAGCAAGGATGAAAGGTTTCCCGAAGTCAGGATGGGCCAACGTCACACTGTGTGACAGATCGTGCTTCAGAGTCTCAAACGCACGTTGACACTCAGTGGTCCAGTCCTCCGCTGTCAACTTCACGTGACTTGAAGGGTCTAAAGCAGGTTTCGTCCTTCGTCTGGCTTTACCACCAGTCTTCTGGCCCGAAAGGAGCTTGAAAAGGGGCTTGGCCTTGATGGAGCAATCCTCAATGAAGTGCTGATAATATAGCACCATACCCAAGAAAGACCTAATCTTCTTCTGCGAGGGAGTGAGGCCATCACTGTCCATCAAGTCAGACATCTGCACCCCGTTTATCGCTTCCACCTTTCCGGGGTCTGTCTGTACCCCTGACTCAGAGATGACATGGCCGAGGAACTTCACAGATCTCCGAAGGAAGTGACACTTCTTCGGCGCTAGCCTGAGATTATGGTTCTTCAAGCGAGAGAAAACCATTTCCAATCGCTCAAGCGCAATCTGCTCTGTCGGACCAAAGACTATGAGATCGTCAAGATAACACAAAAGGCTAGTGAAGTTCTTGTCACCAAAAATGGAAAGCATCATCCGCATGAATGTAGCCGGGCTGTTCGATAAACCCTGTGGCATCGGTGTGTATTCGTGCAGGCCAAAAGGAGACGAAAAAGCAGTGAACTTCTTGTGATCCTCAAACAGGGGCACATTATAGAATCCTGAAGTGAGATCCACGGTGGAGAAGAAGACATTTCCTCCAAGTGCGGCAAGAGCATCAGCTTGATGGGGTAGTGGGTGAGCATCCCGCTGTGTCCTCGCATTAAGCCACCTGAAATCTGTGCAGATGCGCAAATCCCCATTCTTCTTCCACACTAGAACCAATGGAGACGCATATTCGCTAGTGGATTTTCGAATGATGCTCTTTTCTTCCATCTCATTGAGAGTCATTCTCAGCTTCTCATATTGACTTGGCGGCACTCTCCGGTAAGGCAGGCGGAATGGCCTCTCATCCACCAGGTGTATCTTGTGCACAAAGTCAGAGGCCTCCCCACAGTCCATCTTGTTCCGTGAAAAGACCGATTCATACCTCTCAATGATTTGGAAAAGCCTGTCCCGCCACATGTCAGACACAGCACACGCATCCAGGTCCAGATCCTGTAGTCCAAGCTTGTCCAATGCCATCTTAATGTCTTCTTTGGACCTTGGCCTCGCGGCATGCATAACAGATTGGGAGAACATTTGGATGTTGTCTGACTCAGACAAGTCTTCAGCAGCAATGCAAGGAAACACATCTGCCAGCTTTGCATTTCTTTTCAACACCACTTGTTCACTAGAGGGATTGATGACCCTCACTGGGAGCCATCCATCGCCCCACATCGGTGCGATAACCCTGCCAACCAGAATCTTCCTAGATCTGCACCTTGATTGAGTTGGTTCGACTATGACCGTGCTGCCAACCGACATCGGAGCGGAGGCGGGAAGCTTAGCCCAAACAAGATGCTCACTCTTTGGTTGTAACATCACACACTGCCGTAACTTAAGTGTGCCAACCTTGTCGGGTACAGTTACACCCTCCATCTCTCTGCGTTGGAAAGGAGTGAGAAAAAGTGATGAGAGTCATCATCAACAATACTGCCAGGCTCTGACATGAGCCGCCAGTAGCCTTCAGTCTTCCTCATCAGATGAAGAATTGTCTTAATGGCATTACTGCCCAGAATTATGTCATCGGTCTGTCCAGGCACCACAAACATAGGCACAGCTAACTTGCAATCATACACCAACATTTCCACATCGCATATAGCCGAAGGTGTCACCTGATGACCTCCACATCCAACAATGACAACGTCGTCTGCAGGGTAACGTTTCATGTCCGGGTTGCAGACCAACAATCGTGCCATAGCCGACTCACTCAATGTGCATCCAGTAGAGCCGCTGTCAATCATCGCAGCCAAGGAAACACCTGCTATCGTGGCGGTGGCGTAGAACAAACTATCCGACTTCAGAACCATGTGTGTGCCTTGAAAGATAATCGTCTTCTCAGTGGAGACACTGGAAGTAAGCGACTCCAATACTGATTCAAAATCATCTGTCAAACTATTGGGAGAGTTGCTAACTTCATCCACATCGCACTCCCTTGGATGCGGACACATTAGTTTCCCGACTGCGGTGACCGTGAGGACTGCACCTGCGTGGGGCAGTTGCGTCTGGAATGATCGGGTGAGTAGCACAAAAAGCAAAGTCTCTTTTCACGGCAGTGAACGAGTGCAGAATGGTCGGAGTTAGCACAGACAGCACATGGGAGATTATTCAAACCTTCAACCATAGGGAGCCTAGGCCTACGTTTACCAGCAGCAGAAGTTGAGGAAGGATTAGCCCCCTGCAGCAAAACTCTCTCCAGCATGGAAATGACACGCTCAAGAGCCGCAGAGTCGGGCACTCTGGCTGGGTGGGCTATCCGACCATCATCCAGGCCCGCTGTATTCTGCAACATCTCAACTTTGTTCACAAAAACATGTTCAGTGGGTTTCCTGCTCACCACAGCTGATGCAGCAGCCCTTGAACCCATCTCTGACTGGTACTCATCCAGTATAGCCTGGACCTCAACTGCCGACCACTTGTCTATTGTTTTCGACCTGAATGTCATGGAAAGATCCCTGGATGGGCAATTTTTGATAAACATCCGTGTAACATCAAGAGAAGAACAGTCCGAATCTCTGCCCTGCTCTCTAAGACGGTCAGCGGCAACCTCAGCCGCATTATTGATCCTCAACCAATAGTCATATGCGTCCTCATCATTCTCTGGGAGCGTAGTGTAAAAGTCTGCTAGAGGGAGAGGTGAACAAGGGACAGTAGCAAAATGTTTACGAAGAAGGCCATAAATGGCATCTGGGTTCCGAGTAACATCAACTGCACTGTTTCTTGCGCTAACTTTTACAACATCTTTAGCTCTACCCCTGAGGTTCATGATGATTTCCTCTGCCTGATGCTCAGGAGCTACATTTGCTCTCCTCATGTAGTTCCTCATTAAGTCTTCCCACTCATGCACATTAACTGTATCAGTGTGATCCCCCTTGAAAGCTGGGGGTTCCCGAACTTTCCTGTGCGGCACGAGCAGAACTTGTGATGAGTCAAGACTTTGTGTGGATGTGCCAATGGCCGTGTCACGTAAGACTGAGTTGTCATGCGTGGCAACGTTGTGTGTTGGGCTGAGATGTGCAACAATGCTATCTGCCAGCTGTTGGCCAACATGTCTTATTATGTCACTCATCTGACCAACTATGTCAGGTGACTGGGGAAAGGGATCTGTCGCCGGCATATCAGTAGTCTGTGCGCTTGTCATAGGTACACTGCACTGGGTCTGGGAAGGAACTCTGTCCCCACTAACTGAAGTGGCCTCAGCTAGAACCCGCCCATTCCCCTCTGCATGAACTACACCACCCTGTACAGGACTACAAAACTGTAACACGGTCGGGATCCCTCTACCTCTACCAACACACTTATTCAAAGGCGTGCTAAATGTTCCTTGTAAGGAGCTCATCCTGAGACTTCACAAAAAAATACCAGAGGAAGAGAAAAGAAAAATTGCAGAAAGGTACACCAATTGCAAAAAAAAACAGTTGTGACGAGAAACACACTAATTGCAGAACATGAGCACACACTGTCCACCTAGTGATATGATGAAGCAGCACAGCGTCGTGGTCCCGGTCCGAAGTGGAGAGTCAACTTGTGATCGACGGGTCACGGCACCAATGTGACGGGGGTCACAACTGTGATGGTCTGAGCTCCACGTCGCTGTCGCCTCAAGAATACCAGACGCATGGAGTGTGGCTTTTTCTTTCTCTTTATTGCTGGAACACAATATGGCAGGCAGAATGGAGAAGTCGCATCGGGTCTCGGACATAACATGTGACTTCCCTCGTAGCTCTAACTCCAATACATCATCCATAACAAGAGAAAATAAACAACAAGACAAAATACAAAACATGAGTGATCGTATAGTGATTATTTACAACAAAAGGAAAAGAAAACGCACACACACTGCTCTTTACGTGATGCCACCGAACGCATCACATGCAGCAGAACGGCTGCGCAATGTGCGGCAATGGCGGCCGCGATCAACTGCGGACACACGCCAGCAACAAGCACAAACAGCCAAACGAAAAACGACACGAACAACCACATACAGCAAAACCAACAGGGAACAAACATTACCTGGAACACAATATGGCAGGCAGAATGGAGAAGTCGATCGGTCTCGGACATAACTGAGCAACAGAAAAGCACTATTAACTTAGCGGGTAAAACTTGCATTCGACAAAACATAAATTAAATAACAATACAAAAAGCAATTTGGATTTGGGACAAACCAGGGAACTAATTAAACACATCATACCATAGAAAAAGGGAAACCAAAGTGAAATATTGTCTTTAAACTATAAATGAATCCGGACCGTGAATGAAATGCGACTCACCATGTGACTTCCTCGTAGCTCTAACGGCTACGGTGGGAAGCTTGTGCCACACTGTGGGCGGTTGCGTCACTTCCGCGTAATTTAATAAACTAAATATATCACCCGTTACATATATATATATATATATATATATATATATATATATATATATATATATATATATGTATGTATATATATGTATATATGTGTAGTAAGGCGTTTTAAGCCGAAAAAAAACGACCATGTATAGTAAGCAGTTTTTAGCCGATAAAAAAGACCATGTATAGTAAGGCGTTTTTGACAAAAAAAAACGACCATGTATAGTAAGGCGTTTTTGACGAAAAAAACGACCATGTATAATAAGGCGTTTTGAGCCGAAAAAACCGACCATGTATAGTAAGGCGTTTTGAGCCGAAAAAAACGACCATGTATAGTAAGGCGTTTTAAGCCGAAAAAAACGACCATGTATAGTAAGCAGTTTTTAGCCGATAAAAAAGACCATGTATAGTAAGGCGTTTTTGACAAAAAAAATGACCATGTATAGTAAGGCGTTTTTGACGAAAAAAATGACCATGTATAATAAGGCGTTTTGAGCCGAAAAAAACGACCATGTATAGTAAGGCGTTTTGAGCCGAAAAAAACGACCATGTATAGTAAGGCGTTTTGAGCCGAAAAAAACGACCATGTATAGTAAGGCGTTTTACCCGAAAAAAACGACCATGTATAGTAAGGCGTTTTAAGCCGAAAAAAACCGACCATGTATAGTAAGCAGTTTTTAGCCGATAAAAAAGACCATGTATAGTAAGGCGTTTTTGACAAAAAAAAACGACCATGTATAGTAAGGCGTTTTTGACGAAAAAAACGACCATGTATAATAAGGCGTTTTGAGCGAAAAACCGACCATGTATAGTAAGGCGTTTTGAGCCTAAAAACGACCATGTATAGTAAGGCGTTTAAGCGAAAAAACCGACCATGTATAGTAAGCAGTTTTAGCCGATAAAAAGACCATGTATAGTAAGGCGCTTTTGACAAAAAAATGACCATGTATAGTAAGGCGTTTTGACTAAAAACGACCATGTATAATAAGGCGTTTTGAGCGAAAAAACGACCATGTATAGTAAGGCGTTTTGAGCTGAAAAAAACGACCATGTATAGTAAGGCGTTTTGAGCCGAAAAAAACGACCATGTATAGTAAGGCGTTTTAAGCCGAAAAAAACCGACCATGTATAGTAAGCAGTTTTTAGCCGATAAAAAAGACCATGTATAGTAAGGCGTTTTTGACAAAAAAAACGACCATGTATAGCAGGGGTCTCAAACGTGCGGCCCGCGGGCCAACTGCGGCCCCCAGGATGATAATTTGCGGCCCCCGTCTTAATATGAAAGATTAATATTAGTGCGGCCCGCAAGATTGATATGAATGACTCTTGTGTGCGGAGCTGAACGAACCAATCACGTGAGGTATTGACTCTATTCCGCCCCGCCCATTTTTTTAGAGGAACCCTGATGCGGCCCAGCCTCACCCAGACTGCCTCCAGTGGCCCCCAGCTAAATTGAGTTTGAGACCCCTGATGTATAGTAAGGCCTTTTTAACCGAAAAAAAACGACCATGTACAGTATAGTCAGGTGTTTTAAGATGAAAAAAACGACTATGTATAGTAAGGCGTTTTTAGCCGAAAAAAACGATTATGTATAGTTAGGTGTTTTTGGCCCCTCCCCCAAAAAACGACCATGTACAGAAAGGCGTTTTTTAGCCGAAAAAACTACCATGTATAGTAAGGCGTTTTTAGACAAAAAAAACGACCATGTATAGTAAGGCGTTTTGAGCCGAAAAACCCCCAACAATGTATAGTAAGGCGTTTTTAGCCCAAAAACACGACCATTAATAGTAAGGCATTTTCAGCCGAAAAAAAACGACCATGTATAGTAAGGCGTTTTTAACTGAAAAAAAAATGACATGTATAGTAAGGCGTTTTAGATGAAAAAACGACCATGTATAGTAAAGCGTTTTAGACAAAAACGACCATGTATAGTAAGGCGTTTTGAGCGAAAAACCCCAACAATGTATGGTAAGGCGTTTTTAGCCCAAAAAAACGACCATTAATAGTAAGGCATTTTCAGCCGAAAAAAAACGACCATGTATAGTAAGGCGTTTTTAACTGAAAAAAAATGACATGTATAGTAAGGCGTTTTTAGATGAAAAAAACGACCATGTATAGTAAGGCGTTTTTGACGAAAAAAACGACCATGTACAGAAAGGCGTTTTTTAGCCGAAAAAACTACCATGTATAGTAAGGCGTTTTTAGACAAAAAAAACCGACCATGTATAGTAAGGCGTTTTGAGCCGAAAAAACCCCGACAATGTATAGTAAGGCGTTTTTAGCCCAAAAACACGACCATTAATAGTAAGGCATTTTCAGCCGAAAAAAAACGACCATGTATAGTAAGGCGTTTTTAACTGGAAAAAAAATGACATGTATAGTAAGGCGTTTTTAGATGAAAAAAACGACCATGTATAGTAAGGCGTTTTTGACGAAAAAAACAACCATGTATAGTAAGGCGTTTTTAACTGAAAAAAAAAAAAGACCATGGATGGATTATGGATGAAAACCGAGGTTTGACTGTATATGCATTGCGACTGATCCCACTGACTGTACAAAGGCACAAAACCTTAACAAGTAATTGGTCTTGAAAAATAGAGTAATGGACTTTTAAGATGAAACGAGATTCATAAAGAAAGGAATTTTTAAACCATTTAAACGAGCATATAAAATCTAAATGTAATCCCTGCCTACACCTTACAAACTAAAGAGAGTGCTATAATATGTGTCAAGAATAAAGTATTCACATGTCCTTGATAGCGTCTGCTGTGTTGGGTCTGTCTCAGTGACAGACTGAGGTTGCTGTTGTCTTCTTCTCTGAACAAAACAATGTTGTCTTTTCCTCTGATCAAAACAGTGTGTCCCCAATCCGATATTCCATGAATTGCACTTTATTAATAATATTCATTCCGTATCTTTTATGCATTCTTTCACTTTTAAATTATCCTGCGGGCCTGATCAAACCTCCGCGGGTCGTAGGTTTGACACCACTGTTCTTGGCGATAGTGAATAAAGTGCAAATAAAACACCCATTACGCACACTACCAAAATGTGCAAGCCAACTTTATTCATTGTTTCAAGATGCTTTGGTGATCACGGCAACTCCGCTGAAATAGTTGAGAAGCAATAGTCTCGTCTGGATGCTTGCGGGGCGCTCTCTGCTGGTCCCAACGGGGCCGGGGGCTGAAGAACCTGCAAAACCCAAAGGATCGTGGTGAAATCAAACTTCATTTCAGATTGGGGAGGAAACATCGGATGATTTTCTGAGGGCCCCGATAACTTTTCCCCCTCAAAGTATTCACTGAATATCGATCAACATGTCAGAAACATTTCGGTCTCAAACTCCAGCAGAGGGCCCGCCATTGGCAAGGGGAAACAATAAACTTGATTTCGCTTTCCAATGTCAGCTAACAGCAGTAAGAATCATTGTAAAATTCGACCGCAAACTCGCAAGAGGCTTGCGCCCGTCGTCGTCGACGGTGTTGACAAGGTCTTTACGAAACTAGTGACCAATAGGAATGACAAACCTTTGACTGAAGTGGCCCTCAACTTTACAAGTACAGTCCCACCGAAAAAATACAACTCTCTGGGTACCTTTATCAGGTGCTGTCTCACCATGTTGGTCTTTGTCGTTGTGTTTATGATCATCTGGACGAGACGAAGGAATTGACTTTCCCAGTTCCTTCGTCTCCTGTCTGTGGCTGCGCAGACGCAAAGGAGCATGTTTTCAGCGTGCACTCCGTGCAGCCCCTACCAAGGCCCTCGCCCCTCCCCTTTCTCTTCTGTCTCCCTCTCTGAGCACGGCAGCTGAGCCACTGCCAAACCTCGCTTCAGACACGTGAAAAAGAGAGAGCGACATGGAGGGAGGGAGGGAGGGAGAGAGAGGAGAGAGAGAGAGAGAGAGAGAGAGAGAGAGAGAGAGAGAATGACAGAGCCGGCTCTCGAGGGAGGGTGCCGGCTCTCATCGTGAACGATGAAGATGAACATGCAGAACATTTTGCATGTTGGGGGCGAGGGGGGAGTCAAACACAGACTCTTTGTACCGGCTCGTTCGCGACCGACACATCACGACAAAATAGGCTTCCTCCGAAGTCCGCATGTTCGGCCACATCGTGTCTATTCCGGTGTAACTTGTCCGCACCCGATTTCCAAATTCTAGAAAGACAACCTCATGAACTTGGATAGGTTATGTTAATTATGACACCACGTGTGGTCGAGTCGCGCCGGAAGTGATGTCATTCGGCAGAAACTTTGGCCTGTGAATTTGGATACAGGGGTGTAGTTGTATTACTTTGAATAAATCATAACATTGATCAAATAATTGCAATCCTTTAATAAGAACGTACAATAAATACGTTTCAAACATTCATATGACAAGTACATGAATATTTGATGTTCGGTATTTAAGAACAAAAAAGTACTCAGTGATCTTTCAATTTCTTTATTTTCTTATCAGATTACTGTTCAAATGATACAAATTAAAAAAACATGATAGATGTATCTTTTTTATATAATACACGTTCTCTCTTTGGATTGCAGCATACTGACAGAAAACAATTAAATTAATAGGCAATCAAAACATCTGTGCTCAACAGTCTTTTCTCCTTGACCTCGGCACATGCATACACAAAAGCAAGAAACTTGATTGCTAATCTTTTGTCAGGTTGATATGAAATGTTTGTGAGATGCTGCGTTATTAATGTGAAATCGTATTCATCCCTTAGTAACAACAGAAAAACAAAGATTGTATTGCTTATTTGCGCTTATGTTGACAACACAACAACACTTAAATAAAATAAATACAAGTAAACTGTTAATTTTAGTCTCCCCCACTATATGAGCTCCACAAAAGCATCTCCTGCAAAGTCAGACGACACCACATCGAAGGTGGGCATGCTTCAAGGAATGACCACCGCCGTTTTGTTGCACCTGCTGTCAAATACGATGATGTCACAAAGTGAAATGTGACAAGTTAAAAATCAGCAATATTGTCTTGAAAGTATGCATGGGGGGGGCAAAGAAAAACACTTGTGCAAATGTTGACATAGGAGGCGGCAAAGACTCCATGAGCATTTTCTTGGTCGGGATATTTTTCTGCAGACTAGAAAAATTGTCAAAGATTTTTTTCTTTTACACCTTTTTTGCT
Source organism: Hippocampus mohnikei (assembly GCA_026261675.1). Classification (NCBI taxonomy): domain Eukaryota; kingdom Metazoa; phylum Chordata; class Actinopteri; order Syngnathiformes; family Syngnathidae; genus Hippocampus; species Hippocampus mohnikei. The sequence continues at coordinate 5,042,125 of JAKGUB010000341.1, forward strand.
TCATTAGCAATATTCGGAAGTGTGTAACTTTGTTTCTCACAGAATTGCAATTTTATCATAAAATGATGACAATGTTAGAATGCTTTAAAACAAACAATTACAACTGTCCTCAAAAATACATAGAAAAACAACAATCTTTTGTCATATTCTTCTAAAATTATTCTCATAATTGTGATTTTTGTTACTTGAAAATATGTGGTATTTTTAAATGGTGCAACTTGACCTTTTTTTATTTTATTTTTTGGGATGACTGCTCCAAATTATGTCTAATTTCCTGCAGGGCTGTGACATGGGTTTATTTTTTTCAATACTTTCTCAAAACAAAACTTGTTTTCTAGGAAAGATAAGATAAGGCAAGAAAACCTTTATTAGTCTCGCAATGGAGAAATTCCCAATGGTGACTAATGTATGACTTTTTTCTTGTAATATTTAGACTCGTAATATAAAATCTTATTTTGTATATTTCCAACTTTTCTCATTAAATTACAACTTGTTTTTTTGGGGTTGTAAAATTGCAATTTGAATTCATGATGTATTTTCCCCGTGGTAAATTTGTGGTAGAATTACTTATTAGTGATTAAATTAGATTTTGTCATGAATTCAAATCTTTCTCTCGTACTCGCCCTTCATTTTGACATTCTTTTTTTTTTTGTGATATGGGAAAGGTCTGACTTTATTCCTGTACTGTAAAAGCATGTAAACGTTTTGGGGCTTTTTCTAACAGTTCTTTCAAACAGTTTTCTTTGTTGTTCATTGGGAGCACAGGCCATCTATGGGCCACAAGCCATATGTTTCCCACCCATGGTGGAAACGAAAGACTTGGCTTCAAATTCTGACGATGGCAATGATGCTGATGACTTCCAATGTGATTTTTCTTTCTGCTTTGGTCCATTTGATTTTTTCCCCCCTTCCAAGACCTAACATGCACGCGAGAACGCACACATATTTATTTCCTCATTTCCTTCAAGACCTAATCTGACAAAACGACTTCCGACCAAACCACTAAGACACCTGCACTCACAACCAACCCAATATCACCTTAGATGAACACTTTCATTAGCAACATGACCGTTTCTCTCATGATTGCACCAGCTTAGAAACATAAAAAATAAACGGTAAGATTAGAATTCTACTCTGTAGTTTAAAAAAAAATATTGAGCGTAATATTAAAAAAAAAAAGATGCCCAAACTTGTAAACTTTTTTTCCTCCTAAAATTAACATTTTGCAAAATGATGTATTTCCCCCCCTTGCAATATGACTAATGGCATAAATGTAGAACTTCTTCCTCATGAGCTTATATTTATTTTCTCAGAATAGGTATATTTTTGTACTATAATTCCAACGTTTTCTTCTTGTACTATTATGACGACCCATGTAGAATTTATTGTATATTTTGTTTGGGGGGGTCCGTTTGCAATTCATGCATCACCATTCTGTCTTCCTCTTTGCAAAAGTCACGTGACAAGGTGCCACATTCATCCTTGATTTGAAAGAAAACAAAACGAGTGTAATGTGAGGGTCGACGACAACGAGGTGGGAGTCACTCTGGAGTGTTATTAGCAGCAATTATTCAAGGAAATCATTTGTGCAATTTAAAAATTTTTTTTTTTAAATGACAGTGAAAGAAGGCTTCATTAAATGTTTGTGCCACCGAGGCATGCGTGTACGTTTCGACAGAAATAAACTAAACATGATATGCCTCATGAAACGCAAACAACTCGCTCACTAAAAAGGATGATCATTATTGTGATTAATTTTCTTAGTATTATTATTAGGGCCACACTGCGCAGAAAATATAGTCAGACAAGAAGTACGTTGTAACATCAGAAGAAATGGTCATGTAATGATGACTTTCTTCTAAAAAATGAACAGCAAAATTTTAACTTTTTTTCACAGTATATATTTTGTTCTTTGAATTTTCAAACTCAATTTCTGTAAAATTACAAGAAACGTTCTTTTCAATGTATTACTTTATTCAAAAAATGTTTTCCCTATATTTGCAAGTTATTTTTTGTTCTTATTTGAGACCATTGCCTTTCTTCATGTATGGTTATCAAAAATGTATTTTAAGCTCGTTTTTGTAGATTTACAAGAAATTTTGTTCAAATCTTACTTCTTCATTTGCTTTCTTTCTTTAAGTCTAACTTTTCTTGTCAGTTACATGCCATTGTCCTAAACATAGACTCAAAAAACAGTTGGGTCACAACCCTAAAAATTGGGTTTTGTTTGAAACCTACAAAATTGGGTTGTTTTTTAATAAAATCATTTTTTGGGTTATTCATTTGACCCAATATTTTGGGTTACCGTATTTTCACGACCGTAAGGCGCCATTAAAAGTCTTAAATTTTCTCCCAAATGGACAGGACGCCTTATAATGCGGAGCGTCTAGTGCAGCGGTCGGCAACCTTTGACACCGAAAGAGCCATTTGAACCCGGTTTCCACGGAAAGGAAAACACTGGGAGCCGCACATCTAAAATGAAAAAAAAAAAAAAACTTCTACTACTTTACCGCAGCATGTTTCTTATGAAATCCACGTGCTACAGAGAAAATTACATTTTATTCATTTAATGAACACATTTTGACCGTCGACCGGCGCGCCAGTACCACCGCCCCGCCCGTGCCACCGTCACGCCCGCCCCACGCCTCTCCCCGCGGCCGACGTCGAACGTCGCCGCCGCCGTCGCCTCCGCTGTCCTCCTCCGCCCGGGCTCGAGGCCGGGCACGCGCTGGTGCGCCGCCGCCGCCGCCACGGGTCGGGCCTCGGGGCCGGGCGCTGGTGGTCGTGGCGGGGTAGAGGAGACGACCGGTCGTCGACCGGCGCGCCGTACCACCACCCCGCCCGTCCCACCGTCACGCCCGCCCCCACGCCTCTCCCGCGGCCGACGTCGAACGCCGCCGCCGCCGTCGCCTCCGCCGTCCTCCTCCGCCCGCTCGGCACCTCTCACTCCGGGCTCGGGGCCGGGCACGCGCCGGGTGCGCGCGTCGTTTCAGCGGGTATACCAGCTTCCGCAGTGTGACGTCTATTTTGAGCGACGAAAAATAATATCAAATAATTTAATTAATATTTTAATATTTCAAGATCACAATAATCTTCAAATTTAGAACTAAAATAATATAAAAACTAACACAAATAAAACACACTTCAATTAAATACAAAAAAAAAAAAATTAGTAATTTATTTTCCCAAGCCAATCAGAGCCGCATTATAAGGATGAAAGAGCCGCATGAGGCTCCGGAGCCGCGGGTTGCCGACTGCTGGTCTAGTGTATGAGCCGAGTTCCGAAGCCTGACTGAGAGCCGACACGCTGTTTATATAGAGAAAAGGCGGAAGTGAGCGTGAACAGGCATGCGGGAAAGCAGCCGGCCAATCAGTGAAGGGTGGGCGTGTAAGTGGCCGCGCATCATTTCTGTGGAGCCACATGGCAATGAGAGTGACTCTGACTAACATGTTTTTAGCGTGCGTGCATGCATGCCGTATGTTTAAACTGGTGTATGTTTTACCACGCCTGGCTGCGCCCAATAATACAGTGCGTTTTGTGTATGTGTAAAATACAGAAATAGCACCCGTTACTGAGACTGCGCCCTACAACACGGTGCGCCGAATGGTCGTGAAAATACGGTAAATGAAGAACCCCAAAAGTTGTCAGCCGCCCCCCATTTTTTTTGCGTTCAAAAACAACCCAGTATGTTTTAAAGAGTGCACATTGTAACAATAAAGTCAAAACGCCCCGTCCTCCCCCCAAAAAATTTACAACTTTTTGTGACTTGGCTTATAATGTTTTGATTCTTCAAAATGCCAATGTTGAGTTGTTTGCATCTTTGATTCTCAGTGTGGCCCTAATAATTCTCCTCTGCACCAACACAGACTCCAGACTTTCTATTTGTGTGTGTATTAACGTCATTTGAACAATTTCCTGATCTGCCACAGTGACGTGTCAACACGGACAAAAAAATAAAATAAAAATAACTTTTGTTAAAAGTATACGCGGCAAGGGCTTGGCTAAGTGGCGGATCGGCCATCTCCTATGATATCTCTGGAATGTATACAAGAGGTGCACGCCATCTTGCTTTTTTTTTTCTTTTCTCCACAACAACAGCAAAGACGGGAAGTTGTCCCCCCCACTAAATAAGTCTTTTCAAAATAAGATGCACTTACTCAACCAACATGAAGGGCCCCGTGCATCATTCTTGACGTCAACAAGGAGCCAAAAAGCTGACTTATTGCACGCAACGGCAAAAAAATGTGCCCGCCCGCCGGCCCGCCCCGCTCGCTCCTGCCCTCTGCAGTCCCTGAGACGGCCTCCAATTCAGGCCGAGAAACAGCGAGAGGCAATGTGAGTAGAGACACCAAAATGGTTAAATTGCCAAATGAAAAGCTCTTATCTTCTCCAGGCGATAACACAGCCCAAGAGATTTCAGTTTTCCTCCATCCGAGGAGCTCCGAGATGGTGTCTCCGGGTCGCTGCTCTCAGCTGCTCTCAGCTGCTCCAGGACTTGCGGTTATCTCCTCTGAGGACAGGAACGCGGGCGGCATCGGCGGCAGGGAACTCCGGGGCACCGTGCCGGCCGTCGCGGCAGCTCAGGCGCTCCGGCCGAACAAGAATGCCGTGTGCAGGCCGGCATCGGAAGTAGCGGTGGCCGCCCACGCAGCCGTCGTGTTTACCTGAAATGGATGGGCGGGGAATTTAGCATAAGCATAGCTTGAGCATAGCTTTATCATGATGAAACTTTTAGAAATTGACTATTTTTCTCCTGGAATCATTTTCGTAAAGTTAAAAAAATCACAATTTGAAGACTGAGTAATTGTCTTTGGCTACATTCTGACTTGTACTTTTAGGACATGATTTTTGTAAATTAGCATATATGGCTAGTAAGACTACATTTCTCATGAATCTTAGACACAGAAGCAGGAAGTAGTTCTCATGCCAGTATGACAACATGAAGAACTGCGAGCAATAGGATGTGGGTGCGAATGAGAACGCAAACAAAACACAAATGTAAATAGGAAGGAATTGAACTTTACATTTAGCTCTGATATTGTAATTGTGGGACGTAGATTTAGGTAATTTTTCACAATTAGATGATTTATTCCCATCAATTGTGAACTAATTTCTTGAAATCTTGATAATTTTTTCTTCTCGCCTTACAGGTTTCTCCTCTGGCAATTTTAGAACATAAATCTCAATTATTTTTCCATAATTAGCAAAGGACTTTTCTTTTTTCCATAATTTGATTGTCAGAAATGTACAACTTTTCAGTTGATGACTTCATGGCTTGAGTCCTGTCATTTTCTGACGAGAAATTTTAATTTGCTGTCGCGATTCCGCCGATTGAGCTCACCTGCGGGGGAGTCCAGCTCCACGCCCACCCACACGCCTTCAGCAAAGTGCGTGGCCCCCACATAGCGCACGGTGCCCGCCTTGCTGCTCCCGACCGCCACATGGGCACCGTCCGTCAGCCAGTCTGGCACGGCCGAGTCGTCGAGCGGCTTCTGTTCAGAGAGGAAGTGGCGTGCGGTCACGCCATCGTGATTGGCGGCGAGCGCGGCGTCCAGGAGGAGGGAGGAGGAGGACGACGAGGACGAGGAGGAAGGTTGCAGGACGTCGGACAGGGTTGCCGTGGAGACACTGGCCGAGAAGTAGCCGCTGGACGATTGGCTGAGCGGGCTGAGGGGGGCGCTGTCATGCGGGTCATGCACGGGAAGAGGAGGGGCGTCGGCCGGGTCGGACCGCCGCTCTTTGGCCGGCGCTCGTGGGACGTGGGCGGCCTAGCGACGACCGCCGGGGCGGACCAGACAAAACCAGCGTCAGATTCGCAATGGGCACCTTTTTCTCGCAAATGCCTTTTCGTATTCCTGTACATTTACTTTGGACCAGACCTTTTTTTAAAAAACATTTTGAACCGACTATAAGTCTCAGTTTCATTAATTTTGATGAATCATCGTTTTTCATCATGAAAGATCTTTTTGGATTCATTTTTTCCCCCAAACATTTGTACAACCTCTCATTGGTAAACGTGTTAATTAGTGCAGATTAACCTTTTTCCTCATATTACTTTTCAAATTATATTTTGTAAATGTAAACTCAATTTTGTGACATAATTAGACATATATTTTTGGGTGTCATAGTAAAACAAGGCTAGAATTTAGAATCTTAGACATTAACATTTGTTTTGTCATCCCTATATGACAATTTACTCAATGCTCAAACGTAAATAAAAACATCATGATTCATCATTTTATGACTGACCTATAATTCACAACACAATTTTAGGACTTCAGTCTCAAGTCTACATCCTTTTGTTTGTAATATTAGAATGTACTGTGTTTAGTTTAGTTAATATGACAGTACAATGATTCATTTTTCTTCAAATGTCCAAGAATTATGAACTAAATTTTAATTGTTTTGCAACTTATTTTTTTTATTCTCCCAGTAATGTTAAACTCTTCTTATTTTTTAATTCTCCCAGTAATGTTAAACTCTTCTCATAGAATAAAAAAAGGGAGTTGCTTATGCTTAAGCAGCAGCTGTAAGGTTCCCATGCTTGCCTATTTTACATTGAAGAAGAAGAAAAAAAAAGACCAATGCAAACTAACTGAGTTTGAGTATAATGAGGCAAAATTAGACAACAAAAGGTGGCAGCAAGTCGTGCATCCTCACCATGTCGATCTTGACTCTGCTGTCATCACCAGCTGGTGGTGACATGATGCGCGGCAAGTGCTGCTGGATGGACAACACAAACGAAACAAACAAAAACGTCACATTGGCTGAATGAGGCAGGGCCTAGTTTAAAAACAAAAACATTTTTAAGTACAACTTCTGCTCCATTTTTGACTAAAAATCTCTTCTTCTTGCTGTTTTTCTGCTCAGACCAAAGCCTTGTCTGAAATAAAAGCAGAGCTTTGGCACTGTCTTATGGCATTAGAGAGGAACTACAATGAGGTGACTAGAGAACTTTCATTTTGACGAGCCATAAAATAAAATATTGCTTTGCCATTATCAATTTTTGCCATTCAGACTCTGACCTTTATACTGCACCCCAAAATGCCAGAGGAATTGAAAAGTTGCCCATTTTCAAGAAAAAGGTAAAAACGTTACAAAAACAAACTGGTTTTAGATTTAAGTATTGTACTGTTTCAATAAGTTTTTTTAAGTACAGACATATTTTGCTGAGATAAAAATGTGCAATCTTGCGGGAATAAAATATTTTTCATCATATCTATTCTTTTAATTGGAACAAAAAGTTAAGGTAGAGAGAAGCAATTGGTTTAAGATGTTTGTTTTATTGCCTTGCTGGTTTCCCTATGTAGGAATACCCTGTTTTTTTAAAAACTATTACACACACACACAAACACAAAAAACATCTAATAATTCTGCAGAACATTAAGCTCCAGCTCGCCAACCAAAGTTTTGAGAACCACTGGTCTTTGCGAGAGGGAGAGAGAGCACGGAAGCCCATCTTTGCCCACCTGCAGGCCGTGCGGCGACGGCCTCAGATCCTTCTTTTCGTCGCGTGCCGGAAACAAAGACTTGAGCAGTTTGGGCATCTGCGGAACCAACGCCTTCACTGAAAGATAAGAGGCAGCAAGTCCTGAACGACCTGAGAGGGGAGGCGGAGAAGTAGGAAGAGGAAGGAGGCAAGGAATCGAGGAGGCACAGGAGGTGGGAAAGATTAGCAGAGAAGTTGATGGCAATAAGACTGGAAAAAAAATGCTTCACGATCAATCAAATAATTGATTGCGGATTAAACATGATTGGTGAAAAGCAACATTCTCATTCAACAGCACAAAATGAAATCCAACACTAATGAGAGGAAGCGATTCAGAATCTGAGCCATGATAATGTGAGACATGTCATTGTTTTTGTTGACATTTACTATAGATTGGAGAATGAGCAGCCTCAATAAGGGTTGTTGGAGGACAGGTGGGGGTGGAGAAAGAAGATGAAAATTTGGAAAAAGGTGCGAAGAAAAAAAGGTGACAAGAGGGGAAGATGGTGAGAGGGAAAGGAAAGTGAGAAAAGTAGGTGAATACAAAGAGAGTGGAAGGATAAAGGGAGCAGAAAATAAGGTAAAAGAAAGATTTTAAAAAGGTGAAAGTGAGAAAAAGAAGAAGAGAAAAGCGACAAATGAAAAAGGAAGCTGAACAAAGGTGAGGGGGGAAAAACAAAAAGAAGGCCAAACCAAAGGATAGTTGATGATGGTGAGAATAGATGTTTTGATATTCAGAAAAAAAATATTTAGAAAAAGAAGACGATGTGTCATTTGTCAGGATAATTAGGGGCTTCATTTTGTTAAAAAAAAAAAAAATTGAAATGCGTCAGCTCATCATCAGCAGAAGCAGCAACAGCAGAGGAAGACGAAGATAGAGAACAACAAAGTTGCGAAGGTGGCTCAGCCATGGCGGTTTACCTTGCTCTGGGTCCTGGTTGTGTTGCGCGGTGACGGCGGCCGAGGAGGGCGGTGGCGGCGGTTGCTGCGACGGCGCGGGGTAGTAGGTGGAGGGAGACGAGGCTGGACGGGGGAGCGTGCGATGGTACGCAGATGGCATGAAGATGTCTTGTTGACTCTCCCAGCGACCCTGAACACCACACGTGCGTGCACGCAACAACGTAACATCATCAAACACGGGAATTCACTTTCCTCCTGTCAGGACGTTTGGAATCATCAAACACTTTGGCAACATTATTTAGATTGTAGAAGTGTACTTCACGAGTCCTCCGTGGTGTGTGTGTGTGTGCGTGTGTCCTACCTTGTCCTCAAGCAAGCAGGTGGTTGACAAGTCTTGTCTGCTTCCAGAAAGCTAAGGATGGACAAGAGCATGGAGTGAATGGCAATATTTAAAATATTGTTCTAGTTTTCTTCCTAGTTGGCACTCACTTCTTACTGTAAAAAAAAAAACGTTCCTAGGACACTCACTGCTTATGTAATGAAAGTGCTGATGTTGCAAATTGTGACTTTGGGTAGGACAGACTTGCTGGATCGAGCAAGTGTCCACATATTCTTGTAAATTTAAAATATTCTTTGACTTGTAAAGCTAAATAAGTTTTCTCATAAAAATGTGACTTTTCTTGGAAACTCCCCCACCCCCTATATTTTTATAAATATTTTGGCTTTTTTTCCATGTATTATACAATATAAGAAAATCTGCCATTTTTTTGGTCCTCATAAGTTCAACTATTGTCAAAATGAATGTCATTTTCTCAAATAGTCGTGTAAAAACTTCATAACTGTATAGTTATCCTCGTAACTTATAAATGAACAAAAACTGCTTCCTTCATAAAGTGAAAGTGCTGATGTTGCATGTTGTGGTTTTGGGACTGCCCGACATCCTGTCTCGCGTGGTTTCCAAGAGGAATGGTTTAAAATTGGTGTTCTCCTGGCGCTCCATTGAGCGTACATTACTTTTTCACGTGACACAGACATCGGTGTGGCGGTTTTACCCTGTTAACAGACGGAGAACTGAGACTCCGCCGGTTGCTTCTTCCTCTTGCAGCGAGCTGCTCCTTCACTGCCACCTCCTTAAAAACACAAACCTATAAGTGTCAGATTACATTTGATTTGAATACATCAATTTTATTTATTTTTGTACCTTTCCTGTTGGACATTTTGGTGAATCTGTTATTGAGTCTGATACAGGGAGTTAAGTTCTGTTCATTAATATACAGTATGCTAAAGCAATATTAAAGTCATGAGGACAGTAACCATTTGTATGAAAAACACTGCGCTGTGAATTAAACGATAACAACAACAACAAAATCAAATGAAAAACACTAAGTAGGAGGCTAACTGAGAATGCCTTCTTATAAGCAAATTAGTTCACTGTGTAACCTGTGACCTTGGAAGATAGAATGCCACAAAGATGTCAACCGCGAGGGTTTCAAGTGAAGGTAAGCCATTTTAAGCTAAAAAGAAAAACTCTGTTTCAAATCCAACCAGAACTCATTTGCTGCTGTCAAGATAATTAGAGAGATTGCCGGAAATCCACCATACTTGGTCCCGGTTTTTGTAAAATACATTTCCCTCAAAAATATAGGATATTCAAGTGTGACTTACAGTATGTTTTTTCATTCTTCATGATGCATTTTTTGACTGGTACAACTTCTACTTTCGAGTGACAGAGTCTGAAAAATATGGTAGGTCCAGTGTGTACCTGTCTGAGTCGATCCAGGGTGAGGATGTTTTCGAGACTGAGGACGCTGCGCAGGTACTTCTCGATGGCGGCTTCGTCGTCGGCCGACTCGCTGCTGGCGGCGAGGCGAGCCAGCATCTCCCTGTCCTCCGAGCCAGGAGCATCCTGGTGAGTGGTACAAATTGCATTTCATGATTTTCCCAGAAAACCCAGAGCGTGCTCTACTGCATTAGGAATCACACGCGCACGCACACACACACTTACCCCTGGGATGTTGGAGACCACCTCAAAGGTGACACCACATCCTTGGATGGTGCTGCGCGTCGACATCCTCCTGAGGAAATTGTGGGCGAAGCCCTGGCGCCCGGGATTGACATTGACGCAGATCCTCTTCCTCAGCACCAGCTGCATGTCGGCGGGGTGGCTGAGCTGCACCACCACGCGCACGGTGAGGTACACCCGGCTGTCAGGCCAAGCTCCCCCGCGGCTCAGCTGCGGACACTCGTGGACGGTGGAGTCCCACGACGCCTCCGCCTTCACCTGCAAGCCAAACAAGGCACAATGGAGGGTGGACTCGGACGGAAATTAGTCAGGATACATTCCTTTCTCGTCTTCTTTACCTCGCCATCATAGTGTTTGACGATCTGCAGGTCAAAGAAGTCGTCCTCGTCTTCGCCGCTCAGCGTGGCGTCCCAGCCTCCCGCGTCTGGAACCTCGAATTGGTCCTGGGAGCTCAGGTCGTCAGCTGGATGCCACGAATATCATTTAAAATGTATCATCCAACATTACTTTTAAAATAAATACCTTACAAATGAAAACAAATACACTCTTGGTGCGCATGTATACAGAGTAAACACAACATACGTTTGAGGTTGAGGAAGAGGACTGGAATGTGAGTCTCCATGCCCGGAAGTGGAACCCTGTGGACAAACACACTAGTCCATTAACAAGAACATCAGCATTCATGAGCTCATTGTCTTTTAGAAGACGTTGACTTTGGCACACTTGAATGACTTAGACAAAAAAAGGTTTGGCATTTATTGAGTGTGTCATTGGAAAAAAATATTGCTGGACTTCGATGGAAATCGTTGACTTTTTCAAGGACGGTAAAAATCAAAAGCATACCATTCCGCAGGTGCTCCAGGAATACCACTGCCTGCAGAGGGGACCATCACGGCATTGCGCTCTTCTGTTAGGGTCAAGCGCCATTCCAGCAGCTGAGCCTCCCTCTCTATGTCGTCCTCTGTTTTTTCTACACACAGACACAATGATTAACACATCAAATACACACATGTAACAGTCTAGTCTTGCGTGTGGCTATGGCCGACCTGCTTTGCTGACCAGACTCTGCAAGTGCTGGTCCAAGTACTCCTGCCTCTTGGTGAGCGCCGCCAACCACTGACGTCGCAAACGTTCCAGGTCTCTCTCCTGTGTGAGAAAATGGATGTTAACTTGAACTACACAACACGACTTGAAGCAAAAGAGAGAGTAAAGTAATCCCCTGCATATCCCTGGCTCACAATTAGCCAGTTCACTTCATTTTAGGAGCATAGTTTTTGGTATACCGTACTGTATTTATGGTTTGAACAATAAATATTAGCAATTCGAAACAAGTCTAGGGGCGATGTCAACGACATGCTTTTTGCAGCATGGCTGGGTCCCTATTAATGTTTTCCACCTGATAACTGTCCATCTCATCTCCCTTGGGGCCGCCGATGGTGCTTGTGATCTCCACGCAGCCCACCGACACAGCCAGCACGATCTCCGATATGAGCGGCATGGTACCCGAGTCCTGAACGGAGCGCACATCCACTTGGATTCTCCTTGCTTGACCCTGGCGGGAATAGGAAGCCAGTTCAAGATGAGATTACTTTGGGACTGCTTCTATAGGGTCACAACTGGGGAGGCGGGGCGTCATCTGTACTTGTCGAAGCTGAAAGATTCCGCCGGTGTTGACGTCTCGGGCGGGAATGACTTCAACCGGGACAAAGTCTCCATTCTCATTAATCTCGAGGATTTGAATCCAGAGTTCCAGCCGGCGCATTACCTCACTCCACCTGCGGGGCAAAAACAAACACCTCCACGTCTTTGAATGCAGTACAAAAGTGGAACAACAACATATTACGAACAAAAAGTTAGGGATACCCTATTGTGCTTTTGAGGTACATTTCAAAACAAAGATAAAATACAGAACAGCCTTTACTTCAACAATAATTGCGGTGGACCCTGAAAAGAAAAAAAAATGTCACCTGTCTCGTAGTGTGCGTGTCTTGGCCTGGATGATGCTGAGGTCCCACAGGGCAGGATTCCTGCCTGAGTCCGCCTGCCTGTGTCCGAACACCTCGATGGCCACAGCCCCTTCGGTCAGGTATTCGATGAAATCCTCCGACACGGACACGGCCAGCTCCTTGCAGCTGTCAAACACCACCATGCAGTGTGGGTCCTTGTTGCTGGGCGACAACGACGAGGGGTCCACCTCTGGGGCCACGATGATGGGCTCGGGCTGGTCCCAGAAGGAGTATTGGCAGAAGACGAAGTTGGACAGGTACTGTGGGAGACCAGTAGCCTGCAGGATTTTAATCTGGAGAAAACAAATGATTGATGATGTTGCTTCAGAAAGTTTACTGACACGCAGGCACTGGGCATTTGGCACTTCTTACCATACAGACAAGTTTGCGGTCCTGAATTTCTGAATCTGGGTTGTTGTCGGGATCGTCTCCTCCGGCGATGTTGTCCTCCAGACCCCCTCCAACCCTCACCACTTCCACATGGAGACGCCCGGCCACCTGACAATGACAACAAACAACCTTCGTGAAAAATGTCAGTCTGGGAAAGACATGCATTTTTACCAGAATTTAAAACAGTTCCCAGGTGTCTTCATAATAAATCTGTTTTTGTCAATATACTGCAAGGATCAACAATTATACTACATTTGGCATCCTGTATTTTCCCGCTTTGCTGAAATAAGGTTGGTCCTTTCTCATGCAAATGAACCAATGCTCAACCAGCGCACCCTCATTGGTGAGCCAAGATTTTTGAACACAGGAAACTGTCAGTCATGTACAAGCTACTAAAAAGTTACTTTTACCAAACAACTTCCCTGTAAGGCTGGACCCAAAAAGTGGAACTTAACTCGGTGATTCCTCACCTCTCCTTTCTGGTTGATGATGGGCACAGCGTACTGCAGTTTGACGTCATAGAAAAGGCAGGACAGGAAGACGTTGGCCACGCCGATCAGGCTGTGGTTCTCTTGCTCATCAAAGAAAGGGTCGGCCCGGCGAAAGTACGAGCGCATCCCCTGAACGGGACAAGGAAGAGATTGTGGGAGCGTTTAACCTCCTGGGTTCAGCACATCAAGTTTTAACTGTTAACTTACAGGGTTGTCATTGTCGTGCAGGTGGTACTCCTGCCACTCCTGGTAGAGCTCCCTCATGTCCACCAGCCGGTTCTCAGTCTTCTCTAAGCTCCAGATTTGCTTGCCGCGGCAGCGACGTCGCACCTGAATGGCGGGTTCGCTGAGCACAGCATCCCGCTACACACGCACAACACACACATATATATAGTAATGACGGGATGTAGCCTAAATTCTGGGAATGGTCAATTATATTTAATGTAATGGAAGGCAATCACAGCGACATTGCCAAAGACCCGATGCCCATGAAGACATTGCAAATGCAGTGATTTAGCCACGTTAAAGACACAAAATTCGGAAATATAAGTGTGGCTGAGTTCGAGGTTCCAGACCTTGCGGTTGGCATTGAGGTTGTCAGAGGGGATCTGTAGGGTGACTCGGTACTCGGTGTGACGTTCCAGCTCATCTGCAATGAAGCAGGCCTCTTGAACCAGGAGGTTGGCTCTCACGATTTGCTCCCGCAGCCGCCTCAAGCTCCTCACCAACACAGCCTCTCTGCAGGTGAACATTTGGAGCATAAATAGAACAAGAAGTGAGTTTATCGGGGGAAGTGCAGTACAGTTAGTACACTGTCAAAAGTGATGTTGTCCCATTATCTGAGTCACTATGGCCATAATGGTATGCTTGGGGTGTTCTTGGGGAAAAAGAAAATAAAAAGTACCCCTTAAAACTAGTTTCAGCGATCAATGGGAAATTGGATCACATTCATGCATCTGATGCAGCTAATGCCACCCTAAATACAGTGGTGCCCTGAATTACAACTTTAGCTCAAAACTCACTTTACTCATGTTTCAAAACAATATTCTTCATTGAAATGAATTGAAATGCATATCATCATTTCTAGCCCCATAGTAAAAAAACAACACCCATAATTTGTTATGCATTTTCAATAATGAAAAAAAAACTTGAGTAACGTGAGCAATGAGGCTGGTTGGGCTTCACGATAGCTTCTGGACATTTCTGGCTTATTGTCGCTCCTTCATGTTTTCATTTTGAGAGAAAAAAACAAAAAAAAAACTTATAACTTGAAAAATTAAATTGAGCCACTCGTAAGCGACATTACCACTGTCATGCGTGACAGTAAAAAAAAAAAAAAGCCGTATGAGGATTTACCAATGAGAATTTGACTGATCAACCTAAACCAAACTTGAACTGACTCTTCACATACCTGTCTTCATTCCATTGTCTAAGTCTGCTCTGAGCACTGCTTGAGTGGCTCATGCCTCCCATGCTTAGCCTTTCCATGCTGCGATAGTGAGATTGCTGGCCGGCACTAGGCTGGCCGAACGCCGGCAGTCCCGGGGGGCCTGCGGACAGGCGGTCCGGATTGAGCTTGCGACGGAGCTGCTGTAGCTCCTGCTCGTACATCTGCCTCTGGCGCTCCAGGGCCAAGCGTTTCTCCTCTTCGTGTTGCCTCTCCAGCGACTGCAGAACACTCTGCATCGGGTCTGATGGGACAAAATGTTTGTGAAAATGGGTTCTGCCATTTTTTGTTTTAGATTGAAAAATGCAGTGGCGGGCCGTGCATTTGGTAGGTTGGCCTTCAGCGCGGTCTTCCCAGCCTTAGTGCATTTCTTAATACAACCTCACAATTATGGAATTCATCAATTCAATGCAAACTAATTGCGCTTCTGACTTCCGGGTTGAGTGAACGCTGGCGCATTTGGCTGCCGCTGCTCAACCAGTATTGTTTTGTGTTTTTGTTATTGTAAAGTGTCCTTGGGTGTCTTGAAAGGCGCTTATAAATAAAATGTATTGTTATTATTTAAGTATTTTGGAGGTACGTCTCTACCAGCTTTGTGCATCGAGACACTGAATTTGTTGCTCATTGTTCTTCAGGAAAAAGCTCAAACTCACCAAAAGTGGATGAAAAGTGTCTGTGAATACAATTTTCAAATCTTGCCACAGATGCTCAATTGGATTCAGGTCTGGAACTTTGACTGTGCCATTCAAGCACATGAACATTATTTGATGTAAACCATTCTACTGTCTTGCTGGAAGAGGAATTGTCTTTCCTTTCTCAAGTCTTTAGCTTAGAATTCAGAAAAACGTTTGCTTACCATTGTTGCCCAGAGCCTTCATCATGACTTCAGTCTGAGCAAACTCGTAGGAGAAGCTGACTTCGCTGGACACTTCGCTGGCTGAGTCACCATCTGCATCCAGCTGCTCGCTGCTGCCGCTCTTCTTCATCACGCTGCCATTGCCCTCCTCGTCCTCTGCAGTTCGACTACGTCGCTTGGGAAGGTTTATCCTGTGGGAGAAAGGGTGTAAGGCTCAAACCTTTGAGGCGTAGCCCACTCATCCCGCGCAAACTGGAGGGGATTTAATTACCTGAAGAAATGGTTGTTTCCCCAAAGGATTCGATCACCGTGGTGAAGCTGCAGTGCACAGGTGGCGGGAGACCCATTTACACATGTCCTGCAAGATTTAATTTTAGTTTGGATTCAACATTACTGTCATTTTTACATCACAAGTACATGGGAAAGAAATGCTCATTCATCTAACTAGTACGACCAGGAAGGCTCAATTAACAGAGCGTTGTAAAATGGCGCAGTTGTGATCCCCCCCCCAAAAAAAAAATAATAATAAAAGCATGGAATCAAGCTTCTTTCAAATGTGGGTGAAAAAAGTATTGAATCTCTGCTAATATGAATGAAGCGTAAAACATCGAGATTCAATATACTCTGTCAGTGCCAGTTTCATTGCATTGAAACACACCTCTTGGCGATGAAGGTTGTTTCATGTGTCAAGAGAAAGTTTGTGCTTAAAAAAACAAAACAAAACAAAACAGCCATGTGGGTGGGATATGTATCACTTGAAATAGTCCCTGAAAATCTTGAAAAAGCTTTTAAGCCAAATCGTGTAAAAGTCAGGCGAAGAAAATTACATTTACAGAGAAAATATAGTGTACTGTAAAGTGTTTGTGATCTTTACCGAGCGTTGGGGTACGGGGTGAGGATGACGGCAGCGTCAGCGCTAATGTCAATCACGCAATGCTCGGCCTGGATGCCCATGCCGCACAGCTGGATGTCCTGGGAGTCTGCCGAGCCCACCTGGGTGTGATCCTCCTGAAGATGAACAGTCAAGATGAACAGAATGCATTTTTATGGAACAATCTTAGATTACATTGCCCTTGCCGTGATATAACGAAATTGAAGCAAAGTGAAAAGGAAAATTACTGAGAAGTGGGGGTAAAGGACAAACATGGAGGCAAAATGGGTGGAACTAATCAATGTAGACATGCCCACTGAGTTACTTTATATGTGTGTACCTTTAAATAGTACACCAGCAGCTCGTTGAGTGCCGGGTCTGCATTCAAGTTGACCAGGAAGCTCTTATCGTCGCCTACTTTAATGCCTGATGACTGGAGGGAAATGCCCAGACTCTCCAGCTGCTTCTGTCGTGCCTAAAAAGACAACATACTGTGGTTTAAAATACATTTGAAAAAATAGCTTAAAGGATTTTGATTCCTCCAGGCTAGCAAATTTAGCATGTTGATATGTACGGTCCAAGAACGTAATGGTATGCCCAAAAACAACGGTTGAGTGGTTTCATGTCACCTGTGCAACCTCCTCTGTTTTGCGAAGCTTATCCTCCCACGTGACGGTCATCTCATGAATCAATTTCTCAGACTCTTCCAGGCGCTCCTTGAGCTCTGGAGCTTTTAAAGACTGCATGGAACACACACACAAAAAAGGAGATGTGAAGATGTGATAAAGATCTTGGTGATCATCTCAAAGGAATTTCACCTCAGCTTGAGTGAGCTGCACTCGCAGCTTCTCCACCTCCTCGCGAAGCTCCCGGATGATGCGAGCGTTGGGGTCCTCGTTAACGACGGCGTGGTTGACGATGCTCTTGGCCCGGTCGGCGTAGCGCAGCGTGGATAGCGTCTCCTCGTAATTGTCGGCCGCCGGGCTCACTGTGGCCACCATCGCCGTGCGGCTGTTGCCGCCGAGACAGTCCTTCAAGAACAGAAATGACAAGAGCGTAAAAATAAGCAGAGCCAGAGGAGGCCGGAAAGTGCACGTTTGTACCTTCAGCAGCCACGTCAGAACAGAGTCTCTGTAAGGAACAAACTTGGTCTTGTTTTTGGCAGTTCCTTGCTCTGCCAGAGCAGAGATCACCAAGCCCAGTGTAGTCAGCGACCTGACAGGCACGCAAACACAATCCCACTTTGAAAAGGACTAAAAATACTCTTGTGTCTAGAATAAAATGTCTTAATGTTACGAGGGTTGTAAAGTGGTGGGCATTTTCCAGTAAATTTCCATACTAAGTTAAGCTACGGAATTCTGGACATATTCAAAGTGGCAGCTGGTTGTTGGAGAGATGCTGGTCTGCTTTCTAGTTACTGTTGATCTGCCCTTGAGCAGGGAGTTGTCCTCACCCCCTATTTTCAGAAGCACAGGAGTGTTTGTGTTTCCCTTTCACTTAGACATCTCCTCTCCTTGCATTCCTGCATGTGTGTGAGTTGGTTGTATGTGTAGATTGTAACACAAGCTACTGGATATATACAGCAGGGCGATTTATTTCTCCTTGAGAGATTGTAATCAGTATCAAAAGAAGAAATTAAATGAAAGAAAAGTACCATTACAATTTATCCATCCATCCATTTTCTAATCCGTGTCTGATTCATACTTGTTGATGTTGCTTCCCTCCTTGAGACGCTCTCCGGCCGCTCCGGTTTTGGCCGCTCGCTCACTTCCAGCCAAGTCCACCAGACTGAGCCGACTCACTTTCTCACCACTTGTCTGCAAAATAGAGTGAGTCAATGAATGAATGAGAGAGAGAGAAATAGAGAGAGAGAGAGAGAGAGAGAGAGAGAGAGAGAGAGAGAGAGAGAGAGAACGGAAAAAGGCAGAGGGTTCACATGATTTGTGGCTCATTTGCTGCATTAAAAAATATGCTTCGAGGCCGTGAGCAGTGTTGATGATGCGGCTCGGCAATACAAAAGGCTATTGTGAGTCGCACATTGACACAGAGTCTGACCAATCTCTGATCTTTGTGAGCTGATGGAAATCTGCTTTTTGTTCAACAAAGTGACTAATCCTCACGTTGAAGCTTCTCACTCACTGACAACCAAGGCTGGTTTTCCACTGCAGGTCCAAGTTCCCAATTCCAATTAAATGCCCGTTCAGTGGGACCTTGACTTACAAGTTTGACTCTTGCCGTGAGCAATCATTCTTCCAATTTTGCCCATTGAAATGAATCGAAATCGGTCGATATACAGTATGTGTGTACTTTGATGACATCAAACTGACAGACAGTGTATGTCTGATCAGCATATTCATTTCTCACCGCACTTGCATTGGAGGATATCCAAAATTTATCTTATTCAAATTGCCACTTTAGAGCAAAAACAAAATAAAATAAACAAAAAAACAACAAACAGAATTGTTCACTTGAACCATGCGGTGTAAATCTAGCAATGTTTGCTTGATGAGAAACAGAAAAATGCTGGGAAGGACTGCGGCAGCCTTGGAAACAGAGCCGGCGGCTGTCAATTATTAACATAATTTGCCAGTGGCGGCTTTGTGACCGTCAATGAGAGCGAGGAGTAAAATCAGTCAGGCCCTGAGCTAAACCACATCACTTTCAACTGCATAAGCCCAATGTGACAAATTGCATTCCAGCCAGGGCAGTAGAAGAAAATAACTCCTCGCTTAACAATACAGTAATCCCCTGATCTAGTCATTTACCGTCAACAAATACAGTGTAGCCATTCCTCTGGTGGGCGGACATCATAATTTAGCAAGACATATGCTTTTGTCAGTTCATGTGGTTCTGCAACATTTACAATGACAATTCATGATGATTATTATAATACACATTGCAGGATATGCTGCGATGTTACCTGTGTGTGTGTGCGCACGTGTACCTTACCCCAGACTGGACGTCCGTCAGGGTGTGCGTGAGGATGATGTTGAAGACGGCATGCGAGCGACTGCTCTCCTCGTTCATGTTGGTGGCAGCAACGGTGCGAGACTTATTGCCCTCTGACATCAGCACCTCGATGTCCTGTCAATGATTGAATTGCTTCTTAGTTCTTCGGGTTTTCTACACTAAACCACATTACACGCATTAACATATAGCTGATGTCGGGCCGAAACCTCCCATGTCGTAATATGATGGATTTCATGTATTTTCACAAATCTATGCAATTGGTCAGTCCACAAGTGCGCTATTTTAAAAATTACTAGGCAATTTCCTGCATGTTTTCCATCTTGCTTTTTTTGCAACACAGCTGATTAAAATGATTAGCTCATTAGCAAGAAGCCTGATAACGATCCTGTTCATTTGTTCACTCGAAATGATAATTACATTTTAAACATTCTGCCTCTTAAACAATTCAAAGAAAGACGCGGATATACTAAGCTCACCTTGTAGCTAGCCACAGCTAGCCGAGATAGGCCATCCACATACGGACCCAACACTTTATGTTCTCTCACTCTCAGCGTATGTCTGCCGCTGCAAAAGAAAACAAGAATGGTGAACTATGAAGACTTTGTCTCGTGTCAAGATTCTCGCGGTTCTGACCACACAACCGCAGCCCGGTTCGTGCTCTCTGACCCTCATTCAGACTGAGAACTTCATCCCTGGCACAGCACATATGGTTGTCAGATGGTATGCTCTTTTTCAACGCAAACAGGCAAAGAGTTTAAAGGTCCAGCCAAGTCAAAGGTTGGGTCATCGGCAGCAGGCCAGTGGTGCTGATTTAGTGTTGGACATGACCTGAAGTCCACTAGAGGACGATCTCTAAAACCAGTGACCACACACGGCAGCTGGCCTTAGCCAGTAATTTGTCATTTTCTTATTTCTTATTTCTTATTATCACAATAAGTGCCGACTCGTCTGTTTATTGTTTCAGTGGGACTAGACTGAAATTGACATCAAAGCGCCCCGGATTTCACATTGCAACCATCACGTGACAAAACCCAGACAACAGTTGAGCCGTGACATCCTGTGGCACTTTGATGTCAATTTCAGTCAACGGCAGGGGTCACTGCTACATAAAATGTCAGCCTCCTTGGATGGCTGAAAATGGCTGAATTTATCACCTTAATTCTTATTCCACAAACGCACTACTAATCAGAATACCATGGGCGCGTATAAAAAAATATTAAAAAACAAATTGTATGTGTTGATTTCAACTTTAAATAAAATGGTATCAAAAAAATCAAGAACCATACGAGTACCCTGCAAGCCGGTTCCATAAATAGCTCACCAGTTACGGGACAATGTGATTTGCTAGGAATGTTGCACGAATTAAGTGATAATCTTAAAGTGTAAAATGGCGGAGATTTATCGAAAGTATTCATTTGTAACTATATCGTGATTATTGTGAGAAATCATTGACAACAAAGTCTTCACATAAATTAATGTAATTTATATTATTATTATTCACATAAATAAATAGATACATAAATAAATAAATGTCATTTGAGCACATTCATTTCAGAAGTGTGGATCAAACGATATAACTCCGATAAGGTCGTGGACATACCCTTTGGGATCCAGCAGATCGCGAACCTTTTCATTGTAGATCTCCATGTAGGAGACCTCTACGGTGAACTTCTCCTGCTCACGCTGCTCCTTCTGCGTGCGGTCGAACAAAGCGCTACAGAGTCGGGGAATGAGACCCGGCTGATCCCCCGAACCCATCATAGTGTAGGACTTTCCAGAACCTACGCAAACAAATACAACAGAACGAAGGTGCCATTTAAGAGAAAAGGTTGTGGAGGAAAAACTCCCCAAAATACATGCGATTGTATTACAGTGAGACACTCAAGGGAACGCAGACCTCCATCAAGGCTTCCTGTATAATGGGGTTTCCAAATCTGGGACTCAAGGGCCGCCCTCCTTCATGTATAAGGTGTTTCCCTCCTCCAAAACCACTGATTCAAATGATCAGCTCGTCAGAAGCCTGATCCTGATCATTTGAATCCTTGAAAACATGCAGGATAGCTGCAGTCGAGGATCATATGCTACAGATTGTACGTATATGTTGTTCAACAAAATCTTGTCTTGAACAGTTATTAGCATGAAGTGGTCGATGCATAATAATGTGTGCTTCCATGTTCGATTTTGTTCCACCCAGTCTGCTTCCATTTTTTTTTCCATTTCTCCGCATTCCTAGTCCTGTTTATTTTAATTTTGACCTCTACTTGATTTATACTGCAAGAGATTCCAACGTAGCAGCTTGGGTTGCCAGCCTCACCCCGTCTGTTGTTGAGTAACTTACCGGTTTGTCCATAGGCAAAGATACAGGCATTGTAGCCAAGGAAGGCGTTATGCAGAAGACTTTCTCCAAGGCACTGAAACACCACCTCCTGACCTGGTGAGACATGCATGTTGTACTTGCTTTTAGTCTTTCACATATCAAAATGTATGCCAGCATGTGCCGGGTGGGGCTGAACACTTGATCGTTTTCTGATCCAAATCATGATTTCTGACAACGCAATCATGTGGTCTATGGGGTTTTCTTTCATGTTCTTTGTGCTCACTAATCACAAGTGTCATGCTACTCGTGGAAAGCAAAGCAAGCAAACCAATCCGCGCAGTTGTTTAATTAAAAGTAAAAGAGCGCGTCCGTGGCCCACAGTCACTCATGCCAATTGACTCTCCAGTTTCTCAATTAAACATTCAGAAATACTTCCCTTATGATTTTTACTTTTATGTTTCTAGACGTTTAGGGTGCATATACGAAATTTATCCCACAAGAATTTTAGACCATATCACTTAGCTCTCAGTCACACAATCTAACATTTATGAACATGTACATTAGTACAATGAACAATGTGTAGTGTAAAATGTAAAATGTTTTTGGTATAAAAAAATACAGTCTCAAAAGAAGCATTGTATAAATCTGAGACATTATTAGCAGTAGTATTACATGATTACATATCTATGAAGGCAAGCAACATCCTTTCCTGAAAAGGAAACTGACCGGCGAATTTCTCTTTGTCTGATTCGTCCATGGACCAGAAGCAGTAGTCGTAGGCAAAAACCTGGCGAGCACACACAGGCAGATGCAAATCACGACGGCAAGCGGTTGCTATGGTGTGAATGTACAACACAAGGCTAATATGGTGTTTCCATTTCCAACAGGGAGTTACTCCAACACAGCCGCGTTGTTGTTTAAGGGCAGTGGTGACTCACGAGCAGCAAAAATGAGCTCACTGCTGACAGTCAAAAAAGTCGGCATTACCTTGGACTGATTCCTGGTCAAGTTGTGTATGGGGTCAAAGTGCATGTGGGAAAAGAGAAAGAAGACATTTCACACAGATTAGACAGAGGACTGTAGTTATTTTCAGCAAAGAATCACAATCACATCTCTTGTGAAGACGAGAACATAGAACCAAAAATAGCTTGCGCCATCCGCCGCACATTTAATAGACCCAGTGTGTGTTTTGCATGTGCGGGTGCGCGTGATCACGCATGTATGCGTTTGTTTACATCCTAACTGCTTGTCATGTGACACAACAAAGTTTTATGTGCTATCTCTGGGGCAGTGCGGGAGAGGAGCAGTAGGGCTGGGGGATGGTACATGGCTTAGCATAGCTGGAGGTGGCTTGTCGCTTTGAAGCAGAAAGTGGAGGGGGGGGCAAAGGGGTCAGTGGGTCGAGGTTATGATAAGAAGTGAAAGTGACACTTAAAAGGGGGAAGATACACTGAACATACTAAAGATGCACAAATATCACTGCTTTGAATGACAAATGAATCATGTACAAACCTTCGGTATCACGGTATCAGATGCATTCATATCGAATGTGAGCATAGCATGACATCAAAGCTTGATGGTCATTTTGAGCATTGGCCATGAAAAAGTGGCTGCGGGAGAGCTGCTGTCAATTTTCCTTGGCAGACTTAGTTCTTTATGTGATTTGGGTGCCAACCACACACATCATGACTCATGTAAGCAGAAGAAGAAAAAATTGACCGATCTTATGAAAACCTGATACCAAAACTCCAGATGGAAATTCCTCAACAACCACAAACACTGCTTTGTTGACGACTCAAGATTGAGACTTGAAAGCATGTGAAAATCATCTCTGCGTGTTCCTTCAACCACATCTCACTTGGCGCCGCTGATGTAAAACGGAGAACCATGTCTGACTGTGGCCTTCAAGTTCAAGCCAAGGACTTATTAAGCTATCATGTAAATATCAATGGATGTTCTTGACAAAATTAAATCCAACCAAACCGGTATCTTTTTAAATGATCTATTTTGTCTCACAAACCCAGCACCGACCATTTACATTCAATGGGCGAGTAGTTTTACTTTATTTTATTTGCACTACAATGGTTCCCTTCTCTTTACATAAATACCTTTTAAAATATTACTTAAAAACACATTTTTTTGTATTATTAAAATATTACTTACAGTATCGTTGGTAGAGATATATGTTTTATCAAACTGTTCATAAAATCCCAGGTTGTTGATTTTTTTTAACACTATCGTGAGGGCCTCTGGGACCTTAGCAGGTTTTTGACGTTTGTTGTGATGACAGCTGTCGAGGCAGCTTTGAAGACGGCGGGCGAGAAGGCCCGTCTGTTAATGAGGTAAGGCAACACCCGCCCCCAACGCCCTATGCCAAATGAGTAGCGAGAATTAGATGGCCCAGAGAGCCGCGGGCCTGCTCCTCCACTCTCATCACCGTCATTTAGAAAATATCTTAATGCATGGCTGCTTCCACCCCCTTTTGCCACTGTTCTTGCATTGTTCTTTCACCCCCGCCAACCGCACCCTTGGGAATGTACCATCCATGGCTGCGTGGGGAGAAACGAGGAGTGGAGGCCCGAGACTGGAATGTTGAACCGAAGCAGAGTTGGCGCAGACGTGACACTGTGCGTAATGACGGCAGCTGCATGCATCGAGCTGATGACATTTTTCTGTCAAGTCGGCGACTTTTTTTAATTTGGAGGTAGGGAGACTCTGAGTTGAGGTGAGACACCACAATGGCAGGACAGGGATGTGAAGTTGAACACCTGACAGTCACTCCTTGAACCATGTTGTTGCAGTCTGACTACTATTTTGTGTCGCAACAGAATAAAAATAATACATGCGTTTATTTTTAGTTATTTTTAAAATCACTATTATTTTAAAGTATTACCCATTTATTTTGTGGTTGTTCTTTCAAGTTGCTATATATTTAAAGTTGAGATTTTGGTCACTGAATAAAAGAAAAAAAAATTACCGTAAGGTAATCTTTTAAAAAATCTGTGAATAATTATTAATCGGGATTTAAATATCAATCAAAAATAACATTCTTTTTTTCCCTATAATCCGACCAGTTCTACTTCTTATACTGTGTCATCTGACAAATGGCCATCATCAAAATAACTGCAAGACAAAGGTTTAATTCGCTATCAGCTGCTAGAAGAATTATCTGTCACTGATCC
Organism: Hippocampus mohnikei; assembly: GCA_026261675.1. Classification (NCBI taxonomy): domain Eukaryota; kingdom Metazoa; phylum Chordata; class Actinopteri; order Syngnathiformes; family Syngnathidae; genus Hippocampus; species Hippocampus mohnikei. Next base: position 5,067,068 of record JAKGUB010000341.1, read on the forward strand.
CAGGAGGGCAAAGAAGAATCCAATCAATGTAATGGCAATACTGCACTTCTCAGTTTTGCAGACGCGTCTGTCAGTGGGATTACACAAACCGGCCTTACATGACCTATTTAGTCCATTTATACTGACATAATGATAGGCTCTAAATCCAAAACAAAACAAATCTGTGTTAATATGCTAATGCACTCATGGTAGGGCACTCGGCCAGTCACCAATTACCAGTCACCCTGTTTGTTGGAAGCACCTTACTGAGCGGGAAGCAGTATTTGGCTTTTGCTTTGGGCCTTTCGAAAACAACATTGGGACAAATCCCACCTGATGTAAGTCAATCGGATGGAAGGCTGTTTGTGTCCAAACAGGGATAAGCCCGCTCGAGTTAATAATTCCTGGTCCAGAGACGATAAGGATGGAGACAAATCTAACAGTTGCACCGCAGAATTGACAATCAGAGCCAAAAAGGCAAGATCTAGCATTTATTCGCATAGCTAGATAATGTTGTTGGAACTGTTCAGACAGCGATGCAACAATCAGTGCTACCGTCACCCAAACTGCTTTTAAAACTTCATTCCAATATCCGTTCAATGAAATTCCTGTGTGTCAATGTAATCCTGGATGTCAGTTTTCTTGTGTCACCCGTGCCAAATAGAAAAGTAACGAGTTGTGCTGAACGTTTGTATAATCTGTCTACCAAGCGTGATCCATCTGACGCGATTTCTCACAAAAGACATCTCAATGGTGCAGCTGCACCTGCAACGTCACAGCACGCTCCCCATTTGTTGTCAGTGAGAAAACGCCGGGTAAAGTCTTTTCCTTCCTTCATGCAAATTTTGTCGAGGTGCGGGGGAAGAGAAGCATCTGTGCAACGAGGCCAAGCACTCTCGCCGCTTCCTCGGCCTTTTGTCAGCCCCACAGGCGGCCGAAGAAACTACAGCCACGCTCTTGTTCACACTTCTATATAAAAGTCACCAGGGGAAAGTTTATGGTCGACAGATGCTCCAGTAAATGAGCCAGTGGACTTGCAACGCCGGAGGAAAAGGGCTTCACAGGCGCTGTAGTCGACCCGAAGTTAACCCAAACAGCCCCCCCCACCCGTTTGTTGTTGCCTCAGAAACGGAAGACTTGAGAAAAAAGGGAGGAAGCCAAGGCAGCGGGAGAAAGACAGGCTGAGCGGAGTCCATCTTTTTTTTATGTGCAATTGTCTGGCCTCTGTCTTTCTTCCAGGCCGAGGCCTCAACTCGGCCTCATTCCCTTATTTTTTTTTCTCTTCTGTCTGTTCTGCCAGTCACAAGATCCTTTCTTCCGACACAGATGACTTGCTCCGAATGGAGAATATGGAGTTGGGCTGTTGATTTAGCCATCTCATTAGGGATGGAGGGGTGATTATACTTTGTTCCTTCAGAGTTTTTGCGGTTCAGACTGGCTGTTGTAAAAATAGCTTTGCATTGGCGGAGAGCTGTCAAGTACATACCTGGGCAACGTGTGGGCGATTACCGGAATATTCCCGGCACACCACCAAACAAAAATGTCCCAAAAGGTATAAATACTGAACCAAAGAAGAGAAGGTGGATACACAGGTGGACACAGACACGGCCGCCGGCCTCCACTGCTACCACGGCAGAGTTTATCGTCTGCTTTTCAGAGCATAATTTGCAGTCTCCTTAAAGTGTCGCTACACATGTCCTTTAAGTATCTCCTTACTGCTGACATGTCTTCTACCCCAAGCCTAAAGTACAGGTCAAACCGGGGATGGGGTATCTGTGTGTAGTATCGGAGCATTTTTACCAATGTGAGGATAGACATACAGTATCAACAGTATCTGTAAATCTCCGGTTTTTAATTTTAAAAATGTATTGTGTTTGTGTGGGGGAAATTGCAACAAACCCCCCAAAAAGGCAAAAATTTAGAATACAAATAATGGGGGATTGTGTGATTAAATAAAATCAAACCCAGAGAACAACAGAGTTATACAGGCAATATAAAAGGGGCTACAGCCAAAGATAAAATGCTCAAAAAATGTGTTTTCAATTAAAAAAAAAAAAACAACAACTGTGTTTGAAGGGGTCTGTATCTCTCCAATAAAAAACGACTCAATACGTACATATATCCATACATGGGAGTGTGTTAAGATTCAAGGACCATTCGATTATGTTTCGATTTGATATAATACGGCTTAGTTCCGGGTGGGCGGAGGGGTGATGAAATAAGTTCCTTAATGACATTTTATACACATTAATTGTTCAGTACTCTAAATGTGGAATTTCCTTCAGATGATCTCTCCAGTAATAGATGAGTTGAGATGTATCTCAATATATTTTAAACTGGAACGCTTCAATTCAATGCACATGCATCCTGTAAATTTTAATTTTCCGATTTAAATTGTTTTTTTTTTGTTACACCCCTACATGTTTGTGTGGTAAAAAAAAAAAAGCAGATGCTTGAAATGGACAATAAAAACAACACAAGCCCATTTCTGCATGTTTCGCTCGCAGGATTTGTAGCATTCCACACAAAACTGACCATGACACAATAACACTTCCAAAGCAACATGCGAGTAGTCCATTGCAAAGTATAACCACCATGCAACACAAAAGTGGACATACCTGGAGTCGCCCTTGCCCAGGTTGGCCATCGCGGGATGGAGGACAGTCTGGTTCTTCACCATCTCCACCACACACTTGGTGTTTAATTCCTTTTCTGCGGACAGGACAGGACATAGTGCTAAGATGAAGATTCTTTGGATTCAGACGCCACTGCTAAACTATACCGTCACACAGTGTGTATAATTGATGAACACAATCGTAGTAAGCTATTTTCATGTGACATCCTCACAATGACTACTGCAGTGTTGCGTGTCAAGCTCAGCTCCGTGTCCAAGTTAATTGATCACAGGATTTGGCGCCGTTATGTGTCCTGTTGTACTATTGTTATTTTATGTCAAATGTTCTGGAAAGTTTTTTGTTACAGCTGCAACTACTGCGAAAGCACTATATCAATAAAGATGTATTTTCTATGCATTGTATACCTCCCCAAGTGAAAATACAATTCATGATTTTACAGTCTCACACTTTTTTATTTTTTATTTATTTTTTTTTTTTTTAGAGCCGATACTCTAGAAATAGCCCCCCCCTTGCTGAACTGTTCATGCATTTGCCCACCCTGCAATACAGCGGCTTGGCGGGCTGAGCAGTGGACAATGCGGCAGGACTCTCCCACGACAAGGTGTCACTCATAAGACAACCTAGACCACAAGTGCTCTTTCTTAAATCCAATCTCACGTCATCTTTTAGGAGATACGCAATAATCGCACCTCAGCTGACTTTGCCAGGTGGAGAAAATGTTTTAAATTGCACTTGGGTTATTGGTATGGATGTCTCTCGCTTTAACACACACACACAATAACTGTGGAACATCCTCTTGGGAAATGGAAGGGCGGGATCTGCAAAATGAACTTTTACCTCGAATGTAAGTTGGGTTTTAAGTTAATCAATACAGCAGGACACACAGTTGACATGACCCTAAATTGTCTGTTTCACAACGAAAACCAGGACGGCCGATCACCAGCTCAGCAGGAGTGGTCCCGTTTTGTCCACTCTTCTCTGCACTTTTTGAGGGGGGCATATGATGTAACACGTCACTTTTTAATTGCTTATATACAAACAAGTGGGTCACCCAGTTGCCCACCCATCAACACACCAAGAAGTTAATATTTCTGAAAATGTCTCCAGGTGGTCTTACTCAGATATCTGGTCGGAATGACGCCTGGGAAAATTAGTGAAGGTGTGAAATGCATGTTGCTATGTAGTCTAGTTGATAAGAAACAGAGGTGGGAGTCTTTTCCCTCCCAGTCAACGCACCTTCCTGTGGAATTCACTGCAGACTCAGTGTTTGGTTCACCCTGCTATGGTTTTAAATAGACAATGGCCTCACTCTATTACTAATTCCCTGTTCCAATGAACGCAAGACGAGTCGGAACAAGATCAGATGCTGATGTCTTTTTCAAAGGTGTCAAGACAGAAAAAAAAACCCAGCTGCAGTTTTAAAATCAATTAATTATTAATGCCATAATGTAACTATTTGAGGTTACAACTGTGATTAACGTTTCCTGAGGGGAAATTCAAGCTTGTTTGCACAGTGGCATGAGAATAAGTTGCTTTTACTTATTATTACGATTAAAAAAAAAAAAATATTTAATTCCCTGCCGATGTCTTATATACAGAACAATGAACAGCCGGGAAAAATGTCTGCTTTTACAGACTGTTTTAAAATTGTAGTCGTTATCTTTTGGGCTAAAATATCATAGTTGCTATCGACAACTCAATGATTATCAAATGAATCATTAATATTTTGAAGATTGTTAAAATTGTTTCAATGCTGGGAATGTCAGCCTCTCATCAGCACGTACTGTATTCTCCGATTTCTGCCGTCATCCATGAAAGCAGACGTTGCATTGTTTCATAATAAGACATTTGCAAGCATCTGCTTTTCCTTCGGAAAACAACGATCAAAACTTTTGTCAAATTTTCTGACATGATAATTATTGACTGTACGTTTTTCTGTGTCGTCAATATGACTTTGTCATGTTTTTGACTAAAGTGACGGAAAATAAAATGATTTAAAGAATCCAATTCATCAATCAATCGACAAAATAACTGACAGATTAAGACCTAGGTTGGTCACTGCACTGGAGCGAACCCATTTCGCTCTGGGCACACATCGGGTGCTAGTCTGAAATCATCGTAAACGGAAAGCGGCTTCCACTTTCCATTGGCTGTTTCTCCCCTGCATCACCGTGACGACAAGGGAGCTCGGGTCAGAAAGCCGGGAAGCCGATTGGCCGTCGCTCTGATCTTCGAAAACCATGGCCATGGGAACACGGGGGCTCTGACGCAACATTAGCAAATATTCCCTTCAACTCACTCCCTTCCTGCCTTTGTCCCGTTTTGCCCGCCACACCACACCGCCGTCCCTCAACCTCGATTGAACCGCTCGTTATGAACAACTTTGCATGTGAAAATGATTGAGCTTTTTAACTGGTCACCAAGTGATCATGAGCAATAATTTACATCATGCGATGACAGTGGAACTTCCAAATGTCTACCTGTCTGCAAAATTGAAGTTCAAACAAAATATATCTCTCCAGTAATAGGATTAACCATAAAACTGGAAACAGCCATGACAATACGATGTGACATCAAGTGAACACCACTCTGTGACAGGATTGGTCTGCAAAAAACAGTCCTGTTCCTCCATAACGTCTTCAAGCAGTGAATGGTTTCATTTAATTTTCATGAACTGTATGTTTACTTCTCTCTCTTTCGTTTTCCAACATGAATAAGGAGTGGGAAAAAATAAAATAATGGAACGTCAGGTTAGCAAAGTACCGCCCATGGGCCACATACGGCCCACTTTGCTCTTTAATCCAGCCCACATGGTGCTGACATTTTTCCATAAATAGGGCTAGCTAAAATGTATTCATTTTCATTCGATATTTTTACATTTTTTAATTATTTAATTAAGCAAATGGTTCATCGATTTGGTGGCAATCCAATAAAAAATGATGAAATAACCCAGTTTTCAACTGCATCATTCAAGAACATTTTTTATTCAATTTTTGGAGAGATGAAAGTCAACTTTTCGAGATGATTTACACCGCGATTCAGAATCTGCACTCATTTTTTTTCTCACATCAGATTTTCATAACAATAATAATAAATGAGAAAAACAATACGGACCTTGCACCAGTTGCTGCTCAGGCCCTGATAATAAAAATAAAAAATAATATGGAATATACTTCGTAATATTTATGAATTATGGGTTAGGTTCAGCAAGAGGCGAATATTTTTTCCTCTCCTTAAATAACGTGCTCAAGTTTTGACAGAAACACAGAAGCTCTGTTCAATCAGAAGTGTTCCCGTGTGGAAACGTGGCAACTGCTGCTGCCTTGAAAGTCATTTCCACTGCACTGTCAACGACGGGCTTCAAAAAACGCGCAGTCTCCTGCCACATGCGATTCTTCTTGGACAGCGAAGCCAGATTTACAGCCACCGTTAATAACTTGTCATTTTCTTTTAGGCAGCAAGTATTCTTTCAGGAGAAACTATTCGGAATGAAATGAACATGCGCGGCGAATCACGAAACATTTGTCACTGGGAAAAAATCAGTGTGTGAACTGTTTGAACTTCTCTGTAAACACACCAGGACAAAAAAATAATAGCCATTGAAAGGGCGAGTGGACAATGAACGTTTTACTTTACACAACTTGAAAGGGAACATACTGTATTTTTATGAACATAAGACGCACATAAGTCTCTAATTTTCTCCAAAATGGACGGGGCGCCTAATAATACCTTGCGTATGAACCGAGTTCCATAATCTGTGAATGCTGTTGTGCTACTTCGATGACTTGACAGACTGATGTTGTGCTGAGTCACCCGTTCCACAAGGCACCACTGGAGTTCCTTGTGTTGTCTCGAAACTTCAGCTGTCAGGCCGTTGTGCGCCGAGAACCCCCCACTCCCCCAATCGTAAATACTATTTTCTAGCATTTCCTCTCTGCCTCTTACTGGTAACTGGAGAACAAGTGTGAGTGGCATGTGTGGCACAAGCTGTCGCCGGTCTTTCCTCGTGACCAGCTTTCTCACAGCTTGCTTCAAGAGGAGTGACTGCGCGAGATGTACCGGAGGAATGTCTAGACACATTGACTCAGTCACTCGCTCAGCCCCGGTTGCCAATGATGCCTCCTCCTTGATTTTAAGCGACGGCGGTGTTGGCAGCTGGCCAGTCACGACAGCGTGATTCGGCTGATGTGATTTAATGAAGACAAAAAGGGAGGATGGGAGGGTGCGGCGGGCACTAAAAGTGTCGTCTGCACTGCGCCCCGAGCAGCTGTTGCTGCCGATTTACTAGCGATTGTGTGTCAAGATGTCTTTTGCCTTCATTTGGGTAAGACAATAAATTAAATTAACAATAAATAAACAAATAAAGGGATAGCCACTAATCACATCCAAACACATTTGCAGGCTGTCAAGCGCATGCCAAAGCAACAGGTGATGCTGGAAAACTAGAGTCAGGCACTTGCAGAGTTAACAGTATGGTATCGTCTCAACATTTTGCTGATAATAAAATAACCAGACAGTACACTAATCGATATATGGGGGGAGGACATTGACAAAAAGGCGTGTAACTATGACTGGGTGATTCATGGATTTTATTGCTTAATTTGAAGGTGTCAGGAGTATTTTTATTCACTGACACGCACTGCTTAACAACATAATTGGGAACAGAGAAGATCTAGTTCACCAAAGCAGTCAATATTGCCAACTCAGTGTTTGGTCATTATATTTAGCAACTTTTTCCATCCCTGCAAGCGACTTTTAAAAAATTATTAGTTTATAATCAACGGGTGACTTACATTTCCGTGAAGAAACCAACAAAATGAGCGTAACCAATTTCCCGTTGTTTTGCAGATAAGGAGCCAGGCAGAAGACAGTCTCACTGAACCTACCCAAATACAAAGTGCCCATTTACATGTCGATAAAGGAAGGATTTATCCACGTTGGAAACGTTTAACCCATTGTACTCCATGTGCTTCCAAGCTGAAAAAAAATGGACCATCTCACCTTGTCATACTTTAATATCTCCACATAAGAAAGACTAGGAGAGAGACAAGCCATGCAATTTGACAGCTCGTTTTATGTTGCATATTCAATTTTTTTTTATGCTAACTTAGTACTCACTCACATATACCAGAATTTACAGAGAAGAAGCATTTATTTTCTCATTATCTGAATGAACTAAAAACAAATACATTATTTCCATAACTTGTGGCCAGGCAAGTTATTGCTGGGGGGGGGGAAAGACTGGCTTGGTATCAGGACAAATAAATACCAGAGGGGAAAGTACAACACAAGATCTCAACTTCTTTTGAAAAATGTGATTTAAAATTTTCTTTCCTAGAGGAAATACCAGAAGGGGAAAAAAAAACATTAAAATGGAAAATCTGATTGTTGTGGAAATAAATTGAAGATTTTATTTTTAGGCCATATTGCTCATATGTAATTAGTGTTCCCATGCACTGTACATTTTGTTTCGTGACGGTTCCAAATGTAAAATTATGGCCTAATTTTGCACCTCTCTATAAACATTCTATTGACATGGTCACTGCCTTCATCCGAAAGCCAAGGGTGACATATTGTGGCAATTTGGCTCTGGGTCCCTTCAGAACCAGCTGAGTTGGCATAATGAGTCATAACGGCCAGCAGAATGTGAGCACAAAACCAAAGCTTTATTTACTTGGGAGGATTGTACCGGTAAATGTCATTACCAGTGTGATTTATTTATTTAACCATGATCATTTTTGCTACCTGATTTATTTCCCGTGATGCATCTACTCATCTACTTTGTCACTAACCTGCCACGTTGAAATCTGTTAGCTTCCTTAGACACTTGTATGATCATGGAAAGGTTTCAAAGATAGCAAATATATTAGAAGTCAACCATATTTCTGGCCGTGTCATGCGTGTGTGTGTGTGTCCTGGGTTATACTTGCACCATTGTTAAAATGCTACAATATTAGAAAAGAGGTTTTACAGCGTCGAAAGTTCAACCCACGAAGGCATCATTACTAGGGATGTAACGGCAATATTGCAACAATAAAATTGCCCCGTCATCATCGCCATGCTACGATATTAAAAGCAATACACCTCGGTAAATAAAACATTACTTTTCACCCGCTGCAATCAAACACAGCATTATAAACTACATTGAACATGATACTTCGTGCCATTGAGCCAATATGACAATAAATGCACTGGCCAAGCCTATTTCTTTGTCACTGCTGTTATGCACAAAAATACAATATTGTGCTTTTTCAATATCATGAGCAATTTCCAAACAGTATCATGACTTTGTATGCAGTTTTTTATATTGCCCTCTCCCAATGTTGTCATAATTACAGTAACGCGTCCTGTCTATATTGTGTTGTAACATCCCTAATCGTGACCACTATATCCATCTTCCATAACAGTTTTGAAGCCAAACTGTGTTCCCAAATATCACCTATTGGCTTCCTTCTCTACGGAAAGTACTCGAGTAAGTTTTTCTGGTGAGACAGTATTTTCACCTTTTACTCCTAAGACTGACAATGGTAGCCAGTGAATCCCAACCACTGTGCCAGAGTACATGAGTAGCAAATTCTTTTTTTCCAACAAATAATGTGTCTGTCACCTATCTCTGCCAGCTACAAATAGAGATCGGCAGGGCAACGATTTTTTTAATTAACTCATTCACTGCCAAAGACATATTTGTCTTTTCACACTTCACACGTTCAACCCCAGATACTTATATTTTTTTCAAGTTTTCCAAGACTTAGGGCAAAAAAAACAAATGGGGTCTAGAATTGGCTGGTATTGAATGAGTTAAATGGTAGAAGATACATAACCAACCTGTGTTTCCGCTCCTTTTTTAAGTTTTAACTGGTGGTGTGCCGTAGGAAACTCGTCCAAAAGCACGCCGATGACAACCAAACCCCCTTGGGGTAGGTAATCATTACGACACATACTTGTCAATTGGCGAATCCACCCTGACAGGGTATTGCCAATAAAAAAAAGAACGCTTTTCTTCAATGGAAGTGTCGCTCACCTCTCCTGTTCATGGGACGAACGCGGACCGCCACCTTGACGTTGGAGTCGTCCAGGCTGGGCTCGACCATGCTTCCAGCTTTTAGCCGAGCCAATCAGCTCGTCCTCGGCGTCACGATCATCCAAATACCGAAACCACCGCTGGCTGTTCCGCTACCAGCCAGCTAGCTTCGCCCGGCTCTGCTGCTCCACACACCGGGCATGACCACGGGTGTGTGCTGGGGAGTGAGATATCTCACAGGAAGCTCTCTACCACCACTTAATTTCTTCTTTTAATCATAGTAAATCCACTCAGACTGAAAAGGGAGACTTTAATTAAATAAATGGGGAAAGTGGGTTTAACCTCGTGTAGCATACCAGAAGCTAATTTGACAGCCATATGAAAAACATGCTAGCTAAAACGAGCTGAGGAGGAGACGCCGAAGTCGCCCGGTCGAGCCAGGAAGGCGGTCATTGTTGCTTATTTCCCGAATAACATCTCCAGACGAAAGTCACTTTGCGGTAAACCCTGCGCGTAGGACTCATTCCGTTAGTTGGCACCGTTAAACAACACCGAGAAGCGACGGGGAGGCAAGCGGAAAAAAAAGCACCCGCCGCCCGGCGGTGGTCTTCACAGCCATTCCCAAAGGCGGAATGCCCTCCTCTTCCTCCACCTACTCCTCCCCCTTATGTGTCAAACGCCATGCCAGCTTCAGCATTCGGACTTCCGAGTGTGGTCTCAATGGCTTCAAAACAAAGGTGTATATCTGACCAAGTCCATTTTTAAAGTACAGTACGGAGCTCGATGGGATGACCATGATGAAGGCTGAGCTGATGTCAATAAGCATAAATTCAACGTGTGTGTCCCTCGCGGACCCTCGTGAGGATAAGCGGCTCGGATAATGGATTAATGGATGTCCCTCAAGGTGTCTAAGGCTTGAGAATCAATCACTCTATAATATGTGACGTTACTACCATAAGCAAAAGCGAGTACAGACGGACAGCTAACGTCTAAGATAAGCGAGTAAAAAAAAAAAACTGCTCAATAAAATTCTCCGTGTAATTTAGGAATCTCTATTATATGTGAAATAGCTACTCCTTAGATAGACATCTGTTTGCCAAATATCTGGACCACAATTCCGTAAAGTCACCCAACAGTTCTGCCGTCACGTTAAGAAACGCGACACCTCGGGAGGGATATTTCGAAATAAGGGGACAGACACTGTGACGTTGACGTTTTTACGTTTAGCACTCCCCCCAGTGGTGGACATCACCATTCGTATTCTATTGACCCCCCACCCCCAACACACACACACACACACACGCGCGCACAAACACGCACACACACACACACACACACACACACACACACACACACACACACACACACACACACACACACACACACACACACACACACACACACACACACACACACACACACACTGTGTTCTAAAATAAAGACACAGGCCAGAAATGGAATTAAGATATAAAGTAAAACTTTATCATGACAAACAAGTTTAAAGCCCTGAGAACCACGTCTTTATATTACTAACCATATGAACAAAAGTGAATGTGTGAAAACCACTTTGCCAAAAAGTGCTCCTCTTAAATACAATCAGCACAAAAAAACAAACGTTTTAACAAGCATTCACCGCCGTTTTGTCCACGTTCTTCTTTTTTCCTTGTTGTTGTTTGAATCAGAGAAAAAAAAAACTATATTTATATAGAAGTCATATCATCATCATCATGTCCGCATAATAACAACAGTACAAAAATATGCACAAACCCCACAGTTGAAAGAATATACGGAGCATTGTACAAGCCAAAGACAACATCAAAGAAAATTGATAAATGAGGTATCTGATAACCATTTTGCATAATGCGCTGATTTTTTTCAATTTAATATATTTTCGTTGCTTTTTTTTATTTTTACAAATTTTTATTGAAACAAAGATCAGGTTAGTTTTTTTTATCTTAAAGCTAAATTAACTCCCCCCACTTTTTTTTTAAACATGTGCAGAACTTGACAGCTTCCCGTGTGATGAGCTCGACTGCAGTTACTGCCGACTAAACAAAGAAACAAACAAAAACTCCCAAAATGGAAAAGCAAACAGTCAGTCTTAAGTAGCATTCAGCCAAGCGGCGGCGCTGTTTCTTTCCTTGATGTTTACCTTGAATGTTCTCGCTAGCCGCATTGAGGTACTGTGGTGTGAAAAGGGAGGTTAGGGGGTGCTTTTTTTTTATTAGCACTTTTTAAATGATGTCAGAAATATCACAACAGCCGCATTCACTTAGATTAAGCTAGCCTTGAATGCTAAATGCTAGCTTCTGTCTAGTATCTTCCAATATCGGAAGTGACAGTATCACAAAGTCTGACTGCACCTCATAAGCATAAAGTGGCATCACTTGTGCATTAGCAAGTTGGCTAGTGGAAAGTTCGCATCACAGATAATCGAAAAGAGACGCCAGTAGCATTTCAGAGGATTGTCAACAAAATTGGCGTTTAGCAGTAATTAAGTCATGATGCTAAGGTTGCGGAACTTGTTCACACACACTTTGTCGATAAAATTAGCATCCCCTAGTCAGCTAGCAGGAATTGTTGCTTGTACAAATCCCTGATAGCAAAAAAAACCCAGCCACTATCGGCAGTGAGTGTTTTTAGGTGCTAAACTCCACCCACATGAACGTTAATGATGCTAATTTATTGCAGAAAAAATATAACAAACAGAGCATGTCAAGTAAGATAGAGGAGTTGCTAGTAAAATAATCCCCCAAAGTCAATAAGATTCTAGTGTCTTTTGGGGGCGATTGTCAGCAAATTGGACGTACCCCAGCGCTAATGATGCTAAAGTGTGAAGCTGAACTTGTTCACACAGACATCATTGCTAACAATTGCTCCCAGCTCATGTGAAGTAGTGCTAGTTCAAATCCCGGATACTAGAAAATAGCCACCATTTTTAGGAGCTAAACTCCACCCACATCAATGCTAATGAGGCTATTGTATGTTGCAGAACAAATGAAATTTAGAGCATGCGCCAAATCAGTCAGAGATTTTAGTGGCTTTTGGGGGGGATTGTTATCAAAGTGGACATACACCAGTGGCAATGATGCTAAGGTATGAACCAGAACTTGTTCACACAGGTATCACCCAGCTCATCAGCTAATGTTAAGAATTGCTCGTTCAAATCCCAGAATGTCGTGAAGAGAGATTTTTGTGGATTATCGCCAAACATGACATGTACCAACACCACTGATGGCAAGCTCATTATACATTAGCATAGAGAAAGCAGGATAAAAGCTGTCTAGCAGCTTTTTGGAGGATTGTCAGCAAACCGGGTGCTCATCATTGCCAAACTGGACCCCGTATGAAATGCAAAGATGCTAATGCGTGTTACAGACCATATGTATCTGAACTTGCTCACACATGCCCACACATACACACCGGCAAACAGTCATTCGAGGCCCAAAAATTTTTTAGTCGAGCCCTCTAAAGGCTCTGTCCATTACAAGATCCATTAGGTTGTAGGAATAAATAAATACCAAACTAATGTGATGTGTACATGATGCCCACCTTAACAAACGATTCATCATTGTGTGTTACATAAAAGCGGCATATAAATCTGATGCATTATTATTAATATTTGATACAAACTTGTCTTTTAAGGCAGCGCCTAGCAATGCTCACTCGTAGTACAATACTGTACGCTTGCAGAGTCTATGTGGCAACAATGCTGCCCTCTGCAGGACACACTGGGACATTCTCAAGGTGGAAACGAAACAAAGGATATTTCCAAATCCCACTCAATGGAAAGCTGCTTGACCAATTATTAATTTAAGGTCCAAGTACTAGTACGCTCTTATTCCTTTCTAGTAAGACAATCCAACACGAGAAGAAAAATGAATAAATGCTGAAACGGCTTGTCATAAAGCACTGAATACTGCCTTTAGCACCTTTTACAAGAAACCTGGCATTTTTCTGCATTTTATTATTTAATTTTTTTGCAGCGTCACCGTTCTGGGTAAACTTGGTTTTCACGTGTGACACACACTTCTCCTGTCATGTTGTCAATGACGTAATCTCAAGGATTGGTTCTAATGAAAAAGCGGCTAAATGCTTCCGATGTGGTTAACTCATTCATAACCTCAATGTGCTCTGTAATGGCATCAAGACAGACTTAGGGGAACAAGCTAATTTAGTAGTAAGAATCCAAATGCAGGATGTCATGATGCTGTGTGAAAAGCGTGTCGATGGAAATGCCATAATGGATGCACACTTTCTCCTGCCTGTTGTGTTGAAGGCAATTGTCCCACAATTATTTTTCACATCACACCAGATGCTACACTGATGTCAGCTAACTTGCTACAGCTGTGAGGCGGCTATTTTGTCACTGTTCTGCATATTGTTCCCCCACCCCCACCACATATTCGGAGGCAATAGCCAAGCACTAACTGTGTTCAAGAAGAAAGACAAAAATCTAATAAAGCTTTTTTTTTTTCTTTCAGCATCTCCATGCCTTGTACATTAGATTAGAAACCAACGGCGACCACCTTTTTTGGTATCTAGTAGCTGTGCAATAATAAACGGAGGCTAAAAATCAGTTCAAGTTCATGTGATTGTACGCATGCAACAAGAAACCCCAATTAACATTCCTAGCCAAGGTCTAATCATAGAAAAGACCTCCCCCCAACCAAAGTGGTACAACTGAAATTAAAAAAGGAAGAGAAATGAGGTGTGTGTGTGTTACAAAAACCAGCAGCAGAAGCAGTAGACATTTTCTTTGTCAGTTCCCACTTCTTGGGGGGGGCAGCGGCTGTGGGGGCTTCTTCCATCACGGTTGCCCTATGAGGTATATGCAGTGTGGCTCTCCACGGAGAGTCTCATGAGGTATTTTTTCCAAGTTCGTCTGTAGGGGTCTGGTGGGAGCATATTTGATTTCTTTCCCCAAATACCTGAGAGAGGGACGCCATTTTGTATTTTGAGGATGGTCCAACGAAGTGGGGCAGTGTCCCATCTGTTCCGTCGCACATTTCCGACGTGAGCCGCCCCCACCACACTTCAAAGGGAAGGACCATGAGGTATTTTCTTTTTTTTGTTTTCCTTGAAATCACCCATGCCGATTATGGCGTCCCATCATCCACTTGAGGAAAAAATACCTGACTCAAAGAGAGAGAAAAAAAAAAGTTAAAGAAAAAAAAAACAGCATATGAAAACATTGAGGTTAAATGCGGTTGAGCTCCTGAGGTAAAAAAAAAAAAAACACCACTGCAGGTTGGGCGATTGAGGTATGTAAAAACAGCAAAAAAAAAAATCATTCTAAAAACAATCAAAAATAAAGATGACAAAATGGAGGAAAAAAGATTTTCAAGTTCAGTTGTGACGACACCTGTCAATGGGTTTTTGGCTGCGATGATTGTGTCTAGCATGAGTTTGTGTTCGTGTGTGTATGTGTTGTGTATATGTGTGCGTGCGTGTGAAATGCATAGTTGTGTTGTCATGTTCTATTCTCGAGCTTTTGTGTTCACGATTGGACAGCCAAGAGGTGGACAGGCTTTATGAGGTATTTGTTGTGCAACAGTCTGTAATCTTTCTCACGGGACAGAATATTCATGCTGGGCCCGGGGCATGGGGGAGAGAGGGGATGTTATTTTGGGGGGGCATCGGGAAGGGACCAGTTACGGTGACCCATTGGGAGCCGGCTCAGCCGAACCAGGGGCCTTGGAGCAGGAGGAAGAGGAGGACGACGTGGGACTGAGGGTCTGCCTCGGGGGTGCGGAGAAGCCAAAGCCAGCGCTGGTGGAGGCCGAGGCGGCAGTGGACACTGTGGGCCCCAGCAAGCCTCCGGCCTTCTGGGCAAAGAGTGTTCCTGTAATACGTGACATCATCACATGAACAAAATGGCAGCTTGGAATGTGATCACTGACACATTTCTACTGCTCAATAGCTTGGCTTGCTTTTAGTATACTGGGGGAAAATGAAAGACTAAACGCGAGCTGAGCTTTTCTGTCAGCAAGTTTGTATATACTGTACTGTATAGTCAATGCAGTTCGCAACGTAATGCGCAAGTGCATGCTGGGCGATGCGGATGAAGCAAAACTTGTGCAGATGGATGCTGAGCTTGCCAACATTACATGACCCACCTCAGAAAACAGGTAAGCCATGACTAGTCGTTACCTGAGCCCTGAGCAACTGTGAGGCCATTTTCAGTCGACAGCAAGTGGCAGTAAAAAGGCCGCCCATTGAGACGGATGATAATGGGTGGAATTTCCTGTGTAATTCATATTCCACGAATGCAGTATTAATCAGAATGCCATGTTTAGGCTAGTAAACATATTATTGTAAAGCTATTTTTTATTTGACTACCCCTTTAAGTACAGGAGTTGAATGAGTACTTTTTACCAGTGTCTTTGTTGACACTAGTACTTTTACTTCGTTTCAAGTGTGATGTTAATGAGCTTCATTTAGACTAAAGTAGTGCTTTGCCGTCATCATGGTGCCGAGAAACTATATTGAAGTAAGTTGAGGCGCTTCATATGGACAAAAGTCGAGATTTCCGTCATCTTGTGGCATCTACAAGGAATGGACTCTTAGCACATAACGCTGGGATGGCACATCTGTTGTAGATAATAAGTCCACCCGTTTCCAGTTTTGTGTTACAGCCGTGCATTCATATCGCAAGCCTGACCAGTTCCCTTGTTTGTCTGTCATTGACTGTAATCATGCAAATCAGGATTTACTAAGCGAGAACTTAAATACACATAGACCACAAAGTTGTTGTTTTTTTAAAAATCATTTTTTGCTATTCGCGGGAGGGTTTGGTCACTCAAGACTGCAACTGAACGTTAAAGAAGGTGGCACCCACCTGAGTACATTGTGCCATTGACCTCCACAGAGACAGTGATGCTGGCATTGCCATTGGTGGAGATGCTCAAAGACATGTCCTGCTGCTTCTCATCTGAAAAAAAAAGAAAAAAAACCCCTGCTCATTCATTTTTTTCCCCATCAGTTCTGAGGTTCGACAAGTGAATAGTGGTGGGAGGGCACTGACCTCTGGGGGTGACAGCGGGGGCCCCGAGGCGCAGGTTCATGGGCATCTGTGAGGCCATGGCCAGCAAGTTGTGCTGAAAAGCTTGTTGCATGAGGCGCTGCTGCTCCTCGGCCAGCCGCGCCATCTTCCTCTCGGGGCCCTCTGCCACGCCGCCCCCGGTGGTCTCCAGCTTCTCTCTGAGCTGCTCCAGCGTGGCGGCGCGCGCCAGGCCCGCCACCTGCTGTTGCCCCAACGCCAGGGCCATGGAGGGTCTGGCTGCCATGATGGAGGGAGTCAGGTCATCTGAAGGGGGGAGGAAAACAGAGCGTGAGACCACCTTTCTCAATTGCTACTCTCCTCACGGTGATTACTTTTACTAATACTGACAGCAGGTTCACATTCCTGTAGTAATGACAGTCCTAAACAGGAACCTTGTGATGTCACCGGGGTGGCAAGTGTGTTATTATTCATTTGTTAGGCTCGAAGTCCTCAAGAGCCCCAGGCAGAATGGACTGCTACACAGACACACATCACACCTGGCCATGTAACACCCCCCAACCCCCGCCTCACACACACGACTAAAACACTTCATATGCCCAACTATCAAGACAAATACTGCATATTTGTCAGTTATATGCATGGCCGGAAAAGGAATTGCTATTCTTATTTACAAAGCCCAATAACAACTCCAAACACAAAGTAATCAATTTTTTTCCAGAGCTGTGAATAAAATCACTGATAATATACATACCTAGGATGTATGCCACTGCTCAGCACCAGTGAACAGTTTTAGAGGTAGCACTGTACTGTATGCAAGCACTAGTTGCAGTTACTATAAATGGGCATCAGAGGGAGCCATTTCTCTATCTCTAACACTCTAGGTCAGATCAACACAACTATAGCAGAGACAACCAATATGGAAATATTTTAACTTTTAATTCAATGTTCTTATATTAAAACATCTCTCCATATGACCACAGTAATAGACAATGCTGAATTAATACCAAAAGTATGTATGATATTCTTGTTATGGTGTACCCTAATGTGTCCAGCATGTGTACGGTTCTATTACCTTTCTTCAGGACGGACCCCGGCGAGCCCTGCAGGCCATTGAGGGCCACAGAGGTGCCAGCCCCGATGGCGGACAGGTGCATCTTGGGAGGCGAGAGGATGTGAGGGGCAGTGCTGGGCGACGGCGAGAAGCGGAAGAGGCTGCTGCTGTAGCTGGGGCGGCGGCCCTCGCGTCGGTTGCTGTCGATGGCGGCCTGGAGCTCGCCCGGGGAGCTAAGGGCCTTACGCTCACACTCGTAGGGGTACAAATACTTCATGTACCTGCGAAACGAGATACAAATGCCAAAGGGCTTGAGTTCAAATACATTCAAGGAGCTAGGTTAATAGTGTGTGTTTTAGCACTGCAGTAAGAGTACTCCACATACTGCACTTGGTTGCTTCTCGTAAAGTTTTACGATGAAAGCTAAAGCTAAAGCTGGTCTCCTTCCAGTAGCTACAGAAATAAATACGAGACAGCCTTGCTCTCTTTCACTGTAGACTGGAGGCACTGCGATGCGTCATAGTGCACTGTGCGTCTAAGTGTACAAAACATGCTGAGTGTTGCGCTGACGTCACGGAGTACATGCACAGTCACAGCTCCAGTGTTTTTTCTGCCATTAGAACGCAAGTTAAAATGAACATGCAGTGTTATTATGTATGCTGACTGCATCACGGCGGATCAATAAGGCGCTAAGAGCCCCAGCATCCATTAGATAGAGCCTGCGGAGCACATTAAAAATACATGAGGCTTCATTAGGGCATCCTTATTAGTGGACAATGTGGTGTGACAGTCCATTCCAGCTTTTCTATCCGGATGGTGGCGGCACCATCCGAAGCCTTCTCCAGCGTCACTCAGGTGGCCACCTTAGTCACGGCGAACTCTGAACCTACGCGATCAATAAATGAATAGTGATCAATCAATGTGATGTAATAGACGCAGGGGATTGGAAGTGAGAAGGGAAAGTGGCTAGGTGGAGGAGACAAATGGAGGCATGTGTACAAATACAGCGGGTGAGGCACGCAAACACACGCTTGTGGCTAAACTGCGCAACATGGGGCACGTGGGTCATACAGCACATGACCCGTGAGAGCATTTGATTGGCCCCACATTGAAATGGAACTGCTAGGAAAAAAATTAATTGCATTTCCAATATAATTGTAAACAGCAATTCAAAGTCCAAGCTGTGGAATTTGCCTAAGATGGCAGACTTCTGTTCAATTCCGGACATGTGAAATTTAGCGCAATGCTCTGCCCACATTACATAGCTCAGGCAAAAAAGCTTGACAATTTAACACCCACTTCTAGAATGCCTCCTCCTGATTGGGGTGGATGTGCACAAATTCCATAGTTGGAGTTGTCAAAGCGCGAGCTCTAAAATTCGCCCAAAACCGCCTACTTCCTGTTCAATTTTGGACTTGGGTACTTGACACTTTTCCGTGTCCTTTCATAATAGACACATTAACCAATTTCGTATTATTAATGAAATTACTGTCAGATATTTTTTTTAACTTCCCCAAAATAGTTGAAATAATTATTGAACTTTGATGCCATGCTTTGGCCACAATGCATGGTATAGTAAAAAAAAAAAAAAAAGCGTGGTCATTTTAGAGGACATCTGCTTCTGACTGGGGCTGATTTGTCCAAATTCCTGTCAAAGTACAAGGCTGGGAATTTACTCAAAATGGCTGCTTCAAACCAAAATACCCAACTTCCTCTAGAAGCATAGCTCCTTGAGACTTTTTTTGTGGCTCCTCTTGTGATATGATACCCAATTTCGTGTTGCTTGGTAAACCTGCGATCAGGGGCAAAATCTTTTCAGTGGATGCTACTTTGTGAGTTTGGAGGTTTTGGGGGACTAAGTTCTCATAGATGTTGCAGCCCCTCAAAGGTGATTCATTGATGCTAAACAGCGAATCTAGATGGACCTTCACACGGTCAGATGCCTGGGTCCTAATCATAGTTTAAGTAAATCACTTCAAGTTGACTGTAGAATGTGTTGGAGGCCATTTTGCGTCTTACTGTGTGCGCAGGGTAAAGGCGGCGCTGGTGATGGAGGTGGGCAAGTTGAGTCCCTTGGTGATCTCTCTCCAGATCTTCTTGTTGATGACCTCCACCAGACCTCCCTTCTCTGTCACCAGCTTGTACAGCATGTAAAGATCCAGCACTTGCTTGGCCATGATGGGAATACGGTTGACCGGGGTGCCTGGTGTAGAGTGGGTGGGGGACAAAAAAAACATACATGATTCCACGGCGTCTGGGTCATCTAAGCGGGTTGTAATATCAATAATTTCTTGTTTGCACATGCATTTGTGACAGAGTAGCCAGACAAGTTATCCATTGTTGAGGCTTGTCAGCAATTAAAAGGGGAGATGCAGCAAACCGTAACAGGCACAAAATAAGATGCATCTGTGATACAAAGATGATGAATAACACTAAAAATTGATTTATGCAAGCGTGCATTATTGCCAGCCATCCAAGTGTGCTGTTTTGTTCTGGCTACAAGCAATAATGACGTTTTGAATTCTTAGTATATATGGTATGGTGTATGGAAATTTGAACACAATCTTTAGAAGTTCACTTTTCACCCTTTCGTGCACCCTGTAACCCGATAACATGATAAGCTGTCCACTGTAATAACTGCTGACCTTGAAAGGGTCAAAAGAACCCTATAAACGGTAAAAATGACTACTTCAAAGTAAAATGGCAGACTTTCTGTATCTTTACATGCATGAGACTTTTTGGTGGATCTTCTCATAAAAGACAAGGATATCAAATTTCATGTTTTGCGACAAACCGGCTTTGGGGGCTGGATTCCCCCCCCCCCCAATAATTTAGCGGCAGGTATGAATGATTTAAACTGGGTGGCAAAGGGACATTTTGAGAAGTTTATTTCTGAAGGACCCTGGGAAATGGCCAATATCAGATTGAGGATATCCAATGCCATGTTTTTTTTTTTTTTGCTTTACCGTGAATCATACGTGATTTTTTTCTTTTAAACGATTTGGTAATGCAGGACACGGCGTAGGACAAGGTTGGCAATCAGGCTGGCATGTGTCTTGCACGCCTGTTAAATTTGGCTTGAAAACACATTAGCCCAGTTAAGGCAATCTGGCTTGACCTGGAAAAGGGGATTCGCAAACAACACAAAGCCGAGCAGCTCGAGACTTTTGATACAGATGCATTAATCTTGTCAACAGCTTATCTGCACTCAAGCATGAAGGGAGCGTGTGGTGAGGAATGGGCACGGTCAGAAAGGGAGGTGAGGAAGGTATCGTTTATTCTTTTCAATTGTTGACTCATTATTTTGTTAATTCTATTGAAAACAACGCAACCGGAGAGACAAACTGGGGGAGGGGGGGGACTCAAATGGCATGCCTTCCTCCTGAAGACTCACACTTTTGTTCTTCAAAACCAGGGATGTCAAACTCAATTTGGTCAAGGGCCACATCGTAGTTATAATCTAGTTTCCCTCAGCGGGCTGTTATGACTGAAAACCATGTCAACGTACAGTCTAATCATCAGATTATTACAGAAATATTACCCAATTGCCCCTGGAGTTCATTGTTAATATATCCTGTTGACAACACATTTCATTTGAAATCAGAGTTCATGCGAAACTGTGGCAAGCAAATATTTAGTGGAAGTTTACAACTATTGTTCAATTCATGTTTGATGGGCTATGGTGGGAGAGGGACTGAGTAATGTCTGTTAAAAGTGAAGAAAGAAAATGCTATTGGTACAGATTCTATGCCAAATGAAGAGAACAAAGCCACAAAACATGAAGTAGATACACTTTATTTGCTTTAGTGGGCCACAGTTTGATGCATCGGGCCAGATGTGGCCCCCAGGCCTTGAGTTTGATACGCTGGTTTTACACCATGCATAACTGCCCATGTTACAATATGGCTAATGGATTGTCGCCTTGGGCTCGACTATAGGTGTCAAACTCGAGGCCTGGGGGACAGATCCGGCCCGCCGCCTCACTTTATGCGGCCCGCAAAAGAAAACCCTGTGTGTCAATTTGGACCGAGATGTAATCCATTAGTATGTTGTGTACAAGTAACAATGCGATTAGTATGTTGTGTACAAGTAATGCGATGGAACGATTAAACATTTTTGTCGCAACGGCCCTCCGAGGGAAGACGTAACTCCAAAGTGGCCCGCGACTAAAAAGAGTTTGATACTCCTGGTCTAGAATTATTGTTATGTATCTTAACTAATGCTTGTGACCAAAGTTCTGGCCCACATAAACCTTACCAATTAAATATTAACAGCTGATTCAGTTCTGTCGCACGTTTTTCTATTTTGTACTAAAACAAAAAAACAAAAACCCACATTTTGTAAAAATCCGAATACCGATTATTCACTAGTTTTCAGTAGGTTATTCGAATATAGAAAATCCGATAACTGCAGCCCAAATAGAGATAAACATTGTTTCCGTACTATGTACAAAACTATGTACTGTGCTATGTACAGAATCAAAAAGTGCAACACATCTAATTAAGTATGGAGGGAGGAGTCGCTGGTGGGGGGGGGGCAGCAACCCACTAATCCACAGACAGCAGTGGGTGGAACCTGCGGGATAGTCCAGTATAATGAAGCTCATTTAGAGGATTGCGGCACTAAATCCACACACCCGAGGCACACGTACAAGGCCACTCGTACATAGAGTTGCTCTGCCCGGTTAATTCCCGTCAATCCTTCAGCCCCTTAACTTGGAATTGGACTCATTAATGACTTTGGCGAATAGCAGCGATCAGGCCACGCAGATTAGCCCTGATTCATTTTAGCAACATGTCTTTAAGCCACGTGCAACGGGGCGACGTGGGCAAATGGACCTGCCTCAGAACAGGAAGTCTAATTCAGAACTCGACGCTTGATTCAGGACTCATGGGTCTGGTTGCGCGGCACTGTTTTTCAACGCCAACTGCATTTGAAACCATTGAAATGGTGTGTGGAAGTGGATGTTTTTGCAAATGACATTGGCGGCCTCACGCCCTGTCTACTATTCCGCTGTAGAGAAAAGCAATATATCCCATGATGCATTGCGACAACGGACAATGGTGATTCAAATAATGTTCTCATTTGACAAGATTGTCATAGAGTGTCAACAGACTGTAATCCCGTCTAAAGGCAAACGCAAACAGATGTACAAGCACAATGTTTACATGCTTGTTCACATGCATGTCATGTGAAGTGACGGCAGCCAAGCATTTTCTGGCATTGCTCTTTCCTCATTGTAGGGGTCAACAATGGGGTACAGCACGTCATAGCGAATACACAGTCAACAGAATGGGAGGGTGATGTCGGGGTGTATCAAAATAAGGCCTGTGTGACGAGCATACGGCAAAAACGCCAATCAGACTAGCAACATGTTTGACCAGGGATGTCAAACTCAATTTTGTCATGGGCCACATTGTAGTTCGGGTTGCCCTTGGAGGGCCGTTATGAATTTTGGGAAACCATATAAATGTTTAATCCCCTCCACATATTACATACACAGCGCACAACAAATTGATGAATAACTAGTTTTAAAATCATAAATCAAGAATAACGACTGTTATTGTGGATTATATGTGACAATTTCAATTTTTGGTTCAGACTTTAGCAAGCATCATGGAACTTGACGTGCATGATTTGTTTTCACGGGCCACATAAAATGATGTGGCGGGCTAGATCTGGCCCCCGGGCCTTGATTTTGACACCAGTGTGTTTGACCATCAACATTTTGAAAACAGTTGACCGTTGAAATAGTTGTAAAATAAGGCCTAAACGTGAACTGTGACAGATGACGTAAAAGGACAAAAAGTATATGTTTGCACCAAAAAAAGCTTTTAACCATGTTTAGAAATTTGGTTTTAAAATAGAATCATTTCTAAATATGCAGTTTAACACAAAAAAGCAAATTTGGAGAAAAATTTCGTATAGATGTAGTCTTTTAAGAATACTGCAATTGAAGCATTTTTACCGTTTTAATAACTCAAGTGGGTCACATGAATCTGTGAACATTTTTGGTGGAGCAAAGGTACCAAAAATAACAGGCGGTTTAAGATAAATGGCGACAGTTTGACCTGTATTGTTTCATTGTCATTATTTCCTATGGGGGGAAAAAATTGCTTTCAACATTCAAATAAATGCAAAGTCGAGCAAAGTGTGTTCTAACATGGAGGTGAAGACGTTTACTGTCTACCTCACGACGGAATGATTCACACCTTGCAATAGCAACGCTGCGTATGTGGTGGCACAGAAGCTTGCCGTTGAGGTGTTGGTGCCGCTGGGTTCACCAAAGCTGCAGATAAATGTTGTGGCAGGGGAAACATTGGTCTAATCTGCAAAGCCAGTTAACGTGAGGCAAAACAAGAGTGCCAGCTTCTTTTGCAAACAGATACTGAGACAAGTACGTAGCGCCATCTCTGAAAATCACGGCCCAGGTCATATTTGGACAAAATGTTTCTTGGGCCTTAAACATTTCAAAATGCTGACCACCTCTTGCTGAAATCGGCGACATCCCAGTTGATTCTACCCCAAGGTTATTATTATTATTATTTTTAAATATAGATACAATATAACCAGTATTTGGTTTGGTTTTTCTTTTTTTCGGAAAGAAATGGGGGGAAAAAAGACTTAAGCCACATTATTTTAGGAAGCTGGCAACTATGGAGTAGGGAAAAGTGATTTAGCTCATTCACCGTCAGCCGTTTGAGAGCATATGGACTTCTATTTATTTATTTATTTATTGTAATCGTCAAAACATAAATGACTGATACAGCGTCCACATTACAGCGTGTAATGCGCACACTCCTCCACTTGGGGCAGGATCTCATCCCTGACCTGGAGAGGATAATCTCCCCTTTTTCGACTGAGGACCACGGTCTCAGATGTGGAGGTGCTTACTTTCAATCATTTTTAATTTTGCACCATAGGTTTGTTATGTACAGTGACTATGTATTGTGACCCACTTCCCTGTATTGTTGTTCAGTCTGGCACCTGGTGGCAGTGGTGCGGCATCAGATTGATAAGTGGAAGCTTTTGGCCATCAAATCAAGCTTATCTGTCGTTGCTGTTTTCTGTACATGAAAAATGAATGTATAAAAAGGGACATGATAAAATGTTATCTTTGTGATATACAGTGTCATATTGCCTAGCTCTACGATGGGAGTGACATGACACGGAACATGAATGTAAAAGGAGATTGTACAGAGCTGGATGGCTACAAATGCGGCTACGACACATCCCCGCAAGGCCTGAAAATATTTTTTGGATTGTCTTTTTGCCACGTTTCCAGAACCCGGTGCAAAAGTGTTGGGTGTCACTTATTTGATGCAGCATCAAGCCCACATCAAACAATTAGTACAACCAGCAAGGTCAGAGATCAGCCAGGGGTTATTGATGTGTGAATTAAAGTGCAGGTCAGCAGGAAGCCATGTTTTCAAGCCGCAACAATGAGCCCACAACAAAGAGTGCTTTGCCCCCTAACACCAAACCCCCCCACAACCCCTCTGACGTGGTGATGGCCTGGCCAGCTGCTAGTGAGGCCACAAACAGCTCGCGCCACACTTCACGTGTACAAAGACAGATGTGTTTTTAAAACAGGACCTCAGTCAATGAAGTTGTTGTCCCACGAAAAGCATGTATGTCACTATTTTAGAGTGATGTCAAGATAGATTCAGCACCAGGGACATCAAGAATGAACAGTGAACCTTCACCTATTGCACTTTGGTATTCAAGATAATTCCGATGATCATTATTATTATTTATTTGGTGGAACTTAGCCGATGCTATTTGCATTTTTGCTATAAGACGTCAAAAAGGTGGTGCCAAAGCACTGGCCAATAGGAAAGTAGTGATTGGTCTCATGAAGTACGTTTGAGTGATACATTTCCACTGAGAGACGAGCATCTTAATATGTCAGTGAAAAGCCCGGTTTAGCCTGGGAAAGCTGTGGAGAGTCTTTCCTGCATGTGCATTTTTGGTGTAAGCCATTTTAAGGGCAACATTGTCAAGTCAATTTAAAATGATTGGAAAGTGTTCGCAATCATATTTTGGGGTATAGTTTAGAATGTATTGATTAAGGCAATTTTAAACATTGTTTGAGGCGCGGTCAATTACGTGTGATCGGGCTCGATCCCTAGTCATCGTGAATAGTGGGGGCTTACTATATCGACGTAATTTTGTGCCTATCCTAAGTGGTGTGGAGCTGTGTTTGAAACCTGAGAAGACGGCATTAACTGATCAACGCAAGGTTTTGAATTTCAGTCTGGTGCAATCGCATTAGGGAGACAGATATGTCATAATTCTGTCGAAATTTTTTTGGGGAAAAAAAAAACACTTTGGCAACAGCTGTGTCCAGAGAGTCAACAAGCCACTGTTGCCTTTGCTGTGCAACATCTGCACCGTTTAACTCTAAGCAGCCTAATTGGACCGACCCAAACACCTCTTTTGATCACAGCAGAGCCAAGTGTGCTTTCATCACAGTCGGCCATTTCTGCCGTTGTAATTGTTGCGACTTCTCCATCTGCTCGTTTTACTAGCAGAGCGCCGGTGGAGTGTCGGTGATGACGTGGCGTTGAGAAGGACAGGAGCCCCGTCGGGCTCACATGGCAACCCAGCGCTCATTTCATCTCTCTATAAAGCCCTGATCTGTCCACTCAGCTGCTCCCAGCCCATCTGTAATTGGCTGCAGGCTTCACCTCCCATCATCCTTTGCCCCGGACTGATTTCCCCCCAGGGACATGGCCATCAGGAGCCTAGTGATTAATGGCAACAGGGGTCAGGGGTCACTTTGCCCCCCCCCACCCCTGACACCACTCCCTGATTCCTTCCTCTTGCCACACGGCTGTAGCCCTCCAGTGGCTAGACTGGTCATGATAGGGGGACTGCAGATCAAGTCATGCAGATAGGCAGCGTTGATGGAAGTGAAAAAGACTCTCACAAAAATCTCACAAAAGTCAAGAGAAAAAAAAACCAAAAACAGATTCATGGACCTTCACAACTTTAAGCGGATAAAAAACTTTCCTTTGGGCCGCTGATTATCTGACAACTGCTGTTTTTAGACAAAACTTGAAACTGGGTCTCAAATACTGCAAAATTCCCCTTTTCAAAAGCGCAAATATGCCATATACACCAAAATGTCATTGAACTTTTCAAAATAAACAGCTGCATTTTGGTGACAAAACGTGTGCAATCAGGTCTCCAAACGTTGCCACTTTTGGTTCGTAACTAACTAAAAATGTTCCAGTCGAAACACCCAAAAACATTTCTTTTCAAAAAGGGAGGAAGTCTGCAGGTGCGAGAATATCACAATCATGAACGAATGCCGGAACATCCGTCATTTCGCCTATTTTCTGACATGTTACGGACCAAACGAGTAATCCATTAATGGACAAAATATTTTTTAGTTGCAACCCGAAACACAACATTTACATTCCACTCCTCAGGCTGCAATTTGTGTGCCGAAAAGAAGGAACAAGGTCGTTTAATTTAACCCATGACCTATTTTTTAGCAGGAAGCAGCTGTCCACATTAAAGGGCTTCCATAATAAATCAATTAGGTGCCTCCTGATGCCAGTAGTAGTGGTAAGATAAATATCCCTGTCGAGACACGCTGGAATTTTTTTTTCCTTTTTAAATAATTGAAGGACAGCCTCGTGACCGACTGGAAATGAATGCTTGACCGAGCTAGCCGCAAACGAAGAGTGCAAGGCTTTCCTGTAACAAAAAGAGTCAAATAAAAGGAAAACGTGGTCTGAAACTCGTGTTTAACAGTTATGTCTTTACAATTCTAGTGAACAGCAGACAGTTGGACCCATTCTAGACGTTAATGTAATGAAAAGGCTGGGGGCAGAGGGTAAGGGAGAACTTTTCAGCTTCTCGCAAAGAAAAAAACAAGGACGGACGGGGGAGGAGAAAGAGTGGATTAGTGCTATAAGGAAGGTGTCAGCCAACACAAACAGACCCCCTGCCCCCATGGAAGTGTCTGAGAGCAACAGTGTCTTCCTCTTCCTTCCACCTTGACCAACACAAAGGCGTCACCATGTAATAATTACGCTTCGTTCGGATAGCCCAGTCTAACAAATAAAAAAAGGTACAGTAGCTCTACTTACGAACATCTCGCCATACAAAATTTTCAAGTCACGAAACGCCTCAACAGGAAAATATTGCCTTTTGTTACAAAAGAGATTTCAAGATACGAAAGGTCAAAACACAATATGGGATGATACTCGCAGCTCCGAGTTTCCTGAACGCAACATGCTTATAGCTGCTCTGCCATTGGCTACTACCTAGCATCTTCCTGGCATCCCATTGGCTAAGAGGGACACTTGTAACATGAATTTGTTACATATTTTGATGCATTTTTACGACTTAGAAAACATTTACGCCTGAATTTTGGGGACGCTTGGAACGGATTAGAGTATTTACATGGAAAACGTGTCTCTTACAAAATTTTCTAGTTAAGAAATTTCTTCCAGAGCCAATAAATTTCATTCTTAGACGTACCACTGTACTTGGATGGTTTAATAAACAGTCATCAACATCATGAAGCCAAATCCATGATATGCTGTAGCAGAACCACCAAGTGTGAACTGCAATATCGTGGCGGATTATTGTACAGCAACAACCCACCTATTCGTGGTTCACTATTCACTATACATCTGTCCCCAATTATACATGGAAATACTCAACTATTCACATGATTTACGACGTTTATAAAACGCTTTATTTATTTTTTTCACTATTAATATAGCTTATAAGAAAGGCAATTTCTAAACTTTTTAAGATTTAGTGTGTATCCCAATCTTCTAACTTTGTGGTAGTGTCAGACAGCCGCCACTGATTTGGTACAGACGCTCACAAGAGAAATGTGGGTCTGGACTCCAAGCGAAAAGTTTACTTTAAGTCGGGCAGAGACTGGCTGTTTGGTTTATACAAGTCGGGTGAGGGGCAGCATATTCTCTGGACCTCGCTGTACACACTGGCGGAATGTTTGTTTTATTTTTAATGTATGGTCACGGACATAAGAGGGTAAAAAAAAAGGCCACAGTGTGTGGAATTTGCTATCTTTAGTTCAGACACCAATTCATATCAAGTGGTCAGATGCGCAGCCGCCACATAAGGTAGGTTCAATGTAACGCTACACTATAGATGCATTGCTATTCTAAGCATGCATCCCGAGCCACAGCTGACAGGGGAGTTGGGGGGACGCACACTGTGAGGGACGCTCATCTAATTAAGTCCATATTATGTTGATCGATGCAGCCAACCTCCGTTCATCGCGGGGGATACATTTAAGACCCACTCGCCGAGTGAAAAGCTGTGATCATATTAAAACATTCATTTCAACCCTCTCACATGCTTAAAATACATTTGAATTTATTAAAGCACAGTTTTTAAATACATCATGTGAACACCAACAAATCTGCCATGTGAAAATTATGCACATTTTGTAGCATCTGCATGTGAGCAACTGCGGAAAAGTGCGACTGAGGCTCACATTTCTCACATGCAAGGGCATTCATTTTAAGAAGCACAGTGGTACCTTGACTTACGAGTGCCTCGATTTATGAGCTTTATGAGACCTGGCCCCGATTTCAGTGGCAGGAAAAAAATCAGAGTTACAAGTGAACTTTAAATACATCAAGAATGGTGTCAACTGGAGCAATTCATGCACCGTAATGTTATCTAGCACATGGAGGCGGCAAGAACAGCCAGAGTCGCCGATGCACGTTCACTTGTTTGTTACACATTGCAAACAGTGAAACACAAATACAAATGTGGAAAGTTAGAACGGCTGAGAAAGTCAGCCCCCCCCCCAAGAAGCGGCAGGGACACATAAGTAAGCACTAGTACGGTGAAGGAAGCCTGCCGATACTCTAAAGGAGCTGTCTCGTGCGCTCTGTCAACTCCATCGTGGAAAATAACTGGCCAGGCTCCAAACCACAGTCAGGAGCTGTAAATTTCCCCAGGAGCAGCTCACAAAGCTGCGGGATGTAGGGGTTGGGGGTGGGGGGTGGCTTGTCAGACCGCTCATAATAACACTATTAGACGCTCAAGTGTGCGATTACAATTTTGTAAAGAGCAAACTGGCTATAAATCTGGATGCAATGCCACGCAGGTACACTTCAACGGCATCTACGGTCAACCTTCAAACAGAGTAACTCAGAGGGGAAAAAAAACACACACACACACTAAAAAGCCTCCGTACTGTACGCGGGAACATTCGTGTCCCGACAAGCTTCGAATCGACTGTATAATAAAACTGTCTTTGCGACGTGTGAGAGCAGCTTTGTACACCGAGCCGCATAGATCTGCTTGACAAGTGTTTAGTGTAGTTACTCGCCGACTTCTATTTATTAGCGTTGGCGTGTCAAAAATATTGTAAGCAGATGTGAGCCGGCAATACGCAGTGCGCACTGCCGCACATGAAGCCCGCTGGTTGATTTTGACATTCTAAACAAATAGCCCGCTAGTCACTTCATTCCAATTTTACACATACAACTGGTATGTTTTTTTTTTTTAAACGTTTGATTAATTCATTAGAATGAATGGACTAATATATTGGAACGATTGTAAGCAAAACTACTGGCAACAAAAATCCTTTTTTTTTAAAAACATAATTGGCCTAAAAGATTATTCAAATGAGTACATTTGACATTTAACTACAAATCATGGAGATTTTGTTGAAATACAGTAATATACTGTATCTTTTATACATATATATAGATATATATTTTTAAAAAATGAACCCTAATAGAACTAATAATTATTTGTCAGTGTATTTGTTTGGTATGAAAAAGCTGCACATTTGAATATTTACAGATTTTAATTTTCAATTTTTATTGCAATATTTGTTAAACCAAGATTTTCCCTCCTTTAGTTTGCTCAATATCACCATGTAGATGTTCAACCTGAATACATTAGTTACCCAATAATTCTATGAGATTATCAATGTCTATTCTGCAAACGCCACCCCTATTTTGTACTATTGGTTATCCAACACAATGCATGCATTTTCAAATTACTAGAAATCGAAGACTTCACTGCATCCTTCGGTGAAAGGTTGGCATAGCGATCCTGTCCGTTGCGGTCAATGCCAATGTGAGCCGTCATAAAAAGAAAACAAGAAATATGACTCCCCGTGTCATGAAGATGGGTCACCTGGCCAAATAGAGGGTAGGGGGTATTGAAAAGGTTGCGAAAAATGAGATGGCCTCTTCAGCTGTAACCCAAGTCCCAGAGGATCAACTGACCAGACCCCGATCAAGAGCGGTTGTTATGGAGGCCGCGGAACAATGGATGGACGTACGATTGGGTGGATAGCTGATTGCTTGTCTGGGATCTGAATATTGGAGAATATTGGTCTGGCTACAGGACTATCGTTTGAGAACACCGTGAACGCTCTGCTTTCATGACAATTTTTTATGACCATGTGGAATTCCAGGCATGCTAGAACACAAATCACTTCATAGTTTTTCACACGTACGTGAAAGCCAGAATTTCGTCATTGTTCTGCCCAAACTGGGGGCTGGGGACAAAATCAACCTGGCAATTCAACACCTTCAGAGAGCTGAACCAGAGGCTGAACTGAAAGAAGTGCTTCTCAAATTGAGGTGCCATAGCTTGGGGTTATGCTGAACGGTATGCAATGAATTGTGTTGAATGATTTTTCAAAAAAATGTGAAAATCTGCATAGCATTGGTGACAGGACGAAACCTTGTACCTCTAAAATGGTCACTTTTCACCAGACCCCAAAAATGGTATGTTTGTTCAACTAACATAGCTTCATTAAAGAGAACAAGCCATTTTCAACACTTTAGATTGGTAAATAATTTGAAAAACATTTTTGGAAAAAGTATGGAATTGACCAATTGTGACTTATGAGGTTTCACCCCAACGGCAGCATGATGGGGAATGACTCAATGAAACAAGTCAACAAACGCACAAAAACAAAACAAATAAAATAATTACACCTTCCTAGCTTGGCTTTGGGCTCTCCGTGCAGTATGAATGAGCGCTAGCGGGGAGCTTAGCACGCTGCTCGCAAAATCAGACCATTTCATCCATGGTCCATATGAAATTGTAAATATGGTTGAGTATTGTTGTAAATCACATGATGTATACAGTATACTATATTTTTGTATTCATGGCGGCCGGCCGGCAGTGTCTCACCGGCTTAAACCCGAAAATTCATTTTTCTTCTACATGTGAATGCTTCTATGCATTCGATGGGCTGTACTTTGCAACGTCACTACATCATGCAACAGCAATTCATATTTTGAACCGCCGCAAAAACAGTAGCCGGCACTAGTGAAATGGTATGACAGAACCCTATACACTGCAATTGTGCATTGTGCAGTACAGGCTTGCAGAGTTCAATTGATCCCACCCCACGCCTGGTGTGATGGAAAAGCAGGCTGGGCCAAGAGAGGCCGATGTGGTGTGTCGTGGCGTGGGGCCATTCTGGCCACTGTAATGGAAAAGTGACATTGAATAGCAACATTGCTGTCGATGGGCCACAATTCTTTTTACACTTCCTTGTTTCCACTGCGTTTATAAGCACTGTTGTCAAGCTTCACTCTTCGCAAAGCAATGTACTGCTTACATTTGGGTGTGTTGAGGGCAAGATCAAAGGACGAGTTCCTAAAGGCCCTGTCACACCTTGACGATTCAGCCAGCGTATGCCGACGTTCAGATTTTCCCTAAAACGCTGGCATACGCTGAATTATCGATTTTTTTTTTCAATTTTGGGCGTATACATAGCGCATTCATAACGGGCTGGACGTATACATAACGTATCAGTAAATTATATAGAACGTTTCGATAACTTATAGATAACTTATTCCAACGAATGCCTAGCGTGTTGCCGGCGTACACAACTTATGCCCAACGATAGTCTAATTTATGCATAGCGTGCAGCAGCGTATTGCCGGCGATCACGTGGCGTAGTCTATAAAAGGCTGGCGCTCGGCGTTTCAAGCCCTGTCACACCTTGACGATTTAGCCAGCGTATGCCGGCGTAGGAAAAATTTGGCAAATACGCTGGCGTCGTCGAATTAAGTTATGGGTAAGTTTTGTATACGTAACAGCACGCTGAAGCACGTTGGTATCGTCGGAATCGTCGAGGTCGTCGAGAAATTTTAAGCATGCTTAAAATTTCTCGTCAGATATCAGCGTATGGCTATACGTCCCGTATATGCAGGCCATAAGTAATAGGTAAGTTATGCGATCGTTGCACACGTTCAAACACGTTAAGTGTAGGTTACTCATAAGTCCAAATACGTCGAGAATACCTACTAGCTGTTCTCCAACATCCGTGCCTTCGAACTTGCGCTTGGACATGCTGACCAGGCTGTCACGCACGTAGTTGGCGAAGGCTGCAGTGGCTGTGATGGGATGAGCCTCTGCGAGACCTTGATGAGCTCCCAGACTTTTCTTTGCCATGACGCTGATGTTGTTTGGTTTATTAATGACACAAGTCATAATGGCGTTTGATTGCTGCTTTAATAGCGTGAATAGCAACTCACAGTAACGATGGCAAGCCGCACCTTGCCTCTTGGGTTATACCATTTTAACTAGACCGGGGATAGTCCCAAACAGATGTTGGTACTGCAATGTCTAGTGCAGTTATGATTTGAAACGTCGGCGCCAGCCTTTTTATAGACTACGTCACGTGATCGTCGACAATACGCTGCTGCACGCTATGCAGCAGCGTATTGCATTCCGAAACACGGATGTTGGAGAACAGCTAGTAGGTATTCTCGACGTATTTGGACTTATGAGTAACCTACACTTAACGTGTTTGAGCGTGTGCAACGATCGCATAACTTACCTATTACTTATGGCCTGCGTATACGGGACGTATAGCCATACGCTGACATACGACGAAATTTTAAGCATGCTTAAAATTTCTCGACGATTTCGACGATACTTCGGCGTATACCAACGTGCTTCAGCGTGCTGTTACGTATACAAAACTTACCCATAACTTATTCGACGTGCGCCAGCGTATTTGCCAAATTTTTCCTACGTCGGCATACGCTGGCTAAATCGTCAAGGTGTGACAGGGGCCTAAGTGCTGTGACATACAGGAACAGTGTCATGTAAAATGTCCAACAGGTTTTTGGGTCAGACACCTGCGCATACCTTATGCATTCTTTGATAATTGAATCCGTCGACGTGGCAGTGTTGCAGGCTAAACGAATAGGCTAAACAATCACACCTGAAACCAGCTGAGTGAACAAAAGCTACAAAGTAATATTTTGCTTCAAAAATGAACTATTAGTGATTGGTAGTATCACGCAGGGCTGAATATGAAAACCAAAAATACAAAATACAAAAGTAAAAATAAAGAAAGACAGGGAGCAAAGTACAACATTCCTCTTAGTTGCTTATTGAAAATGCAATGTTACAGCAGATCAAACGTGTCAGAAATACTGCACACATGAATTAGTACTGCAGGCAATGCAATTCACTCCACCCAACTGCCACGTTTGAAGGCACCCCGTCATCATCCTGATGTAAAGGTTGGTTTTCCCTCTTTCCGGTTATACATGCAAATGAACAAGAGTCCGTTGTGTAAAAAAAATTACAAGCGCACAGAAAGGTTACATTTCCAACATGCGTGCACGTACAGACGCACAAGTACTACTAGAGGCAGAAGACCACTGCTCTATATTCACGTCTAACTGGAAGATCGAGTTGGAGAAAAGTAACCAAATAGCTTGGCCTCATGAGAAAATGTCAAGAATGTGTATGTCATAAGAAATAGGACAACAAGGTATGCTGAATATGCACATATTATTATTATTATAAAAGGAGGGGCATTTGCTGGAGATTTCTTTAGATGAGGTAGGCCTTCATTTATTGCTGCAAAATGTAACTGACTCACAAATGGTAGATTTTAGGGCAGTTACAGCCCCCCCCCCACCCAAAAAAAAATCAGTTGATTTTATGGTAATGGTTTGATTCATATCATAAATTCACCACACTGAGTAGAATATCTAAGGATTTTTATGTTTGAAACTTTAACGATTAAAGCTTAAAGGAAATGAAAAGCCACTTTTTGAACTGAATTGAACTTTGCGACCAATTTATTGAGATGATCCTGACTTTAGTTACCAGGCGCGAACTGTGGTGGTCACCAGGACTGTCAGATTTGTCGGACTGGCCCTTGCTGGAAAGAAAATTACCCGCTTGAGTCAACAGACACCCAGATTGATGGACGTAGCCTTCAGCTGACGAGCTTCTTTGCGGCGATCAATACGAGAGCTGAAAAAGCGATACGCTGTTTTCAAAGAGGAGGAAGGTATAGAAAGTGCGGGGGCGGGGGGTTGCTCATCCAAATTTTAACCGCCATCAATGGTAATTGCTTTTGGCATTGGGAGGGCATGACAGCTGGTCGTTTATTTGCTCTTGCAGGATGTAACCGATGCCGATATGCAAATTGGCTCCAGGCATGTGAACTCACTGAAAGAGTTTGGATGGGTTGAAATGTCTTTATAGACAAATGGGCCAGTATGTTTACGACCATTATACAACTGAATGTTTATGGTGTATTTGTTCCATCCCTTGGTATAATTACATTACAAACAAAATGTGGCAATGCACTTGATGATGGGGCCGAACGCAATTGATGAATGGACGTGTTTTGAATAATACAAATAAAAAAACACAACTATGGTTGATTAACTGTAATTAAATTTCATTAAATATAACATTCTTAATATTTTTTAAAATAGTCTTTTTATTTTTTGAGAAAAAAAAGTGAGAGAGCCCGAGGAAGTAGTTTAATTAACCCAGTGAAAAAGGCTGCATCATTCACTTATGATCAATCAAATAAAAGCCTCGACTCACCAACCAAACCCCCCAAAACCTGACCCCCTTGAGTGAATGCTGGCGCGTTTGGCTGCCGCTGCTCAACCCGTATTGTTTTGTGTTTTTTGTTATTGTAAAGTGTCCTTGGGTGTCTTGAAAGGCGCTTATGAATAAAATAAATGTACAGTGATACCTCGGCTCACGAACGCTTTAGCTCAGGAACTTTTCGCCTCAAGAACATTAATTTCGCAAGCATATAGTCTCTGCTGACGAACTAGTTTTCGGCGGACAAACCAAACCAAGCGGTCGAAGATCGCCACGGTGGCGGCCGCGAGAAGCTGGCGCACGCTCACGGCGTCCCAGTTCGTCACCCCCTTTCTTTGAATGCGGACATGTTTTGAGTTTGATAGACACTTTTGCTATTATGGGACCGAAAAAGACCCCACCACAGGCTAGTGTTAAGCCTAAGAAAACACTAAAGAAAATTACGATCGAGCAGAAGAAGGAGATAATTGAAAAACTCGGTGTGCGTTTGTGTGACTTAGCGTCCCAGTACCAATACGCTAACGCGCAACAGGTGTCAATTAATAGGTTTTTAGTCAGCAAAAAGGATAAAGAGTCTCCTTCTAAGAAGCAAAGAAGAGAAGCCACACCGGAGGTTGAGTTACCTACAGTCCTTATGGAAGGTCACTCCTTCCAAACCGTAACTCCCTCCCTCCTTCCCCCTCCCACTTCATTCCATCAAGCCATCAACTATGATCACAAAGGTAAATAAAACGACTTTATTATACAGTACAGTTTATTTCTTTAACTTCAATACAATAGCACATTTATCATACATAAAATAAGGTATATTTATGTGTAGTTTTAAGGCTTATTTCGTCGAAAATTATGTTTATGGGGACCTGGGAACGGATTATTCTCATTTTAATGATTTCTTATGGGAAATAAATGTTCGGAAGATGAACTTTTCGGCTCACACACACTTTCTGGGAACCAATTAAGTTCGTGAGCCGAGGTATCACTGTATTATTATTATTTAATTGATTGACAAGATATTGGGTGGACTTGCCAATCATAACGTAATCATAATACGCAAGAGAGAGTCTCAGCAAGTCAGCCATTTTGTCTTTGACAAATTCCTACTAGGGAACTAAAGAAATGACGCCCGATAAGAAGCAATACATTTACTCGATGCCAAGTTCATCCATCCATACAAAATTTGGTCGACGCATCTATTACACCAGGATGAGTCTCAAGGACACAAGACCGAAAATTAACAGCACCACCAACAGATTCTTTTCATTTTTTGACACCCCCCCCATTACTTTTCATATACAATTAATACCGACCAAATAAAAACACATTTTAACTTGCCCAACGTAACCCGGTAATTGCATCCATCTCATAGCGGGCCCACACCACAACAATCAAATCACAGCAAGTGAAGTGGCGTCAACAAACCTAAGGTCCGTTCCTTCGAGTCAAGCGTCTTGTTTTCCATTAGGCCCCTTTGCACTCAGGGCTCTGTTGCTTTGCCCTGCCGCTGCGTGCGCATGGAACACTGGTGGAAGTGAGCTCAGGGCTATTGTACTGGCGTAGGGCTCCTTCGGGGGCCGTAATTGTGCTTGGTGCCATCCATCACAGGGGTGTGGAGGCCAGGAAGCACTGCTTTAAGAGCACACACAGGACACAGATGGAAGAGCAAGTGTGGCGGGGGGGCTACGCGGCGATGGTACAAGTGAGTATTACACAATATGAGTTCACGTGTGGCTGCAGGTTAACGCTCTCACCACACGACACTCAATTCAGGTGTGCAGGGATAAAAGGTTGCTGTTCCAAGTGGTTTTATCCTGGTTTTCACAAAATACTTGAAACCCAAACATTTTCTTTACCGTCTGATCCATGCACCGCCACTCGTCGACCTGTTTTCTCAGTTTTGTCGTGTGACATTCACAAGCTGAGCCGTCACCGGTTAATAGTCCTGAGCAACTGTGATGTCATTTTCAGTCGACGGCAAGTGGCGAAATAGCCATACAGACGCTCCCCAGGTTACGAACGAGATACGTTCCGAACGATCGTTCGTAAGGTGAATTCGTTCGTAAGTTGCTTCAGTGCTATATTTTGTCTGGAATGTATGTTTAAGGCCTATATGTTTGACATCCATATAACGGGGAGAGAGCTTTTCGTCACGTTCTTCAGGGCTCGAGGGTTAGCTGCCCGGTAAACTAGTAGCGGCTTCAGCTTGAAGCTCCTGATATTTCTGTTTATAAATGGTACCGATGGTCGAACGATTCATGTTGTATGCAAGTGCAACGCTCACCATTTTCTCACCCGCATCAAGCGTCTTTATTATTGCCACTTTCATTTGAAATGAAATGGCTTGCCTCTTCTTTACACGTCCACTCCCACTAGAAGCCTTTCGCTTTTCACCAACCATATTGAATAATGGATGCACAAGATATTTAACAACTAGGCAGAGGAAGCCGGATTCTGGGTGGATGGATGCTGGGCGAAATCTCACAGCGCCTCACGTCGGTATTAGCGGCGGAAAGAAGTACTACAGTACCTGTACTCGGAAAAAGGCGTGAAATACAAAATCTAACTTTTTCTTTTCTTTTTCGACATACCCGTAAAAATGTTCGTATGTACCGTTGTTCGTAACTCGGATGTTCGTAACTCGGGGAGCGTCTGTATTCCACAAATGTAATATTCATCGTAATACTGTGTTTAGACTCGTGGACTAAATAGAAAATATTCTTTGAAAGAAAATGCGGCGGTTGACATTGTGGGGCAGTCAGGATTTTTCTCACCATTATATGCAACTTTATTGCTTGCTATGCACAAAGCAGCGTGTCTGGAGCCTCTAAGTTGGAAAGCAAGAAGTTCTCTGAACTTTGCTCTGATTAATTATTTTAATTTTGGCAGTGTATCACACTAGAAGACAAAACAAGATGGTTGAGATGAACCGGGCGGCCATTGTTGTATTTATTCGGATGACAGTGTGAATCATTCAGCGGCCTATGCTTCTTCTATGCTACGTTAGTTACGGGTCGGGTGATTAAGAATCTCCCGGCTGGGCAGCTTAGAGAGTTAAATCTCTTTACAGTATGGTCGTAATTAAAGATGGACAGCACAGAGTGTTTGAACAAATGGCAAAGGAGGAAACAACACGGGGGAGGGGATGGAGGGGCTGGTCTCAGGAAAGGAAGCAGCACAAAGAGTAGCCTTGGTTGGCAAGAAGATTTGTATCTGCCATGGCTAAGAATATCAAAACAAACATCACGAAAAGCACCATTTCCGTTGGTTTTGAACAAAGACGACACAGCACCACCACCCCCCCGCCCCCCACCCCACCTTGGTTGCATTGCTGGCTTGTAATTTGCCCGCTTGTAAGGGTGGAGTTCGCCCAAAAAGGCAAACTATTTCCTCAAATGTATCAACACACAAGAAGCCACAAAACTACAAAATCTTTGATCCAGACGGGGTGGCTGTTTGGGCGTCTCTCTTGGTGGCATGATTAAAAAGTAGTAGGGCATCCGCCCTTTTCCTGTGACGCTCTTCCAAGATGGAACTGACTGACTGATTGACTGGCTGAGTGCGCCTCCACTGACCCCCCCTTTTGTCACCTTGGCAGCCCATCTCGAGAGTGCCCTTGTCCGCCGTCACCTTTTTCATGCCACCCAACATACGACGCCCTGGCCCTTGTCTGCTGTCCATCAAGCAGCCGGTCTGTCAGAAAGAGGTTAGCCCCCCTACACTTGTTTTGAGATCATTAATCATATTGTGAAGGACAGGAGGAGGCCTCTTAATCCAACCCCAACCCCCATACCCCGACAATGAACACCTCCCACCGCCCAGGCCTCAACCAAGCAGGCCAATACCACGGTGCCCTCCCCTATCCCCCATGGCGTTATCAAGTTTCAGTGGTTGTAACTGTAGCACAATAAACAGAGGGAGTGAGGAAGGGGGGTGAAGACGGAAGGAAAGACAAGGGAAGAAAAAATGTCATTTGCTTATTGTGTTAAATTGGCGCGTGCGGTGTGAAAGGGGATTCACACGCTTGCCAAACTGCACTCTTCATCAGAGTAACATCGACAGTCACGCAATAAAATAAATGTCGTCTCATATGGCCACAAGCGTTCACAACTCTCAAGTAGGTAAGTGCTGCCAACGGCCCCTTTCGCATGACACCAACTTTTGTTCTGTGTAAAAGGCAGCAACTAGCAACAGGGTGGACAACGTTGCCCTGGAAATTCTTTGGCGGTAGCGCCATGACCGTAACAGATGCGTGACGCCAGCTGTGTGTAAGGGTATTTCAGAAAAGCCGGGACATGGGTGTAAAGTTGAACACCGAGCACTGTGCCCTGCTGTGGTGAAAGCAACTGTCACACAACCCTTTCACACAGTCTGTTAAAGTCTGCAGTTTTCCCTGACACAGGTGTAAAAGACATGGAATGGGGGCTAGCGGGGCAGGGGGGGCTGAAGTCAACTTGGAAATGGTCCGGCTGGGGGCAGTGTCACAGCTGTAACAAAGCCAGTAGGTCACATGTGTGTCGGGGTGTTTGCAAAAGTTGGGACGTGGTTGTAAAGTATAGCACCAGACACTCACTTCTCACTTCTTTTGTGTTGAACACAATTGTTGCTTCACCCCTTTTAGACTGCTTGTCCAAATCAGAAAGCACTTGTCCTTTGTTCCTTCTACAAAGAACGGGAGCACAATGTGGACCCAGATTTTTTCTGGCCTTAAGAATCATCAATTCTGGCTCTTCTGTTATACCTCAGATCGATTCTCTAATGTTGTGGGCTCTCGGAGTGAAAAGGTCCATTTTTCCAGAAGTTGCAGGCAAAACGAGAACCTTCCTATTGTCGTGCGGCGTTTGTGCCGAGGGCCCCGCCTCTTACTGGGGGGTACAGCCAAGCTGGGGGAGCATGAGGAGAGTAGTAATATAATGCATACGGATCCCCCAGAGCCCATTCATGGCGT
The DNA here is from genome assembly GCA_026261675.1 of Hippocampus mohnikei. Lineage (NCBI taxonomy): Eukaryota > Metazoa > Chordata > Actinopteri > Syngnathiformes > Syngnathidae > Hippocampus > Hippocampus mohnikei. The sequence continues at coordinate 5,107,559 of JAKGUB010000341.1, forward strand.
AATTGGTGTGGACAGAGCTCATGGTCTCAGGGTTACAGTTAGGGAACTTCCTCTAATGTCCTGCTGGGAGGCCACCGCTTCCCACAATAGAAACACCAAAGAGGATATGGGAATCTCTTCATTTCTGCGTTTCATAATGCCGAAAAGAGGCATACAACAGCGCAACGTGCATCAAAGCAAACACATTCAAGTGCCAAATGGATGGAATCAAAGTTTTGTTTCCTTAGAAAGTCAAATTCAATCAAAATTTTTGAACCAATATTTTTTTATTTTTTTATTTTTTGCCATTTTGAGCTCGAACAAATGATCTTACTTGCTGCCTCTGTGATGCACTTTGAACAGAAATTCTATGGCTTCACCCGTATCACTGCCACTTCCTTCGTCCTCTACTCCTTGCATCGTGTAAGATGACTTGATGGCAAAGTACCAAAGTATCACCTCCCAGAATAACTCTAAAGCGCAGATAACTCACCATGTGGTCCCTGCTAAGCCGAGACCGCATCTTCGATTAGGAGAGTAACACTAGCATGGCTCTTGCCTTCATTAAATCTCGCACCCTCGTGACCGCAACCAAAGTTTTCTGCTTTTCTTTCTCGATGTCACATGTGAGTAGGGTTGTAAAGGAAATTCTCAATTGGAATTAATGGGAGGTTTTTGTGAATAAACCAAAACATGACAACATTTGGGGTTGACTCTGAGTGGAGAATTGAAATAAAAAGTAAGTTTTCTGTTTTTAAAATTACAATATGGGTTCATAATGCCCGTTAATAGCTAAAAGATTTTCTATAGCCGATATCACACAAAAGCCTTCCCCAAAATATGTTTAGTAAAACTACTTGAAATTTTCCACTACTTTGCAAGCCTTCGTGTGAGACAGTGAGAATCTAAATGTTCAAATTGACCCCGTCCGGCAGCCATTAATCTTCTCAAGTGGACAGCACTGACAGGCAGTTGGCCGCATCACTCTTTCATTTTCTTCCTGGTGAGACAACAACAACTCCTCCATAGCCACACGATAATGCTTCGTCAAACCAAACAAACAACAGCCAATGTAATGGACATGATGAAGCCACGTCATATATCTAAAATGCTCCGCTCCAGAAGACAGACAACATTTTTAATGGCAATTACATGGACATTAGCAGCTGCCCCAAAGCTCAAGATAAGATAGATGCCTTAGCAGACATTTATGACATTTTTATATACATCCTGTATTTGGGAGGCGAATCTTGGACAAACTCCTGGCATACACCAGCATACAGAGCATGAGGATGAATGCAAAGGCACGGCAGTAGAAATTACGCTGAAAAAAAAAAAAGAAGATGACTACAAAGCCTAAAGAAACCGCTGCGGTGAGGGAATACTCCGGCTTCAAAGTGAATGAGCAACCACATCAATGCAGACAAGCCGGTATTCCAAATTTGTTCTTGTCCAAACAGCAAACACTCATTGCCTCATGAGGCATTTTAGGCGACAAAGTACTTTCCCCTCCAAAAGTATCGGAACAGACTTGAAGTGAAAAACAATATTTGGTGACGTAACCCTTACTTGCAATAACTGCATCTAGCCTGCAACCCACTGACTTCACCAGAGTGTTGCTTTCTTCATTTGAAATGCTTTCCCAGGCCTTTACCGCAGCCTCTCTCGGTTCTTGTTTGTTTCTCGGGGGGTTCTGCCACCAAACTCCTCTTCAGGAGGCGAAATGCATGTGCTATGGCGTTACAGTCCTGTGATTGACTTGGCTAGTCAAAGACCTTCTACTTTTCCCCGCTGATGATATCCTTTTTGTGTTGGCAGTGTATTTTGCATTACTGTGGTAGGGCAGCCCGGTAGTCCAGTGGTTAGCGCGTTGACCTCACAGTGCAGAGGTCGTGAAAAGCAATATCACATACAAACAAAAAGGCATCCCCCCCCTCCTCCCACAAAAAAAAATGTATTCCTCCTGAGCCCATAAGCCCATCTTCAAATGGTTGTAATCACAAAGGGGTCTGACCCATCGGCAGTATTGATGACAGAATCAGGATCGCTAAATTCCTATCGAACCCCACACCTAATTGGGACTGAACAGCAACAGGGAAATGCCGGTCCCGGGGTCACAGCCGTTGAGGCCCAATGCCTGAGACAACCTCCTGCACAAATAAGCTTCACGGGTTATTGTAATGGCACAAAGAGAGCAACTGGCAAAAGGAAGGAAGACCCGCTAACGCAACAAGAGTCAGGAACTGGACACGTCTTCCTTGAAAAGATAGCGAGGCCACCAATGAGTTTCTTAATGCAAAGACAGGATTTAAGGCAGCTGCTAAAATTCCTCAACCATGAACACACAAATAGACACACATGCGCGCGCACACACGCACACTCAGCTGTTTTTAAGCGCACGGGCAGGAAGTGGGAATCCCTCGTAAGTTTTCCTTCCGCTGCTTTCCTCTCGCAGCCTGGAGGCCCCCGCGATGAATGAGGTGGGAAAAAGCGCTCGGCCATTTGTCTCCAGCCATCAGCGGATTCCTTTTGCTCGGCTAACATGCGCACAGACGTCAGTCAAAGCGTTTACATTACAGTGGTTCTTCACTTTTCGGGTCGAGGGACCCCGAACAGAATTGTTTCCAAGAACCCCCTCATAATCCTTTTTTAAAAAAACAAAAACAAAAACAAAAGAACCCGTATGCCCCTAAATGGCAACTTCTTTGGGGAAACAAGTCAGAATGATTAATTCACATTTAAAAAGTTGTCATCGTATGTCATGTGTTGTGTTTTTTATTTTACTTTATGTTAACTGTTTTGTTAAGCGCTTTGTTACAGCTGCAGCTGTTGTGAAAGCGCTATATAAATCAGGATGTATACTTTGTACTGTATTGTATTGTAAAAGAATAAAATTGTATTGTACTAATACCATATTCATGTTAAATTTTAACGAAGGAACACAGACATTTCAACAATTAGCAAAACACACATTTCTTCTTCTAATATGTCTTATTTTTGAAAAAAAAAAAAAAGCAATGAATAGGATGATATTCTCAATAAAATATGCCTTTTGTTCTAACCCCACACCCCAACATCATTCATGCAGGGATGCCAGAGTTAAGTCAGCATCATATCTCAGCTTTTCTTGGCCCAAAGCTAAAGTAGGGAGGAACAATTGACTTAGTATGTTTGTTTTATTGGTGATTCTGTCATCATGTGTAGGTGTGGACATTTTGGACACCGAAGGTGGAACTCCTGATTGAGAAAACAACAATGATGACCTAAAGACAGACTCTGATGCTCTTCCATTCCCCCTGCGCCCCCCCAAAAAGAAAAAAAAAAAGCATAATAATCTCAGCACCGCATCTTTGAAGTAGAAACCAGAGGAGGGGTAACACGGTGTAATGAGAGAGCAGTTGCGCTTCTTCTGGTTTACTCTGACAACTGTTAAAAAAAAAAAATGAAAAAAAAAATAGAAACAAAAGGAGATCCCCTCAAACCCTTACCCCCCCAAGCCACCACACAATTTGTTTGCCTGTGATTAAGACGCCAGAGCAGAGGTCAGCTGAGTGCCTCTCATCTTGGAGCAGTTGAAATGATACACTATGACTGCATTAGCTGCCGGTATTTGCTCTTATCCCGCCCCGGCTGTTTAACGTTGCTCTTCCATTGCGAACAATTCCGAACATTATCACAGTCAAGACACTCAGGGAGGAAAATAACTCTCATATTCTTTTTCCCTTTGTCCATTATAGATGAGCACTGAGTTGGTCACTGACCCCTCCCTCCTCTTCACTGCCAGAGAATTTGAGTCAAGCGAGCTACTGTAATGAGATGTCTTCGCCTCGATTATGCAATGTAAAATTCATTTGGATCATCTAATTTACACCGGAAACTCCGAGGTTGGGCATGCAGACATTTTGAAGTCATGAATGACGTGTGACGTAAGAATAACGTGGCCACGCACAACACCCTTGTCCGATTAATTGTGTACTTGTTTTGCACTCGACTATTTTCGTACGAATATTTAGTACAATAATAACTTCATTATCATGTCATGTTAGAGATAAACGACTACACTTTCGGACTACAAATTCCGATTATCTTGCTGCTGTCGGAATGGAACTCTGACCCCTTGTATTTAATACTGCCATAAAATTCTAAGTTGGGTCACGCACCACTTTTTGCGACCTATCAAACGTCAGGAACTTAAAATAACCTGTGATTCTATTCACTCAATTTGCACGTGTTCCTCTTTCTATGACTGGGTTTCCGTTCAATTCAAAATTTACGTCAAAATACCGAAAAAAAAAAAAATACGATGCTATACTTATCACTACCGCTGAGAGGTCTGATTAGGCAGCTGCTTCCGGAACAATCGGGTTTCGTCTACGATGAAAACTCGCTCAGCAAGATACTCACCCTCCTGGATTTTTGGGGGCTAGATGACCCAGAAAAACTTTTGTAGCCAATTCACCTACGAATGGAGTTTACTCCTGGACACTGAGATTATGAGGATTGGCACAGGCAGCGTCCTTGCCTTAGTGCTCTTTCAAAGTTTGGAAAACATGCCGTGCCTTTTCCTGAATGAGCGTTCGGCTGATATTAAGCCTATGTTGATTCTGATAATGAAAGTAATTTTTATTATCTCGGCAAGGATCGAAGAATGTTGCTTTGTGATCACTGTATCCCTCATAAGTGAGAAACCCTTCACGTGCGCTAAAATACGGTCTTTGTCCTTAATAACGGTCGCCACGTTCGACCGACTGAAACCGAAGTCTTTACCAGTGTTCGTCGGTGTCTGGGCAAAGCACAAACACAGATGGCAGAAGAGGCACGGGCATCGCAAAGTCGAAATGTCGTAGATCGGGGACTTCCTGGACTATATTTTATGTAAGTGATGTGAAGTGATGTGAACCAAAAAAACAAAAACTGCCCTCACAGGGAATTCAACAAATGTGATACGGTTGTATTGCATTTTGAGGCAATAGGCAAGGGAACCACAGCAATGAGCCTTGTTCTGTATAATGAACAATAGTTATTGTTAAATAACTACTGGTATTGTAGTATTAATATTATTAGAATTTTCTGTAATGCTAGCGCTGCAACTGTGAGCCTTTTAGCTCATGTCACAAATGATTCCATTCTTGTTTTGGTGTGAATAGCGTGAGCTGGCACGGCGTGTCGAGCCAGATCACTGCTGTCAGGCGACGTTTGAGTCCGGGTGATGGATCAGCATGTGTAAAAGGGTCAGCAGACTACAACTCCCGCCGTCTGCCGCTGGACAGAGACGCTAACAGGGCCCTGACAGATTCCGCCCCTCCCTCACAACTTAATTCATCAAGCCCCCAAACGAGGACTTTGTAAGGTCAGACCAGGGAGATCACTAACCTATAACAGTCTCAGTTGAATCAGAGACACGGATGGAGAAAAAAAAAAAAAAAAAAGATGATCTTATGTTATGGGGAGATGTATTTAATCGAAATGAGAGACACTGGAAGAAGAAGTAGTACATGTAGTTGCACCACAATGTTGTGTAAACAATCTCTGATTAATTTAAGCGTGGACATTTGACATTAGTCTATTGAGAATTCTTCTTTTTTTTTCATGTACCGGTATTTAAAATAGGAAAACCATCAAAATATCTGGAGAACATGAAAACTTCACACAGTAAGGTCGGAGCCTGGATTCGAAGCCACAACCTCAGAACTGTGAGGCAGATAAGCTAACCAGTCAGTCACTGTGTTGCCCACTTAAATGCCAAGAGCGAAAAATTGGAGTTGGCCCACTGAAAATTATGGAGATGCACTGAGGAAAAAAAAATGAATACCACCAAACTGCAACAGCAGCATCACTAACACAGTTCTCAACAACACAACATCAAGCATCAGACCACTCTCCATCACAGAGAGATGGAGAACAAAACCATGCTATAGAGCAAGGGACAATAATGAATAATTATCTCCCAGGATGCTCATTTTCGGATGGACTTTTTTTTAGGCAAGTACATGTTATCTAATGACTGCAAGAATATTGCCAAAATACATTTGGACAGATAAATGTCTATTGCAGAGTACATCAAGTTCCTATTTGTGTACCGAACAAAATGACTGTGTATTGCATGGCTTACTGTGTCTGCCTAAAAAAAAAAAAAAAAAAACTCATAAAGACTGCAGATCCGTTAGAATTTTATTAGTGAAATGTAAATAAATGCAAAGTACCTCGTTTCTGCATGAAGGTAAAGAGATCATCCAAAAACTCCTTCCTTTTAGGGTCATTATCCAGCTCGTACAACTGAAAAGAAAACGCCATACAGATCATGGACTACTTTGGATTATATCATTTTCTAAATAATTAGCATTGTCTAATGAAAGCCATTTTAAAGTTGAAACGATCCATTAGGCACCTTTAATTGCCCCCCCCCTTTTTTTAATCAAGTCGCACCTTGGCAAAGTCTCTGGAGGCTTCTCCTCTTCCTCTGCTACTGTCTGCCTCGTCCGCCCAGCTTGCGCTTCCGTTCTGTAAGGGTGAGAAAAGCAAAATACAGATAAGCAAGACAAGTGCATATTTTCATCACCTGTTGTCTCGGTTTGGTCATGTGACACAGAGGTCACACGGCATCCATGTTTGCACTCGTTTCTTAAATCCACCAAACTACTCATTCTTCTTTGGTTCTTCTTGATGGACTCCTTATAAATAGTGTTCAGAGTGGGCTGCCACATAACTGAAATGCCCGGAGTTACAAGCTACATCTGAGTGATGTGTGTGGACGAACATGCAGCTGGATGTTAAAATGTCAGAAATGACAAGTTGTTCTCCCTCTGCCACATTCGAGTGGAACTTATGCCGAGATCGAGAAAAAGTTTGTAGTTTTTGAACAGTATTTGGTTGAAATAAAACATTTTCATGACAGCCGCGCCATTTTATGGCATAATCAAGTATCGTGCTCGGTATCGGCGAGTACTCAAATGAAACTAATAATAGAAATTGTTCGAGTAAAAACACTGGTTCAAGGTGTAAACTATTCATCAAAGCAAATTGTAAAAAGATTTAGGGGCCACTTTTTTTTTTTTTTGGCTGGACAAGAATGTTTTGGCCCCTAACCCCCATGAACAGTGATGGTCCGCTGTAAATATTTTTCATGTTTTTCCTCCCATTTGCATGAGGCACACCGACAAGAGGTAAACTGAAGCTCAGAAAGCTAATCCGTTCTCAATCTGTGGGAATGCACTTTTCCTGTGGTTGGGAGGGCGTAACCTCTGGAGTTATTGTGCCCCTGAGCTCCTGTGCCCCCCCCGCCCCCCCTTTCCACCAGCAACTACCTCTTTCTTTACCCTCAAACATCTCCATTTGACCTAAACCATCTGCATCTGTGCCCTGCCCCCCCCCACCCCCACACACACACAACCCGCCCCTGTCTTCCGACCCAGCTGGATACGAGAACCCCCCCCCCCCAAATCCTTCAATCTTAATGCAGCTGTGATGGGTGTCCCAAGTTCATGGAGTGTAGCTAGGCTGTCAGGAGAGGGCAGGCTGGTCAGCGGCCTTAAGCAACACACATATGTTGTGATCATTGTTGTGTTTGTGAGTGGGGGGGTTGCAAAGGCCCCACAAGACGGGAAGGAAGGAAAATAGGAGCAGAGAGGGGCGCACGGTATGTGCCGAGCAGGAATGTCTCCTTAAAGACAAAACCTATAAAAGCATCAAGAATCAAAACAAGGTCCCTTTGGAGCAAAGTAGAACCAGGGGGGGCTCACGTTAATAGCTCCGGCTCGGGGGTCTCATTTCAAGCAGGAGCTCATTGCTCAATGAAAATTACAGGGCCTGAATTGAAGGGCCCTGTGGGCCAAAAGGTTGTGCGTTGTGCCTTTCACACTAAATGCTTGTAAAGGGTTTACGCCACATAAACAAGTATGGGTTTTTTTCCCGTATCGATTGGGTTTGAAAGATTATATAAAATGAGCACACACCATTTTTCCAAACACACAGTTAAAAACACCCAAGAATGGCTAAAAGTGGCTTTCCGTGAGCCCTGATGGAAATGCTTTGACTGAACATCTGTGGAAGGATCTTGAAACATGCCATCTGGAGAAAGCACCCTTCAAACATGAGAGTGGGCCAAAAATACCTGCTGAGCGGTGCCGAAGTCTCATTGAACGACACAAAACTCACTGGATTGCAGTCATTTCTGCATTTGGGGTACAAAAGACAAAAATATGAAAATTGTCTAACCACGAAAAAGGGGCTTATAAACGCAATATTTATTTCTTCTCGGAAATTGCAATAAAGAAATTGCGCAATAACTTATTGGTTCAAATGGAGAATCAAAGCAAAAAAAAAAAAAAACCAACAACATGATGGCACCTCTATATTGTAAAAGTGCATGTTTAAGTGCAAATTTAATATTTCTTCATTCAATAAAACGAGAAGCAATTGTTTCGTAGGGGTGAGTCGCTCTGGAAGCCCAGCTGTCTCCATGATGTCAACAACTCCAAAAATCAGGCCTTCAACTCCATTTCCGAGCTCCTGGATGGCAACTTCTGACATGCGTTTCCGTGCTGGTGTTGCGTATCGTGCTTCAGGTATCTCTACGTGATCTTAAACCGTTGGTTTTCCCACAACCCTGCACAGTTGAAGGTGCTTGCAGACACGCCGTTATCTTCTGCACGCAGACAGAGCTTGGAGGCAGTTTGACGGCAAATTTAACAGGGGATCCAAAAACGACGGCACCCCTAAGATTTAAAAGTAGAAAGCGCTCGCTTCACCCCTTTCTGTAGTCGCCATGTTGTTGTTTGGTCGATCGCAAAGCATTCCGCACCACAAGGTGAATCAATCCAGTGTATTCGCTCAACTGATATTGAATTGTGAGGTGAAATATTGCAATACAATGATAAATGGATGTTTTGGAGGGGGTTGTTCTCAGAATGCCAAATAGACATAATTCATCACCAGCATATACGCACTTGCAAAAAACTGTCACCTGTTGCAAGCCCCAAAAGGCAATTCAGCCCTAATTTGAGAGCAAAAAGACACTCCTCCCCCCACCACCACTGTTGGGCTCCACTTATCTCTAGTATGCCAATGAAACATGCCATAGGATCATCATGTGAAGGTAAATACATACTATATGACATTTGGAGAACATAGAGACCTTTGCACTGCATTTGTCCACACTTCTGTTAACCTTTAGCCATTATAAACGACTATAACAGGAGATAAATCAGTTCTCTGGCTGACTATATATAATCTCGTATACTTCGGGGGGTGGGGGGTGGATAGTCAACTGCCCAAAGTTTAACAAAGTAATCTTGCTGATAAAAGCAAACATGAGGGGATATTTCCTAACTTCCCAAACAACATTGATATTCTCTGCCATTTGCAGCACTTAGTTTCCTGGGTTTTTTTGGTCATTGTGAAATAATGATGGTGTTTGACCATCTTCCCATGTACACCAACGATGATTAGAAATCACGATTCCTTTTTGACCCTCTCATCCCACTGACACGCCGTACTTCAAGGCGACCATAAACACTTTTGGCCCCGACGTTGTTGAACTGCACCTTATGCAACCTTAGACCCACCGATAGACATTTAAACAACTGCCGTATATCAACCTTAAAGATATGTGACAACAGCTCACATAAACCTCTCCAATCAAAGTCTAAGGAGAAATGCATGGTTGGAGGCGACCACAACGGGTCTCGCTGGGTCTGGTTGAATTGTGATGACGTCGGGCCGCAACACAAAAGTCAACTACATTCCATCCACAAGAAAACCATGGCATATCATCATGAAAATGGACGACAGAGATACCACTTTCAACCCATGAAGATATTTTTACAAACCCACAATATTAAAACATGATCCTCACCTGTGTTATATAGTGCATAAAAACTCTGAATCCACATAAGACAAAATTTGAAATGTCAACACGCAAACATAGACATACAACACCAATGATAGCTAAGCGTGCGATAATCGATAGCTTGCACGGATATCAACGTTAGGACACTGTAAATACATGAGAGTGTATCTAACTGATGGGAAAACGTACAGAAACGGAGGAAATACACAATTTGCTCCCATATTTCCATGAGAAGTCGAATGAAGTGTTATTATCGTGGCTGTCAGACTAAATGTGAGTACCTGCAAAAGGTATATTTTTTAAAACGTGTGCATGAAATCAGTCTTCCCCTTCAGTTTTAACTGAAATAATAAAAAAAAATAATGTACAGAATTAAACCGTTTCCCGATTTTCAGTGTATTGATGTCATACCAATTGCATACTGAGTTTTAAAAAAAACAACTCACAAACTGATAAAGTTTGCAATGCTCACAAGTGTAACTTCATTAAAAGCGACGACCGTCTTAGCAGGTTCGATGACCTGAGGGGGAACACAAACGTGTTGACACAAAAAACACCAGCCGGTCCGCAGGCTATGCGGGTCCCGACTTTAACCCAGGACAAAGTCGAAAGGCCTCTTTTATGCTCCCGCATACGCACGGGTGACAACGGTCGCATTGTGTCACCTGACTGATGCGTCTGCAATGTGTCTGCAACACATGTCTGCGCACACAAATCAGAAATGGTTGCCGCATGTAGCATCCAGCGCGCATACTCTCCCGATTGGTCCGTTTAGTCACATGCTGCGAGGACGCACTCAGCTTTCCCCGGAGAGGTCCCTCTTTGAGGATCATTTATTCGTCACCACGGAGGAGGGAATACACACCACAAAGTTCATTGCTGCGGCTCTGAAGCAAGCTAGCTTAGTGTAGGCGTGTGTATGAGTGAAGAAGCACACACACACACACACACACACACACACACACACACACACACACACACACACACACACACACACGTACCACCATCGCCTCGGCATTCTTGACCCATTTCCCAAAACAATGAAATGCATCACCTCGTCATCCAGGGCCATTCATGCATTGTCGTCGCTGTGGCTTTGTTACTTGTTCGGCAAAGTAAAAAAAAACAGAAACGGCGACCAGAATAGGCCAGAAAATGAAGAGAAACTGGACAGAAACTGCAAAACAAAACAACACGTGTGGGTTGCGATTGAGTCTAAAAGGGAAACAGCGAGCGGAATGGCCGCAGTGACACCACGGGGTCGCTGCCCGTGCGAGGTATAAAGAAGCTTGAAACTGCCTTCCATGCGATGTACTTATCTTTTTAACCATATTTGAAAATGTAGGAAATTACAACCAAACGCAATGTCATCTTATGACAGAAGATTAGCAGCCCATGCTAGCAGGCATACGTGGGGGACTCTCGTCTGACTTAAGTTGCCCATTTTCGGACTTGGGACTTGCTTGGCAAAATCTTGACTTTGACTTGGTATTAATAAAACCGGCTTGAGTGAGACTACTGAATCTCTTGATCAGTCTTGACTGCTTATAGTTGAACACCTTCAGCTTTTAATCCTTTCAGGGACAGCGGTTACTACAGTGGACAGCTTATCATGTTATCAGGGTACAGGTTATCATTTTTGGTGCATGAAAGGGTTAAGATCAAGTGCTATCTGTTTTGTTTAAGAAAGCAAAGTTATTTTTGGTTGGTGCGCACAAGCCTGGTAACTCACCAGCATGCTATGATACAGAGTGAGACCGTTCCATTGCAGTTCTGGCTTTATGCTTGGCGTTACTGGGCTTCGTTCGGTAATAAATGCGGAGAAATGTTGTTAGTGGACAATTTCGTCGTTTTGCAATTCTCTTTGCCGTTTCGCTTCTTTCACTCTTTTCTATTCTCACACTCCCCTGCACAAATGCTTCTTGGGTACATGTGTTTTTGTATCCTTGGTTGCCAATTCAGTTCCACGTGACAAACCTAAGTCCAAATTGTGACAAGATCAGGGCTCCGGTGACAAAACGCCTCACCTAAAACCCAGTGAATGTTTTAGAAATTCCAAGACTTGAAAAAAACTCAACGCACTTGACCCAAAGTATAATTTCCCTGATGACAATAGTGAGCAGACTTCTGCATTTTAGTCAGCAAAAAGGTGGGTCCACCACTCCAGAACTACTGACCTGTGGTCGTAGCCTGTACATGTGCCCTTGGTTTGCTCACAATGCTAATTTGACTTTACCGCTGTAAAACAATAAAGCGGAGAAAGTGCACTTTCATTTTGAAAGAAAAACTGGCTTGAAAGAAAGGTTTATGAAACTCAGTTGTGATTTTTGCCCTTTTTGAAGAAGGAAGGAGGACTGATCATCAACCTTTGTGAAACTGATTCATTTCCCTCGTTTGGTCAATGTTTGGCAAACTAAAAGCAGATGTTTTTTTCTTGATTGACCACAAAAGATACTGTAATCAGTCTACTTTCATGACGAACTACAGAAAACTGAGCATAATTCCTGTTGCGTGGCTGAAATCAGAGGATTTGGACAATTCTAAGTTGAACAATGACTCGAAATGATGACTCGATTAAAATAGGATAATTATTTTAACAAAGTCATTGTTTAGATTAATTTGATAATCGATTCAATGTGGAATAGTTGGTTAATTTTGACACCGCTATTTCATGTAGTGACTTACAGTAGAAAACTGAAAACTGAGATCTTTATCGTGTATTGCGATATAGCCGAAAAATATTGAGATATTGGTTTTGGCCATATCGTGGACATGCCTGTCTAATTTGAGACTAATTTCAGAATTTCACATGTGACATACTCCAACATTTGAAACAAGAATGTTTGAATTTTCCAGAAAAATATGATTGTGGTGACTTTTCAAAATAATTGATCTTGAACAGGAGGTTGGCCTTCAGAGGGTCCACTCCAAGTGGAACATGAACCCGGTCGACTGCAGAGACATGTTGCCTCTTGAAGGGAGACTCTGGTCAAAAAAAGGAATGTTAACGCTTCACGTCACCTTTTTAGTCAGGTTAAGGTGGCTACTGACATTTTCACTCGTCGTGATCAGTCACCTGAACACTTAGTTCTCAAATTACATTTTATTTAATTGGCATCTTAACCAGGGCGCTCTAAGATTTCTGTCTGAAAATGTTTGCATGCAAATACATGAAATGTAAACTCAGAAAAATGTGTTACACCCAAAACTTTGAGAAAAATGCCTGAAACATCACACTTTGTTCGCATTGCCGTTGTTTTGATAGATGAGCATTATATATACAGTATATATATATTAGGGGTGCAATAAAAAAGGGTTTCTAACCGATTTTTTTCCTTTTTTGTTCAGTGTTTTCAGTTCGATCCAAGTGCATCAAATCGAACTGAACCGAATCGTTCCACTGTGAAATATATCGATATGCAGATCAAACTGTCTTTTAATGGAGAGCTATATCTGTCACATTTACTGTACTGACAACTTAATTCAAATGTATGCAAGATGACAACAAACAGGGCATTACATTATACCCTCCCTTGATTCGTACGATATCGAATCAAATGGTAATCCCACTGAGTCCAACGGAATTGTTCCACTTTCAAATTGAACCATCTGTGAATCATTTCATACCCGATGCATCGAAAGCTGTATTGAACCGTCCTTTCTGGAGAAATGCACACACACACATGCACATACACACTCGTGTATCCACATAGAATATATTGTAAACTATTTTTTTGACTTGACTTCCCCTTTAAAAGTGTCAGGTATGGGCTGACTGGACTTTCAAATAACGTGACTTAAAATTAACAAAACCAAAAAAAAGATTTGTCAGCCGATGTTTCCTTTTCATGCAGTTATCAGGTTTACCGGGCTGGCTGTGGGTGGCCTAATCACATTATGGACATACGTGACGGACTAGCGGGGCACCACATCAGGGATCAGAATAACCATACATGAGAAATGAGCAATAGCTGGTTGCTGCATTTATGAAGAGGGGGACAAGGGAGGAAGGAAATAAAGGGTCCAAAGTTCCCTTGTGGCTTATACCAACAATATACAATTTGCAGTGATTGGTAGGGCTTGTAAAACCTGTTTAACCGTCCGTTGAGACTCAAACACGGGGTGTTAATTTTGGCATTAATGCAGCCTGGGTACACATTCTCTGCATATTCCAGCAGCTACATATTGCAAATCCCAATGACTTAGAGGGCTAATGTGCAGCCGGAGGGCAATTCTAACGCAAGCATTACACAAAAGATTGTCTAAAGGCACCATTTTAGTGAAGGGGCAGGCGTGCCGGAACAGGAAGGGTTAATGGCTGCTGCTGCTTGGGGAGTGGGGGGATGGACGGCATTGATCGCTCAGGATGTTGACAGCACTTCTCCAATTTGATAGTGCAGCTGTTATTAGATGAAGAGGCACAACCTCAGTCAAGGCTTCATGTGATTTTCATCCTTGCAGTAGGTTGGGCTCTCGATCGCAAGTTATAGAGAGGCGGATGTTTTACAAACAAATCAGAAAATAAAGTAGTGTGGGCAGAAAAAAAACGCATTAACATATGGGATTTTAAACAACAGCATGTAGTATAGAATGCAGTGCCTTTATGTTTACTGAATGGCAAAGTTGACCTGGGAAAGTTCCTCCTCCTGCAGAAGTATCAGAAGAGACTTTTTTTTACACTGTCAGGAAAGGCAGTAATTTTGTGAACCCCCCCCCACCCAGGTTGGTGCTATGTCTAAAGTGCACCAACACGGAATCGGTGTGAGCGTGGGCGGTCGACACTCTTTTACACCGCCTGTAAAAGCCATCAATTTTATGCCCTTTTCCTCCGCTGCTGTTCTATATAAATGGCACGGACACGCATTAGGGGGCGCAAAGTCGATTTCCGCTTTCTGAGGAAGTACGGTAACAAACTGAAGTTTTATGCCTTTATTCTGTGTTGCTGTTCTGCATGGGAACGCACAAGGAAAGGAGGCAAAAGTACCATTACAAAGGAAAAGGCATTGGGCGTCATCGTTCTCCAGGGTCCGAACACTCCCGCGGCCCCAGAAGCAGGCTGCCCACGAGGTGGTGCCACGGCTGTCTGGCCGGGTGACCGTCATGGGAGCCTCTGCTGCGAGTCTCATTCAAGTGAATGGATCATGGACTTGTAAAAAATGTTTATGTTGTACATTAGTGTATTTTAACGCGGCTTTCAGTTCCGTCCTAAATATCAACCTCATTTTGCAGTATCGGACCGACACAAGTGACGTCATTTTTTTTTCCAATATTGGGCTGATAATTGTCCGTCCGATAAATGTCATGCATCACTACCATTAATCCTGTTAGCATTTCATGAGCATTAGAAGCCCCTTTTACACAGAAAAGCAGGCAGGAGGCATGGGCCAGTATCAAATGTCTATTTTCAGTGGTGCATGTGGAATTATAAATACTGTTAGGTACCCCTGTTGAAAAATATAACACGTATAATGGCTGGTTGGGTCTCGAACTATTAACTTGTCGTGGGTGATTGCTAGCTTAAACATTAACACCTCTCGCATTCGGCGACACGCGAGGTGCCTTCAAATACAATTGAGCAGTTCAAAATCAAACAGAAAAAAAGTCCCTTGATGCAGGCAACGTTATTGGTCACAACTCTCTAAGTAATATGGGCTTTCTCAGGCCCAGCGTCTAAAGGTGGGTTAGTACCCTGAGACAAAGCAGCGTTGTAGCCAAGTGCCATCGTTAATGTTGAACCTCGGTGTCTGTAACAAATTGAAGTCCAGCGAGCCCAAAGGCCATTCGCCAAACCTGTAGTCATCTTGTTTGGAGCCTCCGTCACATCGCCACACATTGTAGCTCGAGTCTCCTCGGTCATAAGCATTGAACAGGGGTGGTGGGGGTGGGGGAGTACGAAATCAATAACCCAGGATGCACAAACACGGGGAGGTCCAAAGCCCCCCCGGCACCATCCTGCCCCCTCCGGACGCAATTTCACAGCATATGTCAATACTCATCATCCTCAATCATATGCTGTGAATGGGAAGCTGACACGAAGGCAGGACTACAATCATGTGTTAACATATATCATGACACTCATTTGCTACATTCAGACCGCTTGAGCAGATTAGGCCCTCGGCCATCTTGTGCGCGCAGATTTAACACTGTCAACCCAGCGTGTGATTTTACGCAGACATTCCGACACAAAGGTGTGATGGCAGCGCCACTTACTGAGCAACTCACTAATTCTACTAAGTCTGCGTTCCTTGACATTTTGCATCTGGGAACTCTAAGATTCCCTTTCCGGGAAAGAGCTGTGTAAAGACAGCTATGACAAGCAGGACGTGACCTACGTCTAAGTTTGGGGATATTTAGCAAAATCTGAGTTCACTTCAGGGATAGTTTTAATGCAAACTTAAAAAGGACTCAGTTACTGTATTGGGGTCTGAAAAATTTGGGGGAAATGAGAACAGGCCTGAACCTAATTTAAGAAGGTTTGTGCATATGCATGTGGATATTCAGATTTTTCGGAAAAGCGCAGAGGCATTATGAGTTACCACATGGAACAGTTTAGCTAAGAGACAGTAAGTAAAACTGCCGCCTAAAGTTCAGTGACTCAAATTTGCCTTTTATATGTATTGAACAAAAACAAAACACATTGACAAAAGCCCCAGGCTGGATTTACCTAGTCTAGTTCAAGTCACACAATTTCTGGTTTTTTTTTTTTTGCTTCAAAGTGGCACAATTCAAATACTGTATGTATCATTAGGCCTGTCATGATAATTACTGTATTGAATTTTTGTTAATGATTAAAAGGACTCGATAAATTGTTATTCACGTGTGTTTGCTGACATACGTCAGCGGGACTCACACGTGCATACAGACACAGAAGCACATGCACTTGCAGCGTTGAAGCAGAGAGAAGGAAACAATTAGCGTACTTGAGCCATGTCTTCCGACGGTTGCAAAATTATGGAAAGTTAAAGCACAATAAATAGAATGAGTTCCAAAGTCGAATTCCACAGCATCAGCGTGGGAACAGTTTGGGTCTGCACCCTGGTTTGTATGTTCAATTGCTTTGGTGTTGTTGCACGGATGTACATGGATACAATCGACCCTTTCATTTTGTCTGCAACTGAGGGAATCCGTTCTTCAGTTAGCTGAAAAGTTTCGGCTAAAAATAGACACAAATAAGCTCATATTGGCCAAAATTCCAAAAGCTGTTATTTGAGTCAGATGGTAGCCCCTTGTCAAGTTGTCAATTACAAGGATGGACTGAAATTATTATGCCTTAATATCAATATTTCAGTGGCATAAAAAAAAACATCAACAATATTGTTTATTGTCGTAGTTTCTCTGAAAATATATTGTCCTCATTTCTTTGGGGGGGCAGGGGGTACATACATCGGATATCTGCCAATGCATGAATTAGATCAACACTATCAGTGGCAGCTTGTCATCGAAATGCCCGAGTCTGCCCAACCAGACGCGATTATCTATTATTTATTTAGTCTGCACATGCGAGT
Organism: Hippocampus mohnikei; assembly: GCA_026261675.1. Classification (NCBI taxonomy): domain Eukaryota; kingdom Metazoa; phylum Chordata; class Actinopteri; order Syngnathiformes; family Syngnathidae; genus Hippocampus; species Hippocampus mohnikei. Next base: position 5,124,890 of record JAKGUB010000341.1, read on the forward strand.
TGTTGAATGTGTTCTGTCAGTGTAAACACAGCCATATTGGAATTGTGTAAACTGAAATGTACCGTGAAAAAAAACAAACAAACATACAAAAATCGGATAGAGGCAATTAACTAGAACTTGGACCTGCAGCATGAATCTATCCAAAAGGCGTGTGAGTCTTGAGGCATCGTTTGCCATAAAAAAAAAAATTGTAAGTGTGTCGCCTCCCATCCCACCGCACCCATAAAAGAGAAACTTTTACATCGTTGTAAAAAAGAAAAAAGCAGTTAACAAGTAGAACCATTGTCAGAATTAACTCTCTTTACAAAAAGAGACAACTGAATTATATGCACATTTAGGCGATCACCACAGCAACTCGAGCCAGGAAAGGTACCTAAATACCGTATCACTTCAAGTTCACCCAAAATGGAAAACACAAAGAAGGGGCCCTTCTCTCGTCCCATGGCAAACTTTTAACATCTCGTTCACAGTTCGTTTTTTAGCCTGTTAAAACAGGGCAGAGATGGAGGAAATTGTTTGAGCAGACGCTGCCAAAGTAATTTAATAACAAGCAAGGTGCTGCCGCCGAAATCTGAACGGTGAGCAAACATATGAAGACAATACAATTGTGTTTAAAAAAAAAAAAAAAAAAAAGGGTCTGTTTGGTTTCGTTAAAAGGGCCCCGCGGTGAGAATGAGTCTTCCCTGGGCTGTATTTTTGGGGGTATGTGCTGCTTAGTGCAAACACTCCATTACTTGTAATGCAATGCCAAGTCCCAGGTTGCGAATTTGGCTCAGAGCCTAGTCACACAAGTCAGCAATTTGTCAAGATGAAGCAATATGCGATGATGAGGTGTACTGGAATTACAGGAATCCGCTGATGGCAAGTAATTGCCAACTTTATTGGTCGGCGACAATATGTTGAGAAAACCAACACGCTATGGGGCGAGCGCCGAAATCGGCCCGGAAATGTTATGTCATCAGTTGTATCGAGGGGCTCGGGTTTAGTCAACCGGTCAATTTTCAGTCTCTGGGGGTCGTTTTTTAAGCCTGCATAAATGTACAAAATCTTAACTTTCTAAGACTCAACTGAACCCCTGATATTGTCCCGCTCAGGCCGTTCGGTAATCTGCAGGACCAACAAGATGCCTTCAGTGTCAAATACCATCTGTGAGGCAGCCGGGAGAAAGCGGAACGCGCCTCCTCTCAGCGTGACTGTACAAATGAGCATTGTGGGGCCGTGATCTCTAATCCAAATCAAATAATTGGGGCCTTGATCCCTCGGCAGGGGGCCACGAATCATTTATAGGCGCCTCTCGGTCAGCCGAGGAGGAGGAGGAGGAGGGTGCACTGGTTGGGGCGGGGGCTCAGTGGATGCTGTCCTAACAACTGTAGAGGATCTCATGGTGAGCGGACAACAAAAGGCTGGAGCTAATTGTGAATCCATGTGCGGCGTGAGGGAAATATAAATCCCATTGCCACTCCGGCACATATGGCCCCTTCCTCGCTGCTCATGCTCTCATTAAGAATTATGGAGCAGAAAAAGTGGTGAGCAAAGAACAACACCCTGGGGGAATGTCTTACCCTCTCAATCCAATTCTGTTTGTGGCTTAAGGAGATAGTGGGGGGGGGGGGGGATTTCTGGCTTTTTGGAGGGAACAGACAAAGTGGCGGGACAAGGGGGTCTAAACGTCCAGGGGCTGGGCGTGTTTCTACCTGCCCGGACTTCGCATAGTGCACCACTTCTTAAAAAGACCGCTGAAAAACAAGCCTCCGGGCGAGATCACCTCTCCCCTCCATTAATCACTCCAATTACAAAGCTCCACCAAAAAAAAAGAATTGAAGAGGGAAGACGAGAGAGACCAAAGGTAAAGAATAGAATGACAAAATGGGCAAAAGAATTACACGGCAACAGCACAATCTTAAGGGGATAGCACACAACAGGCTACTAAAAATGGTGTTTTCAAAACCTTTGAGGTCAAAATGATTCCCGTGCACACAGACCTAGTGTGGAGCCAACGAGATGAGAATTGTACTGATGTCCCTATTATTTATGGACCCAACTGTAAAGGTCGGGACTTTAGAGACTCTCCCAGGGTTGGCAGTTGGTCACAAAATCTCTTTGGCAATGTGGCTGAAGAGAATGAAAATCTCCTCGCCGCACGGCAGTGCGCAAGGCAGAGACATTGTAGTCCAAACAACGCAAAATCTATGAATACTTCAGGGAAGATATTTTGGGGCAGGGGTGGGTGTTTGGAGGCATAACTTGATGGCTAACTCCATGTCGTTGTGTTGGAAGTGGGCCAAGTTATTATCAATAAGCAAGTGGCAATTGTGCTTAAATCGCCACAGATGAACGAGGGATGGACTCATGCCGTTTCTTGTGTTGTCAGCTCGCCCGTGTTTCATCTCTGCCCCCAACAAATAAATATATAAATAAATAAATCACCATAACTAACCGGGAGGGTGAAAAAGAGTTTTACACCAACTCAGCAAATTCAGTACTAAATTGTTCCCACTCTTCACGGCAACGGAGGAAACTTCATTGTGAACGAAGGAGGACCCCTCTTGAATTTTCATTTGTCCGTTTTTAGTTGAAAATGCATACAACCGGCGTGTAGGAGAAAGTTGGTTTTGTGACCACAATGGAAATGAAGTGTATATGTCTGGTTTGAACATAAACAGAACTGAAAGCTGGTTTTCATTAACCTGGGTGGGGGGTGGTTGAGTGACACAATACTGCTAAAAACATGCGAATGAATCCCCCCCCCCATTGCTTCTATTGGAAAGTTTTTGTGGCCTGGCATGGCGTGGTAGATGCGCTGACCCCTTCTCACATTCATCTGGCCGACTTCACGAGGGTTGGGGGGGGAATGCTGTGTATGCTCAAATGGGAGCTTTTACCTACAACACAGACCTAACAGGAAAAGACGCATTTGCATATTCTGTTCCTGAGTAAACAAGTCTCTAAGCGACTCGCAAGTCTGGTTTGCCAAATAAACTGAGTGCATTTGTTCAAGTCGCAGCCTTTTCACCAAGACACCACATTCCACAGACGGCGGAGGCCCCATCCGCCACCCCCCCAACCCCCTGCCCATTACGTCGACAGGCCCCTTTTCGCTGCCTCACACAAATGCAACGTTTATAGGCTGCTGTGGCCAGAAGTTCACACTCATTGGTTCAAAGAGGCTTTCACAAGCAGAACAAACATTTTTAGTGAATCACATCTGTGCCACCGCATAAAGTTAACTCTTTTCCCACACCGCTCAGCAAGAGAAAAAAATAAGACCTCCGAGGCCCGGTTTTCCAACCCGTGCCAGTGCCCCCCTCTCACATGTAATTTGATTTTGAACCCACTTGTTTTGTGCTGTTTCGGTGATTATAACATGGAAAAGATATTTCACTGAAGATGCCTACATAGTTCTTTAAAAAAATGTTTAATAAATATTCTGCACCCAATAAAAACCACGACCAGGCTCTCACATTCGAGTCAAAGCGGCTTTTTCGGGGCATCTCGTGGGCTCAAAGCTGCAGCTAAAAATACAAAGCATATCTTACTTCTTTTTCTGGAGAGAGCATCCACTTCACTGCTGCGCTAATGGCCAGCCAGACACCTCGCACAAAGCTGATAGTGTGCATCCATCACGCCGACAACTACGATATGTTCACCGTAAACAAACACATCTAATTTAAGATGCAAGCAGACATGAAGGGGCCCCTAGTACCCCCTATTCCTCACCAAATCCTCAAATTTAAATTTAGATAAAGCTTTCTGAATTTGGAACGGACATTAAAAAGTTGATGCCATATTCCGTGCATGTTCAATGGCAAAGGGCAAAATCTTGAAAATCTACTTCCGCATTGGTCTAAATTGGGTGAACTCCCAAGTAAGAGTTGGTGAAAATGATGAGCCCCGTAATTCATCCATCCATCTTTTTCCGCTTATCCAGGGTCAGGTCGCAGGGGCGGCAAGCTTTAGCAAGGAAGACCAGACTTCCCTCTCCCCGGCCACTTTGTCCAGCTCTTTTGGGGTAATTCCCTGGCATCTTCCCGGTGAGATGTGCCCGAGCCACCTCATGTGGCCTCTCTCAATGTGAAGGAGCAGCAGCTCGACTGAGTCCCTGCCGAATGACGGCGCTTCTGACCCTTTCTCAAGCACTGGGATTCGCTCACGCAATGTCCGTTCACCATCCTCCCAAATTAGATGGTGCAGGCAAAACAGCTTGACACAGTTTAGCATCACCCACCTCTCCGAAATGCATTGCTACAAATGGACGAATTTCCAATAGGAGAGTTCATCGAAGGACACAACTTCACTTTTTCCCCCTCTTATTTGACAATAAAGTTGTACTTGACTTATAAACGTGTCCACCGAATTTCAAGTCAATCTGTGAAGTTGGTGCCACTTGCTAAAGTTTCGCTAATTTTCCAGGGGGTACTACTGAGTGAGGTTCATGAAAATGGATGGATGGAGATACAGTCAAACCTCGGTTTTCGTCCATAATCCGTTCCAGAAGGCTGCTTGAAAACCGAAATTGTTCAAAAACCGAAACCATGCTCTTTTTAAAATAAAAATGTTTACTGAACACGTCTGCTCACAATGGAAAGCAACACGAGGAAGCGTCACTTCCTCGTGTAAGGAAGGCGAGAGGAGTCAAATGGTGCATTCAAGTGCACTCAGTTCGTTCGAGAACCGAAATGTGTTTGTCATCCGAGGCATAAAAAAAACTCGAAATTTTTGGTTGCAAACCAAATTGGTTGAGAACCGAGATGTTCGAAAACCGAGGTTTGACTGTACATACATTTTGATGTCGAATTCAAATCGAATAATTGGAAAAAAAATACCCCTTTGCCAAAACCGATGAGTTTTCAGGTATGTTGATAGCCCCCAAAAGACTATTCATACCCCGCTGAGAGCTCAGGCCCGATAAACGTGACAATGAGACGTCGGTCAAAATCAGGAAAGTCAGTCTGTTGTGACTTCTGCCATCAAATGTTCTAACCCTAAGCGGAATTCACAGCTTCCACTTCACGACCTAATCGATCGATGGCAGCGATTTCTCCTGGAGGTATCTGTTTCCCCTCAGCCAGCGTTAAGTGTCCGGGGGCATTCCAGCACTGACAGGCCAGTGCCCCCTGGGGACCGACCAATGTGCCCCCCCCTTCCCATCTGCGACAATGCGGGCCCGTCACGCATCTGGAGCTCATCTCCAGGGGCCGACAAATGTCTCTACTGGACGTTGCAGTGGTCAAAAAACAGCAGGGACCTTGAAAGAGGAAATAAACAACACAAAGCACATGTTTGCAAGGAATGGGATAGCGTCGTACTTCTGCCAAGCAGAACATGTCTAATTGACTCAACATAGTAGAACATATAAAAGCAGATGATTCGGTCCAGCGTGACTTTGGGACAATATTAACCAGCAATACCACTATACTGCAATTTCCGAGAAGTAACAATGGAGTTTAAACAAATGAAACAGAGAAATGAAAAGTAACAGGTTTACTAAATATAAACCTGGTGTAGCGCACACTGTAGTGACCACATCATTAAATTTAACTGCAACGTTGTCTCCACAAAACATAAAAAGTTATTTTTAATCCACCACAGGGATTATAACATGCAGCAAGTCATCTGACAGACTTTGTTTGTTGCTGCTGCTTTGGTTAGTAACAAAGTTAGGATAGCCATGTCAACTATTTATTTTTTTTAACTTTCAGAGAATCCTTGAAATAATCAAGCATTTACAGCAAGCATTCTCCACCTACATTCAATGATAAAAGGGGAAAAAAAGGCTTCGCAATTAATTCCACCCATTTGTCCAGGATGACGTGATCCAAATTTCTGTCTGCGGTATCGGGACCGATACTGCTGCCATCCATCCATCCATCTTCTACCGCTTATCCGGGGCCGGGTTGCAGGGGCAGCAGCTTTAGCAGGGAAACCCAGACTTCCCTCTCCCTAGCTACTTCTTCCAGCTCTCCACAGGGGATCCCGAGGCGTTCCCAGGCCAGCTGCGTGACATAGTCTCTCCAACGTGTCCTGGGTCATCCTCGGGGTCTCCGCCCGGTGGGACATGCCCGGAACACCTCACTAGGGAGGCGCTCAGGAGGCATCCGGATCAGATGCCCAAGCCACCTCATCTGGCTCCTATCGATGTGGAGGAGAAGCGGCTCTACTCTGAGCCCCTCCCGGATGACCGAGCTTCTCACCTTATCTCTAAGGGAGAGCCCGGACACCCTGCGGAGAAAACTCATTTTGGCCGCTTGTATCCGGGATCTCGTTCTTTCGGTCACGACCCATAGCTCATGACCATAGATGAGGGTTGGAACGTAGATCGACCAGTAAATTGAGAGCTTTGCCCTTTGGCTCAGCTCCTTCTTTACCACGACAGACTGATACAACGTCTGCATCACAGCAGACGCTGCACCGATCCGCCTGTCGATCTCTCGCTCCCTTCTGCCCTCACTCGTGAACAAGACCCCAAGATACTTAAACTCCTCCACTTGGGGCAAGATCTCCTCCCCGACCCGGAGAGGGCACTCCACCCTTTTCCGACTGAGGACCATGGTTTCAGATTTGGAGGTGCTGATCCTCATCCCAACCGCTTCACACTCGGCTGCGAAACGCTCCAGTGAGAGTTGGAGAGCCCTGCTTGAAGGAGCCAACAGTACCACATCATCTGCAAAAAGCAGAGATGCAATACTGAGGCCACCAAAACGGACCCCCTCAACGCTTCGGCTGCGCCTAGAAATTCTGTCCATAAAAGTTATGAACAGAATCGGCGACAAAGGACAGCCTTGGCGTAGTCCCACCCTCACTGGAAACGATTCCGACTTACTGCCGGCAATGCGAACCAAACTCTGGCATCGTGGTATAGTGACCGAACAGCCCGTATCAGGGGGCTCGGTACCCCATACCCACAAAGCACCCCCCACAGAACTCCCCGAGGGACACGGTCAAACGCCTTCTCCAAGTCCACAAAACACATGTAGACTGGTTGGGCGAATTCCCACATACCCTCGAGGACCCTGCTAAGGGTGTAGAGCTGGTCCACTGTTCCACGGCCGGGACGAATACCACACTGCTCCTCCTCAATCTGAGGCTCGACTTCCTGACGGACCCTCCTCTCCAGCACCCCTGAATAGACCTTACCAGGGAGGCTGAGGAGTGTGATCCCTCTGTAGTTGGAACACACCCTCCAGTCCCCCTTTTTAAAAAGAGGGACCACCACCCCGGTGTGCCAATCCAGAGGCACTGTCCCCGATGACCACGTGATGTTGCAGAGGCGTGTCAGCCAGGACAGCCCCACAACATCCAGAGCCTTGAGGAACTCCGGGCGGATCTCATCCACCCCTGGGGCATTGCCACCGAGGAGCTTTTTAACCACATCGGTGACTTCAACCACAGAGATAGGAGAGCCCACATCAAAGTCCCCAGACTCTGCTTCCTCCAAGGAAGGCGTGCTGGTGGAGTTGAGGAGGTCTTCGAAGTACTCCGCCCACCGGCTCACAACGTCCCGAGTCGAGGTCAACAGCGCCCCACTTCCACTGTACACAGTGTTAGTGGTGCACTGTTTCCCCCTCCTGAGACGTCGGATGGTGGACCAGAATTTCCTTGAAGCCGCTCGGAAGTCGGCTTCCATGGCCTCACCGAACTCTTCCCAAACCCGAGTTTTTGCCTCGGCGACCACCAAAGCTGCATTCTGCTTGGCCAGTCAATACCCGTCAGCTGCCTCTGGGGTCCCACAGGCCATAAAGGCCCGATAGGACTCCTTCTTCAGCTTGACGGCATCCCTTACTGCTGGTGTCCAGCAGCGAGTACGGGGGTTGCCGCCACGACAGGCACCAACTACCTTACGGCCTTAACAATAGAGGCGCGGAACACGGTCCACTCGGACTCAATGTCCCCCGCCTCCCTCGGGACATGGGAAAAGCTCTGTCGGAGGTGGGAGTTGAAACTCCTTCTGACAGGGTATTCCGCCAGACGCTCCCAACAAACCCTCACAATACGTTTGGGTCTGCCAGGACGGACCGGCATCTTCCCCCACCATCGGAGCCTACTCACCACCAGGTGGTGATCAGTTGACAGCTCCGCCCCTCTCTTCACCCAAGTGTCCAAAACATGCGGCCGCAAATCCGATGATACAACCACAAAGTCAATCATCGAACTGCTGCCAAGGGTGTCCTGGTGCCAAGTGCACATATGGACACCCTTATGTTTGAACAAGGTGCTCGTTATGGACAATCCGTGACGAGCACAGAAGTCCAATAACGAAACACCACTCGAGTTCTGATCGGGGGGCCGTTCCTCCCAATCACGCCCCTCCAGGTCGCACTGTCGTTGCCCACATGAGCATTGAAGTCCCCCAGCAGAACGAGGGAGTCCCTAGCAGGAGTACTCTCCAGCACACCCTCCAAGGACTCCAAAAAGGGTGGGTACGCTGAACTGCTGTTGGGTGCGTACAACAAACAACAGTCAGAACCCGTTCCCCCACCCGAAGGCGGAGGGAGGCTACCCTCTCGTCTACCGGTGTGAACCCCAATGTACAGGCACTGAGCCGGGGGGAAATGAGTATGCCCACACCTGCTCTGCGCCTCTCACCGTGGGCAACTCCAGAGTGGAAGAGAGTCCAACCCCTCTCGAGAGAACTGGTACCAGAACCCAGGCTGTGTGTGGAGGTAAGTCCGACGATATTCAATCGGAACTTCTCCACCTCACACACCAGCTCGGGCTCCTTCCTTGCCAGAGAGGTGACGTTCCATGTCCCTAGAGCTAGCTTCTGGAGCCGAGGATCGGACCGCCAGGGTCCCCGCCTTTGGCTGCCGCCCAGCTCACAATGCACCCGACCCCTTTGGCCCCTCCCATGGGTGGTGAGCCCATGAGAAGGGGGACCCACGTTGTCTCTTCGGGCTAAGCCCGGCCGGGCCCCATGGGTGTAGGCCCGGCCATCAGGCGCTCTCCATCGAGCCCCACCTCCAGGCCTGGCTCCAGAGGAAGGCCCCGGTGACCCGCGTCCAGGCAAGGGAAACTTAAGTCAATTTATTTTGTTCATCATAAGAGGTCTTTTGAGCCGCGCTTTGTCTGGTCCCTCACCTAGGACCTGTTTGCCATGGGTGACCCTGCCAGGGGCATAAAGCCCCAGACAACTTAGCTCCTAGGATCATTGGGACACACAAACCCCTCCACCATGATAAGGTGACGGCTCACGGAGGAGCGATACTGCTGCGAATAGTGAAAATAAGTAACTGACTCTACCCCTAATGGATTATATCTGCAACTGCGTATAGATTACATTACTTTTCTAGATGAATCTCCTCAACTCACTGCGACACCAAATTCCACCAGATGGTGTCAAATCAATACCGTTATTACGTACATACTAAGCAAAGCGGAGTGTGTTAATAAACGTCAGGAACCCAAACAGGACACAAAAGCCGACTTGTGAACTGTGAATTATTAAAGAAGGAATGTACAAGTTTCTCAAAGCATTAAAAAGTGAAGATGACCTTTTGCATATGCAAGAGGGGAGAAAAAAAATCTGTCGGGACTGCCCCGTTGCTGCTAAAATTAATTATCTAAACAACGCGGTCACATGTGGAAACCGTCCTCTCAGGTTTTCTAATCACATTTATTCGGGGCAGCAGAACCTGAGAGGTCTTTGTCAGAGCAGATGGCTGCAGCTAATCAAGACCTGGCTCGGCGGGGGCTGGGCCAGCCCAAATCTGCCACTAAAATTAGCCTAACCGCGTTACACATTAATATGATCATGTTGGTCAGGTAACGAGATTCGAGATCTTAAATAGGTAAATCCCTCACAAACAGAGTTACGCACCTGCTACCGTGTTGACTAGGGCAAAAGAAGCGGGATCTTTCATGCTACCACAATACTGTAGCAATAATCTATGCTCCACGTCGTCTGCGTTGTTAATAATTTAATTTTTCAGCTGTACTCGTTAATCATTTACCAAGTGGGCTTTTGAAATTATTGACCGCAGTCACCATGGCCCACGGTGCTGTTTCACAAGATGACTGTCTATTAAGCGGGCCTTGTTTTGTCATGTTGTGTCTTTTCATTTCATTGCAACTCATGTGCTGTTCACACTTTGGCATTTCGAGCCCTGAGGTTTTGCGTTAGGCGTAGAAAAATAAGTAGTGTGTTTCCGGTAACATGAAATTTCAGCATAGGGTCGGTAGGTCGGACGTTTTTTTTTTTATCTTTTTTTTTGCCCCCCATCAAAAATGTAAACAAAATACCCATAAAACATAAAACAAGGAGACATTTTTACTATTATTGAAACCCCCGCTCGCCGCCAAAGTCGGCGAAAGAGTTGGGTACCCCCCGGCTGGGTGTTACAGCCATCTCGTTACCTCTGCGTCCCGCATCCTAGACGGCCCGTGGTGGTCGTCAAATAGTTCGCTGAATCTTTTCAATTGGATGCTATTTTCTTAATATTATGGTGCGAGCATGCGACTGCGACACACAAAAGGCGGTTTAAACTGTTGTCGGAGATCGTGGCCGCCGCCACGATTCAATGTTGTTGACAGACGACAGGGCAAACTACGCGCACGCTCAACGTGAATATCGCGAGAGTTTGCACCGATGTGAACGCCCTAAATTCATCTTTCCTTTTATTATTTAGAATTTTGTCTGTGGTTTTATTGTTCTTGTTTTGATTGTTAAGTGTCCTTGAGTGTTTTGAAAGGCACTTATAAATGAAATGTACTATTATTATTATTTGTGGCATGTTATAACCACAGCCACTGGGTCAGTTTACGACGGCGTGACGTCACGGCCGTAAAAGTGTTCATATGAAAAGGTGACTACTGACAATAAACGGCAGTGAGCACAGAGTCAGACTCCCCGCGTTTTATTAAACACAACAATGGCAACGAAGATGGAGCTTCCACTCTCGCCTCTTCCTCCGTTCCTCGCCCTGCCTGGCGAGCCGCCTGTCCCGTGGCCCCGCTGGTTGGAATCCTTCGAGACCTTTATTGAAGCCGTTGGGCTAGCCGACAAATATCGCGAGAGTTTGCACCGACGTAAACGCTCTAAATTTATCTTTCCTTTTATTATTTATAATTTTGTCTGTGGTTTTAATAATAATAATAATACTCTTTATTTATAAGCGCCTTTCAAGACACCCAAGGACACTTTACAATAACAAAAAACACAAAACAATAAAAAACAATACGGGTTAGCAGCGGCAGCCAAACGCGCCAGCGGTCACTCAACCCGGAGGAGTCTCTCTCTCTCTCTCTCTCACCTCCAGGACAGATTTAAACGTCCAAATGTTCTACCACACCACATTATTTCAAACACAAGTCCACTAGCTTAATGTTACAAGACCAGAGCATACAATGTAAAACTTGTAGCTGCTGGGGTGATGGATGGAATAATTGATGGAATTATTTATTCTAAAAATGCTCAATAGCGACAGCTCTGTGTAGTACAGTAGTATATTTTATACTACTAGTATCTGTGGCGTTACGGGTTATAGTATTCAAAGATTACTATTTTTCATGAATATTGAGGTTGAACTGTACCATCGCGGCAATTATTTTCAAAAGCGGCTGCCGTCTAATTAACAGAATAAACAGTGTAAAAGGGTAGTCGAAGAGTTTTTCTTACTAAACGAAGTTGACTCGAAAGCCAAATGGCCCGGAGGATTTCACTGCTTATTGTTCTTGTTGTTTCTCGAGATAATTGAGATCCTGCGGGAGCGCGGCGCTCAGAAAAGCGGCCGCGAGGTTGCCGTGTGAGTGTTGGAAGCCGATCCGCGGCTACACTGCTTTTAGCGTAATGTGACATTTCCTGGGCCGCAGCCAGCACTTTTGGGAGACGCCTTCTAACAAGTGCGCGATGACGCTGGAGTTGGAAAGCTTGGCAAGCGAGTGCGGCCACATGCTACTACAAACAGGGGTTTTTGACAGGCGGCTGTAATGAGCGCACGGTGAAAAGAAAAAGCCTCCTCGGCCGTGGCTGCGAGCCAGAGCCGAGTCAGCTGCTGATGTGTTTACCCCAGGGCCTTGACACGGTGGCCCAGTTAGCACCTAGCAGGCTCCTTACACCGGGTTGGACCTCAGCCAATGCTGTGGCACAAGGGGAAAGAAAAAAAATATGAACAAGATGCTTTTCAACCACCTGAAGCTAAATTGCTAGCATGCGCGCTTCCGTGAATCGTCTTGCATGAATCGGTGAGTTCGTCTTCAGATCTTAACCCTCTTCTTGGTCTAAAATCACGGTCAATGTCTCACGTTCTTCAGTCTGTCCACAAAACAAATTCAAAATGGCGATGAGCCAAATCTCCTATTCATCCTTGCCAATTGTGCATGGCAAAAAGACACCATTTTGTGAGGAATACAACACCGTACGTACACATGGCAATGTTCTGCTGTTATTTGATTGCCTCCATAAAAATAAAAGATTACATTTGTGGAATTGAGGAGAATTTGATGGGGGGTTGACAAAAGATGTAACATTATGCTGACCGGTAAATGAGAAGAGTCATATCAGAGGCCCTATGTAGTACTATCCCAAACAAAACAAAAATTACATTCTTGAGAATGAAGTGTCATTAAAGTCATTGTTACAAAAAAAGTCGTGCTGAAAATTAAAGTTGTAATCTCATGGAAAAAAGTACAGTAATACCCCCGCCTACTGCCCGGAGACAGCTGGGATAGGCTCCAGCACCCCCCGCGACCCTAGTGAGGATCAAGCGGTTCGGAAGATGAATGAATGAATGAATGAATGAATGAATGAATGAATGAATGAATACTATTGAGTGTCAAGTATTGACTTTTTCACATAACATAACATAACATTACAACTTAAATAATGTTAACATTCCAACTTGATTTTTCCCACTCTTGAAATCTCCACATATTTTTCATGGGTTTTTTTTCTCATAGGCAAGTGAAACCAGAAGTCATTTGAGTCACTTACGAGACACAAGTGTGGATCTATTTGAAGGCACATTTGAAACACAGCGCTTTTGTTTTTTTGTGTAACAAAGGCAATCGAGAAGTGTGGACTTGCACAGGTCTGGTTCATCCTTGGGTGCAATTTCCAGATGCCTGAAGGTGCCACTTCATCTGTTCAAACAACTAAACACCATGGGAATGTCTAGCCATCAAAGTGCTCAGGAAGGAGATGAGTTCTGTGTCCCTGAGACGAACGGGCTTTGGTCTGAAATGTGAATACCAATCCAAGAACAAAAGCAAAAGACCCCCATGAAGACACTGGCTGAAACTGATAAGCGAGTGTCATTATTCACAGTGAAACAAATACTGGAGCACTCTGCTAGCAAGAAGCCATTACTCCAAAAGAAACATAAAAAAAAAAAAAAGATTACGGTTTGAAAAATGCACACAGGGACAAAGCCCTTCACTTTTGGAGACATGTCCTATTGAACTGTTTGCCTATAATACGCATCGTTACGTTTGGAGGAAAAAAGGAGGCACATATATGCCTTGAGGAGACCAAATTCAACGATGGAATGTTGGCAGCATCATGTTTGCTGCAAGAGGGACCGGTGGGTGCATTTCACAAAACCATGAGGAAAGAACATTACGTAGAAATACGGAAGCATTGATTAAGACGGTCCAAACACGGAGCCAGCGGCAGCTCGCCACTTCAAAGTTTGCGGTCATATCGACCATCCATCCCACCCGCAAAAAGCCTTTTATAAAGTGTCACAAAAGCAAACGCCCGTGCTACGACATCTTCACAAACACTTTCCGAAAGGTCTCGAGCCACGAGTGATGCAATAAATAAAACAATGAGCCCACTCAGCCTGTGAGTTAATAAGCGCGTATTCCTATGAAAGTTATCTCCATGACTCACGAGGATCCTTCGGCAATGATGTATCACGGCACTCGATTAAAAAAAAAAAAAAGAGCCAATTTCAATGTATATAACTTTACATTTCCTAAAGACATGAAAGAGAGGCCACCGATTATGCCACACAGCTTCTGCATGAGGAGGAAATGGAAATTGTTTCGCAACATTAGTTGCGTTCAAGAGTGGCAACATCTTTGATTTCAAGTTATTTTCACCGCTTTAAATTGGTGAACAATGCGTAAAAATAGCAAATGAAGTATCAATTTTGGGGGAAAAAAAGAAAAAAATTGACCACATTTTTCAACATTAATGTCGTTTTTATAACAGCTAATTACGAACGTTGTCATAATTATATTAAAGATTTACAAAAATAAAGTTTGAATATTGAAGGAGAATTTGTATGCTGTTTTTTCCCTTTACATTCCCCAAATCTTTTTTCCTTAATTATTATTTATTTATTTATTTGTTTATTTATTTTGCATTCCGGTAACTGCTTGCATGCACAAATGATCTTTTGTCTCTTTTTCACCATTTTTGCAATTTCAAAAAATATTGGTGAAGCTTTGGCTACATAAACATGCCTAATGTCACACTGTATATTTAACCCGTCAAAAGTGACCCGGCTGAGTTTTTATTTTCAATATCTTCGCAATAAATTAATTTCATCATTCAGCATTCAAGGTATTCCTCAATTAACGTGTTTTTGACCATCAGACACAATTGTTTTATTTTTTCCTTTCTTAGTTTTTGAATAAATAACATTTTTATTCACTACCCTTCTAATGCGCAATATGGGTTTAAAATGACCCATTGTTATTTCATGCATTGCTGAGTTTTTTTATGATATAACTATAATGTACTCTTCCAAATATGCAGCAAATATTGTGTTTTTGATTACCACTGATCATTATTTCCACTTTGCCTTTCTTATGGTATAAATAAGCACAGCTTTTGTATTTCTACCTCAAGTTGGCACACATGGGCCAGAAAGACCCACATTGATTTACTAGCTATTGCCTTTGGAGAGAAAAGACATTTCATAGCTCTGCACAAGTCTCTTTGCCCATCTCTAATTGATGTAAGTATTGTTTTTCAATTGCTCTAACGTTGCCTCAAAAGATATTTGATGACAATTGTGAATTGCACATAATATTTGATTCAAAATGAAAATTGCTAAAGTTATTCCAATTTATAAAAGTGGAGAAAGACATCTGTTTACAAACTATAGACCAATATCACTACTACCACAATTTTCAAAAATATTAGAAAAACTATTTTCTCGCAGACTTGATAGCTTTATACAAAAACATGCGCTGTTAAGTGAGAATCAATATGGCTTCAGGGAAAAACGTACCACCTCAATGGCAGTTATGGAGTTGGTGGAAGCAATAGCCACTAATATAGACAACAAAGAATTTACTGTTGGGGTTTTCCTAGACCTAAAAAAAGCTTTTGACACAATAGATCACAGTATATTATTGAAAAAACTAGAAAGATATGGCATTAGAGGTGTAGCGTATAAATGGATAAAAAGTTATTTAGAAAACAGAAATCAGTATGTGCAGCTCAATAATAAAAAAACGAATCAACTGAAAATCACTCATGGAGTTCCTCAAGGGTCAGTGCTTGGTCCAAAACTATTCATCTTATATATAAATGATATCTGCAAGGTCTCAAAACAATTTAAATGTGTCCTATTTGCTGATGATACAACTTTCTACTGTTCTGGAATAAATCTGAAACAAGACAGGAGGTTCAAAGAAATTTAGAAGAGAATGTCACACAACAATTATGCAGTGGAATCAGACAGATAGGTGAATATACAGGAGAATAGACAAAGTAAGTTTTAGCACAATGCCTATGTAAAGTGTACTTTTCAAAATGTTATTTCTTTGAGGGCAGAATCGAATAAAATGCTATGCAACCAGTTCACAGTTGTAAAACTACTGATTTAGCTCAACTCACTAGCTGTGCGCTCTGTTCTCAAAGCTGGTTGAAAAAATGACAAATAAAAACATTGCAAATATGAAAGACACATGTTTGGACTCCTTCACTGCTAAAGTAATTACTTGAAGCAAATTATTATTACAGTTTTAAGTCATTTAGTCACCCTTGGAGCAATGGGTCAATTTTGACCCATGTGTGTAAACTTATTGTAATCATATAAAAACTACTTTTGTTCATAAAGTATGAAAGGGAGACTGGAAATAATGATCAGTGGTAATCAAAAACAAGGTATCTAAACAACACTTGGAATATCCAATGATCAAATAAATTGATTTCAAAAGATAGAACAAAAAAAAAACACTCAGCCAGCATGAAATAACATGGAAAATGAATGCGGGTCATTTTGGACCCATGTTGTGCATTAGAAGGGGTGTGCATATGTTGCGCATCAAAGGGTTAAAATACAATGTGCAAAATACGCAAAGTAGGAGGTATTCCATTTCAAAAGCAGGTAAAGACTTGCTGCGCATGTAAATATAAAAGGGGGTTAGCACACAAACTGTATTGTGCCACGGGTCAGCTTGGCTGCAGGGATAGTCTATAATACACGCGCCCATTTGTATAGTGTTTCGCGATACAAAGCCAGGCAGACTTTGTTCGACGCACACTGATATGACCTTGGGGCTCTATTGGCCCGCAGCTGCTGAGCCGCCGTTGTAGTTGTTTCATTGCACTATACACTTCGTTCTCTCTGTTTGCCTTCATTAAAGAGCAGGTGTTGAGATATGCTAAATGGGAGGGGCTGGGAAGGACCAATAGGACGCCACCATGATTCAGGGGAAGTGGCAGTGGGGTGTGGGGTGTGGGTGGGGGTTTGCTCATGGTTTTTTGCTAGCGGGCGACGATCAAATTACAGCAGGCATCGGTAGCTTAGTTTCCATTAGGAGGCGAGGAAGTTAATCCTCAGGGGTCGATTTAGATGGGAGGGAAGGGGGAAAAACTGACAATAAGCAGACATGCTTTGTTTTGTTTTTTTGGGCTTTTCACTTCCATTTAATACAATAGACCAGTGATTCCCCACGAATGTGTCAGAGCACTATATTGTGATGTCAGTGACACTATATCAGGTCTGCTGTGGAAAATGATCAAAATGGACTTACTTGGTCTGAAAATTATTATTTACTGCAAACAATGCATTTTTGTCCATCAACTACAGCTACCTCCAGTGATGTATGGAGACAGCAGAGCAATTAAATCCTGTGTGTCCAAATGTGTCATTCATACAATATACACTACTCACAAAATGTCTTGAAGAGACAAAAAAGAAATTACGGTATCGTTACTTTTTCCTTCCTAACTAGCTGACGCACAACTGACGCACTCAATCCCATCTGGTATGATAGAGTGTGGTTCATTAATCGTAAAGTTTGTGGGGGCATGACAGATTGGTCGGCATGTTGAAAGTGGACAGTGTGAACAGTCTGAAGGCAGCAGATGTGTCCGATAGGAGTTGGACCGCCCCCCCGCAAAAAAAAAAAAAAAGGTGTCTTTGCTTGCACCAGCAGGCCCTCACACCAGCTCCTCCCATCCAGGCCCTTTGGCTTCTTTCTTTTACTGCTCCCGTGACACTGATGAAGGGGGTTGAAATGAATTGAAAGATCACCAATCAGGGGCCAACTACAACACGGGCGAGCAAACACCCGCCGTCAAGCCCTCCTACCCCCATTCGCTCGTCTCTTGTTGGGAGCCCCCTGTGGGAATGTTCACTGTTTGAAGAGTTAACTCTTTAATTCCGTCTGGAATGTTTCCTCTGGGTGGGGCAGTGTGGTGTGTCGAGCCAGACCGCTAACCCCTCTCCACCCCCCCTTCATCTGCCTACTAAATTCAATACCTCTATTTCTGGCCAGGGAGGTGGGGTGGTCTTCCACATGTAGGTGTTAAGAGCAGGTCAGCACAAAGTGAGGTTTGTATTGGTGTATGCCACGTGATTAGTCCCGATACAATCATTGAGATCAATCTGAAAAAGCCATTTCAGCGCCCAGTGTGACATTTTCACGGGTCTGCGATCCACATCTTTTTTGCAAAACGTAATTACAATGTGATGCTGTCAAGTAGAGCTACAGTAAATGGTCCAAAATATGCATACCGGAAAGATGGAGCAGTTGTTGTCATATTATGGAAATGAACAGGTCCACATTCTGCTCAAACGTTTGATTGGAATTCCAAATCGTAGCACAGTTACAGGCATTCGACTTGCGGACATGATTACACTCCCCAAATTCTGTCTAGCCGCAAGAGGTAGGAGGAAGGTGACGAGTCAAATTCTCAACTTTTGCATCAGATTTTCACCCTGAGTCATGCGGCTTTTTCAATGTTTTCCAAGTGTCGCGAAAAAGTCAAACAAAAAGCAAAACTGTATGAATCATTTGATACTTGCTGAGCTGAGGGGCTCATGAAAAACGGTGACGTCCATTTAAATTCAGTACTCTTATTCTGTAAAGTTCTAGGCAAATTCCAAAATGTAAGACAAATTCTGCCTTGCAACAAATGCCGACGGAATACACAATGGCTCAAATTTGAAGCTTTGTGTGACTCTCACGTCATATTTTTTAGGCAAATTTTGGTCACAATTTAGAATAGTACAACTTGCTGAAACGTACATTGTCTTCAATAAATGCTACTATTCAATAAACATCATGTTGCGGGTATTATTTTGTGATGAAAACAATTATTTCAGGTACTTTTTTTATGACCACATCAAACACAACCCGAACGCGGGTACTCTGAGATTAGAGATTGGATGGTAGCGGATGCGGTGGCAGAAATTTCACTGACATGTGCAACAGCTTTCTGCCAACAAGACACGGGACAGTGCTAAATATAAACTAGCTTTAGCAGAGTAAACGAGATTGTGTCAGCTGTAGGGCTTTGGGGCGTCAAATAATTTCATCACAAAAACAGGCCGGCAAAATTTTTGCCCCAAAGCTTTGACTGTGTTACATCATAGTCAGCTGTTCGGTCTTAATTTGCGGATGCTATCGCATTGCAGCCGATAACATGTAAAATATGAGTCGATCTGATATAGCTGATCAGATCGATGGAAAGCCAAAAATTCTGCCAAGCAACAAGTGTCCAGGGAGTTTTTAAATTTTGTGAGACTTCAGCAACATATTTCTGCCCAAAATTTGGATTCGCCGAGTCGTACGTCCTCCCAGTCATACGATTTGGCAGCATAGATTACTCCACGCCCCAAATTTGGCCCAGCAATAAGTGCCCAGGGAATATTCGCCAGTTTAATGTTGACGTTTTGTGCAACAACAGTATGATTTATTTGCCTCAAATTCCAAAATCGTACCACCACACAGGTATTGGACTTGAGTCATGAGGCTATACTGTGCTCGACATGTTTTCGCACATGCACGCATACAAACTCGCATACACACACGCATGCCATGATGAGCAACAGCCACAACGGGCCCTAATATGAACGAAACAGAAAAAGAAACTGGATACAGGACAAGACTGAGTTTGTGAAAAGGAAACCATCGGCTACTGTCCCTAAGTGGGAGACTTGACATTTTTGTAGCATGTTAGGTGCAGAAAAATCATAGCGCGTGTGTTCCGTGTTAAAATGCTGCTCCTGGCGCTCCTAATTCCCATTCTTTGACTATGCCATCGGTAAAATTCTACCTAGCAACTGTGCAAGAAGTACAGTATATGGTCCCTCAAATGTTTTTGTACAACTGGAGCAACATACTTTTGTCCCACATTTTGATCAAATTCCAAATTGTACAACCACATCAGCATTCGACCTGGTATCAAATTTCTCCAGTCCACAAATTCTACTGAGCAATAAATGTCAAAGGTCATATGCGACAGCTCGTACCCGAGGTTTTGTGCAACCGGAATCATATTTTTGTCCTAAAACTGACGCTCAAATTCGGAATTGCACCTCCTTTTCAAAGAATTGGTATCTTTGGAGCTATGATATCAACAGCTTAGTCCGTCAAGGAAGGCCACCATCACTTAAACATTATCAGACTCGACTCCTAGCGGATACATATCGTGAGGCCGAATCATTTTTTACCACTTATGTCGTTATTAAACGGAATGATCGTATTAAATTGAGTTTAATGCTCAAATATAGCCCATCGCTACTGGAAACTGGAAAACAAAATAGAATTAGATGTTGCTAATTGGCGCGGCTCTGCATTTCCGTCCTGGCAGAAATTTAACATGCGGCCATTACGGTCAGGCAGCATTAGGCACAAAGCCACATTCATCAGCAGCAAAAAGAAAAAAAAATGTTAATGGGGGCAGCGAGAGAGAGAATTGGGAGCTGAGGCGCCTCCATTCACAGGATGTGGGGGAGGGGGTCATGCAGCAGTGAATCTCACCCTAGACCAAGTAAATAATAATAATAATAATAATAATAATAATAATAATAGTAAACAGCTCCAGTTATCTTGATACTGTACAAGCAGTTTATAGATGAATGTGAAGTCTGCAGTGAACTTTCCACCCTGTCACACTCAAGTGCGAAGGGAGAGGGTGGGCAGGGCTAAAAATTTTTTTTTTTAAATCCAGCAGTGACAAACGATGGCGGCTGACAAGCACAAACAGCAGCATTAAACTCATGAGCCGCTCCCGGGGGCTGACGAGAATAAATCAGTGTGAAACCAGAGCCACCGTAATGGAGTCAATGAGTCACGCCAGCTGAGTTGCCATTTTGCTATCTAAATGCAATGAGGTAACTTGCGTGTTAACGGGTAAAAAGAACATTTGAAAGGGGATTTAAAGCATGTAAAAAAAATATCTTTTTTTGTGCAACAAATGAAAAATCATACCACCTCACAGCCATACATCCTGATGAAACACACGATGGTCGTACAATTCATGATTACGCAAAACATTTTTCCAAGTTGAGCTTTTTTGACGCATCAATGAGACATCTGAAGAAAAGATACAAAGTCCAGCATCACCATGTTGGCTATCGCTTTCTGTAAAAGTTAAGAAAGTGTATTGTTGCTTTTAAGGCGATTAACTTTGAACACTTTCCACACTAAGAGTGTCACCGTATTGATTTTATATTTTACTAATCAAAGCGGTTAACTCCCTTTATGACAATTAAGAATTGGAAAAGTGAATTGCAACAGGAAATTATTAGTCTGACTTTTTAGCCCATGTTTTTAAGAGTAAAATTGAAGAAGGATTTTGAGAAGAAAAAAATCTAGTGTTTTGGAAACAAGTCGTCAGCTTTAGTGTCAAATATGCTCTATGTACAACATACAGCACAGATGAAATTTCAAAAACACTGTTTGTCTATGCCACGGGGTGCCCAATACATCGATCGTGATCGACCAGGAGCCAGCCGACTGGTCCCAAGTTTGGCCACCCCTGGTCAACACAATCGCAAACAGTGTGTGGAAGACATGTCAAGTGAGGCGTAACGCCGCACCACGCTGCTGGGAACAATTTCAAAATAAAAGTGAACCAAGGCATCGATGTCCATACACAATTATTTGGTAAGGGAAGGTTTACTTTGAAGTTGGCCTTTTTATCGCGTAGGTGGCGTGTTACTGTCATGTCATAAACAATGTTGCTGCGGTTAGCTTTGACTACTACTTCCTGACAGTGTACACGTAAATAAGCGGGTGCTCGGGGTAGAACAAAACTCGAGCATTCGTTTCAGCCCTAATCGATAGACGAATCAATTCAGAAAAAGAATTTGTGACAGCCCTAGCAACAAAGCACTAGCTTTCTAAGTCAGCCAGTGTCAAGTTGCGATTTACGCGTGACATTTAAACACTTGCCCGGGCACAAGAGAGCAACAGTAGTAATGTGTTGGTCACGCATTAGGCAGCTCGGACTGATGCGTCAGGATCGCTCCATGGCACATTCCGCCGTCAAATTAAAACCTCGGCTCCATCCGTTCAATACAACGACCACGGCGTCCATCATAAATGAAGCGTGAACAGCGGGAAGGGGGGGGGGTGAACATTCCTCGCTTTCGAAAGCTCAAACACACAATCTTTATCGATCTTTCCTCCTGAGCTGCAGCTGTGGTGGCTGCTCTCACTTCCTGGCTGATGTGTTGCTGTGGCGACAGCTAAATTATGCAACAGCCTAGGCTGGCGGGGGCCCGAGCAGCATGGGCGGGCTTTGAGGAGGTGGCAGGCAGCCAATGGTTTGTCGGAGGGCCTGAGACGCAAAACATCTGGAGCGATTCCATATGCGTCTGTGCAAATATCTCTCAGTAGAATCCAAATTTTTTTTTTTTTTTTTAACTTTGGGGTTTGAGTTTTAGGAATGGGAATGACAATCCATTAATCCATCACAATCCAGCCATGCACATGCCCTGAGAGAGCCCCATGCTAAGAAGTGAACATTTTCTGCAATCCAAGCTCAATTACAAAATCGACGGAAGGTATTTGATTATAATTTCCCAATAATTAAGTACATTTATTTTGACAAATAAATAAAATAAATCGATGGGTACGAATGTTTTGACTGTACCGTGTGTAGTGTGCAGCCACACGGCAAGATCAACACATCACATATGACCCGATTCATTGACGGATATTCTAACGTCGGACGGAAAAATCTCGCGAAACCTCAAGATTAAACGTGACTTCCGAGTAAACAAGCAAGGCGGGCGAAGACGCAGCAAGGGTCTCAGATCGTGTCTTGACAGTGACACTTGTTTGTGGATTATTTTTAGTGGAGAAAAAAAAAAGCGTCAGGAAAAGAAAAGATGGTGGTCGAAAGCACAGGTGTCAAACTTGAGGCCCAGGGGCCAGCTCCGGCACGCCACTTCATTTCATATGGTCCGCAAAAGCAAATCTGTAAAATCTGTACCAAAATGTCAAATTGTCATGTGTAAGAACCAATGTTGAGATTTTGCAATGATTTTGTGACCCAGTTTGCACTCACTTGAACAATATTTGAACAAACTATTATAGTTGACTGAACTGATTTCAAAACTAGTCATCCTTTGTTTTGTACAAATAATGCGATGAGATGATTAAACATTCATAAACGTCCCTCCGCGGGAAGACGTCATTCCAAAGTGGCCCACGACAAAATTGACACCGCTGGTCTAAAGGGTGGAGAAAGCGCAAACACGGGCTCTGCCTGCTACAGTGCGATGGTGGTGGTGGTGGTGGTGGTGGGGGGTTCCTCATAGAAATGTCATGAAAAGTTGTAAAAACATTCACGCTGGTGCCAGATTTCTCCATCTCCAGTGTCCATTGCACTCGCTGTTGTGCCATGACTGCTTTGATTTTGGATTTCCAACCACGCTACCTCAATTTCTTGCTGCACGTCAACCGGCTGCATGGTCGTTTGCCCTCGGGGCGCGCCACGTACGGTGCCAAGTCGGTCCCAAACAATCCAACATGTTGAATATCCCCGATTTATCCTCCTCCTGAGCGGTCGAGATCAGTCTGAGTACAGGACACGCGGCAGGATTATGTGCCAAGATTATCTCTGGAGCCATCACGAGAATCAGAGCCGACCCACGATTGACCGGAGGGGAGATTCCGGATTGAGATTGGGCCGATTATCCTGCCGCGTGAACCGGGTTCAAGACACAAAATACCAAAAATGATAGAAAATATCTGAATATCAAAAAATGTAAATGATATATAAATATAATATAGTTTTGCCATTTAACTAATCAAGGAATATCAATGTTATCCTTAAATGCAACACATTTAAAGAATGACACAAATGAAGAAAAACATCCGACTACATCAATCACATGTAAAATAAGAAGTTAATTACATATAATATTCTATACTCTTTGAAGGAAATGCCCCATTTACAGTACTGACAAATTAATTTGCGTTGTAAAAGGACATGGCATCATGCCCTCGCACACTGAGCTGCGCCACATCCAATCGAATAGTTTCACACAATAAACTGCCCTCTAAGGTTATCGCATGGCGTGTACGGAGAGATATAATAATAATAATAATAATAATAATAATAATACGTTTTATTTATAAGCGCCTTTGAAGACACCCAAGGACACTTTCCAATAACAAAAAACACAAAACAATACGGGGTTGAGCAGCGGCAGCCAAACGCGCCAGCGTTCACTCAACCCGGAAGTCGATATGTATCAAATTGTTTTTTATTGGGTAGATGTCAAACCCAAATCATTATTTTATATTGAGACAAGACCATCACGATAAGGAGGCACTTTTATGCTGTGCGTATTGTGACATACCTTATCTGCACGCACAGAGAGCGGAAGAAGGGAGCCTGCCACCTGTGGCACATCATCACCATCAATACACGATCAATCTCTGGGTGTGCAGGCCTGATTAATACTGCATTAATCACATAGGGATTATCATCGAGTGTGTGTGCATGTATGTGTGTGTGTGTGTGTATTGGGGGTGGGGGGTGGATTACAAGGGTCACACCACCCATGTCCCAGAGTGGCAAAGGCCAAAGTGTTGAGACTGACCCGCTGCCCGCCCACTTGGGCTTCCCTCCACACGACGCCATTGTGTGCACTCTTGTTTGGCAATTATTTACTCTGCTGTTTAGGAAACCGAGAAAAAAAACAGCGGCAACCCATCACTGCCCTGCATCCAATGTGTCCTGTAAAACCATCCTAGCTGGTGACATACGCCCAAGAAGTTGGGATGCGTGCTACTGCACTGTGTGTATTTCGTGTCATTTTTTTGTGGAAGGAGAAAAAAGCAGCAAGAATGGAGAGCAGCATCGTGCATTGTGTGCTGCTGTTACCGCTGCTTGTGAACTGAGTTCGTCGCCACCATCCAGCTGCTCGCATCTCAAGTTTGTGCTTGCACAAACGGCAGCTCATATCCCCAAAAAACGCTTAAGTCGAGTCACCCACTATATTGAAAAAGGGATCGGCGTATTCTGATTTTTTTTTTCTACTTACAACGCTGCTGACTACTCCTTTGTGGCTGTTGACGTTGATTTCTGTATCAATACGATCAAAAAAAATTCATGTCCAAAGGGTCAAACGATGTTTGGCAACCCCTGGTTTCATTTTATTATACTGTTTGAGTGCCGTGTAGATTTCACATGTACTTTCCTCGCCATTAAATCACTTAACCATTCCAATATGGCCGGCGTGGAGAGCGCGGCGAAGAGATGTTAAGTGCACGGGGCCACTTTAGAAACATGAAATGCGCTTCATTGTCTCCTACAGCTTTTATCCTGGCGTCCTCTCTCTTGTCACTACTTTTA
Source organism: Hippocampus mohnikei (assembly GCA_026261675.1). NCBI lineage: Eukaryota > Metazoa > Chordata > Actinopteri > Syngnathiformes > Syngnathidae > Hippocampus > Hippocampus mohnikei. The sequence continues at coordinate 5,149,890 of JAKGUB010000341.1, forward strand.
GAACGTAATAAATGAGCTCTGGCCATTATTAAAGGGAGGGTGGAAAGGTGGTGGGGAGGTATTTGCAGCATCTGCCTGCTCAACTCGTCTCACTCTCTCTCTGGCCTCTCAAAGACAATGACATCAACAAAAAAAAATTGCTACACTGTCCTCCTCCCCTACAGCGGTGCAACCTGAAACTGCCTGAAGAGATGAGCCGCCATTAAATACCGCAGAGCTGACATAATGACAGCAAAGATAAAAGAGAGGAAACCCAAAAAAAAAAAAAAAGAAAGGCCAGACCAATTCTCGTCCATCCCCCTCCAACCCCCGCAGGCTTGCACGGTCTCAACTAATAAAAGACATCGGGCCACTGATAGGCCCAATGGCTAGAACTTTACTTGCTCTGATCTTTGACAAAAGCCAGGTCAGTTTACCGAATAACGCAACTCACAGAGCCCCTCCCCATTTTTTATTCAACTTTTGCTTTGAAAACTGAAATGACACCAAATGCTCAATGACAAACACGTTAAATCCCAAGAATTCATGATTTTTTTTTTGTTCACCAATACTAAACATTTCCAAATGTTAACTTCAGACTCGGTAACAGTGAGATTTGTCCAATTATTCATATGTGCGACGATATCCAATGTATGGTAACGCAAGAATAATGAAAAAAAAAAGCCTGAATGTTCAAAGCAAAATAAAACCTGCAACATTCCAAGTTTCTGTCACGTCAAGCTATCATCATACTCACACAACTGCACCCGAAGTTAATATGCTAGCAAATGGCTAATTTGTGCTGTCGTTGATTAAACTGGTTTGGACACGGTGCCAAATAAATATTTTTTATTATAAAATTTTAAAAATCGGAATTACAACCTGGATCAAAATAAGTGTCAAATGGTAGATTCGTACAGCCCTACTTAGAGGCAGATATTCTGGCTACTCGGTGAAAAACGATTTACAGTATATTAGTGGGGCGGCACGGTGAGCGACTGGTGATCATATCAGTCTCACGGTGCAGGGTTCAATTTCAGCTCCGCCCTTCCTGTGTGGAGCTTGCATGTTCTCCCCGTGCCTGCGTGGGTTTTCCCCGGGTACTCCGGTTTCCTCTCACATTCAGAAAACGTGCATGGCAGTTTAGTGGAACACTCCAAATTGTCCCTAAGTGTGAGTGTGAGCATGAATGGTTGTCCGTCCCTCTGTGCCCTGTTATTGGCTGGCAACTGGTTCAGGGCGTACGCCGCCTGCAGCCCGAAGACAGCTGGGACGCCCGACCATTGTGAGGAGAACCGGATTATAAAATTGATGGATGTATATTAGTGGATTAATTAGGAACAGGATTAATCGGTGTGTATACTCATAATTGAGTTGAAAAAGGTTACAACTGTGCATCCCAAATTAGCATTTTGTCATGTAAACAGCCAGCCAGCAAAGAAAAATAAAAGTTTCAGTTAAAAACTGCCTTGCATAAACACCCAGAATCGTTTTTTTTGGTTCGTGGAAAACAAACTGCGCTGAAAATCTGACTTTCTTGGCAGAGGCACTACTACGACTACTACAGCTGTTGCCGCTGCGTTCCATTGCCTGCGTCATCGCCGCCAAATGCTAAATTTGGAAAAGGGCCGAGGGGGGAAGCACCGCTCGGGAGACATTTGCCGTTAAATATAGAGCGTAATAAAATCCAGACACGCGATACAAGCTAAGATACCTCTGTCTTAACGTGCCGTGTCCTACTACTGCGCTACGCCGTCTGGAGCTCGGCCACCATCCAACTACGCATTCCGATGTTCTGTCATGTTGTGCTGAGGCAATATTTATCTCGAAAGGAAAGTGCACTTGGCACACGGCCGAAACTGCACCGAGGAGGCGGAGGAGGGGCCTGGGGGAAGGTAGGAGGCCGCAGGAGTGCTCGGAGCGCTGCTACTGTGTGTACAACTTCCAACATTCCCACCCAAAATCCTCACGTTGACCCGGACAACCACCCACAGCCACGCCGCCTGCCGACTTGACGAGCAGGACCCGAGCCAAACCAGAGGCTCTCACACACACACACACACACACACACACACTCGAAGGCGAAGTGCTCACGTTGCGCACAAGCCTGGCCCGATGCCAGCACTCACTTAAGCGGATTTTTCGCCACAAAAGCCAATTGTGGGTCAAAGCTACACACACATGTTGGAGTCTGCGAGCATGTGGGAAGGTGACGTCACCAAAATAGTGGCCGAGAATGTTAGCAAAAGTGTGCGGGACTGAGATTTTGCAAACACAATCACGTTACCGTGACCAGAACAGAAGACAATAAATATTCTGATATTATATATAATGGCAAATATTGGAAAATATTCCAAATATTCATCTGAAAATCATAAACGTGAACAAAAAGAAAAATTCTTGCACCACATTAAGGCACACATTAAGCAACCAAAAAAAAAACATTTCAATGTCTACATACCCATTGACAATGATCAACCCAGAGGTCTAAAGTACACTGTATTTTCATCATCAAAACTAAGGAAAATGTCACAAATAATCAGAAACACACACACACACACACACACACACACACACACACACACACCACCCGGCATATTTTGTAAAAAAATGAGAACGGCAACCAATCAAAGGAGAATGTCAATAGTCTCAAATGTTCACCCAGAATGTTTTAAAGGTGCAGGAACACCGCAAAAGTTCATGTTAACAAAATTTAAGACACTTTAATGCATCCAAAAGAAAAAAAGAAAAGTAAAACATTGAAAAGTTCACAAAAGTTACACATTGACACAACATTCAGTCAAATGCCTTAACAGAAAGGGGGCGGGGCTGGTCTGTGACCGCACAAAACCAAAGGCAAGTTAACACAACAAAAACGAAGGACAGAGATCGCAAAATGCTTATACGTGAGATCATTCAACTTGTGTGTACCCACACTTAAATGGTGCATTAATATGGCCGAAAATGAGAAAAATGCCTAAATGTAAGTGAGCCCATATTGGTCTCACCATCCTTCTTTTCATGTTCTACTACACAAGTTGCAGAACCGGTATGGCCATATCAAACCGTTGTTTGGTCTGTGACATTCCTTGGGGTGGAGGATCTTTTGACATCTTGATTTTGTGCATTTGCGTGCCTCCCAGGGCGTTCCCCTAGAAAGGGATACGCAAAGCCTGTGAGATTAGCCCATGGCTAACAGTAGGGGGTTGAACTGAGAACTCAAGCCAAACGCCCATGGTGGACTCATAGCGGGAGCCGACCGACCATCAGCTCCCTCATCAAAAAGGCTCATTATCCGTGTAATATTTATCAGCGTTTTGCGGAGAATTTTTCAGGGTTTGTTGTTTTTTTGTGTGTTTCCAATGCATATCAATGGCCATGAATTATCTGCCAATTTTTGGCTTTTCGAGGACCATTCCCAATCCCCGGCGACTTGTGAGGGTCAACTGTAAAGTAAATAAGTTATTTGAATAGATAGGATAGACTGGTCCACCTTTTGTATGGATTAAAAAAACACACATTTTAACTGTCCAATAGAAAACAACAACAACAACAAAAAACCCTATCATTTTCTTTGCATTCTGGATAAGTATACAGCTGCAAACAAGACACTCAATACAGACAAACAAGCATTCAAATTCCCCATTCACACCCAAGGACAATTAAAGAGTCTTGACTAAACCAAACATGCATGTTTTGGGAGTGTGGGAGGAAGCCAGAGTGGAGGTTGCACAACTTCACATTTCTGAAAGTGAGCACAAATGTGATCTAAGTCAAGTAGACGATAAGTCGCTCATGACAGTATTGGTATTTTTTTCACTGATGGTCTTAAAATCACAGGAGGGAGAACGCTTTGTAATGATCTATATTCATTAACAGTGATGTTGTTTAGTCGACCAATTGACTAATCTGTCCAATCCCTAAACCTGGAATACCTGGCGAAACCCCACACATGCACAAGAAGAATATGCAAAATGCACTCAGGAAAGCCAAGAGCTTGGATTCAAACCCCAATTCTCAGACCGGAGAGGCAGATTTGCGAACCACTTGGCCTTATACTGCCTGGGTGTAACCAGATGTAAACATGTCGTATGGTTTGCATTTTGTTCCCTTACTGTAACAAATCTGAAGTGAACTTGACCATAAAATCAATGTATGTACTGTATGTACCAAAGTGTGATTTACGGTGCGGTTATATCGGCCATGTTAAACACAACCGCGATTAAAACAACTTTGAGGAAACTGACCTGTCTGAAGTGGTCGTCAAAGCTCCAGTCGGCCTGGCCGTTGGGGGAAGTGGCCTGGTGAGCACCCGCTGGCGACAGGTCCTCATCGGGCTCCTGCTTGACCCTGATGGGCGGGGACGGCGCCCTCTGCGGTGCCGACGCCACAAAGCTACCGTAAGGTCGGGCAGGCGGCATGCGAGCGGCGCTCTGCTGCAGCGCCAGCGTCTGCTTGCGGAGGAACTCGAGGCCGCCGGCACCGTTTCCGCTCTCCCCATCCTCATCGCTGCGCTCATCACCATCCATCATCTCGTTGTCGTCATCCTCGTCAGCCGAGTCGCGGCCCCGGTCCTCATCGTCCTCCTTCTCAGAGTCTACACTGCTCTGATTGGTCACACGGGGCGGCAGCGGAGGTGGCAACACTGCGGCCAGGCCCTTGCCCATGAAATTGGCCCCCGAGGCCCTTGCCGCGGCTAGGATGGCCTGTTGGGCAGCCACCTGTTGGGCATACATGATGTGGGCCTCGCGCAGCTTCCTCTCTTTGCGCTCCATCTCCAGCCGGGCTTGCTGCTGGCGCTGAAGTTGCTCCATCACCGCCTCCAGCTTCATCCCCCCTGTGGAGGTGCTCTGAGGAAAGGCTACACCAGGCTCCTGAGACATGCTGGGCTGCGGGCAAAAGACCATACCATCAAATACCTTGTTGTTAACAAAGACAAGTTGAATTTTATAGCACATTTCATGCAGGAGTCCATTGTGGTTTACAAAGGAAGATAAATAAGTAATCATTCAACAGACAACATAAAAGGAGATCAAATGAAACGACAGAACACATCACAGACTATCAAGTTAAATTCAAAGGATAAAAGCAAGATGAATTTATGAAAAGGCAAAAAAATAACATGAATCACCACCCTCAAAGCCAGAATTGCATTCCTGCCGCATTAATTGAATCCCAATCACAATAGGAGTAAATCAATCACTGTTCTACGAGTTTCATGTATAGGAAAGGCAAAACAAGATGGATAGTGAAGCAGATAGGCACATAAGATGGACTGATATGAAAATGGAAGAATAAATGATAGCTAAGCAACAGGCGGGAGATGTATGGAGATTGATAGATATTAGAGATAAGAGAAAACTATATAAACCTGTAATATCCGACATCTTGAAAGTTTTGCTTTAACCAACCTCACATTCCTAAACTTGCAGTACAAGTCTGGTAAACGTACATTTTAGATTCTGAACATTCTCGCTGAAAAACCGGAGACTAATGTTATCATATTTCGACGTTACATGCCAATTAAAGTCGGTTGGATTTAAAAGACAAAGGCGCAAATTTGACTAAACGATTCGTATGTAACTAAGAGTGGCTCAACACAAAATGACGTAAAATGACCTCCGGGTGAAAACGAAGGCGCAAACTGTCAAAAAAAAAAGGGGGGGGTCGCCGTTCCACCTTTTGCAGGCATTCATCATCCTCGGGGTGGTAATACATTTGTTAAAAATGCTTAAAATGATAAGACTACAAGTAATATTTAAACTAGCTTTTGGGGGTTTTTCCCGACTTTTTGGCTTTTTTTTTTTTTACCACACCGGCCTCGCGCGCGCTAATTCAGCAGACCGTTAAAAATAAACTCAAACGGCGATTTTTTTGTCTTGTTTATTTGTAAAAGCAAACGGGAATGCAGAGGAGCCCAAAGGGGCGAGCACTACTCACCATTTGCGCCTTACTACTGCCGGAGTTGTCCACCATGCCTCCCGATTGCCTCGCTGCTGGCACTCGTTCAAACTCACTTGTAAACACACGCGCACGTCAGCAGACGAGTACGCGCACGTCTGGGGCGGAAGAAGAGGAAGGATCAATGCACTCACGACGCACACAAGTATAAAAAAAGCGCTAAAAGCTCTTATTCCCGCTGCTTCTTTCCACTCTATATGAGACACGGCTTTTTTTCGCACTCTGTCTTATTAAATTGTTTTCTGAGCCTTATTTTTTGCTTGTGTCCAGAGAAAATTCGACTAACCACTGGTCTGCGACCCCTCCTACTTTACAAATGACACCCCAGTTAAACACGCTGGCACGGGTATCGTGCCCTTTATTGCTCACTTGCGGAAATTTGCTCAAGAGTGTTGTATCGGGCGTTGGAAGATGACTGGACGGTCGGTGGTCCGTTGCGTTCAAAGCAGCTTGGAATTTTCATAAAATCCGAATTGAGAAACTTTTTGGGGCCAAGATGTCAAGCGATTGTTGACGTAAAGAGGATACCGTCACACAATTGAACTACTACTTATCCATTACATATATTACACTAATAAGAACTGCGCTGTGTGATAATCCTGACATGTAGCAACTCCGATTGAACGGTGAATGCATCTTCCTGGTCTTTCAACGAAGGCAAAAGAACGCATCGTAGCGCTGCACTGCCCCCTGGAGTGGAAAATGTAATCACACGAGACAGAATGGATCTTTTATTTCATCATTTAAACAAAAAAAAACAGTCGTATTAAAAGTAAACATACGCATTGTAAAATAACAAAATGTCGACGAGTATATTGTCCAGCAATTGCATAGCATAGGTTGACTTTTGCTACCAACCAGTCATGCTAAACTAAGGTGGGCCAAAAGGATGTATTGTTTAAAATGGTGTTAAAGTGAGGAAGGAAGTGAAGAAGGCAGATAAAGAGTAAGGAAGAAGGATCGGGAGGAAGTATGGATGGCGGCCTCACAGTCTCTTTTAGTAGCAATGTGACAAGATTTCCCCAAAATGACAGTCAAGATGCCGAGACTGGTTGGAATGGCCACTTCAACCTGAGTTTTCAGTTGAAGGCATCAATAATTTTGTACATTGCATTATGGGTTCCTGAGAAATGTGTTTTTTGTGTCGGGAAAATAGTCTTTTGGGGGGATGTTTTTGTGTAACATCAAAAAAAATGAGAGAGAGAGAGAGAGAGAGAGTGTGTCAAAGAAATGCCCTCAAATAGGGCAAAAGATTATTCTCAAGATATCTACTCGCCCCTTTTGTTTTGTCTGATACTCTGCAAAACCCTTCTCCAATTGCGTAACAATTTTTTGTTAAAATCTACATGAATACAATCATACAGGCCGAAATTCGAAGATGTTCTATGAGTTGCCAGGTCAAAACCTTTGTGACATTTCGAACAGCATCCCTTCCCCTAAAAGCTCGAGTTAAGTAGCGCATTATTAGGACATTATTCAGGAGAAGACCGGTGTGGGCATGTATTTTAGTCATTGAGTGTTTTCAATCAATTTATTTGTTATGAAGGATTATAGAGGTGTTTCAAGTCCTCTTTTTTTTTTTTTAAATAGAGAATTCCACAAGGATGGCAAAGGAAGCCACTTGTCACATTGCTACTTTATTCCTATCTGTCTGTCCAGGTATCCCTGTGTTCGGGTAGATCCTGGAGTGGTCAGCAGTCAATCACACGGTACATTTGGCAAGTGTTCATTGAGATGGATACAGATCTGAATTTTGTGATGTGCTAATATGTGTTGCAGTGATCTACAAAAGTTTGAGGAATGTTCCATTGTTGAAGGAGGATATTTAATAAATGTCATTTTGGTTCAAGTGTAAATGAAAGAAATGAAAAAGCGTATACATACTTTTGGCGCACCCTGTAAAAAATAAAAAAAATCCAACCATCCATTTTCTAGACCACATACCCTCAGAATAACATAAACCATTTGTTCGTTGATTGCGTCAGGTCATTTTAAATGTTTGGGTTTTACTCTGCCATTTGCCGTCTATAGATTAAGTGCTTTCCCTTGATGAGAAGAACCAACACCGCAACAAGAGGAAAAGTATGCGGGTTGCAACCACTCATCAAGAAAAATGCTCTTTCTATTCCGCAAATGTACAGTAAAAGGCCAAGCGCTCACCCTTTCTCGGTCTCACACACAATAAACATTTCCAACGGTTGCAACCATAGATTTGTCACACAATGTATTGAAAAAAGAAAAAAAAGACATACAGCAATTCTTTTCTGAATGCTGCTGTTCCCATCTCTGAAAGTTATAAATAAATAATAAATACATCTACTAGTTATAGCGCCAACACAAAACTCTTGACGCAACATTGCTTCTCAACCCACCAGAAACCCCTTTGGTGTAAAGCCCTACGTGTCTCTTCTTTTCCAAGCTGAATGCAAGCAATCTATAGCGTGTTGTTTTAGACTTTGATTAACTTTTTTATTTTCACATGCCAGAGACCATCCCACTGCATTTGCTACTTCACTCATTGGCTTAAGTATTTTGGAGACAGTGCACATTTATGTTAACGCTTTGATTTGAGGCGACGACAAAGGTGTCCTCGGGCTACCCAGACAAGAAAAAAAAAATCGGAACACCAGGAGGGGGGAAAAGTTGCAATGGTATCCCAAAAAAAATACCAAAGTTTTGCGCGAAGAAAGCAACCTCATGAGAATGAGGTTACAATGTTAAAAGACTATGTAATATGAAGAGGAAAAAAAAACAGATTTGAGAGTATAAAAAGTTGAAAAGTTACAAGAATATGTTATAAATTTGTAAGGTGACAATAATTATGTTTAATGTGTATTAAATAAAGTCACAATGCTATGAAAATAAAGTAACATGATCCTGAAATCTTAATGTTACACGAAAAAAGTTGGAGCAAGCATTTACGTACATGATTGAGGTTGTAAAGAATTCAGTTTTAGAATAGTCGTTACCCCAAAAAAGTTGTAATAGAAGAATATGAATTGGTATGCGAATAAAGTGGGACATGAATTCTAATGCTAGGAAAAAAAAATCCTCCTTTCTCAAAATATATTTGGAACGTGATGGAAAAATTTGTAAAGTTATGCAAAATAAAACTGCAATGTTACGAGAGTCTCCTCGTAATCTTGTGACAACAAATTCCTAATATTTCAAGTATAACATTGTACGGTTACGGGAATAACGTTGTGACATTGCGAGAACGTCCTAAACATTGAGACTGATGTAACGTTCAGAGAGTAAATTCCATTATTAGAATAAAATTATGTTACAAGACTAAAGACATTCGCTTTTGACAAATTCGTCATGTTACGAAAATAAAGCCGGACTGTTATAAGAACAAAGTTGTAATGCTACCTGAATGAAGCCCTAATGTGATGTGGAAGAAAGGAAGTAGGTTGTAATATTAGGAGAGTAAAGTCATAATGTTATGACCATTAAGTTGTAAATTTGCATGAATAAAGTCATAATGTCATTAAAAAAATCGGAATGCGAGTCCAATTTTTTTTGTAGCATTATAATTTGTATATTATATTCAACTGCTTTTTTTCCTCCTAAAATTAATGTATTGCCATATTATATATTTATATATATTTTTCCCCTTTGCAATGTGGCCCTAATACTCCTCGGTAGTATCATAATAATGAAGCCCACTAATTATGCAAAAAAATTAAAATGCATGATTACTGAGCCATTAGCATGGCATCGTTATATAAGCGAGCAAGCCGTTTTCAACCCTTTAGATGGGTCAATCATTTGATAGAACACATTTCAATGTCGGTTTCACCCCGACGCCAGCAAAAGTATTCAAATAAACTAGAAAAAAAATGCATCACTCAAGCCCATGCATACACTCTATGTGTACTTAACATCCTATTCAAATCCATTCAGGTTATTAATGTGGGAGTAGGTGACATTGATGTAACAGCAATCAGGGAATGTTAGAATTGCAAATGAAACATGCAGATGCCACACATCCGCACCAAGTCACTCTATTTGTAGTGCTAGCAGAGTGAGACATTGGAAAAAAAAATAATAAAATACAAAAATAGGGTCAAGCTTTGGAGTCACAGTGGATAAGGCTTTTTGTTTTTTGTTTTTGCTGTCCATCTCCGCGTCGATGCGGTTGAAGAGAAGCCCCGCTCTTGGCTCCAGAGTAGGAAACACCCCGGTTCAGGGAGGCAAGAAGGTAGCGTGCGCCGGCCTCCCAACAGCCGCTACAAACCTGCTTTGGCGGTCCGCAGTAGAGTAGCAGCCTTTCACTGCGTGCAGCAGGACGGAGCTTCTATGCAGCAACACACGGAGGAACCCATGGCTTTGGGTGGGATCAGGTCCAGGTCCTCGTCGTCGGGAATCTCATCCAGCCGGTAGCCGTCTTGCAGCAGCTGCCTACTCAAGTCCGGATGGATCTGACAGGGACACAGCGAAACCGTTTCGACAAAGATGTAAACTGTCAAAACAGAACGAAAGAGGCTTGAATTTAACATTTAATATTAACACTGTCATTTTGTACTTGAGGTGACAATACAGATATTTTCGGCATTCGTGAACTATCGCCCCCCGACAGATAGCAGGGGGTCGACTACATTCTGAAAAAAAAAGACAATAATATGCAACGGCCCTATTTGTCGCTACCCATATGAAAAGGTGAAATTACGAGTGGAAGAATGCGTGGCTGTGGGAGTGACTCACCTCGGCCGAGGAGTAGCCCGAGGAGCACTGCTCAAAATCAATCTCTTCATCGCTACAACAACACGAACAACCAGTTCTGTTATTCTCATTGTTGAAACCTTTGGCGTGTGGGAAAAACAAAGACGGACAGGACAGAACAGGTTCCGACTTGAGAACAGCATTTGTGTCTTTACCTGTCAGAATCCAATGCAATCAAAGTTTCCTCTGCATGTTGACTCAAGGCAGCGTAGCCCTTGTTATACTTGACTTTTCTGTAAAATAATTCAAGACAATGACGCTCTCTGCTACGGGACGTTGTAGGACATGATGCCAAGTCTTGTTGTTACCTCTTGGTTCCTTGTCTAGGCTGATGCATGACAGGCGGTGCCGGTGAGAGAGCCTTCTTCTTAAGAGCTTTCCTGGCGAGCTCCCTGTGTTTTTCTATGATGTTAGCAGTGGTTAGCACACAATTACAATACAAGATGTCACCCTCCATTATTTTACACCCTGCACGAATGAGTTACACAGTAAATCCTTCAGACAATCGACATCAATGGCTAAGTGGGAATGAATGCCACTCTTCACATTACGGGAATAAATTCTTAATATTATGTCATGAAGGTGTCAAATATTATGAAAAATGACAAAATGTTACAAGTGTGAAACAGTCATAAAATATTGCTAAAAGTAATATATTAAGTTGTAATGGTATGCAAATTTTTAAAAATAGTTTGTAAAACAAAAAAAAAGTGGACCTCAAAGTAGTCGTAATGTTACAAGACTAAAGTCACAACGTTATTTCAATTAAGTTTTAAAATACTGCGAAAAAAAAGTTGGAGTGATAGGATAATAAATTCATAACATATACTGTAGTGATGTCCTGATCATTTTTTTTTCCGAAAGTCCGAAAAAAAACCTGACGAAGGTTTTTAATTTACAAAAACAAAGTCATAACATCACAAGAGTAAATCCTGGAATCGAATGAAACATTTCCAGGTCATTGTTATGTCATCGTGGTGACATATCTTGTATGTATATATCAAGCATGACTCGTGCAACGAAAAAAAAAATGGTAATATTACAGGACAAAATCTGAAAAAATATATATTTTTCATGTGTAGTGTTGCAAGAATCAAGTCATAAAATATGACCAAAATGTGGGCGAAGATGTAAACGAATTTGAAAGTAAATAAATAAATAAATCATAATCTGCGCCTTTTTAGTGTTCACCAAAATGGAATCCTTTTTTGCTGACACGTGCTTTACAAAGCATTTCACCAATTTTCACTGTGTGAAGGTTCAGAATGGAGCAACTTGTTTCCTCACTCCATAAGCATCTTTTTGGGGGGGCGGGGGGGACTATAATGACTGTGTGTAAACACTGTAAAATTGTGTTCACTGGCTTTCAATAACTCACGACTACTCACGTAGCTTGAGGTGGATGGCTGGCGCCCTGGACATGATGTAAGGTCCTCTCTTTTCCGTGGACCTGATGCCTCCATCGCTGCTTTTGGGCCTTGCGCCACTACCGGCCACCTTGAGTGGCAAATTGGTGGATGTTATTTACATTCACTTCCTTACGTACTCATCAATCGATGAACCGGTTAAAAGGTGTAATTTCAAACTGGCAGTGCAGAAAATGCACAAAAACAAATGAATTTATATGAATTTATTGTAATATGATAGAAAATAGGCAAACATGCTCAATGTTTCCCAAAGTCAAAACGAAGTTTGCAACTGTTCCGTTATGATTCAACACAAAGATAAGTCTGCTTTCGTGGAGGACAACACAAAGATAAGTCTGCTTTCGTGGAGGACTACAGAAATAAGAGAACATTTACAGTACTATTGAGAGGCTGAAGTTCCGAGGATGTGGCCAATTTCAGATTAAACCTTGTGTTGAAATAAATAATCGATTATCAAACCAATTACTGTTTCGATAAATTGTATAATTGCTAAGTGCTTGATTAATCGATCCAACTTTACTGTTCCCCTGTGATTGGTTGGCGACCAATTGAGGATGTAAATCTGCTGGGCTCTGCCCAATAAATGCCTGGCCTTCTCCACAGTTGAGTAAATAAATCCTAATAGTTTCATTCCTATTGATGACAAGATGAGCTGGCTCTTTCTGAGCTAGCTAAATAATGTATGTAGTTTAATAATATTAGAAAAGAGCACCCTGCCGTAAGAATCCGAATACTGTAATACGTTTCCAAATTACAGAGGAGACATTAATTCGAGTTTTTTTAAGCATGTAGCCATGTAAACAAAATCATTAAAACTCAAATCAGGTGATTATTTCAGTGGACACAAACTAAGTGCGCTAGCTTGTCGTAGCTGCGTTTAGCTCTTAGCCCGAATAGCTTTGGTTAGCCGCGAGAGCTTTACCGTCAAACTAGGAGCCTCTTCGAGCAAGTTGTCCTTCTCCGGCTCCTCGGAGATGTCGTTCATCATCGCGGCGTCGGTTGTCACAACATATAGCAACTCAGCATGCCCATTACTAGCCGGAATTTGTTGGCAACGCCGACAAGCAGTGTAGAGAGGACTAGGCTAGCTCGCTACTGGTAAGCATTCAATACTTTCCGGTTAACATTTCAAAATAAGATTTTGTAGAAGGATTGAAAAGGTTTTCGTGGTAGCGTATTGTTTCTTTTGTAAATGGATAACTAGGACACATTTGATATTTGCGTCAGAATAAATGGATAATTACAAAAAAATAGCCACTTGACGGTCTTTTTTTTTTTTCAAAATAAACGCATATGGGTTTGAAATGAAATGGAATTTTGGTAAAAGTATTTATGATTACAGGTAATTGCCTCTCCAGAGTCAAACTGAATCACGTGTAGTAGAGCAACATGTACAGTACTGCCCTAAATAGGCAAACGGCAGTATCTGCATATTTTGGTGAAAATTACATATTGCACTTTTGGCAACAAGCAGTATCTGCTCTATCTATTAAAATAGTTCAAACAGATATGTTGCAATATGTGCAATATGTCATTTTCACCAAAATATGCAGATACTGCCGTTTGCCTATTTAGGGCAGAGTACATCATTTGATCCATTATGTAGTAAGAACAGACACACGTCTGACAGCATTTGTTTATTCGGTCCACCATTTTTTACATAACAGGACAGTACGGGATCAATTAACACTATGGACATTTTTCATAGAAGACAGTATAAGAGAGTTCATCTCTCCGAGCACCTGAGGGGGAAAAAAAAAAGAGGATGAAATTTGTATTGAGCATTGCAATGCCCAAAGATCCCTTTGTAGATAAAACAATTGGATATCTAACTAAAATTCAGTCACCTTTGCCTGCTAAATCTTGTCAATACCAAGCTCCTCCGGCGTGGAGATGCCGAGTTCCGCCAACGTGGGCTTCAGCTCCTGGATCAAGTATGGATAGATGTCTTTGTGGGGGCCCGCTTTGTCCTGCATTGCAAAATCAAACACCAAACTAATTTTAGTTCTTCCAAGATCGCAGCTTAAAGTGCATCACTAGACATTCACAATATTTATAGTCAACTGTTTGAGAAAGTAAAAAATGGTTTATATAGCAGACTAAGTACATATAAACAAGAACTTTAATTTAGACAAATGCAGCAGGCAAATAACAGCTCATGATAATTGCTGCATTTTCCCCATTGATACAATTTACTAATAATTGCAATAAAACTCCAAACTACACATTTGCCAAATTTTCAGAGAACTTTCAGAAAATGTATGTAATAAAGTTGGCACCCTGTATGTATCTGAACGGGTCTTATGACTCTTTTTACCAATTTTGGGATGTAACTATACTGGTTTTGTGCTTGATACTGAGTTTATATTTAGTATTTTATTGTGATGTTTGCAAATCTTAAACTTTCCCCTTCCATTGGTACATAGCTTGTACATTCTGGCAGGAGGACTAACTATGGAAATCAGCCTTTGGACTAGTTGTAGTGTGTTTAAATGTTATTTTTTGTAACTAATGAAATGTTCATTCATGTACAACATCCCGTATTGAACAAATAAATAATGCAAACTGTGAAGGAAAGCTGAGAAGTGTCTATGTGATGCTCACTTTGACAGCCTCCAGGATGCGGATGGCACTGGCCAAGTCATTGAGTCTCCGGCACGCCCTAAGAGCTGAATCCAGGATCTTGGCCTCGGGTACCAGGTCATACCCAATCAAAGTGTTCATCCCTCCAAAAAACAAAACAGAACTATTCAATAATTTCCTTCATGTTGCTGCTTCATCTCCATTGACTCAAATTCAGCCAACCTTTCTTGAGTTCCCAAGTGTCAATGTCGGGCTTGTTGAAGTAGGTGACCCAGCGGGCGTCAAACTCCTCATCCGTTTCCACTTTGGCATGTGAGTAACATCTGGAAGCTAATGGAGCTGAAAAACATAACATGAGAGTTTTATTTAGAGCTGCATCACACTGACAGCTTTACTAAATAGTTTTGATTTTGAAACAGTTTTTGTTTTGAGCAATTGGTTGAGTCAACTTAATTACGGTAGTCAAATAATGTTTGTTTTTTATTTTTAAACCATCTTCTTGGGAAAAATACATTTGTTTGGGAATGCTCAGGAGTGGCACAATTGAATTCTACAATGCTTTTAAAATGAAAGTGGGGGGGGGGGGAATATTAGGTTCATGATATTTATTTCCTTTTGGGGGGGGCATAGGAGATTTAAGATGCTTTTCTGGAAAATACTTGCTTCAGTGGATGGGGAAAAATGGTAATATAGCGACCAAATCGCTAGGTTGGCAACACTGATTGTGCTTTAGTAAAACTGTTCCATTCTGTTTTCAAGCATACTGTTAGTGGAAGCACTGGACATTAGCTGGGACACGCTTAAAATTTTGGAAGCTGCCATTTCATTCATTATCTTGACAAAATGACTTGAATAAATCAATACAATCAATTAAGAATTTTAATTGTTGTCACCTTTATTCAGTTAATACATGAATAAAGAGGTAAAAACGTGATTAATGCCATCAGTTTTATCTTGCTACCAATTTTTCAAATCTTGGCATACTTAAAACATAAAAAAAACAAAGGGGATTAATAACATGGCACAAACTAAGAATACAAAGAAAACACAAAACATACTTTACAAAAAACTCTTGCAATATCACATGTGGTTATTTTTCTAATTAATTTCTTCCCCCTCCGTGTTTGGATTATCTCGGGTTAAATGACTCTTGAACTCACCAAGTTGGGTCAACACAAGGTCGTGACATTTGAATTAAACATAACATTTTGCGCGTCGTTTTACATTACAATAAATACATATACAAATCTTTAGATATAATATTTGTTATTAGCGCAAAGCTTCATGAATAATCAAATACATTTCAATGTGACCCTTTGCTACGGTTTGCGTTCAAATGCTAACTTAGCTAGCTAGCCGCCCGCAGATCAGCTATTTCCTTTCTTCTTTTACGTTTCTCCACAGTAAACGTTATCTGTTTGTGAAGCAAGGCCTCCTACCTGTGTGTCCGGGTCGG
The DNA here is from genome assembly GCA_026261675.1 of Hippocampus mohnikei. Classification (NCBI taxonomy): domain Eukaryota; kingdom Metazoa; phylum Chordata; class Actinopteri; order Syngnathiformes; family Syngnathidae; genus Hippocampus; species Hippocampus mohnikei. Next base: position 5,166,021 of record JAKGUB010000341.1, read on the forward strand.
AACCGGGTCGCCAAGGTTCGAGCGCCTGTGACCGAGAGCCGGAAGACGGCAGGGAACATAGTAGTGAGGCGGATGCTAACTTCTAAATGTGAATGTGTGGCGGCGACGCGAAAGGACTCTGGACGCCGGAAGAAGACGAAAGGGCATCACGTGACTGACGGAAATAGCCGAAGCCAGTCGGTTCTAAACTGGCCTGTTGAATCCTAAAAGTGATTTCTACCACTAGGGGGAGAGCTTGGTGTAAAAATAAATTGAAATACTGTACAGTAATAGTTCCAGTAGCACACTCAACAGAACTAACCGATTAACAGACCAGGCCAAAAAGAGTAGTCTACAATTAACTTGAAGGAAGGAAAGATGGATGGTGTAACGGGTGAAAGATAAGGATAGAAGCAAGGGAGTAATGAAGGACGAAGGAAGGAAGAAAAAGGCTCACTACCTTCACCAATTCACTTGAAAACCAAACACTAACCTTAAAACCTTCATTTGAAAAGTTAACTCAAATCTTGGCCTTGAGGCATGATTTTAAACCATAACCACAAATCCGAACTCAAGTCTAAAACAATTAACTGAAAATCTACAGCTGTCTGATAGCCCTATTTCGAAACCGTAAACCTTCCTTGAAACCTTAAACTTTAAATGATGTATTTTAAAAATGATATTGACTGAAATTTATTTGGACCCATCCGGTATATGAGATCGATGTTCTGTTTCGATATTATCTCCTATGTTGAACATTTTAAACTGAATTTGGATGTAACTCGGCCATGTTGTGTGTATTTATAACTGTGTGTATGGAGTAGGAGTCACAAAATGGATGTAGAGCGGATTAGTCGTTCTAATCCCAATCCTGTAGGCCCAATGCACCATACTAGACACCCGTTAGTGTAATTCCCTGCTGCACCTCTCTTTTATTTGTGTCATTTTTAATATGTCAAGAAGAAATACTTTCAAATGAGTGATTAAGATAAGCTCCTTGACTTCTGACCGACCCGCTGCAAAGTAAAAGGTCATTTCTTGGAATAAATGATAAATCTTGTAGCATGAACATCATCAAAGACTTATTTAATCCGATTGTAAATTAATTTCACGTTAATTGAGTTCATGTGACCACGGAGGAGGTTATGAGGAAAAGCAAATCTGGAATGAACCAATACCAAAGAAGCGATTTTTTTTTCTACAGTTCTGAAGGTTTTATTGGCTTTATTTTCCCGGGGTACATCTCTTTTTGCAGTGACTTGCTCACAGTCTGGAAAGGATGAAACAAACAGAGTGGCACGATGTAGCAGACAGGGCCGAGGGAACTGTCAGAGATATGGGCCGCTCCTCTGTTCATATATAGCACGTTAGGATATATTTATACTGGCGAATGAATAATTAATGCTCGAGCAGAGGAGGAGCTGAATGTGCTAAAAGCTAAATGGCAAAGTAAGCCACCCACTGCTCTTTATAATCGATAAAAATGCCAGATGGAATGATTGGAACTTGGTCTGATTTCGCTCCCTGAGGACAAAAGCATAAATATATACAATCTCTGGCATCAGCATTTAAGTGACTGGAATCAAATTTTCATCATATACAGTAGACACGTATATAGTCACTAAATCCAGATAACAGTCAATGTGATTGTTTTTTGAATATTATATATTACATTAAAAAAAACAGGAAGAGTGAGGGATGGGGAACCAACACATAACAATAAATGGAAGTGCTGATATGTGCAAACGTCTACATGTATCACAATAGAAGCATCATTTTGCAGAGGCGATACAGGGGTGGGCTTTAAGTGTTTCTCTGTATTTTTGTTTGTGTGTGTGTGTGTGTGTGTGTGTGTGTGTGTGTGTGTGTGTGTGTGTGTGTGTGTGTGTGTGTGTGTGTGTGTGTGTGAGAGAGAGAGAGATTCCAGGGTGCTGCTGTTCAGCCACTGCCCAACATCTTTGTTGCACGCTGGTTGGCCTCGTCAATTCGGGTCTTGTTGGAGTCGGCCTGCAAGAGGGAAGCCACATTCATGCAGACTTTAGTCAGTGGGAAAAATTGCACGTAAACTCTGTTGATATGTAGATATGTATTTAGATGTATCTGTGTATCCATGTATGTGGGGCAATGGGCTGGTGAACGCAGAAAGCTTGCGTCACCTTCTCCACGATGCGGTCGATCTGCCGGTTCTGGGTGTCGATCTCCTGGCCCATGTCCAGAGCCATGTGACGCAGGTTGCCGATGATGCCGCCCACCTGCTCCAGGTTCTCGTCCATCTCGTTCTCGCGGGCGTCATCCGTTACCCTGAAACACACACATACACACACACACACACACACACACACACACACACACACACACACACACACACACACACACACACACACACGGGCAATCACAATGTCAGCTTCTGAAAATATGAAATGCAAAATGACTAAACGTAAATGCTTCCCTACTACCATTTAGATACTGCAAAGCAAATTCAGAACAACACACATACAGGCACACACAGACACACATGTTACCTGCGAATGAAGCCTCCACTGATGGCCATCTGCTCACGCTCGTCCACCACCCGAGCGCCGGGCTGGCTGTTGACCACACCGTCCTGGTTGCCTCCCCAGGCCTGTCCCCCGCCCTTAATCCTACACCGCATACACATATACACGTCACTTGTGATACCAATGATGTGTGTGTAATCTATGTGTGTGTTTAAACATGCATTCTGTACAACATACATTAAAAAAAAAATTGGCCTGCTACTAGCAACGCACATGCATTGACAGTAGAATCTGTGCAATAATTGATCCGGGATCAATTGGCATCTGCGTCACACGCACGTCAATAATAACAATAATAATAGCAATAGTGAAGCACACAGAGAAGAGGACAAACACATACAGATGCACAAATGATGCACAAAAAGAAGGGGTGAGGGGGGCAAGAGAAAAAAAGGATGACTGTGTCTACAAAAAGAAAGCCACATGGTTAGATTCAGTGTGGGAAATAATCCTAATAATAAAAACAGTGTGGGTGATGATTGACAGCAGGCCCTTCATTTCATCTGGATGCAAACACAAGCGCACACACGCGCGCACACACACACACACACACACACACACACACACACACACACACACACACACACACACACATTCAAATTGTGTGGAGCACCTGGTGAGGCCTTTAAAACCTGTTTGATACCTACTGAAAATGTCACTTTAATCTCACATTCAAGCTAAAGTAAATCTTCCTGTTAACGTTTCAATTTGGACAATTTATTGCTTTTATTTGTCCATCAGATGGCGCTACTTTGCCTTGCATGCTGTCCCCGTTGCTGCGTGGGTTTTCTCCGGGTACTCCATTTCCTCCCACATTCCAAAAACAAGCATGGCAGGTTCATGGAACATTCTAAATTGTCCCCACTTGTGACTGCGTGTGAATGTTTGTTTGTCTCTGTGTGCCCTGCGATTGGCTGGCAAGCAGGTCAGGGTAGACGCCGCCTGCTGCCTGAAGCCTGCTGCGAGAGGCTCCAGCATGTCTGTGACTCTGACACACACTGTGGATAAAGCGGTTCAGATAATGGATGAATTTAATTTATGAGCAATAATAAGCAAAACATTAATTAAATAATAATTTGAGAAACTGGCATAGGTGAAAATGTTTATACATGTACACATACATGCACACACACACACACACACACACACACACACACACACACACACACACACACACATATATATATATATATATATATATATATATATATATATATATATATATATATATATATATATATATATATATATATATACAGTATATGTACTTTTTTTTCCTGACACATAAAACTATTGCTGTTAAATCATTGCCTCCTGTTTAGTAAAATTCTAGTTGAAATATTTCTATTTTTCAATTTGTTTCCGTATTCTATAGAAATAATAAAATGATCGCCTTTTATTTTTCAGTAATAAAAACATGGGGGGGCGAAGCCTAGGGTAGAAAAAACACAAAATGGGTTAAAAGCGTGGTTTAAAAACACTCACGGGATGCTCCTCACAGAATGTTGTTGTGATGCTAGCGTTTGACCCGAGGCTGCTGTAAAGAGGCGCATGACGCAACTGTGGCATTACATAAGAGACTCCGTGTGCTTCGCCACAGATAGTGTACAACGCAGGCAGAGTCTTGTTGTCAATACCTTTGATTTGATATTTTAAAATGGATCCAAATTAATATTGAATTGAAAAAACGTATGACTTTTCATATACAGTACAGGTACACTGGCATGCGCATGTCAAAAATGTTTAAGGAGCTGTATTCGTACGTCACCTCCTGAATTTGTCGATACCTGCTGTTCATGACATGATGATATATTAAAATGACATATTTAGAAAATAGCATGTTGCTGCTGTCCAATAAAAAAAAAATTGTGAGCAGTCTTACCAAAATAATTAAACACGTGGTGTGTATCTAAACAGTCTGCAAATTACTTTTGATATTCATGTCCTTTTTTTCCTTAAAAAAAAGTATACTAAGATAGGCCATTATTAAAATCTATTGTGTTACACCTTTGTTGCCAAGAATAGAAGCAGACAGTGTGGTCGCTCACAGTTGGCGTCACGGCTCAGACATGGTGTCATGTGGGCCATAGTTTGGCTGTCGGGAGTCTTTGTGGACCAAAAGACATCATGCAAAGTGTTTGGGCACGTCGTTTGTCCAAATACGATGAAATCATGATATGTAGGGTTTCGGGTAACGCAATTGGGTTTTGGGATTATTGGGGGAGTGGGGGTGGGGGTGGGGGCCTCCGTGGTCCCTGCTGACGCTGCTACCTGCAGGAAAAGAAACTCTCATCCAATGAGCAATGAAGGGCTTGTGTGAGGGGAAGCAGCCGTTAAAGGCTGGAGAGAACAATGAAATGAAATTAAAGAAAAAAATAAATAAATAATCAAACCGGTTGTGGCGTTTTGTGTTATTTATGCATGCACGCAAGCTTTCACATGAGGTTAGTAAAGGGAACATTTCACCATGTTTTCAGCCTGACCTTCATTTTAGGGCCAATTCATATTTAATAGGAGCAAGGCTTCTTTGTGGAATTGAGCAAGAATGCAACAACTCAACTTCGGTACACTCACAAAATGGATCTAAGCCTTCAGCTCCCAGAAGTGTACCCACCAAATGCAACTAAGTAGACAAAAGTGTCCATGGAGCTAAACAAGTCTTTAAAAAATAATAATAATCTAATTGTGATCACCCCAACAATATTGGGATTGCCATTTAATAACCGATTTTTTTTTTTAGATACAACAAAAGTAACGTTACACTGTATGTGGATGACTGCATGAGTCAAGACTGCACATGACGCTCCTCCATCAAGAATCTTATTCTACCCCGTTGACCTTGTAGCTTCTTGCTCCATGCGTTTGGAATATATTTGTGTCAGGCTGAAAAGTGGCAGAATTTCCCTGAGTACAAGCGACACATCCATGCATTCGGTGCATCATCATCATCATCATGCTCTACAGACCCAAAGCAGGCCGCAGAAGCACACCACCTACTTGTTACACGGACATGTACACAGACCACAGAACTGTCCTAGATTGTTCAAATTCTTTTCTGCATCCTTCATGTCCTTATTGATCTGGTCCATCCCCTCCTCGATGCGCTCCAGTTGCTCTGATTACCAACACAATGACATTTTTCCAGCAAAAGAGAAGAAGAAGAAGAAGAAGAAGGAGGAGGAGGAAGGTCAGAGGTTGGGGTGGGGGTTGGGGAGGGGTGACAAAGGAGAAGAGACAAAAAAAAAGACTGTGACAAGAGAGACATCAGACATCACTATTACGACCATCACTAGCGACATCACCAGCACTGGACAGGCAAGAGCGCGCGGCTCCTGGCCGGTACCTACTTTTTAATACACGGGCATATCAACCCACAGCACTGGCCTATATCTTTTAAATCTTTCTCGGCCTCCTTCAGGTCTGCGTTGACCTTGTTCATGCCCTCCTCCACGCGATCGAGTTGCTCTGGTGAGGACAAAGGCATGAGAGCATTGTCATTCACGTGGTTCCGAGCTCGCGCCGGGGAGGCCAAGCGGGAGAGGAGCCTAGCGCACAATCGCGTGGCTGCTAATTTCTACCTTTCAGGGGGTGGGGGTCTCCTTGTATGTATACCCTCAAACTCACTTGTTTATGTGTCCTGGTGAAAATCAAACCCCGTTTGACTGAGAAGCACCAGCTTTTATGGCCAATTCGAAATTGTTTGGAATAGCTTTTGTAACATCGTAAATGAACAAGTACCCCATAAAAGACTTGCCTACAAAAAAATAATAATAAAATCATGTCGCTAAGTGAGGCCGGCTTTGCTGGCTGGTTTGTCTTTGAAACGGTGAAATAAGTCCATTTTGGGAGGATTCCAAACTCTCGTGCGTTTCTGAGACATTTTTAACTCCTGAGAGACACGCGCACCAATTTTCATGTTTTAAAGTGAAAAAAAATGGCTTTGGGTGTTCATCAATTCTTAGGAAAAAAAATAATTCTGAGAGGCAATATAGAGTCAAGTTTGGAGGGGATTCAACCCAAAATGGCAGACTTCCTGCATTTTTGTCTTTTGAGACTTTTTTTGGAGGATCCACTTATGACAGATATGTACCAAATTTCAGGTTGCTTCATGAAAGTGGCTTTTAATTCCCTATAAAATTCCAAGAAGAAATGCAGAGTCAATTGATTTCAAATCAAAATGACTAACTTCCTGTTTTTTGTGACTTTTTTGGTGAGCCTACTCATAATAGGCATGCCTACCAAATTTCATGTCACAAAGTGAAAGTGGTTTCAGGGTATGAATTTTTTAAACTTCTCTTCTCAGCACTGATCACGACCTGACAAGAAGCGAAGGGAGAGCAGACATTCCATCAAAAAAAATGTCTGTCTCCGTATCTCCAGCGTCAGTGAGGCACATTTAGATGTGGCTGCCATTCGCACGGTCGATGGGGCGCTAGGCTATTAAAACTAATTCAAGGTCAGATTGTCCCGCTTGTTCTTTAATGGCCGTAGCTTTAATGTACATTGGAGAAAGAGACACTTTGTCCTCTAATGTTTCTTCACACTGTCCTCAAGATCTCGGCGATGGTCAGAAATGGTTTCTCATTCGTTATTTTGATGATTTTATGACTTTTGCACCCCCCCTCCCACTCCTGTTTGAGGTATACCAAAGAGGTACAGTACAAAAAGTGCTTAGCTAGTTTAGTTAGCTTAGTGAATCCTCCATTGTTGTCCTTTGTTGGCTTCTTTGAATGCAATTGTGGTTCCACTGTGTTGTTGTTCTTAACATTGCAAATGCAATAAATCTATTGATGACTTGAAGTTCAGCAGTAAAGACATATCAATATTTATTATTGGTGGCCACCCCCCTGAGATGGATTAAAAACAAGTGGATTTTAGTGGATTTTAATTATTATATTTGTATGACGGTTCAAATGATCAAAACGTTCCAGTGGGGGTTATTTTTCAGGGGTAGGGAGCGAGCCCTGCTGCAGAAAGTGAAAATCCACCTTAAAAAGGTTCTCAATTGTCTACGGATGCCACAAGAATGCAGCAAAGCACTAATTTTGTCTAAAGAAAGCATAGTACACTGGCATCAAGATGCCACCAGGCAGTGTCAAAGCAATCCTTTTTTTTCCAGCAAGAACAGGCTAAAAATAAATAAATAAATAAATAAAAATCAGTGAATATGTCAATTCACGAAATCCAAAACGCAAATTCCGCGTATTCAATATGCTTGAAGTCATTTCATACAAGTTAATACAGGCTAAACAATTGGCCGCAGTTTATTGCATGGACGGATTATTTCTATTCCTGTAACATCCCATGGGAAAGAAAACGTCCTTCATTGCACAAGCGCCACTGTACCTTCAAGAACGTGAAGGCCGTGTGTGTGTGTGTGTGTGTGTGTGTGTGTGTGTGTGTGTGTGTGTGTGTGTGTGTGTGTGTGTGTGGACATGATGTCAGAGTCAAGTGCAGGAGGCCAGGGTCCATCAGCCTGGTGCTTAACATCCCCTCTCAGAACACTAAAATGCAGGAAGCCATTAGCGGCTACCCTACCTGCTTTGCAGTCAATGACTCGAAGCAGGCGTGTCCAACCTTTTTGACTGAAGATCTACTTTTCCAGAATCAACCTCCAAAGATCGACCCCGTTACCGCACGTGCACGCAGACACGTACGCACGCGTGCGTGCCCGTGCATGCGGGCGCATAAGCACGCACACACTCATATCATGACGAGCAACGGGCATAACGGCCCCTGACACGAACGAAACTGACAACTAAAGTCGATACAAGAGTTTGTGGAAAGGAAATCACTGCCGACCCAACAATTCGATTTTGTTCGATTCAATGAAGTTTCATCTTTTAAATCAAAACAGATTTCCCGATTAAAATTGATTTTTGTGACACCCTTGGTAGTGCTTTTTAAAAAAAATTCAGTCATCTTTTTTGACTTACAAAAAGTAGCAAAAGAAAAGTTACATGAATACTGAGAAATACTCAAGAAAAATATGCTTGTTGAAATTGTTTTCTTTACAATAAACGATTCATATGCCTGATCTTGTCGAACAATTTTTCTTGAACACAATCTTTGGCATAATTTTAAAGGATCCTGGTAACTTCTAACACAATCTGGAGTCAGCTAGGAACAATCATCAATTCATAAAAACATTATTAAAAGAATCACTGGCAATCAATATCATATAAAAATAATGGTTTTAAGAACAGTTTATTATTAGAGTTTATGCAACATTTAATGATGCACTGACGGACTTAATTAATGAGCAACATTCACAGCCATTAACAGCAGGAAATGTTATTGCCTAGGCATGAATCCACTGAAGTTGTCATATTCATTTTTTAAAATTCTGCATTAATGCAAAAAAAAGAAAATATAATCATGATGACTAGCACGATTTATGCGCAAAAGCCGCCAAGCAGAGTGCAGCGCATATTAGCCACAATAGCTTAGCAACATGTTCTCAGCAGCATTTAGTAGGAAATATTACACAAAAAGGTGACGTGATGAACATTACTCTTGTGAAACAAATGCAAAATCCTCACGCATTTAGTGTTAATATTGACCAAAAATGTACCCCCAAAAAACGACAATTTGGTTGGAATAAAGTCCTACTAAATTTTCATGAGAACAGGCTGCTCATAAAAAAAAAAAAATGTTCTGGCCTGCAAAAAGTGCTGTCACTCCGCATTAATTATCAAAGCAAAGAGCAGTTCAAGTTGAGGAGAAAAGCGGGGCACAGAGGAAAAAAAAAAAAAAAAAGGTCAAGAATGGACGTTTGGGGACGTTTCCATTGGTAACTCACCTCCCTGCTCGTCCAGCATCACCAGAGTCCTGATGCCGGCATCTTTACTCTATCGCAGTGGAAGAAGAGGAAGAAGAAAAGAAGAAGAAGAATTGCAATCAAAGAAGTTGAAAATAGGAAACGGGCTGAGGTAGAAAGGAATGGATCGATTCACCTGGACCTTCTCTTCTGGACGAAACCCTCCAAAAAATAACCATCTAGACCGAACCACATGCACTATACCCTCAAGATTGACAGTTTGAGACTGGATCTTCTGGACTAAACTTTCTAGAATGCATATGTATCGAATGTTGGCATACATTTTCTGGAATGAGACAGTTGGACTGATTGTTGTGGGTGAACCAACTTGGACTGAGTATTCCGGAAAGAACACCTCCTGGAGTGAACCTTTTTGGACTGGATCTTCAGGACAAAGGCTTCTAGAGTTAGTCTTCTGAATTTAATGTTAGACACGAAACTTTATGGGCAAAAACTTTCTCGACTGAACTGTCCAGATTGAGTTTCAGTAAACCTACTGGATAAAAACCACTTGGAATTATGGACTAAAGGCTTCTGGACTTGACTATCTAATGAAATAAAATTTACCACAACAAAAAAACGAATTCATGTTGCATCTTTTGGTATACCGTTCTCGAATGAAATGAAATCTATGGACTGAGCCTTTGAGATTCCACCACTCTGGACTGAACTTTATGGCAATAAACCAGCTGGACTAAATCTTATAAAGTGAATGTTCTGGGTTAAAATGTATTGACTGTCCAGAATTCCAGTCACAACCAAGAATGAATGCTCTGGAATAAGTCTTCCGGTACAAACAAGCTGACGCGCCAAGAACCCGTGCGCTTCATTTTCAAGAAGGAGTCTGATGGACAAATTTTCTGGACTCATTTTTTCCACAGATCCACTTTGATTTCATGTTTGCTTGTGTGTTGTGTTCACTGGACCTGTACTTGAGCTTTGTTGACGAAGAAGCCGTCATGTCTAATTTGTGTTGTTGCTCTAACACACATACACACACACACACACACGCACACACACACACACACACACACACACACACACACACACACGGACACACTTGATTAAACACACACTAAGCTTAACCAAACAACAGCTTCCTGCTCCCCGTGAGCTCCTCCCACAGATATTCCGGCTTCACGCATCAACTCTTCTGCACCCGAGCGTCATGTGACCTTCTCGGCGAGACCACAAGGCACACACACACACACACACACACACACACGCCCGCTCACTGGTTTTAGTGATACTCGGATCGCTTGCGCCGGCTCAAAAAGATTTCTTGACAGGGTGATTATGAAGAATCAGCGCTCGCTTAGCCGCTAGGAATTGTGGAAGTGGAGATACGGCCCTCCCTATCCCACACGACGATGCCGAATGGCATCAAGACATTTAGTGACATCATTTATTTAGGTATGGCTGGGATAGAATGTTCACCTTTTTCATATTTAGGCAACAATTTACAATATTTTTTTTCAGATCTCCTTGACTTGAAGAACCTTTGACTCTTTTGTCCTACTGTAACATTTGGAGAGAATGTCTCTCAAAGCACACTAATTATGTTTCCAAACAGAGCATAAACCATAGGCAAGTTATTGCAAAAATGAATTATGATAATATTATGTAATAGATAATTATCAGTCATTAAAAAGTAGGTCATTATAATGCATTTATGACAAAGACAAAAATAAAGAAAATGAGAAGAAATGAATAATCCATCCACCGATCATGATAAAACATTGCATGAGGTTTTCTTTTCGGGTTTTTTTGCAGTTGCTCATCCACATCTGGTTGGCGCTCGCAACGCAGCAAGACTTTATGAGGTCACGCTGTAGGAGAAAAGCTCCCATCGCGCTCCGCCATCTTGTACATGAAAGGTCATGCGCGAGGAGAATTAAAGGGGATCACATTAGCACGAGACAAGGACGCTGACCTCGCAGTGCCAAACTTTCTCAGACTGCCAGCGATCGTAAGAACAGCGTGGACATCCTTAATGTCCCCGGCTATTAAATCATGTCATGAATCCGATCTATTTGACTACTTCAGAGTAGCACAGCGGAGACTGATGGTGATGATCTTCATGCATTGTAAATGTAAGTGCTGCTGTTTATCATGGAGTGTCCTTCCTGCCGAGTCTGCCTGTCCTGTGCTTATTCAATTAGCCTAATCTTTGCCCTCGGCCTAAGGCCACAAGGCGTGCATGGGCACGAGTGACCGACCGTAGGACCGGGGAAGGGAACAGGAATGCACTCCTTGCCTTCTTTGTGGCGTCTCGAACTTTGGAGGCTTGTCACAGAGAGTTGCGCTCACACAAACCAGCAAAGAACCAACTCAACCAAGTCTCCCTTATTATCATTTTATGTTTGAGTATCATATTATTGCATGTTAAGATTACCTAAATTACCGGTACATAATGTTATTTAATAATTGCATAGACATGTTTTATGTTGATGGCTTCTGATTGGCTGAAGAAAAGGAAAGCAGGAAGTCATTCAGTTGGAAAAGAAGTGTGTTAATCTCGATTGCACTGCGGTGCAGGCGTTTGGAAATAAAGCTGCGTTCAAACGGATCCCATCCCTCCTAAAGGCGCGTTCCCACGTTGCAATTTGTCGCATAAGTTTTGTGGCATGCAACACATTGCAATGTGTGAACCCCGGAGTTGGACAGACTTTTGTGGCATGCGACGTGTTGGATACGTGTTGCATGAAATAGGACTTGCTCTATTTTCTTGCAACTTGTGGCATGAACCCGACCAATCGAGCTCTCCCGGGGCGACACCGAAAGGTTTATTAATTATTACCATTCGCATGATTGCTTGTGGAACGTCGGGAGCCAGTTCTACTCAAGGAGGGAACACCTTGACAAGCTGCCTACACTAGCATATCGGAGTTGATGGGCGACTGCATGACAGGTATGGATGGCGATCGAGGCAGCGTCTTCGATTATTATGTCGACAATAATATCATAATTACTTATTGTCGAATATTGTAGGGTGGTTGGAGTGAGAAAGATTACCGAATTTAATTTATTCGGCGACTATTTTGCCAAAATAATGAGCACAACAAAAGTTCAAAATTGGTGCGATCCATTCGAAGGAAATTTCTGAAACTATCGGGGTCCTTGGCCGCCAACTCCTGCATCAGAGCGTTTTAAGCGCCGAGTTCTTTCCGTCTCCCGATCCACGGTCGTACCCAAAACGACCGTTTGGGTTTTGGCTCCTCTAGCTCGGCTAGTAGACCGATAGCTGCCAGTTCGAGGAGATCATCGTCGCTGTCGTATTGACAATTAGCCGCCATAGTCGCAGAACGAAATAACGTTAAACGCGCATTCGGAAAACTATTCCCGCCAGATTTGAAATTGTTTGCAACACATTGCAACGTGGGAACACATTCGGTTTGCAACATCATATTTGCAATTTGTCTTATGCAACACGTTGTATAAGACAAAATTGCAACGTGGGAACGCGCCTTAACCCTAACCTGTTCTTAACGTAGAGCCATTCATTCATAAACAACGAACCCCTCAACTTACATTAAGTAACAATCCACGTTCCTTTTGGGGCTAACTAACTAGCCAACTAACTAGCTAACTAACCAGTGAACTGATCGAGTTGTCTATCAACCATCATCCAACTATCTGACTAGCTAAACAACTAACCACCTCACCAACCTATCAACCAGCCAACCCTGCGAATGAATAATTACTGAATCAACTCTGCTGTCCATTAATCCTCCACCTGACTGACTGACTTAACCGACTAACTAACTAACAGCCGCCAAAGCATAACCTCCCACACGTATTGTGCTTGAAGGTAATAAGAACAACAGATGGAGTTCGCTGTTTGTGCAACTGTGTTCATTCCATCGCTCAAAGACACAAGTGTCCCCGGCAAGTTGTGTGCTCGTTGAGCATTTGCTGCGTTAAGCGGGTCCCCTTCAGTCCTCGGGCCGATCCCCCGCAGCCGCTGAGCTCCTGCCAGCCCGACTTATGCAAATGTAGCCCGATGAGCTCGCGTAAGGCCAGCTGCTGCTGTCTTATTCAAGGGGGACATTATGCACGCTGCGCTATTTTTAAACACCACACAACAGACGACGACAACAAAAGAGATGACAAGTTTGGTTTAAAAGTGGACGCTCATCGGGTGCGTTTGATGTGACACACAGCAATGCCCGATAGTGACTTTTTCCTGAGCGTTGAGGTGAGAGATTGTGAGATGTACGAGGGTCAGTGAACTCACCTCCTCCACCAGAGACAGCATGCGGCGAGTGCTCTCAAGAGACTGGAACACAAACAAGACAATATTAGCATAGAACAAGTGAATGCTCTTATCGTGACATTATTATTATTATTATTATTATTATTATTATTATTATTATTATTATTCATCCTGTCACTTCTCTGCCTTTAATTCACCAAATTATTCTCTCTCCTTTCAAGTGACTTCCAAGCACATTCCATTTTTGCAATCCTCCACAAATCAAGTCATCCCTTCTATCCTCCTCCTTTCTATCCATCCTTGCAGCTTTTTATCACTGCATTCATCCACGAGCCCTCTCTAAGCCTCTCTGGTTCTGTATGATGTGCTGATGAATATTTAATGAGCTCATTGGAGCCGCTCTGTTATTTTGAGCTCCTCTTAGCTCATTAAGCGGACCAAGTCATGTCAGTGTTTTAGCATTTTACCTCGTCGGCTATCTGGTCGGCGCGAGTCTGCAGGTCGGCCAGCTCGTTGCGCATGTCCGCTTCGTCCGCCATGTTGGGTGTTGAAACTTGAACTCAACCTAACTGGAAGAAGAAAGACAAGATGGTAAGAAGATAACCAGAAGAAAGAAATACTGGCTAATTGCTGTTGGGGGCTGCACAGTGCCGCATTAGATGCTCGATCCTTTCTGTAGTTGAGTAACAGGAGTGGCTGATTGTGCAACACAAGTGTTGCATTATTTACACTTTATTGCAACGCAAGACTAGCTAATATGCACGACCAGAGGACAAGGAGAAGGAGCTCCATCCATCCATCCACAATCACATTTGAAGACATGAATTAGTTGGTCTCCAGTGCCCAAATTGTATTTTATGCCCGCTTTAACACAGTTTGTGGTATGCGTCAATTCAATTTTCTGCTCAGGAATTGTATAACAGGTTAATGTAATGAGGACCGCGTACAACTGAGACATGATTAACAATAGTGAATATTCATTCATTCATCTTCCGAACCGCTTGATCCTCACTAGGGTCGCGAGGGGTGCTGGAGCCTATCCCAGCTGTCTCCGGGCAGTAGGCGGGGGACACCCTGAATCGGTTGCTAGCCAATCGCAGGGCACACAGAGACGAACAACCATCCACGCCCACACTCATGCCTAGGGACAATTTAGAGTGCTCAATCAGCCTACCATGCATGTCTTTGGAATGTGGGAGGCAACCGGAGCACCCGGAGAAAACCCACGCAAGCCCGGGGAGAACATGCAAACTCCACACAGGGAGGCCGGAGCTGGAATCGAACCTGGTACCTCTGCACTGTGAAGTCGACGTGCTAACCACTGGGCTACCGGGCCGCCCCAATAGTGAATAGGGCTGAAGTATTTCAAAAACAAAACCCTTTGATTTTTCTCCCCTCAATATGATTGTGACGCATTTTTTTTTCAAGGTCCTCTTCCCAGGTATTTTCTTAAAGAAACACAAGCAATGATTGAATCTGTGTTACGACACACATGATCAGATTCATTATACAGAAATGTTTTGGCCTTGCACGTGAGGTATCTTTATGCTCCTAAGCTAGCATCTTCCACTCGCGTCGGGATGTTTGAGTCTAGCCAGTGTTTAAGGAAAGTATGAGGTCGCACATTGAGTGGTCTATGATGATGTATTCACATCCTCCGCCCATCTCCTCCTCCTTAATAATTCAACACCCACTTTTTTGCACTCTAAAATATTCATATCCACATTTTACATTCCCACCATGAAAATAATGCAAGAGAGGTCAAATATAAACACACTGCGTTGGCCACATAGCATAATTGCCCTTTTCAATATTCTTGGAAAACAAGATGACACGAGAACACTATTTTTAGAGCACACACTTGTATTTTTTTTTAATTAGCTGGGTAACCAGGTAAGCAAAAGGAAAAAGTGTACTCTAAATATTTTGTGTTTTCTTGTTTTCCAAAAATATTGAAAAATGACTTTGGCAAATATGCTACGTGGCCAACGATATGTTGATTTGGGGTCCCTAAGTGAGTGACCGAGCAAGTGTCTTTTCAGTTCGTGGAGTGACATCCGTCCATCCGCCCGCCAACTTATTATTGATTGTGTGCTTATCTTACTGCAGTGGGACAGCTTCCTGGCTGTCTGAGGCTTCTTCCAATTTCCTCCTGCCTCGTCTCCTTCCTATATGTTAAAAATGGAAATCTGCAGCGTTGTCCCTTACAGTGGTCAACTGATATGGAGTTGATGAAGTCTTTCCGCTGCTATCTATTGATCATTACGACATAGCAGCAATACATTTCAATGATGGTCTACTGGTTTTGTTTCATCGGCCTTTGGGATGTTTGGATAAAACCCTATGCATGCCGCCTTGCAAAAAAAATGGCAAAACCAGTATGGAAATTAGAAATTAATACACGTGTGATTGATTTGGTTGATTTAATTGAAAAATTTAATGTAGGTTATTGCCAATTGCTCATGAATTTAATTAGATTTATTTATGACAGGGCGGCCCGGTGTTCCAGTGGTTAGCGCCGCCGACCTCACAGTGAAGAGGTATCGGGTTCGATTCCAGCTTCCTGCGTGGAGTTTGCATGTTCTCCCTGTGCCTATGTGGGTTTTCTCCGGGTACTCCGGTTTCCTCCCACTTAATGTTAAATGACTTTAATGGCAACAATCTGCCACCTGGTCTTCATCTTCACAGCCATCAAGTCAAGGCCCTGACATCGCCCACGCCCCACCCAATCTGCTGGTTTGACGGACAGCGGCTGCCAGGCTCAGGAGGATTAAAGTCAGAACGAGGAAAAGAGGATTTAGTCTCGCTCTACACTCTCTCCTCAAACGCCATTTCCTCCCTTTGTCTTTCCTACGCACACAACGTAAGCGCTCGGGTTTGACGTTTGGTACGTAGGCAAGGCACAGTGGTTCTAAAATGATCGGTGCTCACGTGCGATACACGGATCGCGAGGCAACGTCATTGCGTGACACAATGGACGCAATCACGGTGTTCTTTCCCACATGCGTTGACGAGGAACACATTGAATAATTAAGAGATTTAAAAAAGATATGGAGGAGACCGCATTCCGAGATAGAATACATAAAAAAGGGGGAACTACAGCGTTTACAACTTGAAGTGAAGCGTTCTGGGATATTAGCATTCGTCTTGGGGGGGATGTGACGTCACGTCAATGCACGACGTCACGTTTGGACTGCATGAAAAATAACGTCGGAGGAAGCAGAAGGATTCTCAAGATGGAAATCCAGCCACTATTTGGAGTTTGTGTCAGGTCAAGAAAATATTAAGGTCCGTTGGTGGTACACTCAGTCTCTGTGGAACTTAATTATTTTGAAATGTTGAATGGAAGTCATTCTTTCGACTGTTCCCTTACTCTCATATGATTGCAGTTTCATGGCAGGATACATGCTCGGGTTCCAGAAGATTTCATTACAAAACGTGCTCTGTCTGGGTGCTGTCAGACCCCATTCTTGAAGGGCGCTTTTATTTGTTTCATTATTGAAATCGTATACAGTAACTTATGAATATGTTTCATTTCTCATTTCACAGACGTTTTTTTGTTTGTTTTTTTAATCTTCGTCTGGCCGCATCTTGTCACTCGGGGGTTAAATAAAGGAGTCAAAGAAAATAAGAGATTGAATCATGTTGTGTAAAGGTTGGGGTTGTTGAATTATCCTTTATCATGACTTCAATGTAATTCAGTTATTCATGGCAATCACTGTTGACAGATGCAATGTCGACCTCATAAACTTGCCACATTGCTGAGTAGCAATTGTACATTCTAAAAGCAATTAAATATCCCACATTCATGACAAATATTGATGAATCAAATCACGTTTTCACATAGGCTATCCAAAAAAACAAATTGCTTAAAGTAAATTCAAGCAAAAAATATGTAATAATAATTCAAAAAAGAAATGAAGCAAAGTCCCCATGTGCTGATATGATCTGGCAATAAATATCACAGCTCAGCATGTTTTGTTCAGTCAGCCACAGTGCTTGAGAACCCTGCTCTGGATTAGTGAAATTAGTTTGAAGCGGCATGTCAGGCACGTGATCGGTGTGGCTGGAGAGCAGAGGTTTCATGTCAATGTATACAGTAAGATGGAGGTTAACGCACTGCATGAGAAATATAAAGAAAAATCTTCATCATCGTGGCCGTTTAAATACGTACGTGGCCTCAACGTTTATGTAAGCTGCGACGGTAGTAGCAAAATGAAGTATGCAGTCTACAAAACTATTTTGTCGGGGAATTTACAGAAAAATGCATCCAAACAAGAGGCCGCGTCATTGTGCAAAGTAAATGATACAAAATACACGACAGAGGACTTCATGAGGCGGGAACAGTGGAAGGTCTTAGAGTGGCCAAGTCAATCACCAGACCTGAACCCAATCGAGCATGCATTTCACCTCCTGATGAGGAGGAACACATAAGAACTAGAACTGAAGGACGCTGCAGTTAAGACCTGGAATAGCATTTCAAATGAAGAAAGCTTTTGCAAAGCACTGTATTGATCATATTCCCTGCTGTGATAAGAACATCTTTTTTTTAAAATCAGCACTTATACACGAATAAAAAATAAATAGCACATCCCCAAATACAGTGCACACATACAGACTGTGTGTGTGTGTGTGTGTGTGTGTGTGTGTGTGTGTGTGTGTGTGTGTGTGTGTGTGTGTGTTGTCAAAGCATGCTGACCTATAAACAAGAAGCACACACGCATGCTAGGATGTAAGCAGGCCACAGAGCATGATGGCTGCCCGGAGCCTAAGAAAAAGAAAAAAAAAAAAACCTATCCACATGCTGACTCTTCTAGTTGGCTAATTTATAATAACCCCCCCGCCCCACACACACACACACACACACACGCATGCGCTCAAAGCGTGTACACAAGGTGGTGCAAAACATCAGCCAGCACCAAAGGATCAACTCGTTTTCTTTGTTTTCGTCGGAGCAGCAATTCAAAACATTGCCTCGTCGTCATTGGTTGCCATGAAAAGCTGGAGAACATTGATTGTCTTTATTAATATATCAATATAAAATAATGTAATTCTGTTTGGTGGACCTCCATTTTGACAGATATAAAATTTCCCATTGGAAGTAATGATAAGGTACTAGCCATCCATTTTGTTCAGACGAAAGGGACAATTACTTCCGTAATTTTCTTTGTAGAAAATGCAGGAAAGCCAATTTTCACATGAGCAAAACTTTAAATATTTTGTTGAGTTGCCTATCTCAAAAATTTATCAGTTTGCTTCCTTGAAAGATTGAGTTAATCCAACTTTTTAGTTGTTTGTTTACAGTGTCGTTTCCCAACTGTCGTGAGCCATCGAGCACTCTGGGAGCAGCTAGCTGCTAGCCGCTAACGCCAGTGACAAATCGGCTCTAGTATAAGGTCGGATACCAATTTGAGTGAGGCAAAAACAGACAAATTACAAGTCAGTCGAGATTTTGGGTGACAGCGACAATGTGTTGCTTGTCATTGACTGAAAATGACATCACAGTTAGTCAGGGCAGCTAAGTTACGAAGAATCACAGCTCAGCCATGAGCATCGATGTCGACAGCAAATGGCAAAATGGCTGCCCCCGAGATGGATTAAAAACGAGCAGATTTTCCCGCTTGTGAGGGTAAAGCGGGTCGGAAAATGGATAGATGGATGGATGGATATAACTTATGACTATACATTAACATTGATGCTATTATTATTTTATTATTATAAATTATTTTTCGATCAAGGCGGCCCGGTAGTCCAGTGGTTAGCATGTCGGCTTCACAGTGCAGAGTTTGCATGTTCTCCCCGGGCTTGCGTGGGTTTTCTCCGGGTGCTCCGGTTTCCTCCCACAATCCAGAAAACATGGTTGGCAGGCTGATTGAACACTCTAAATTGTCCCGAGGTGGGAGTGTGAGCGCTGATGGTTGTCCGTCTCTGTGTGCCCTGCGATTGGCTGGCAACCGATTCAGGGTGTCCCCCGCCTACTGCCCGGAGACAGCTGGGATAGGCTCCAGCACCCCCCCTGACCCTAGTGAGGATCACGGTACCTCTGCACTGTGAGGATGACGCGCCTTGTAAGGTGCATATCAAATAAAAAATTCACATTCACAGTCAGACTCGCAGACAAATTAATTGATCGTAGAGACATGTTTCAAAGAATGCGGGTGGAGAAAAAAAAAAAACACGCAAGCACATCGGCACTGGACGGCCGGCGGCAGGAATCAAATCCAGCTCCCCAAATTTGTGATGCCGACGTCCTCCAGTCCTAAAATGGATATGGAGTTTCAAAATGGCGGCAACGCATTATCGCGACCCTGTGGAGAGGCAAGAAGGAGTCGCCCGCAGAGAGAAATCTGCTGTCACAGTGGCGTGCCTAAAAATATGACTTTTGGGGCTATTTGTGTCGACAACCGTCACAGCAGTAGATGCATGTTTTGTTGTTTATTACAGCTGAAGGAAAGATGATGGCACAGATGGAATAGCCCGTGTTTTTTCCCCCTCTCTTACATAATGACAACGACGAGCCAAGAAGAATGCATACAGAGGGAGAAAGCCAAGGCTGGACTCGAACCCTGAAACACTGCACTGTGAGGCGGAACAGTTAACCAGTCAACCATGATACCCCATAAACTATTCAATGCTGATTATTTTACGAATATTTTCCTAGTTTATGGAGAAGGATTTAATTGGATAATAATTCATGCCCATTTTTTAAAATATTCATTTTTAAAAATTTACAATTAATTCTGATTCTTACCCAATTCATTGAGACAATTTTAAATTGTTTATTTTACTGATACTTTTGTAAATCGTAATTCATGGAAATTGTTCATTCCGGGTTCCGGCTTTCCTGTGTGGAGTTTGCATGTTCTCCCCGGTACTCCGGTTTCCACATTCCAAAGACAGGCATTTTAGATTGATTGGACACTCGAAACTGTGCCTTGGTGTGACTGTGAGTGAGAATGGTCGTGTATCTATGTACGTCCTGCGATTGGCCGGCGACCAGTTCAGGGTGCAGTCCGCCTTTCACCTGAAGTCGGCTGGAATAGGCTCCAGCATGCCCGCGACCCTTGTGAGGATAAGTGGCTCAGAAAATGGTTCGACGGATGAATAATTTAAATTAAAAAATGAACAAGTCATGCTAATTTTGGAGTTATTATTTATGAGTCACAAAAATACAATTATTTGTCTATCCATCCATGGGTAAGATGGAGTCTGACGAAAGGCAGAGCGCACGCTGGGCTTGTGGCCAGCCAGTTGCGGACAAATAACTCAAAATGAATAAATAAATGCATTGCAATAAGTACTGAAATGTGCTTGCATGTGGGCAAAGGGAGCAACAGCGACCGATGCACTTTCAGCCATTTATTGAACAGGCCGAACAGGTAAACACAATATGTTTCTTATGTCACTCATTAGGCCTTAAAGTCACATGTGCAGCAAATGAAAAACAAGAAGAGGTAGTGTAATTACACTTCAGAAAAACAGATTATTCCCTTATGTTAGCTTAAATTTTTTTTTTTACAGTATAGTGCTATTTTCTTTATTTAATAAATGAGAAAATATTCTTGTCTATTTTCAGTGGCTGCAAACGTCACGGGTAAGAATCAAATCCAAATGCAATACACCCGACCGACTATAGCAACCATCGGAAAGGACTTCATGTCCGCAATCAATGCATCGCACGACTGGAAGTCATACTGTACGGCGATGTCATCGCAACACAACACCAAACAGCCAACAGGGACAAGGAAAACAGAAAGCAAGAAGGGCCAAGGAAGAACTGCAGTCATTATTTGGAAAATTGATACAATTATTTAAATAATTAAAAAAATAATAAATACAATTTTAAAAACCCACAGAGAGTGCTGAGGAGTCTTGCATCACAACAAAAGAACAATCTGGCAAAGAGCAGTCTCACAGCAGAGGCTTAAATAGTGGCTGATTGCTAATTAGGAACACCTGTGCGCCCAGGTGAGCCAAGTGGCGAATGAGGTGGGTGTGGCTGACTGGCCGGGTGGAGCCGTGCAAAGACGAATGGAAAAACACTGAGCGCAAACAGCAATGGCGCCCGACTGTGACATCACTGACATTACATCTTAATTAACCAGTGGAAGGTGGGTGGGTGGGGGGGGTGTCATGTGCTAAAAAAGATGACATGACTTTTAATAATGTAAATGTTTAGTGGACCGGATGATATTCATTAGCCGCCTCTGATTTAGAGCATAAATTAACATGAGGGTTCCAACATGTTATGTCGGAAACGTGGGAACGTTTGGGGGATGTGGAGAAAGGAAGACGTGGGATGGGGAAAGACGGCAGCAGACTCAAAGTAATCATCGGGGGAGGCCTGCTTGCCTGCCTGCGGGGATAATCACTGCAAAGCTCCACTGTCCCATTCACTGAGGATAAAAACCCCACTGGATTAATACACACACACACACACACTTACATAAGTCACAGACCACTTTCTCTTTTTCCGTACATGTTCGCTTTTTCTTTCACTTTGCCTTCCAGAGTCCTTTTATATGTAGGACACATACACATGACATACTTGGAATTTTTTCAAAGCCTCCGCACCATAAGAGTGCATTAACAAATCTCCCACTTCCCCTTTTGTCACTTTTATGGACATTTCTTTCTGGGCATGACATTTCAGGATAACAATATGTGAACTTGACGTGCTATTTTCTTATGCTATTAATATTTTTGCAATGAATAAAGTATGAATAGTAATGTTAGTGCTTGAAGGTATGCGGTATAATTGGGTTCTGGTTTTCGTCTGAGTGCCTTTCTAGATGTCTTTATCATCATTATGATAATAATAATTATTAAAACACCCACTTAAAGTGCCTAAATATGGCTCCAACGCATACACAAACGGATGCATGTCAACATGCTGCCATGTGCATGTCATTGACTCATACAGTTACTAAAATTACAGTATATATCAAACAGACGCACCATTTTAATTCTGAAAATTGATATGAATAAAGTGTTGGGGAATTGATTAACTATTGGGGGGGGATAAAATATCCTGTGTTCTGGAAAAGAAGCTCAATTAGGACGTTGCTTTATTCTTGGACACATATACGCAGGAACACGCACACACAAACTGATCTGTTTTAGAAAACGGCCCTTTGAGCAATTTGACTGCTGACAGTGTCAGGTTGGGGATCAAAAGTCTACAGAACCTTGTTCAAATGCCAGTTTTTTTGTGAAATAATTATGAGATCAACATAAAACTTCTAAACTTTAACCACTAATGTGACCTGTACTACTCATGCATCCATTCATCCATTATCTGAACGGCTTTATCCTCACGAGGGTCACGGGCGTGCTGGCCCCTAACACAGCTGACTTTGGGAACTTGGCGGGGTACACCCTGAACTGGTGGCCAGCCAATCGCAGGGCACACATACAGTAGACCAAAAAAAAAACATTCACACTCACAATTACACTTGAGGATAATTTTGAGTGATCAATTAACCTGCCGTGCATGTTTTTGGAATGTGGGAGGAAAGCGGAGTAGCCGCAGAAAACCCACACAGGCACGTGGAGAACATGCATGACCCTGAGCAAAAATAATGCAGTCCTGTAATTATTAAACTAGGCGTCATACTCCAAATGAACAAATGCCCATGAGTCAACATTCTAGTCAATCTGCTGTATCTTGTCTAAAAGGGCTGCCAGATGGCAAGGCGTATTTCATGATGCAAGTTTTTATTAATGACATTAATGACTTGGTAACACTCGGGCAACAAGCGTAAAACATCCTGCAGTCGGCAAAATAAAAAAAGACACACAAGCTTTTTACGACAGGATCCTTTTGTGCTGTACCAATGAAACTCAAGTTTTGGTGACATATGCCACGAGCTAGAAGCAATCTAGTGATGAGAGGCAGTTAGAGCTAGCAAGAACCGGTCACCACAAGCAATATTGTAATGTTACAATGTCAGATTTCTGCTCAAGAAATGTTGTTGGCTGACTTTATGAATTTTAAAAGCACGCCTGCCAGACCAGGCGTTTATGTCAGCTTGAGTTGATTGCCTGCTTCTCGCTAATGTTATTTAACCTTACCACAACACACAACCAATCAAGTCCGGAATAGTGACCTCCTGTAAATGTTATTTACATACGGAGTTGCTGCAATGTTGTGCGTTCTTTTACGTTGTTATTTGTCCATACTTCCAAATATGTGTTCATTTTGACTATTGCCTAAATTGCTACAATGCTGGCATCGTTGTGTGTTTAGTCGAAGATAAATGAACATTCATTTAATGGCCATTTTGATGTCAGTAAAATGAGAAGTAACATGCAAGCACTCACTTAGCAGGCATGTAGTTCACCAGCATAGTCCAGTGCTTGTGGATGCATGTACTGTATCTTGATATTCAGCCTGTGTCTCACATCCAGCTTGTATCTCACTCCCATGATCTCAAACTGTCTCTCTTTCCTAAACTGTGTCCTCTCTTCTGAAAACCTGTGTCTCCCAGATCATTTGGCTCTCTCTTTCGGTAGTGCTCAGAACCTGCTTTACCTTCCGCTCTCTCAACACCATTGTCTGGCTTTGTCTCAATGTCTGCCTCATTGTTGTAGCGGGTTCAATGTGCCCCTCTAAAATTGGTCTAGAACCGCCACTGCACTAGAACAGCTGAACTTTATTTTGGGTTAGTAAGATGCACTTAAATGTTGGCAGGTGAGTACCCACTCCAATTTAACATCCGTTTAAACATGATTGCCAAATTGTGAGCACAGCCACCTCCCGAGTTATAAGAGTGTGTGCACACTTGTGCAACCACATTATCTCCGTTTGTTAAATTTTCATTTCACCTCTTCAAAAGATATTTTTTCATTTGTGTTGTTCAAGTTAGGGTATAAAGTTGTTATTTTTTAAAAATCTATCTAGGTTATTGTTTATCTAGGAATTAAATTATTAACGCAGGAAATTCAAAACATTTTTAAAATGTGAAAAGCGTTTACTATTCGCAATAGTAAACATCTGGTCCCGAATCCTTGCGAATAGGCTGACGGCCACACTCGGAGCTGTCCTCGGTCCTGAAACGCTCAACACGGGCGCTACCACAACTCTGCAATAAACTACAAGCCAACACTAGCAATACTGTACTATATATTTCATTATGAAATCCACGACAAGTCATATGTAATAAGACAGCATTGTTACGGAGCGAAATAAAAGTGGTCTCCTTTAAAGCGTAGAAGAAGAAAATGGCCATGTCGAGGAAGAATAGGAAACCGTAGAAGGAAAGAAGCTAAAAAGACGAAAAGAAAAGCAAAGACCAACCTGATCAGGTTTCCTCTTCGCGTCTTTCGTTCAACGTGCAACGATACCGCTCACAGATGTCCGCGGGCGCACAAGACTACACGGACGCGCGCGCGCAGCCGTGGAGCGGAGGACGGACGCGACCGGTTAGGGTTTCTACAAAATAAGATAACGGGAGTCACTTCAAATCTTAACTATCGTCCTTCAATGTCATTGAAACAATTCGATAATTCCGTTTGATGGTATAAAAAAAGCGCTTTAAATTAAATATGACAGTCGAAGCTCCACATTTACCACCATTATGTGCCGTTTCTTTTCAAAACATGTTTGCTATTTAATACAGAAGCGAGGACTAAAGTACATAAGTGCCTCTTAGGGGCATTTCATTTCTGTCCGAAAGTACCCTTTCTCTTATTTTGACGATGTACTCACCCAGCTTCCTGCCCGAGAACGCGAGCATCGATGATAAAATGGCTACGCCCTCCACGTCACAAATCACGGATTAAACCATTCACAAACAGGAAACAAATGTTTATACACACGCACGCACACACAGAGCAACGAAGGAAGGTTAGCAAAGTAGGTTTAATAGAAGAATAAAAATCGGGGAGAGGGCACAATGGCAGAAAGGAAAGAAACAAAGGTTAAGAAGTGCTGTATGTGCAACATTTGACAATAAAGTTGGACTTGACTTGACTTGAAAAGATGCCAGAAAAAAATTGGTGGTCTGAAAGGAGAGACAGAAGGGAAAAAGGAGGTTAATATGAAGTAATGATGCAATATAAAAAGCATAAGGAAGGAAGAGAGACTAAAGAAAGAATGGTAGGTATGTGATAGAAGAGAATGAAGGTAAGGCAAGAAGGCTATCTCAACCATTTTCGGGCAGGAGGCGGGGGACACCCTGAACCAGTTGTCAGCCAATTGCAGGGCACATAGAGACGAACAGCCATCCGCATTCACACCTAAGGACAATTTAGAGTATTCAATCAGCCTGCCATGCATGTTTTTGGAATGTGGGAGGGAACCGGAGTACCCGGAGAAAACCCACGCAGGCCCTGGCAGAACATGCAAACTCCACACATGGAGGCCGGAACTGGAATTGAACTGAATTTAATTGAACCCTGTACCTCTGCACTGTGAGGTCGACGCGCTAACCACTGGACCACCGGGCCGCCCAGGAGGGAAATCATGCCAGGAAAAAAACAAACTGTAAAAGAAAAGAACATCTTTCTACAGTCATACTTCTTAACATGCGCACCTGCACATTCTTGGCAACAGCACCCAGTGACGTGGCCCATAGATGCCATGTTGGAGTGGGGGGGAGGTGGAATGAGCTGTCAATCACGCTCCCACCGCCTGTCACTTTGCGGCCACTTGTCACATCACTTCACACATCCGACTGCTCATCACTTCCTCGTCATCGCCTGCTCCTTTTCGGGGACAAATGCAACACTATTCCTGCGCCAACATACAACTCCGCATCAAAGGAATACCCTCAGAATTTCTAAATACATTAAAAAGCTGACTGGTATACAAATAGAAGACTCCTCAAATGTTCATTTTTGTGTCATGACGTGACATTTCACAGCATGTTATCTCCAGCAGGCTGAGCAGCATCGCCCCCACTCAACCGGCCAGCATGACCCACGGGCAGGAAATTACTTGGCCATTGCATGATGTATTAACACACACGCGTACACGCACAGCCTCCTGTCATAGGCATTGACTCACACACGCGGAAAGAAAAAAAAAACTTCACTGCAGGCAAACACAATATAGACTGAACGGCATTTATATAATACATTGCAAATATTCAAAAGGGACACTGTTAATTCAGATTTAGAATCATAATCAGAATAGATTTATTGTCGTTATTGTGTCACAGAGTGTAATGAAATGGACCAGACCCAAGACTGATCAAAAACACAATACTGACATTTGTGCAGCCACCTTGTAGGAGACAGACGATACTAAGAACAACAAAGATGAGTGGCCATTAAGACACAACAACAAAGACATCTATGGAAAACCATTTGAGAGTGTATTCAATAGCATTGATGACCACTTGAAGGTCTTTGTACTACTAGTACACTCTCTCCTTAGCAGAAAGACAATTCAGCACACTAGTCGAATGAAAGAATGAATGCAAGGATGGATAATGGAAAGCCTAAACCTTGCATGTACTTGTTCCAAGTGTGTAATAATGTCAAACAGTAGTGAAAGGCAGCAGTCGATATAAAGCGTTACTCGCAAGACACATTCCACTAGTGTGCTCAATTGTCTAAGAGTGAGCATAAAGACCATACACAGACCTTAAACTGGGTTTAAAGATCTCGCAGAAATGCTCGTCAATGGAAAACAGTTTTTCATAGACGGCAGACTTGAAGTAAGAGCAGAAACGCAGTTAAAGTTCAGTCAATGTTTACTGGCAGAGGGGACACAGCTTCAAGCCTGATGTAAAAATATTTCGGTGTGGAGAACCATCCCATACCCCCCCCCACCTCCCCAAAAAGAAAAATTAAAGTGCTTCTTAAGTTCACATCTTTGAGTTAAAATGGGTTTTCAGGAACCATGCGGCCCCATGTCCAATGTGTGAGTTGCATTATTGTCGACATGGCGGCTCCAGAGCGTGAAGCAATGAGTTCAGCCCTGTAGGTTAAACGTCCGAAGGCAGCGACTGGAGCAGCAGTACGCCACAAAACTGACCGTGGTCCTAATGAAGAAAAACGCAGGCTGACATCAAATACATTTGAAAAATTCTAGATTATATATAAAGTTTATTTCGAGTGATGTAAAAAAATGGTGAGTTAAAACATATGACCATCAAACTTTTTTTTCTTTTTTGAACGCCGCGATTTCAAAGCGGGCGGTACCAAACCTGCGGTGCACTCCTGCCAAGGCTGTGTGTTGCAGTGGGAAGAGTTTGGGGTAGATGACGGTGAACATGGCTTGAGTGCAGCGGTGACAGTGACCCAGAGGGAACTGCAGCAGATCGAGGAGACTCTTTGGTAGCGGAATGGGTGGCGGGAAGGTCAGATCTACAAATACACACTTGATGTCACGATCCATATTTATACATCTCAAAATGCGCTCCTTGTTGCACTGTGCTGGCAGAATGTCAATGACGTGATTGTCACATTTACAATTCATTATTTTAATGTCTATAATTTAAGTTGCAATGTGCAATAGAACTATTATCCATGTAAACAGCATCATCCACTTTACATATCGGGTGTACAGTGTTTCCTGCTATTGTCAGAGGACAGGGACTGAGAGCCCATGTGACATGAGGCAGACAGGAATTTGCCTCACCTGTGGGATGGCGGCGTTGGTGGTGGTAGAGGCGGTGCAGCGTTCTCATGGCCAGCTCCTCCAGGGTGACCACGTTGTCGGCCTCCGAGGCCACCGCTTTGACCTCGGCCGGCAACCCGAACAAAGCCTTGCTCAGCGCCTCATCCTTGCCTCCCTGGTCCGTGTCGCTGCCGTGCGGCGACACGCCGCACCTGTGGACACAACGAACAGACACAGAATTATGAGAGGTGTCAGAAAACTCTCCAGGACTGGTGTCACAAAAGCTTTCAAGGCCAAATTATCTAACTTCAAATCTTCCACTTCCACTTTCCCAGCCTTCTCGCAAATCATGAAAAGGATTCGTCCAATTTCAAAACAGGAATCAAGAAGCTCACATGAAGACTAATCAACCATGCTGACTTTATTTCCTAAGCCACACCCCTTAAAGGTGAAGTGTCAAGTCACAAATGTTTACTAGAACATGTTCTATGCATCCCCACTAGTCTAAGCACTTGCTGTGACTTTCAGCTTGTCAAAACTGACAGAAAAGAAACTTCCTAAAACCAGCCCATTTCTTCACATTCTCTTTTATTATCTTTTAAAACAATACTGTGCTATTTTTCTGTTCAAAAACACTGAACACAAAATGTTGGTGGTTTGTCGGGGGCTGGAATTGATTAACAGCATAATTACCAGCATAACAACATGATGTATGATTAAAGGGAAATGTTACCCGCTACATCCGATAACCTTGTTGTACAAGTACGACGGTAGGCCTTTCAGGTACAAATTGTTGTCCACGAACACAAACTGCAGTTCGCGCGATCCTCCCAGATCTAAAAAGAAAGAACCACAAGGATGTGCTGGATAGTCGCAGGAAAAAAAATAAGGAAGTTGTCGAGTGTAATGATGCCGACCGACCTAGCGGCAGGAAGGTGAGGCGGTTGGCGGCCATGGAGAGCTGGGTGAGGCGAGCCAGCCGGCAGAGGTGGCGCGGCACGTGGCTCAGCAGGTTGTGGTCGGCGCTCAGGTGCTGGAGGGACGAGCAGTGGTGCAGCCGGTCGGGGAGCGACACCAACTGGTTCATTGACACGTCCAGAGTCTCCAGGAACTGAAGGTCACCGATCTCTTCATGGGATAGGAAGACAATAAGACATTTTTGAAATGTACAGCCACATACTATTATCAAGGGTCAAGTTAAATTATTTTGGGCTATGTGCCCTAGAATTGACAAGCTAAAATACATTTCTATTTATTTATGATTGCTTTTATTAATTTTTGCTCTGGTCCTGTCCAACAATAACATACAGGTTGTAAAATAGAACAATGCGGCCCTCTACTGGCCCATCAGGCTACTACAGCTGAAAAGTGATCAGCAAATCCAGTCGAAACTCGTTACAACGTTCCTCGAGGGACATAGCAAATCTGTACGTTAGAACGACAGTTCGTTGAAACCATTTCCTATAAAATGGCCGGCAACTACGATGTATAGTATGAATATTCATAGATGTAAAAACATGAACATAAAATCTGGTCATTATACTGAAGTTTATGTTATAAAGGTGTAAGCAAAATCGGAAAATGTAAAATTAATTCTGTAAAATCGGGTCTTCGAAATGTGAATGCTTTGGGGATAAAAATGTAAAATGGGGTACGTTGAAAAGATGTTCAACTCAAATTAACTCTGCTTAACTCTACATGGCAGGAGTGTGTGACACAAAAATGCTTGAAAAAGAAGCACGTGGTCTTACCGGGTGGCAGGCTTTTGAGCTGGTTGTTGGACAGTCGGAGATGTCTCAGAGACCTCAGTCTTCCAACCTCCGGGCATAGAAGCTGCAGGGCGTTGCTGCTCAGGTCCAGTGACTGCAGCCGTGCCAAGTTTCCAATAGCTGAAGACAAAGCCACACATAAGTATCCATTTTAGTTCAGTCAAGTAAATGTGGAAAATGTACTTCCGTGACTCGCTCTTATTTGGGTGGTTAGGTGTATCGACTGCCTAAGACTAACCTTCGGGAATAATCACAATATTGTTGGAGTGCAAATACCTAAAAGGAGAACAAGAAAGTGGCCGTCATTTTGGTTGTTGTTTATCTTTTAATTATAATATGAAACTATGAACTTTTTTTGCAACAAAAAGCAATGGAAAATAAATATTTGGAGAGACAATGAAAAATAAATACATAAAATTTAAAAAAAAAAAGATCATCAGAGGAAAAAAATTGGGGAGGAGGAAAAAGAGCATATCCATGATTTTTGTTCGACAGGGCAAACCAACTTCTACTCCACACTTCCACCAATTTATCAGTAATATAGTGAAAACGAGTGGAAGCGTGATACTTATTGTAATAATAACAACAATAAAAATAATACTCACAGCTCTATTAGATTCGGTAGCTTCTGTGCAAGATTGTCAGGCTGAAAAGATTGGAGAAAAAAAACCCATCAGAATTATGGTGTGAACATCACCCCTTTAGTGATTGAGCAGTGTAAAATGCTGTATACCAGCGTGGTGAGCGAATTCCGTTTCATGTAGAGCCTCTCCAGGAACTGCAGGCCCTCATCTTTGAGCAGCTCCACGGGGAAATGGTTGAGATTCCTGTAGTTGAGGAAGAGATTCTTGTGGCGCTCCTGCTTGGCCATGAAGATGGTCTCGTGGAGCTCACTGGCCATCTTGGAAGATGAGTCTCCTCTTCTGTTGCGTACACTCCTTCCTTCCTATTCTACGCTGTCATTGTCTTTCTGGAGGCAATGAAAAACAACAAAATTGGAAGGAAAAGTAAGTTTTGTTTTTTTTACTGCAGACAAAATTTGGCGGTGGCTGCCTCCAGCTATAAATCTAATAACATGAAAACATTATCAAGGCCAGTATGGCAGCAGTTAGGTGTCATATTATGCACAAAAGGTTGGAAAATGCTCCTTCAAAAGTTGAAGGAAAAGTGAAACACTAAATTAACACGAAGGCCATGTGAATAAAGTGACATTGACATCATTGAGTGAAAAGCGAGGGAACACGTTCCAGACTCAACAGGTAAAAGTCAATGATGCGGAGAGACAATATTCCAAATAACTTTTTATGGGTTGACTTTTACCCCTGTTGAACACATTTTCACTTCCTGAACACTTTTAAAACTCAACTTAATGTATTTGACCACAAATGAACTAATTACAACCATAAAATGTTGAGTAAAAATAATGTACAAAAAGCACATGGGTTTAAGTGTGTTATTTGACACTTGCAAGTCTGCATGTGAGTGTGAGAGCTGTGGCCAAAAGCAGCTTCTCTATGACTGTGCTCAATGTATTACTGTTCTCCCGGCATCCAATAAATGGCTGAAAAATGAATTGGCGACTGTGGCGCCTTCCTTTCTCACATGCAAGGGCATTGAGGGAAGGAAGTTGACTGAAAAACTAATAAATAACCATGATCTAGCTGGGGCATAAAGGATGGACAGTGTAAGGCCCATTTCATCAGTATTTCGAATTATTCATGTGAGTATAAGAAGAAAAGTACCATCTGTGACGAAAAGATGGGAAAATAAATAAGCAATTGGACCGCTGATACATAAAATCTTATCCAATATTCTTTGGATTGTGAAACCTAACACGGGCAAACAACGAATTCGTGTCAAATCATAACTTGTGCCCTGTTGGGCTTCAAGCAGCACAACGTGTGTGCATTCTGAACACTAAACATACGTTAATTAGTTACAACCGTTACGTGCTTGGCACAGACTTCCTTCGAGAACGTTAGCACGGTCAAGCTAAACTAAATTAGCCTCTCTGTCAATCTCCTTAGCACGACAACAAGGCGCGGAGGAAAATAACGACCATACCAAAATAAATCGCTTACCTAAAGTGTGACGGAGGAACATGTTTATGATAGGGATGCCAAGGTCGTAAAAACACAAATATGAACGTGTGTATCAAAAACATGAAATTAAGGTACAGTAAACGCAATTCGCTGGACTGTGGAAAAACAAGGTGACGTCACTCCCACTCCCGAGGTTTCGCTCAAATCAATAATTTTCCTGAAGTTTTTCCTGTAATATTTCTTTGAATTTCTGAGCTAGTCAAAAACAATTCGCAACATGAGATAATTTTAAAAAAGATCATCTTCTTAGTTTTCATTTACTTTTTGGTGACGTAATCTTCGCCCTCGAAATTTGTGGTCCAGCAGTCCTACAATAAAATTATAGGTTTTCATGTATACATTCTGTTAACCCATTATTTGGCTAATTTATAAACAATACATGAAACATAATAATATGCATTTTAAATTTACGTTTAGTTACGCACGTGACATCATTCCGCCTTTGTGGGAGGGCTGATGCTGCTTTCGAAGAGGGTGGGAAATCAGAATATCCCAGTTCCGACCTCAAAGCGTTCGTGGCGAGTGACTGATTCCGATAAATTGTTTGTTGTTCTGGATCATTACAGCGCGTTTCCAGCAAATCTTAGTCATAATTTCCTTAATTTCTATAAAAGAATATCTTATCTTCAAAATTCATTTCACAATAACTTTATGCGGGGAGATAACGGCATATCCTCACGCAGTCAGTCCAAATCACATTGTGTTCCGTGAAGTCATTTCGAATGACTTAATACATGAAATTAATTAATAAGCAATTCGAAATATGTTTCTAATCTTGTAAATTTTGTTTCGCCACGGTCTGTGTCTCCATGGGGTCGCCATTATTGAGTGACGTAACATAGAAGTCGGTCTGCAATTTTTTTTTTTGTCGTCCCTCCCACTTCAAATGAGCCTTCTCTCTTTCCTAGTATGAAGTCGGGAAGTCCGACCTCTCAACTTTTTCGAATGCAGCATGAGTCCATGCCTGTCACTCACACGTACATCATTTTGTGTTGTGTCCGATCAGCCTTTAAAGTTAAAAACAAAAAAAATCACCGAATAATGTAAAAAATCATCGGTTTGGTTACTTAAATGTTAAGTTATCATCAGAAAATAACCACTCAATATTTGTTTTTAAATGCAAATAAAAAATTTGTTTTTTAATTGAAAAGTTGACCGTTTTGAAACTTTTTTTTTGTTTTTAGTGTACATGCACGACACTACCAAAAAAAACAAACTGTGGGCTAGCCGTCACTCATCAACCCGACAATTTTCTACATTATTCTGATTATTTTAAAGGTTGATCAGGCATAACATAATACAAAATGCATTTTGATTTTCCAATATTTATAATCTGCATTGTGGTTTACATGCAAACGTTCAATAAAAGTAAACTAAACTATACCGTCTCTCGCAGCTATTGCCCAATATTTCTGTGCATTAAGGGCCATTTTAAGTTCAACATTTTTATTTGACCCGCAACATGTCTTACTCTAATAGGAGTGTGAACATTTGGAGATATTTTGCCATTGAGGCTCAATAAAGGTAAGCATTCATGACTTGCATACATTTTTATTTATCTTAAATGTCATGTAGAAAAACAAACAAAGACAAGAACCAGAGAAACATTCTCTTTTTCCTTCAGCCAATTATCTTCTAACCTTCGGCATGTATTTGAAAACGTCATGTACAAAACAAAACTGGGAAGAGAACACCCAAAACAAAATCTCATTCTAACTTTTCATTAAGAATGCTGGAAGGCTATTGGAAAAATGTACAAAACTATATTGGCCATGGCAAGAAAATGATTTTTTTTTTTTACTGTGAGGCCATCCAGTGGTAAAACAACAACAGCAAAATCCTGATCCCTTACTTCTGTCTCGACTGCATTTAAAAGCAGAGAATGAGGAGTACCTGGCTGTCACCATGACAACCCCAAAGAAACCAAAGTCAGGATTTTCTCACCTTTGAACATCTGACCTGACCGAACCTGATGTGGTCCACTATGTCATGAAGACTTCTATAAATACCTCCCCGGGGCAAACAAAATATCCGCCCAAAATACACCCAAGTCTCAACCAGACATTAAAACTGGCTTCAAAAGTGTACAGAATGTGCCTCCACATACTCATGAATGTGCGAAGGAGACGTGGAAGATTGAGTGTTGTGGTGTTTTTGTTTTTGCAAACAGTGACAGAAACATGGGCAGAAAAAAACATTGCTGAGCTGTATTGCATTATTTTACATTTTACGCAATAAATGGCATCCTTCTTCCATCCTTTTGCTGATATGTCATGAGGCATCGAAAGAGTATTTGGGCCGCATCGAAAGGGGAAAGAAAATCAAGTCATAATTTACACAAAAATAAGTCATAAATTATTATGTAATATTACAAACAAATCCCCAAATGCACAGTCGTGATTTTTGGACAATAGTGTTGTTACATGAAAAAAAAACTCCTGTTTTGCGACACAGTTGTAAATCTACAGGAAAATAAAGAGTATCATTGCTAAAGTCAATAAATTCAAAATATTACGAGACTATAACATTGAATGTTACCAGAACAACGTCAGAGCTTGTACAGTATGTAGAAAGTTGAGTCATAGCGTTATGAGGATCAAGTAGTGACCTCAAAAGAAAAAGTGCCAAATTTAAACCCCCAAAAAACATCAAATTAGTATGAGAATAAAGTTGTAGCATTGAGGAAATAAATATTGAAAGCAAAAAGGATGCCTTGAAATGACAAAACTAATAATTTATTTCTGTAACGTGACACCCTATTGTGTAATAGGAGAGCTAAAATGATGAAAACCATAATTTTGATCAATAACATTAAATTATTCATTCATTCATTTTCCAAACCACTTTATTCTCACTAGGGTCGCGGGGGGGTGCTGAATGAAAAATGAATGAATGAATGAACATTCAATTATGAAGATAAAGTCAGCATGACAATGTTGAAAAATAACTAGAATATCACAAAAACATGGCAATGAGTTTGAGGAAAGTGTAGAAACTTTACCAAAATGAATGTAATATTATCAGCTATCTATCTATAAATGTATACATGTGAACACCTAACTACAAATGTGTACTTGTATGACCGTCACATCAAAATTTGGATATTTTTTTTAACTTATCAATGGCAATATTTCAACTACCGGTAATTTCACAATGCGACAGTTTTTTAGTACTTTAGACTTTTTTTCCGGGTAACTGACTTATCCGTCTTATAGCTGTTTTTGATCAAATGTTTTTATGCTTTTTTTCCATTATATATCAACTATTCTTCTATTTTGGCTTTTAACACCATTTAATGCCTTTCACTGTGTAATGTTACAGTGTATCCCCCCAAAATGCCATGTATTTTGTCGAATAAGTTCTAGTGATTTTTTGCTGTGGTCCTTACACTCTTAATCCAATGGTAAGAAACTGACTATTTCCATCCAGCTGTATCTTAAGTACGCTGTGCCAGTACAACAGCACCGACAGTCACGCACCCGAGTTCCACTTCGAGCATTGCGATTGGTCAATTATCTACGTGGTCAAACAAAAACCAAAAAAACAATCCCCATGTTTCCGTGCTGCTGTTTGGTTTGTGAAATTAAAGCTCCTCCACATCAAAATTACAATAAAATAAAACAACAGTGAGGTAGATGGATGGTTGAACAAAAGAACTGAAAAAAAAACACCTTCTCCCTTGCCCCAAAAGTTGCAAAAACCCCTAAAAAAGGTATCAAAACAAACAGAAAAAGTCTCCAGCTATTTCTGTACAGTGATTTACACACAAAAAACAACACAAATAAACCAGGCAGGCCATTATTTCTTCAACATATATAAAATAAATTAATTCAGCCTTTTACTGAGGGAATAGAAATATCTTTAGCATTATTAGCCGACTATATCCTGCTGCCATCTTGTAGTGAGATTTCTTGACCTTTAAAGTCATTATTTAAAAATAAACATTTACGCTTATTTTGTGATGATTAGGATTCATGTACTGTACAACGCCATTTTAGGTGCCCATCATCTCTAGTTTGTTAGCATTAGCGAACTGGCTGGCTTAGATGCTTGCTGAAAAATCTAGTGTAGTTGGTCGATTTAAAAAAAAGTAACTTGGAAGCAGACTTGGAAAAATCTTGAACAAGCCTTGTGGCTTCCTCTTGATGGGTCGCTCAAGATTTTATTCCTCTTGTACCCAAGTTATTTTACTTGATGGTGACTGAAAAATTAAGAGGCTCAATGAAAAACTTTGGTAAAAAATGCACAAAAACCTAGCTTTGCAGTCAGCTCAATAGCTAGCACTGCAGCTATTCGAAGACAAGAGATAGACTGTTATTTCAATTGATGGTTGTTTGGAAAAAAAAAAGCAGTAGTGTGTAAACAATGTAGTGTTTTCTGACTCAATGACAGCTAACTGAAAACAAGAGGGCAACAAAAAACTTCTTTGAAAGGTTGATTGGTGACAAACCATTAATGTCCACTTGATGTGATTATTAAAATTTGGAAATGTCAAAAACTTAAGGCAACAGCTAGCATAGTACCTAGCTTGACAGTTACATGAAGAAAAGTCTACTATAGTTAATTAGATTGATGGTTGTTGACTATTAATTTTACTCAATAAGAATTCGAGAAGGGGAAGGCATCTTGTGCGGCAGCTAGCTAAAAACGAAAATAGTAATACTTTGATTTGGTGGCAAAAATTGGAGTGTGGTGAACACACACACACACACGCACAAACACGCACACACACACACACACACACTTTTTATCTCAATCAATATTTTTTTAATTTTTAGCCAGAACCCCGCTAAAGGTAATAATTAAAGCCTAAAATGGCAGCACGAACCTGAGATTTACTTGGGACTCTTTGCTAAGGAAAAAATAATATCAGGGGTACTTCTTTGAAACCAGCTCAGTTACATTTAAAGAAAAAAAAAAAAAACCAAAAATCATGGCAAACTGCAGTGAAAACACTCGTAAATTCAACCTGAAGGTCTCTTATAAACTCAAAGTCATATATATTTATATAGATCTATATTACAACCACAAGAGAAAATAAGGAATAGCAGCTTGTCTTTTCTTTTGTCTGTACAAGATGAACACGGGGACCATATAAAAAGGTAGAAAAAGTCAACCCCCAAAAATGGCATAAATGCTTTTGAACAATTAATATATACTGTATATAAAAAAAATCAAAATTACACCACCAGGACTTAGTGTTTTGACCTCTATTCGGAACACTTTGCAACAATTTCCGACAATTTGTGGCTCAGATTTATACGTCAACACAAAATGTGAGTCTCAAAATGGGGACCACAGTATCAAAATGTTGGTTTTCGAAGGTTTCAAATCATTCAGTATATATTTCTAATCTCACTGAGAACCAACGAGCACTTTCCGACAAGTTATTTATGGCACAAATTTTGATGAGGGAAAAAAATGGTGTAGCAAATTTTTTTTACATTGCTTTTTTTCCCCATTACCGTATGACTACCACAATGGCAGCCTCCATCGGCAGAGCCTCAAAATGGCTTTCTGCCATATTTATGTTTTGTGCCATCACGTTCTTTTTCGTTGTGCGCAATGGCAGATAAATGGACATCTCTAAGCCCAATATCAAAATGTTTATACGCGTCATTTTTCACATGTTGCACTGTTTTTACCAAACCCTTTCAGGCCTTTGTATGTCATTATCGTACCGATGAGCAAAATGTTGGCGGAGTTATTAAAAAGTTGTTTTTGATGCTTTACTATTTCCACAGTAATTTTCCTAATTTTTCCTGCCCTTTTTTTTTTAAATTGTTATCATAAATGCTCTTCACAAATGACTGAAAGAAAAGTCATGGTTGTGTTATGAAATCTTTTTTAGGAGTTTTTCGACACTAATTCGCAGCATTTGGCGATTGTGTGTGGCTCAGATTTTGATGTCGTTACAAAATGAATCATCAAAATGGAGTGTTTTTCGTCTCATTTTTCATGCCTTTTACATCGTTACCGTACCAACTAGAACAAAGGTGGCAACATGGAGGACCTGCTTATATAAGTGCTTCATCTCTCGTTAGGTATTCATCCATAATGCCTGCCCAAAAATGGACCTTATCCCCTTAGAAAGGGCTCTTGTTTTACTTGGGGGCGGGGGGGGGTAAGAAAGCGTTTATAAAACAAGCAACTCCCTCCATGGTGTTTTTCGGCAGCAAGGGGGCAGTGTTGCATATGGTAAGACAACAACAACAACAAAAAAAGGGTGGCATTACAGCAGAATGGGTTTGACTTCCCATGAGTCTTTGCTCCGTCCAATCAGCAGGCAGACGACTGAGGGAGGGGCATGGCACGCTGGTTTTTGCGTCCCCCATTCATGTGGGCGTAGGGCGGCAGCTCGTCCAGGGTCGCCTGCATGGCGGCCACTGAGCCGGTCCCATTGGGCGGCGTCCCCATCCCTGCTGCCCCCACTACTGATGATGAGGTTGATGACATCAACCCATTCGCCGCTTGGTGCCCGACGGGCTCCTTGTCTGAACATGGCCGGCTGGGGGAGCCGGGTGCTAGCGAGGGCCCGGGCGGAGTGTGGGAGCCGGGTGAGGGCGGCGTCTGTAGCGGCGTGTCCAAGGGGACGTCGTCCATGGTAA
This sequence comes from Hippocampus mohnikei, assembly GCA_026261675.1. Taxonomy (NCBI): domain Eukaryota; kingdom Metazoa; phylum Chordata; class Actinopteri; order Syngnathiformes; family Syngnathidae; genus Hippocampus; species Hippocampus mohnikei. Next base: position 5,204,642 of record JAKGUB010000341.1, read on the forward strand.
CCGGGTGTTGTTGGGGCGGGGGCGGGCCCTGAGCATTGGGCGGCTTGTTGTCGGCGCTGTGGAAAAAACTAACCTCACGGAAGGATGGTTCAAGATCGTCCTTCACGCTGCCGATGATTTCCACGAAAGATGGACGCATCTTGGGGTTGTACTGCCAGCACATGCGCATCAGCTCAAACCTACACACACGCGCACGCGCACACGCACACACACACACACACACACACACACACACACACACACGATAAAATTAGGTTTGACTACACGCATAATCTGGATCAAATCCGAATCAAATGTTTGAACATTAAAGCTTCTGTCCCTACATGCACTGCGAAATTGACATCTAGTGCAGGAGTGGGGAACTCCAGTCCTCGAGGCCCACTGTCTTGCATGTTTTAGAGGTTTCCCCCCTCCAACACATTTGATTCAAATGATCAGCAAGTTCTTCAGAGGCGTTTTAACAATGCTGAAAGTTTGAATCAGGTGTATTGCACGAGGGAAACATAAAAAAATATACAACAAACAGCTTTAAAATTGTGTTCTACTGTAGGGACTGCTGGGTAAATCTTCATTCGCCACTATAGTGTCTGATGAACACAACTGAGATCTAGCGTCCACTACGGGGACTGAGGTGCAACTTTGACATCAAGACTGTCCATCAAAGTGTCCAATATGCAAATATGTCATGACTGAGGCACAACTTTTACAACAGGAGTCAGCACATACAGTGGACAATAGCGTTGTCCACTGCAGTGAATGATGCTCTTTTTTAATATCAGGTCTGCCATGGTTTTTAACTAACAGCTTTTGAATAGCTGTCCATTGGAGTGACTTGGACATCAAGACTGATGCATGCATAGATAGAGAATGGACTTACAGCATGTCAGGACAATTGTGCGGTTTCTCCAGCAGGCCTCCCTCCATGACGAAGCGCAGCACCTGCTCATTGGACAGGCCCTGGTAGGGTTGCTCTGCCAGCGTGGCGATCTCCCACAAGACCACACCAAACGACCTAAATGGAGACGGATGTGGTTTTGAGGGCATATCGGTGGCACTGCATGATATGGCACACCATTATCTGCTGTAGTGACTAATATGCAACTTTGACCTAGAGTCCCGTAGATTTAGAAGGGAAGAGCCATTGGGTCCAGTGTAGTGCTTCGCAAATTTGCCATCAAGACTGAAGATGTATTGTATTGAATACAAATGGAGGATAAATGCTGCCAAAACAGCCCTATGTTGTGGCGACTGAGAAAACAGCTTTTGAAGAGCTGTCCCACATAGTGGCTGCTGCACAGCTTCGTCATACAGACTCATGCGACTACACTCACCAGACGTCGGAATTGGTGGTGAAGACGCCATCCTTCAGAGACTCAGGTGACATCCAGCGGACGGGAAGCAAGCCCTTCCCGCCTTTGCGGTAGTAGTCTGTCTCGTAGATGTCTCTCGTCATGCCGAAGTCTGCACAAACACACGCAAGGCACCAACATTTTGATTCATCATCATCTCAAACAGTAAATGTCAGGAGTAAATGTCAAGCCAATGTAAGTGGGTGAATCTGTTAGCTTGCTACAGAACTGTGGGAGTGACGAATGGTGAGGTTGCGGCAAATTTGAGTGTCTTATCACTCCAACAACGGGCATCACGAAATTCCTCCAGGACATTCCTGAGGAATTGCGACCCATCTCAATTACCTCCTATCTTGACGGTAAAGTCCTCGGCCACCATGCAGTTGCGCGCCGCCAGGTCTCGGTGCACAAACTTGCTGGCATTGAGGTATGCCATGCCATCTGCGATCTGGCCAGCCATCTGCAGCATTTTCTTCAGGGGCGGAAGGGACAAACTGGACCACTGCTGCTGCAGGACATGCAGAAGGGAGGGTATCAATGTTTTTTTTCAACTATTCAGTTTTTTTTTAAATATACAGACGCTCCCCGGCTTACGAACATCCGGGTTACGAACAACGGTACATACGAACATTTTCACGGGTATGTCGAAAAAAAAAAAGAAAAGGTTAGATTTTGTATTGCGCGCCTTTTTCCGAGTGCCGAACGGGCGGAGGAGGACGGCGGCGGCGACGTTCAGCGGCGCGGGAGAGGCGTGGGGCGGGCGTGTGACGGTGGGACGGGCGGGGAGGCGTCTACTGACGACCGGTCGTCTACTCTCCCCAGCTGAAGCCGCTGCTAGTTTACCGGGCAGCTAACATATAAGCCTTAAACATACATTCCAGACAAAATATAGCACTGAAGCAACTTGCGAACGAATTCACCTTATGGACAATCGTACGGAACGTAACTCGTTCGTAACCTGGGGAGCGTCTGTACAAAACAATACGGGTTGAGCAGCGGCAGCCAAACGCGCCAGCGGTCACTCAACCCGGAGGAGTCTCTCTCTCTCTCTCTCTCTCTCTCTCTCTCTCTCTCTCTCTCTCTCTCTCTCTCTCTCTCTCTCTCTCTCTCTCTCTCTCTCTCTCTCTCTCTCTCTCTCTCTCTCTCTCTCTCTCTCTCTCTCTCTCTCTCTCTCTCTCTCTCTCTCTCTCTCTCTCTCTCTCTCTCTCTCAGGACATCTCCACGGGTTTTATTGTTCTTGTTTTGATTGTAAAGCGTCCTTGAGTGTTTTGAAAGGCACTTATGAAATGAAATGTATTATTATTATTATTAGTATTATTATTATTATTATTATTATTATTATTATTACACAAAAATGTAAAAGGTTTGAAAAAAAATGCCGACCGTAAAGTTTTTGTTTACGGTCGTCTACTCTCCCCCGCCGAAGCCGCTGCTAGTTTACCAGGCAGCTAACCCTCGAGCCCTGAAGAACGTGACGAAAAGCTCTCTCCCCGTTATATGGATGTCAAACATATAAGCCTTAAACATACATTCCAGACAAAATATAGCACTGAAGCAACTTACGAACGAATTCACCTTATGAACAATCGTCCGGAACGTAACTCGTTCGTAACCTGGGGAGCGTCTGTATCCTTCCTTATCCAAACATTTTTGTGCAGTATATATATCTATATATTTTTTGTGGGCTGCGATGGTCCCTACCACCTTGCGAATGGTGGGGGGTCCACTGTACTGGCAACCGGTTCTCAAAAAACAACACGTTTTCGATTCCCGTCCCAACCTTTTGTATCATTTTGATTCACATTACCTCTTTCGGTCGGAGGGAGCGCAAGTAGCTCTTGAGGTCTCCGCGTGTCATCAGCTCCATGATGACCAGGGTGGGCTGGCCCTGAGACACCACCCCCAGGAGACGCACCTATCGCAAAATGGAGCGAGATGAAAATGTGTGTTTGCCATGTAAAGGGTTCGTGTGTGTGATTGTGTGTAGGTGTGCACGCGCGTACCACGTGATGACAGTTAAACTCCTTCATGACGGAAGCCTCGTTGAGGAACTCGATGCGCTCCCTCATGCTTGCCGACTCGTTCACGGTCTTGATGGCAACTCGCGTCTCAGCTTCATCCTTCACCACGCCTTTTGCGATGCCCTCGTACACCATGCCGAATGAGCCCTGACCCAGCTCGCGGCTCAGGGAAATCTTCTCGCGCGCCACCTCCCACTCATCCGGCACGTACACTGTGCGGAGGAGAAAAGCGGGTAACCTTAAAACAAACGTTCGCCACGCGTCTTTGACTGTTAAACAATCCTTAAGGCGTGATGAGACGAACTCAAATTCAATTCTGCGGAACTGTATTTGATTTGTAGATGGTGAATGAGGAGACGGCGTTCATGCGCTTTGAGTGCATTGCAGTTAAAATTTTACATTTTGCAGGAAACGTCAAATTCAAGCTTTCGCAGTACCGACGCTCCTTAAGTTATTTACATCAACATAGCAGTGTGCCTGCAGGGAAAACTAATATGGACATTCAGCACGGTTTTCCAACTATGTACTCGACTCCTTAGGAAGCCATCCTTAACAATTTTGACAATCGCTTCTTGGCATTATCCAGCAGAAGGAGCAATTCCTTTGGGTTTGGCTTTATCTGCATCTACTGTACTCACTTTCAGCCGCACTGAAGTACTCCGGATTGACCGACGCGTACAGGACTCCATTCCCGAGCCGATCACTGTTCCTAGCGGCAAAGAAGCGTCAATCACATCAAATCCCAAATCGACAGTTGAATAAAATGTTGTAAAATATATGTATGGTGTCTATGTTGGAAGGTAGTAAAAGACATTTGACCGCATTGAGAGTCATCATAAATGTTGCATTTTTCTATACCTTGAGATTTCCTATTTGATAGGAGCTTACACTGTCAATTTGGTTAATCAATTCTCCACAAATAGCACATTGCTGTCTCTGACATGCCCGCTAAAATTACACAACTACCAAAATCTCTCCGGTTATCTACCTATTTCTTTATTTTGCTGCAATCAAGCACATTTTTCCCCCCTTTGTGACGACACTCATGTTTATTCAACGCACCTTTTCCTGTTGAAGGCGAACAGCAAGCAGGCCAGGGTGCAGATGAACAAGATGATTCCGATGGGGGCCAATATGATGGCGTAGAGGAAGCCTTCATGTCCTGATGGGTCAAGCATAGTCAGTATTTTGGGTTATACTCAGTGTGTTGGTTATTAGGAGTGCGTTGAATGTGAGTGTCTTACGTTCGGCCACGTAGAGATCTACCGGTCGCGTCCAGGATCCGTTCCCTGCCAACGATGTCGCTCGGATCCTCAACGAGTAGTTGCCCGGACTTAGGTTGGACAGACGGACGCCGCGCTGTGTCCGATAGAGCTGACCCGACACGCACTCGTGTTTCTCAGTCTGACGCACGCGCACACAAACAAAGAAAAACAAAACACACACACACACGCGCAACCATTAGACCATCAGCTACATGCTCAACGGTGCACAAGGTTGAACAAAATCTGTTTATGAATGCAACAATATTTTTCCACACCAGAAACGAGGTAAAATGATCTAGGGTCTCATGTATTGAACTTGAACTTTATCTGGTATGTGACCTGGCTCAATGCAAAGGAAAAAAAAACGTGGCTGCTGTAGATTATGATATCTAGATTTGCCATACCTCTGTGCCCAGTTTGAACTTGATCTCATACATGAGGATGAGGCCATTCGGGTGAGACGGTTCCGGCCAGCGCAGGAACACCGAGTCCTTGTGACCCTCCCAGGACACCACGCCCGGAATGTCATCCGCCTTTTCTGGAAGGGAAAAGAGGAAAAAAGGCTTCATTAGTTGAGACCAGGAGTGGGCCAAGTTTGGCTTGGGAGCCACATTATGAACCGCGTTGTCATTTAATCCAGCCCACCTAGCACTTAGATTATCACGAGTCCTGTAGTATCTTTTACAGTAAATCTACCCTGCCCTCAGCCTCTCCCCACTAAAATGATACATCTTCATTTATATAGCGCTTGCAACATGCCAACTCCACACAGGAAGGACAGAGCCGGAATCAAACCTTGCACCTCTGCATTGTGAGGCAGACGTGCTAACCAGTCAACCACAGTGCCCCCCCAAAAAGATGTTATTGTAAATAAAAAAGTTTTGAACCCAACTAGAACTCCTTCGGTGCCATCAACATGATTACTGAACGGGAAATTTGGGTGCCAGTCCAAGCGCTACTGTTTTTGGTCTCGGTTTTTATCAAATAAATGACCCCAAACTTTGACTTATACTCCAGAGCAACATGTTTTTTTTCTTCTTCATGATGCTTTTTTTTTTTTGACTGAGTAGGTTTTACACTCCAGAGCAACTTATTGTATTGAAAAATACGGTCGGTGCATTTTATTAATTGGTTAGTTATTTGGAAATACAATTTAAAATGAGGATGAATAGTTGTAAATAATAAATACCGTAAATTCCGGACTATAAGCCGCTACATTTTTCCCAAACTTTCAACCCTGCGGCTTATACAGTGATGCGGCCAATTTGTGTAATTTTTCTAACGGCCGCCAGGGGCGCTCGAGTAGAAAAGGTAAGATTAAGACCGGTCTTTATGACACTGTTTAATTCCGACACTGAGGACGGTGACTTCGATGGCTTCAGTTCACAGGAGGAAGATGAAGACGGCTCACCGTGATTTTTACAAGTACCGGTATGTTCTTTTACCAGACCTGTTATACTGTGTTGCTATTCTGTTGCTAGTGTGTTGTTACGATGTTGCTACAGTTTTACTGCCGCGTCACAGGCTCCGTTTGGGAAGAAAGTTATATTATTATTATTGTTAAGTTATATTCTTAAAACTTTGAAAACTCTCTCTGTGTACCGTCTTTCTTTGTAAATATGTTGACATGTTTTAATGTGGGCACATGCGGCTTATATACAGGTGCGGCTTGTGTATGTACAAAATTGGTTTTCCTCTAAAAATGTAGTGGGTGCGGCTTATAATCAGGTGCGCTCTATAGTGCGGAAATTACGGTAATAAAATTGCCCAAATTTGGGTTAACACAAATGATATCTAATTGTGTTGCACTAACCTGCCGGTTTGGTTCTGGAGAAAACAAACTCGGCTGCGCTGCAACGCTGCACCTGTCTATTGCAAGCGTGAACATCGATGCGGTATACGGTGAATGGCTGTAAACCGAAGATCTGCAGCTCGCGCTCCGTGACCGCTTGTTCGACAAAATCAAACTCTCGCTCCGCCAGCTCCGGGTCGGCGACGCTGCTGTTGGCGGCAGCCTGCAGGGGAGAGACTGTGCTGGTATTGGAGTGAGGCCGGTGCTGGCGTCGAGAGTGGGTGGCGTTGGCGATGTTGAATAGATCTCGACGACGGCGATCGGGTGGCCTGGTTAAAAAAATAAAATAAATTCACGATTTAGTCCTTGAGGCCATTTTCGGTTAGCCACGAGAAATTTGGTAAGCTATAATGAGCAGACCTCCCCACCCTCCAAAACAAACAAACAAACAAAAAGCTCACCAACATATGCTTGATAAATGGGAAATCTGGCTTTTTGACACATTCCAGGGTTCATAGTTAGACAAGGTCCGAAAATATTTTGAAATTTCACCCCCTTCAGCCAGCGTCGCTGACTTTCAAAGGCAAGTAACTTGAGAATTTATTTTTTTTAAACTTCATAATTATTTTTTTTAAAGTTCTGCCCCTGCCATTTTCACTCTACAACACAACATCGACACACTTATCATGAGTAGACCCACAAAAAAAAAGTTACAAGTTTGCCAGTTTGGTATAAATCAGCCATTCCAATTCATATTGGCCATTTCCAGGATTCTTTCAAAGACGAATTTCTAAAATTAAAGGGGTACAATTTAGAAATTGTGTTGGCGTGTCTACCATTAGTACACTCACAAAAAAGTCTCAAGAACCCAAGCCCAAAAACACACAGCGCCGGTCCTCCTAGGCAGAGCATTCGCTTGACTACATGATTTTCGGTCGTAAATATTGACCATGTTTAAAATTGAAAATTGTTGTCCCAACTTGCTTTGGACCATTTTTTCGGGACAAATCCACTCTTAACACACCTCAAACATATAGATAATCCTGTCTGGCAATCTCATCAGACATAAGATGGTCGGTCGGGAATTTGACAACTTTGGTGTGGAAGGGAAAACAGATGCACCACCCAATTTTCTCACTAGGGGGTGACAGTTCAAAACCTACTCACAGCTTTATTTCTTTAATTTTGTGACACTTTGATCATGTTTGCATGATTGACCATGTTTTTTTTTGTCTGTTTGCTTTTATAGAGTGTGTGTGTGTGTGTGTGTGTGTGTGTGTGTGTGTGTGTGTGTGTGTGTGTGTGAGGGAGAGGGGGTGTGGCATCTCTGTCGCTATATCAAAGGGGATATGAGGGTGAAACGTTTCGAAAAGACTGATCGAGTGTGGGAAAAGGAAGTTGGTTGTTTTTAATAAGAGTCACAGGTCTGTTGTTGGTTATTTGTGAGCAATGTCAGATGTAGTGAGGTTTTTGTTGTTCGCTTTGGATCCGTGTTGATCTCACACAAGTCTGTGTGTGTGTGTGTGTGTGTGTGTGTGTGTGTGTGTGTGTGTGTGTGTGTGTGTGTGTGTGTGTGTGTCTGTTCCAATGAGTCAGTGAGTTGTTTTCAATGCTTTGCAGCCTCAGGGAGATGAGGACAACTGGTGAGCATTTTTGTAAATAGAGTCACAAAAACAGCACCAGTCATCTTTGCGGCGAGTCAACTTTGACCAAGAAACTTCAAGCACATCCGCCTGCAAAATCAATAGCAACATGTTGCCATTAAAAAAAAAAGCAAACAGGGGATTTACACAGTACGGTAAACCCGTGCTATTTGTGGTGGATAGAGAACCAGATCTACTGCAAAAAATGAAACCCCAAGAGTAATTGACAACACCCCCCAACTCCATTTTTCAACTTTAAACTGTAAATCTAACTAACTGTGAACAATTGAATATCATTAAAAACAACAACATTATCCTGGAATATTAAGTACAGTGTGCTGAATGCAATTGCACACCACACTTTTGAGTTTTATATTTGCGTAAAATGTGGACGAGTGCAGAAAAGTTGTTTGTGGCTCTGTAAATTGTTTATTTAACTCAGGCATGTTAAAAAAAAAAAAAAAAAAAAAAAGAAACGCACCTGGGTGTAAAGATGGAGTTATGCAGGAAGTTCTCAAAGACTTTCCGGTAGGAGGCATCCGCGGCCTCTGCCTCCAGGTCCTCCACCGATTTGGGGCAAGGGCAGCAGGGGCCCTTGTCGGGGCCATCTGGGTCTGACTTTGTGGGCTTGGTGTCGTCATCCTGGTCCCCCACCCCGACTGCTGACATCCTTACAGGGATCTTCAACTCTGTAGAGGAGGGTTGTCGTCATTAAATTTCTTGCTGGACTGGTTTTTATCACGTCTAATAAATTAAAACAAACAGGTACTGTGTATCAGCATGTGTGTATACCTTTGGAGCAGTAGTTGTGCTGGTACAGTTCTCGGTCTTCGGCCTGCTGTTGCCAGCGCACCAGGTAGTAGGTTTGATTGCCGTTGGGGGAAACTGGGGGCAGCCAGCGCAGCACCAGCTGGGTGGAGGAGTTGGAGTAGGCACGCACGTCCTGAGGCATGGAAGGCGCTGCGGTGACAAAACAGGCTTCATTGGTTCTTTCTGGTGCTCAGATGTATTTAGACAGAAATTTCACAATAACTTTTTGTGATTATGTCGTGTTTAGCGTCTTTTTACAACAGACTTTTGGCAATGTTCTAACCTCACTAAAATCAAGGCATTGCAATAGTATAGATTAATCTTGAAATCATACATCAATTACAAAATTCTTCAAAGATTTTCTTAGCACTGACATTCCAACAACGCATAACATGCCAGTATTGATTTTAGTTTTTGCAAAGGCAGAGGTCCCCAAACTTTTAGTGCCATTGACCGTTTTCACGTGAAGACATATTTTGAATAGAAACACTAAGCATGAGCGATGCTTCAATAACGACATGTTTGTAAAGTGTCTTTGCATTGGTGTGCAATGTCCATAACTTCTATGATGAATCAAGTTCTTGTTAGCACACATCTGTTGACGGCGGAGGGCCTTGTGAAGCATTGTAGCATGCTGGCCAAACTGTATTAATACCGATTAATACGGTTGTCACTGGGGTGCTCAATACGGACACCCGATTAATCTAAATTTAAAATATATTTTCTATCTTTAAAGTCAATTACAATGCAATTAATTCGATGCTGCTTGCCACGACTCCTTTGAGTGGGTTTTTACCTGAGGGGCTGGTGCGGATGTACACCACCTTGCTCTTGGCACTGGGCACCTGCTTGTCATCCACCATGAGCGTGATGGCCTTGACGAAGACGGCGTACTGCGTCCACGGCTTCAGGCCGGAGAGCAGCACGCCAGGGTCGGTGTCCTTGTCTTGGTGCAGCTCCACATCCACCATGTTCCAGCTGTTGGAGCCACAGCCGTCCTGACCCTCAAACTCGGTGATGTTCTGGTATGGCCTAATGGAAGAGACAGGGGTGGGTGTTTTGGCAATCATGAATCCACTGCACTGAGTAATATATGCATGAGAAATCACAGCTGAGATCAGAAGAGGGGAGGAGACGGCAAATGGAAACCTACGCCTCTTTGTAGTAGACGATAAAGCTGATGAGGTCTCTGTAGTCTCGGGGGCGGTATCGCTGCCAGGTCAGCTTGATCCTGGTGCTGCTGGTGGTGTTGGACTTGAACTTTAGGATGGTGCTTTCGCCTGAGAGAATAAAAGACAGTTCTTAAAAGTCATGAGGTTGTCAAGGGTTCTTGATGCTCCGTTTTTTCCCACCGCACAGTGCCATCTGCAGCACAGTTAAGCTGTATTCAGCTTCCATGTCAAGAGTACAACAGAAAACAGCATGAAATACACCACCCATGACCGGAAAGACCCCAAAAACGGAGAATTACGCCGATGTTAAAATTAATTGCATTGCGTATTAGCTGAGAATCAGGAGGAAATACAAAAATATTTGTTCTGGGTTTGAAAATTAAAAGACCCCCCCCCCGAAAAGATACAAAAATAAAAACAGCTAAAAATGTGGATTACACCAAAAAAATCCCCAAATATTCCCAGATAAAGAATTAGGAAAAAAAAAAAGATAATGGGAAAATGGCAAAAAAAAAAACCCAAAATATTAGGTAAAAAAAGCTGAAAAAGTGCGAAAAAAAAGAAAAATGGTTTGAAAAAACATTACGTAAAAGATACAAAAATCACATGCCTATTGCACAAATATTAGGAAATATAACCCCCCCCCCAAAAAAAACAAATATTGAAATATTGGACAAAAAAATTAATGTTACTGTCACCTGAACCACCTTCCACACCGCATTTCATTGCACTGGAAAGTGGAACTGATTTCTTTTGTCTTCTACTATGTTTATAAACACGAAGTAACAATTAAAATTTGAAATGGTAAAACTTTCAGAATTCTATCAAGGGTTTTTGATAAGCTGTTTCGTCCCAAATTGAACAGAGACTCGAAATTGCGGTTTATAACAACAGAAAAGAAATAAAAATGAGCATCATGCAGCGTAAGGTGCCAAACCAAGCTACAGCAACCCCAATGAAAACAGGAAATATTTGGACTGCTTCGGAGCGTACAGCTGGCTCGGTCGCCGTTGTTTCGGAAGTCACTTTCGTCGAAGCGCCCCGGAACGCGCGTCTGCTCCCACATCTTCTGGATCTCCGAAACGCAGAGCTTGGGATTGGCCCGGAAGAACAGCTTCCCGTTCTTGATGGTGAGGTTGTGCTGCTTCCAGTCCCACAGGTACTGCAGCTGCTGGTTGTCGAACGCCGAGAAGGCGTACATGCTACAGGGTTAAAGGAGGAAAGTGTCATCATCATTCAGTCGCATTTTACCTCCATCTTTAGGTTCTTAAAACCATTTCAGACAGCCATTTTATACAGGGTATCTCCAGCTCGAAAGTAATGCTACAACCATTTTATGCCGGCTATCTTCCAATTTTCACGCGCTCGACAGTATTTGGGCAATAATTTTATGCAGAGCGTCTCCATTTTCAGGCGCCCAAAAATGTTTGGCAAGGCATTTTATACTGTATCTCATCTTTTTCTGATGCATGAAAAGATTTGGTCAAAGCCATACACCTTTTCAGGTGCTCAAAAGTATTTTAATCCCCCCCCGATTTCTTATTCTCCATGACTGCTTGCAGTCTCACAGGACTGAGTAACTGAGCACAAGTAATGAACGGCACATGCTAGGCCACATCAGATCCTGAAATCCTTTAAATCTTGCTTTTTAAAAAAATAGTACTAGGAACTAAATCGGCCGAAAAAGCACATGGACCGAATGTGGATAGAGGGGAAGTCTTGCACTGTTGCTGCAAGGACGCTTCCTAGACTTTGAGAGCCACGACACCTTCTGAGGATGCATTTTTGCTGCAAACAAATCAAGTCATCTGGCAACTTTATAGCGTTCTTGCTCATTACCAGACACATTCCGATCTGTTTTGTCACCATTAATCGTGATCAGCCGAAGGGAAAATAAGATCCGGGGAGAAGGGCAGGGGGCGGGAGGTGGCGATGTGGCTTTTTATGATACGCTGGGTACCACCCAGACATGAAGGAATGACTGCAATGTGGCGCCTTGGGACAGCGAGACTCTTGTGAACTCGAGGAGAAAAAAAAGAGGATGTTTTCCTGAGCCACCGAGATAGCTTCTAGATTAGATTTAGCCGCTCTGGTTACTTTATTGGGAAAAAAGTTCCACTCTAACTGTTGAGGTCCAATTAAGGATAGACATCCAGCGTCATTTAGCATATTTGTCATCAGCCTTTCTTTCACCCAATTGGACAAGAATGGAGATGATCTGTTCCATCATAAAACCTTTGGTAAGATGTTTAAGGCAATTCTCAAATGTCACTCAACAACAAGTCATTCAAGGGTAAAATTATGTTTATCACTAACTACTATTATGGTGGTTAAAAACACCACTCTAAGTCTTAGATTATTTGCGAATAGAAAAAAGAAAAAAGCAAAAGGAGCGTGTTTGTGTGTTCTTACTCATCCAGGAGTTCCTCGCCATCGATGTATCGCAGGCTGCGCAGGAAGGCCAGCGAGCTGAGCGTGTGCGAGTGTCGGATGCGCACGTAGCCCGTCACCCTCTGGATCAAACCCGTGAAGCTCTCCAGCTCGGCCACCATGTTGTCTGTTGAGACACAATGTCAAAAAAAACAAAACCCAAAAAACATCGCATTTAATAATTAGCGTTGGACTTTCTTCTTCTGTGTTTTTATGGTTTTATATGCAGGAAATTACATGGCCCTCAAAATTTCCAAGGTCCTGGTCTAGACTCTATGTGACATCACTGCGGATTGTAAAAAGTGTTTTGCTCTCACATGTTTAGACTACTCCAGAGCCACCAACCCGGAACTCAGCTTCCCTTAGTATTGGAATGGCGAGGGAGGCAAGCTCTTGCCGTGCATGCATTCAGATTCAGATTCAGATTCAGAAAACTTTATTTATCCCCGTGGGGCAATTAGAGTTGTGCTAGAGCGGCTTCTTATAGAGACAGTCAGAACAAAGGAAAAACATAGGATGAGAGTAGCTTAGCACTTGAGGTCTTGAGGTTGTGGTTCCAGCAGCAAAGTAGTTTTGCACATCGAACAGGATTGCACAGTATGGACACAGTATAGACAGTATTACACAGTAAAAGCTAAGTTGCACTGTGGAAAACAGTGCATTAGCATTGACCAACAGTCTTAGGACCACTTTATCTTTTTAGCAGGCTCATTATTGTCATAAACAGTCCATTATATTGTACTTGGCTGATTTTGACTTTCGTGCAATGCCGTGGGTCTGACATGGCTAACACTGGCGCTAGCATATTTCTCAAAACATTTTTTTCCAGGAAAAAAAAGGCCCTAAACATGAATTTGTGATTGCAACATCGCGCCTGTGCTGCATCCGCACTTATTGACATTCTCACGGTGTTGCATCAAATCCTTCTCTTTGGGTACCATGCTGCCGTTTTAGAGCGTCTTTGTGCTGCAGCAGCCCTTTAACGAGCGGCACTCTTTTACATGGGCTAACCACCCTTCTATGTGGCACAGTACACTCCCGATTTACTGGACTAATATGGGTGAGGTGTCGTCCATTCGAGCCAATTGTTCATTCAACTGAAGAACACCAATTACAGTACAAGATATTATTGTACTGTTTGTGTGGCCTAAAATTGCCCAGTACAGTATGAAATTATTGCACAAAATACACAAATGCATGAAGCCGTTTTTAAAATGTAATCCACACTTAGCTAGCTGGTGCTTGGGGGAGGGGAAAACTTCATGAGCCGCGTTCATGTTAGCGCATTCCTTTTTTATTCCACCTCCCTCACAATTTTATGCCTCAGATAAGAGCTTGACAAGAAAAACAATGCTCACGTCACTAAACAACGGCCATAAGTCAGTAGATATGAAATGCTTCTTCTGCCACCGTACATCTTACCTATCCGTGCCGTGTGCTTTGACTGAGTGTCATTCATGATAGAAGCAGACGTCGGCGCGGTGTACTCACGGCCTCTGCGGATGTTGATGTGCAGGTTGCCTTTAATAACCGTGCAGCCTTTCAGGGACTGCGCAGCGTCCATGGAGTCAATGACCTTCTCCTCGCAAACTTTATCGCACAGGCCGTCGCAAGCGGCGCAGGACATGCTGGAGACAGACAGACGAACCGACACAGGACTAAAACGTACGGTACGGTCTTGCTCTCAAAACAGACAAAGATGAACTTTGATCACATTTTCAGCTTGTAGCAGCATTTCAGACGTTTACAAATGACATTTTTAGCTGTAAATGTTTAAAACGTTTTGAAATGGAACCAAAACCTATACACTATGCAAAGTTGCATCTATAAATGCAAAAAGAAATACTTTTTTTGAAATATAGATGAAATCAGATCAATACAATTGGGAAAATGCATTGTGCTAAAGAGCACTAAAATAAACACTTGGTTTAAACTACTGGTTTTTAAATCTTGTTAATTAAAACGAACATTTTTTTGCATGCATAATTTGATGTAGACAATCAAAATGTGTTTTGCACCTGAAACCCCAAAAAATGTGATAGTTGGAATAAATAAATGAATAAACACATTTGAAAAGCCAATTTTAGAAAAAAAGAAAATTAATGCACCAAATATTACAATGCTTGTATTCTTAAATGTAAATGCTAGGCTGGGCTGGGCTAAGCTAGATGTAGCGCAGCAGGCTAACCTGTTGGAGGCGGTGCGCGTATACCCGGAGGGGCATTCGGACATGCACTCGCCCTCGTGGATGACGAAGCTGTCGTAGTCCGGCAGGTGGACTCTGGAGCAGAGCTCGGCGCTGACACAGCGCCAACCCTCAAACTTGTAGGTGCCGGGCGGACAGTCGGCCACGCAGCGGCCTTGGTGGTAGTAGTGCACGCAGGCGGCGCAGGAGCTGTCGCTGCCCGCCACACTACAGCTGCCCAGGCACTGGGCGTGGCAGCAGTCGCCGCTCGCTGTGCACGCTCGCCGGCCGCATTTCTCCGGGCACTCTGATGGCAAAACACAAAAAGGAAAAAAAAAACCCCAATTGAATATTATTCCTGTAAAAATTACTCGCGGAAATAACAATTATTATTTTTAGATTATTAACTTACTACAGAACTTGCAAGCAGTTTGAAAACTATAAACTCCCCCTGGGATTGCAAAGATCTTCAACAGTGATGTATTTTTCATTTGGAAGGATGTAACACATGAAAAACAAATGACAATGATTTTGTCCAATTATTATTTTGGAATATATTATTCTCAAAAAGGACGCTGATGTGAAACATTTGCTGAGTGAGCGCCTTCTGAGAACAACTACAAGCCTCCCCACGAAGCGTACAAATTGCTCAATCTCCTGTAGTGGGGGTCCACTCAGGTTCCAATACCAGGGCCAGTCATGAATAATCAGCATGATTTACAGTCTCCTGGAGGACTTAGCCTACGCGAAGTACAGCCTGAATTTGGAAGCACAAATTTATTGTTTCTGAGATATTTGTGATGAAAAATCTGTCGTGAAAAATATGTTACCCACTTGTATTAGCCATGTGTGTGTGTGTGTGTGGGGTGGGGGGTCAATGTTTCGACAAGGCGCATAATGAAGTCATGGGAAATGATGTGATACCGAGTGATATTACGCACATGCGGCCTCCAACACTCACTTGTGCTAAGAGTGTTTTATGAAGAAATATTCAGCTTCGTTCCTTAGGAGAATACCATTTTGAGGATTTTAAAAAAGCCAGCAAAAAATAACAAATAAATAGCCGTCAACAGAAGTTTCATGGACATGGTCTACCTTAACAGGCCCTTAATTGCCGTGTTACTTTGCCTATGCTGTTGAACGTGGGCCACCACGGTTATCATGTTGAAGATTCTCTTCACAAAAACACACAAAAAAACAAACACCAGTAAAATAGTGTGTCTATCATAACACAAGGAACAAAAAGTTTCATTGACCCATGTCCAAAAGTGAACAACAAGAAGGCCATTGAGATTTGAAGCCGCCAGGCAAATCGAGGCCTTGTACTTTGATAAACTCATGCTTGAGAATTAGACCAAATGATGCCCAATCAGAAACAGGTGCCGAGGCAGATGTGAGGCTTTGTCTTTTCCCCCCATCGCCATCTAACACGGGTGAGGCATGGAATCAATAGACGCCAACTAAAGTAAATTCAGATGTCAACAGGACAACAAAGTCGTTTCTTAACTTGAAAAAACAAACACACAAGAACATTCTCTTGCAAACTGAACCCACCAAATCACCGACGGACCTGCAGTCTGTCCAGTTTGACGAAAACAGATCATCAGTCGGTGACCACAAAGTGACCTTCACCTGTCCACCAATCAGAACCTTCCAAACTGTGTGGTCCCATCAGCCATTCAGCAGGCTGTTTTTTGTGGTTGCGTCTCTTTGGCACACAATGTTCTTCCACTACAAAACCGCCCACCCTCCCTTACGCCTCCTCGAGCAACCCTGTGACCTTACACTAAGTTAAGAAAAAAATGGTGACAAACAGCTGGGGTAAGGAAAAGGGCGGGAACCCGCTACAATACGCAAGTCTGACACATAGTGGTTACCAGCTTTTGAGCTAACATGTTGCATGTCTGCAACGCCGCAGGAAGAAATAAGGGATGGGAGAAGGTGGAGATAAGGAGAGTGGAGGAGGAAAGCCGTTTCACATGGTGGACTTGCTTCCCAAAAAATAAAAAATAAAATGCTGTGGGAGGGACTGCCAGTAGGGGGAGTTGGCAAGTTATTGTCATTTCCCCATGGGAAATAATAATAATAATAATAATAATACATTTTATTTATAAGCGCCTTTCAAGACACCCAAGGACACTTTACAATAATAAAAACACAAAACAATACTGGAAATAGTTTCCAACTATCACCATCATGAAGTAAAATTATTTGGATAGCGCATTCACCAGAGCTGTAGCTTTTGCAAAGCATTTTACATAAAATAACAATCATACAACAGAACACTTCACATCAACATAGACAATACAATCGTAACGATTCCAACATCTGCAGACAACTTTTCGTAAACCGACACTGTTTAAAACATTTCACCGTCCTTAACAGTCATACACATTTAAAGAGATATTCACCGCCGCTTGAAATGAAATCAAACGGCTCGCTGTTGGAAGAAACATTTTCTCGATTGTCATACAAGTGCAAGTTTAACTAGTTAGTACAGCTCAAATTACATCAAACTAGTCAGCTTTGGTTAAAATTTTCCCAGCTGTTTATTTACAGTAAAATGTGCGCAGAGCATTTTTCTTAATCTCTTGAATGTGTCCTATTCAGCTGCATGGTCATGCGGAATGGAGGGTCGGAATACTTTTTCAGGCCGCAACAGATTTTTTGTGCATTTGGGGAGTTTGATATACTCCCTATGTGCTTATTTATATTGTGATGGATTTTGACTGGAAAATGCAGTTGGGCAGAACGTGAACAGAGCATCACTTTTACGCTTCCATGGCAAAGGCGGCGATTTGTTTTGACTCCAATTTTTTCACATTGTCATGATGGAGTGTTGCGTGTAGATTTTTTTTTGAGGGGGGAGGAATCTATTTAACCACTTTCGGAATAAGGGTATGTAAAAACAAAATGTGGAAACAGTTAAGTGTTGTGAATCGTTTCCCGATGCACTGTGCAAAGCATGACTGACGCACTCACTGACTGCCAGAGTGTTCACCTTTTCCGTTCATTTGCGGGAGAACGGTGTGGATCAAAAAGGATTCACAAATGTCTGCCCGGCGGGAAAGTATTCTGGGAACTCCACATCGGTCGCCAGCCAAACAGCGAGAATCTTTCTGGTCCGTTGCATCCAAATTAAGCTATTGTCGTGGACCCCAAATGTGCGGCAAAAACAAGCGGGTCTCTTGG